>PPHJ01000018.1:1307824-1961737 GCA_002991585.1 Ilyonectria mors-panacis
TCTTTCATGCCTCGGAGTAAGTTTGCTCGTCGCGGGAGAATAGAGAGGCGACATGGGGAAACCAGGGAGGCTCGGTGGTTTGCCTCCCTGAGACAATCTCTGGTTCATGAGCGTGGGGAGCAGTCGACGCTCGCGCAACGGAGGAGGAGGCGTCAGCTGGACGCCATCCGCCTCAGAGTGGGAGATTGTTGGCGACACCAGCGGAGTGGGAGACCCTGCCAGTGCGGGAGAGTTTGGGTGCTTGGCCTTGCCGCGAACATCTCCCTTGTGGGATCGCCGTCGCAGTAGGCAAATGGCGAGGGCGACGATGATGGCGATGCCGATTACAGTCGTCAGGCCAATGGTGATCTTGACACCCGTGGACAGTCCTCCTGCGTTGTCGACTTCGCCGTCCATGTCCGACGGATCCATGCTTGCACCGAGGGAAGGGTCCGTGATTCTTGAGTACGTCTCGTCGGGCATGGAGCTGGGTATGGGGGCTGACGTTGATGCTGGGACCTCCGTAAGGGTGTTGTCGCCCGAGACGTCCTCAGCAGGAGACGCGGTTGGAGAAGTTGCCACACTCTCAGAAGAAATAGCATTGTCCGTGACGGCTTCTGAGCTCTCTTGTTGGCAACGCCCAGCGCCCCCGTACACCGAGTCATGGCTGCAAGTGTAAGTCGAGTCTGGGGGCCCTGGGTCTACGATCGAGTGGTAGCCAATGCTGCAAGCTGCTCAGCCTCTGTGTACTCAGTGGGAAGGATGGGGTATCTTACTCCTGACAAACGTTGATGAACCAGTTGATATTGGCTAGTGACTTGTCAACACTCTCGATCCCCGGTCAGGATAGTCAGACATACGATCTTTGCCGATCGCGCCCAGGTTGTCCACGCCACAGAGCTGAGAGTCGCAGCAGTAGAGAGAACGGAAAGGCTGCTCTTTGTCCATGTGGTCTTTGTTTCCCAACACCTCGCACAGTCGCCCAAATGTCTCATCCTTGGGCAACATCTGCCTCAGAAACCTCTCCCTACACTCGCTGACGCAACGAGGAGGGTCATCGACGTCGGTCGCAATGAACCCCAGTCGTGGGCGGCGCACTCTTCCTCCCCGGTAGGGTTCAGATCTGGCTGAAAAGCCATGACTGCTCGATATGACCGGAGGCGGAGATGAGGCTCGGGTTAAGGGTGCGCGGTAATGGACATGCTCCTGGGAGTAGAGACGAGGGGTCTCAGCCAAATATCAACCGGCAACTCGAGACGACGGGCGGAACTAGGCAACAACCCTGGAGGCCAAAAGGAGTAATCAAAGCAAAGAGGGGATAAGGGGAAAACAACAAGACGGGAGGGAAGGGTTTGCTTGAGGGGGTGAGATGGGGGCACTCTCATAAACGGCAGCGTCGCCACCATTTCACGGCCGCCCCAAACCGGGACGCGCTCAGTCCGCCATGCTTACCCGTACCAGCGAACGCCATCTGCTGCCAGTTCCCTTCTCTTGGCCAAGGATTCATGTGGCCACAGGCGGTGGCAGTTCTCACGGCAGGACCGGTAGCATGGACAAGATCAGGCTCGTGTGCCGTCGCCGGCGGTGGAGGGTGTTACACCGCCGCTGCCGCTACCCGTGTCCGACGAGAATAGTCTCGTATGGTATACGGGTAGGTAGATGGTACTTTCGCCCTCGGTCAGTATTGTTCTCTAGTAGATTTGAACTCACAGGGCCATGCTCTGAGTGGAATGCATTGTCAAACAATGAATGATTGCTGTGGATACAGCCGCCACGAGGGGCTGCGGTGAGAGACAGCAACTTTTTGTTTGCCTCGAGGACTTGGGCGTCAAAGACAGCCTGGGCTTCAGCAGGCTGCCGCAACACCACACCTACGACGCCTCAAAGCGGGTAGTCAGAGGTGACCCGTTGGGGGGGAAGGGGGAAGGGGGGAGAGGGGAGAGGACAGAGGCTGTTGGCGCAGCGCCTCCCATGTGTTTGTCTTGTCACTATGTTTGGGAAACAACGCCGTCATGCAGTATACCACGAGAATAAACTGTTTAAATTGAACTGTGACGACTCTCTCGCTGCCATTAAGAATACGGCAAGGCCAGCCGGGTGTCTGTCGCTCCGGATGTACCCATGCGCCGTCTATTCCTGGGACGAGGTCTCTTGTGCGCTGTATTGGAACCCAAACGGGACAAGTTCTCCGGCTGGAGAGTTGCCGTATCTCGAGCTGTATGTCTCTCCGGTGGTTCTTGTGTAACCATGGCCCCAAAGGGCTTTCTCGTCCTAGTGTTCGTCCCTAGTCCCCCCAGGCCGTGTCGCAGAACGGGTGGCAAATACGGCCATTGTTTGGCAGGTCAAGCGAGTATCCGGCAGGGGTCACTCAAGCTGGTATCCAATTATTTGCTACGTTTCGCGAAGAAGGGCTCAGGACGAGTGTGGGATTGTGGGACGCTAGGGGCTTCCTATGCAGCCTACCTGATCGTCTCCAGTCGAGACTCGAGGGTTTGCCGATCGAAAACTGCATGCGCGCGATTGTTTGTCCTGTGGGCTCTCTTTAAAACTCTGCCACTCGAGTTTCGTCCTTGATTGCTCCGGGCTGCAACAGGCAAAGAGCCCGCCTGGTAAAGGGTGGTTACACATGCCCGTTCCCCACGTCGTCCCCGCATGCACGAATGGGATGATATAATCATCATGCAGCTGCAGATTCTCAGCCGAGACGGATCGATTGAGTGGTTATGTAATGCTCTCATAATGAGGCAGCCGAGAGCCTCGTAGGAAAATTAGAAATCTCACCGTTTGCTCCATGCTTGGCTGGCCAACTGTGCTTGGTATTGGTGCACATTGCCGATTAGTGGCGGACTGGCGGTATGCACAGTTCCCTTCTGCCATTATCCAGACAATGCGCTGGCAATGCAACCACCTTGGACTATTCTTCTCATGCGTCAAATATGACGGAAGTGCTGCAGTTTGCCTTACGGTGAAGGCAAGACTCATAACTTGGTGCCTGAATGGTGGCGGGAGTGGGCCACGCCGAGGCTGACTTGGAGCAACGCCAGCGAGCTGCTCCAGCGTTGTGTCATCCCCAAGGGCTTGAAATTAGAACCGCATTATCGATTGCATAGTGCTGACGTCCCGGTGTACGAGCGGTGCGACGTGGTCGGCGGCAGGGGGCGGACAAGGAATGAACGCCATCGGCCTTGCACGGCAGAGATCCGTGGCACTCACGTGGGATCTTCTCGAGCTTCGAGGCTGAGTAGTGGCTCCAAATAGAAGCCAGCCATTCATCCCTGCGAGATGTTCATGTTCGTGGGGATGATTGGCCGAGAGGGTGTTCGGCTGAGGACAAGTTCCTGGGATGCGAGTCCCACACGAGGGGTGGTTCATGAGGTCGCCACAGGACTATCGAAACAGAGGACCTCGTATCTCAGTTTCATTTGCTGTTATTAAAATGAGCCAAGGAGCCAGCTGAGAGCCCTGATCTAAACAATGTGACCTCGCATGCATAGTCAATTGCACTTCCATGACTGGCATGCCACTCACAGCATTCAACTCCCGACTCCCGACTCCCCTTGGAGATTGACATACAAGAATAGAACTTCTCTGCAACCTACTAGAAAGCCAATCTCAATTCAAATGAGTCTACCGCTCCGCACAAGGATTGTCTCGAGTTCCCTCCCTCGCATGGCACTAGCTCATTGCCATGTCTGCGAGGTTACTGACTAGGCCGAGAATTCGTCTCGCTCGAAGCGTACCACCTGCATGGTAAATTTGGTTGCCCGAAGAAGAAGTATTTCCATGAGGGGTGTTACGTGAGGCTTAAGCGGCCGATGCCAAGACTCGACTTCGTCTTTCTTCCCGACCACGTCAGTCCAACTCAGATAACGGCTCATCAGGGACGAATTCGTAAACTGTTTGCGAGACATGGGTAAAGCGGATATTTCAGTCCACCACCAGTGATAGACGACACGAGGATTCGTGCTGTTTTATTATTTTAGTAAGCCAGGGAAGCACATGTCGCTCATATCCGTGTACCAAGGCTATGTGACTATCGCACCTCTTAAACTCATGAACTCACGCTTCTCAGCTATAATAAACACGACTGTAGACTGAAGTCATCCGATGATTACAATGTCCAATTTTAGCTAGTTTATTTCTCAAATGCGCGATCTAACGAGGTTTTGCCTATCGATCCATGGCCACTTACAACTCAAGACTAACTCTATTTCAAGGGCCGAATGGGTCTTCGTACAATATGCGCCACCAAATTCGGACAACTCCCTCTCTGGGCTTCGGCATTTTTAAGGAATTTTTCGGGCTGCTTGGTTGTAGAGTATGTTGAGGCTTATTATTGGCGAACGTGGCCGATGCCAATTAAAGAGATAACCAAGGTCGGACTCCACTATCTTATGCTGTAGGAAAAGATTCTCAATCAGCTGTCGGGCTATTCTTTTCCGAATGGCGCCGATATTAACTCCAGGGACAGTCAAGGCTGAATTCTATTCTATGCAACATGGCAATTAGGGGGTTATCGGGGTGTGTTGAGCAAATGGAACTATTGTCAATCATGGGATAATTAATGTTAGACGATATTGTTTTAGACTATAACGCGTGGCGTTAATTGGGCTGTTTTCATGTTGTTAATGCTTTCCCATACACAGCGTGAGAGTTTATAAAGCTGGCGAAAGAGGCTAACTCCTTATACTTCAACACGCCTGGTTTCTCTCGAAGCCCATATCTAAATATAATTTTCTCATGTTTATTTTGAGACCGAGAATGAAAATAGCTAATTGTTCCATTATTTTATGAATGAACTGCTCGATTTATTGAAGGATTGTAGTTGATCACTGCCAAGCCATCCCGAGATCCCCGCTGACATCAACGCTTGCCTTACATGCTTACGGTAGAAGGATGGTGCCAATAAACAAGCGGTATATGATTATCACATTTCAAGTTTAATCTCCATCTTTTAATAGCCAAGGTCGGTATTAAAGGTGATGGCCATATCGTTTTAGCGGGCCGCATTTCTTCCGAAGCGGTGCGATGCGCTTGGATCTTGTAGTCGCAGCTAGGCGGAGGAGGTGGAAGTGGAAACGGCAAATCCTACGTCACGCCTCGGCACTTTGGCATCCGAACAACCGACAGACATGGCTTCAACAACTTCAAAGCGCGAACGGCCCAATGGGTGGACTCGCCGCATCGCCAAAGTCCGTCTGTCTACTGCAATTCCTTCTAATCCGACGATGCCCTGCTAACGTCTTGCAAGGCCTGTGACTCGTGCCGCCGAAGGAGGACAAAATGCAGTGGGACCCGCCCGGTCTGTTCACAATGCACCTCCACCAACGCCAACTGCCATTATTCCGATCGTGTAGACAGGCAAGCCGGCCGTCCTGAGAGGTATGTGGTTTCTTTTCCAATTCTGTCTTTTACTTTATTTGTAAGTAAACTAAGGCAATAACATGACATAGCAACGTCCGCCGTCTTCAGGCTCGCGTTCGGGAGCTCGAAGCAGCGCAGAACCTAGAGCCCGGCGCTCTGCCTCATCAGCGGCAATCGTCGTCGGATTTGGAACTTCCAAGGACTGAACAACAAGAATCCGGAAATGTCAGTCTGCAGCAGCCGGCAGAAAACCCGTCAGCAACGGCACCTGTCAAAGACAATGGAGGCCGCGAGACGATGGTCGCTGAGAACACGGGCGAGTTAAGATACTTCGGTGTGTAAAGCAATCCGCGACACGAGATCAGGGTGTAGTACTAACTGGCAGAGAGGTCCATCATCGAGCATGTCAGTTCTCTCACCTGATGGCCTGAAGTGGATTGAGTCACGCACCGCCGATGCCTCCTTACGCCAGCGTCTCGAGATGCCCTTGAAAGGTGCCGGGAGCTGGGCCAGATGGACTCACCCACTGCTTCAATCCTTATGGCCCACCACGCTTTCAACTCCGCTACCACCTTGGGAAGATGCTCTAGGGCTCGTCAACGAATTCTTAGAGAACTACAACACCATCCTGCCCATCTTCCACCCACCAACACTCATGGGGCTGCTGGGGCAACAATACGCACACTCTGTTACGGCAATAGAGGACCCGGCATTTTCTGTCGCGTTGAATGCGATACTTGCCCTGGCTCAGCGTATGAGAGCTGAGCAGAACCCACAGAACCAGGAACTCGCTGATAGTTCTTGGGCATATGCAAAGAACTCGCTCGAGTCTGTTTTGACTGTGCTCATGCGCAGCGTCAGCCTGCTCTCTGTCCAGGCACTTCTAGTACTCGCCTGCTTCTTCCGCGGCACGCCAAATCCCCAACCGTTCTTCTTTCTAACTGCGGCAGCTCTCCGACTATCCCACTCGGCGGGATTGCACCGTGCGTTTGACCATCTTCCAATATCTGACGTTAACCGGGAACAAAGGCCTCGGGTTTTCTGGATCGCGCTCATTTTTGACTCGAGAGCCTCAATCCGAACTGGGCGGCCGTTAGCTCATGATATTAATGACATTAGTATTCCCAATCCTTCAGAATCCCCAAAAGACAATCTAGGAATTATTGTCAACAAGGATGGGACCTCGATTCTGAATGTCCTCCTCGTCGAGGCTAGATTTGCCATCATTGAAGGCAAGGTCTACCCAAACTATATTCGCCGCCAGCTCGTCTAGAAAGTCCATCGAAACTCTTACCACCGATATCCGCACCCTTGGAGAAGAATTAGACGACTGGGGCCGCGCGGCTCTGCGCGGGATGGACCACAGCACAATCATGGATGAATGGGGCCACCAGCTTCCCACTGTGATCAGCCTTGTTCTTTCATATCACAGTCGCGTTATTACTGTTCATACTGCGACCTGGCAACGGTATTTCAGTTCCATGAGGGGACGGAGTCTGGGCCGCGGGAGCTCGATCTCAATTCCTCCTGTTTCCCACATACCGAGAGGTGTCTGCACTCTGCGCACGAAATAATCAAGTTCCTTACCTTTATTCCTCGAGCAAACCATGCATTTATCTGGTACGGTACCCAATTATATATCACAAGGCCGGTACTGACATTAAACAAGGGAGATAATCCATTTCCCGGTACAAGCATTGATGCTTCTCTTCATCTGCATCCTACAGAAACCCAACGATGCCAATGTCAACACTCGCTTTGGAGCAATCAATGACGCAATAACTTTTGTGTCCCAGATAATGACTACTCAGCAAGACTCCTTCCTTCGGCCGATTGTAGCTGTCTGCCATGAGCTAGCCAGAATCGCGCGCTTAGTGATACGGAAGGCTTCAATGAGAACGGATAGACTCGAGCATCCTCAGATGACTGCTTCACAGGCTGCTAATCATGGATCGACAACCATGAATCCGCATACAGAACAGTGTCTGATATCGGGCACCTCAAATCCATCCGTGGTACCCGAGCATGATGGCCTATCTTCAATCGTGCATGATTATGCGTATAATTTGCCACTTGATGACAATGAATCAGGGTCGGCCATTCCCCAGACTCAGGGTGCGGACATAGGGGCATTCAGCGTCGATCAGCTCTACGCGATCTCCCGCTTCCTTTCTCATGGAATTGGCACGACCTTTCGGCGGGTTTGCTGGAAGACTTTGATTTTGTCTAGAATAAGCCAAGTAAGAAGGTCTCTGAATAGCCATTATAGGATCAGTCCTCACATCTCCCAACCCTTGATATTTACTTCTACCACTCTGGCTTCGACCTCCCCTTTGATCCAGACGGTACTATGTATTCCAGCTTCGACTTCGCGAGTTTGAATGGTGGCGCCAGAATCTTAACGTCATCTTCCATTCCCCATTCTTTGCCCGTCATCTCCCAAAAATACTCTGGACGTTCGAGAATGTCTGGTTTCACCTTCAGAATCGCAGCATATGACTTAAGTAACAAGGTCTGCATTTCGTCGTAATGCCTCACGTGAAATCCTTCGTTGCGGGCCCAAAAGTGCCTTCGACTGTTCCTCGTTGTACTGACCAAGTCGATAGTACCAGATGTTGTACTGAGTCAGGCTGACATCAACGTCGAATGTTTCGTCGCCCTTTGTGCGTTCGAGGAGAGCTTGCAATATCGCTGCGGCTCCTATGAGGCCGGTTTGATAGTCAGAATTCGCTGGACAGATTAGCTGTGGACGAGCATTTTCTCTCATTGAAGAACTTACGCAATAGGGGAACGACTGGCTCGTCGAGGCCCATGAATTTCCCCTGAAGCCACGAGATGCCGACCAAGCAGTCACTAATCTGCTGCCATCCGGAACGATATGCCAGCGGCCCCTTGAAGCCGTAGCAATTTTCTCGAGCATATACCAAGTTTCCCTTAATCTTTCTCAGGGTCGCTGAATCAAATCCCAGCCGCGCCAGCACACCAGGCCGGTAACCGTCAACCAGGACGTCAGCACCCTCGATAAGCTTTGAGAACGTCTTCTTCCCCTCCTCAGACTTCAAGTTAATATCAGTGTCTTTCTTTCCAGTGTTAAGGTCCAGCCAGGTAATTGAGATGTCTGGCAAGTGCTTGCTTGTCACCTTGACAACCTCGGCGCCGAGGACAGCCAGTATCTTGGATATGACGGGCGCGGCAATTACACGCGAGAAGTCAATGACACGAATTCCGGCGAGGGGTTTGAATTCGGAGGATTGGCTTTGTTGCGGCCATGAGCTCCGGGTAGCTGGCACACTTCTCTGATTCCACAGAGGCTCAGCGGCCATGACTTTTCCCTGCTCCGAAGCGAAGAACTCTTCCGGTGTGAGACAGGTCACACCAGCTTCCTTCACCTCCTCATTTGATTTCTTCTCTAGAAATTCGGCGTCATGCTGGGCGACCTTCTCTGCGTAGATCTTGATCGCCTCCTCCCGCGTAACATCCTGTTCCTCCACGCCAACCATGCCCATGGTCGCTGTTGCGTTCATAGAACCATGGAGGTGGTACCAGCGACCATCCTTTGTTTTGTAAACGTTCGTGGCCTCCTGGTGGATAGGCTTATTCATGGCGTATAAATCACCCTTCTTGAACTCAGCCTGCAGGTGGGGATGTTGCAGGAAGGATTTTCCGTTGACGGTGGGCAGGAGAATGGATTCGAGGAAGAGGGTCGCGAGGTCTCTATGTGTTGTTAGAAATATGTACCGCTTTCCTTGATCTTGTCACTACCGGAGTGGTATGATGGGTTCTGGGGACTCACGTATCGACCTCGGCATCCTGGAAGTCGATGCCATATCGATCTGATGCCACGGCGCTAGCAGCAGCAGCAACAAGTCCCGACAGAGCGGAGACGGACTCGGTAATCTTGCATGGCGTTGGAATGAATGGTCTTGGATCGTGGCCAACAAACTTGATCTTCTTTGCTGCTTCAGAAAACGAGGGCGGGAGCGACAGGGTTTTGTCGTTGAGGAGTCGCTCGTGAAGGAAGCGCTCGCTTTCTTGTTGCACAGAGTAGGAGTCCATGTTCAAAAGTTGTTCTAAAAAGTCTGGATGGTTCTTCCGTCTTACAATAGTTCGTATACTAGCCTAACAAAAGTCCGGCACTTGGTTCCTCTTATACAGCTACAGTGCGAAAATATCAAGGGGGCATACCTCATAGTATTCCAATTACCATTGTCGCACCACATGTTCCCCCCAATCAAGAAAACATGCCTCTTCAACTGGGGCATAATCGATCCGTAACAGCCGGAGTAGCATTAAGGAATCCACAATGCTGTCAAGAATACACAGATCCACGGAGTCTAAGAGGAGTCCGGCCGGAGTTTTATCCAACATCTACTCCAAAACTCCGGGAGTGGATGACGGGTTTGGTGGGCCGATCTCTCGGCACCGGAGTTTTGGCCTCGACCCGCAATACTCCACGCCGTTTCCTTCAGGCAAAGTAATTGAAACTCCTAAAGGGTGCCGAGGTCAGCTCCTAAATGGGAAACTAACGCGCTGGGCTTTCTATTATACTAGAAATGATGTAGATGATGTAGATGGCGTAAACCGTAAATACAAGTTTATGTATATAAGTCGTGATGCCCAGGCCAAGAGACGGACGGCGGTTTTCAACGCAGTTGCATTGCTTCATCAACAAGAATTACTCTCTCAGAAATCTCTAATAGCAGGATTATTTGACCGAGTTCATATCAGTGCATTACCAAGTGTTTGAATCATGTCACACTGGCGTCAAGGGGAATTCGGCAAGCGCCCGGTGCGCATTGCCAACTGCTCAGGTTACTGTGGTAATTCCAGTCCAGCTCCAAGTTTCATCACTTTAACAAATCTGATTCCATTTCTAGGAGATCCGCCAGTTGAAATGTATAAGCAAGCCACCCTCGGTGACGTCGACTTTATAACAGGAGATTATTTAGCAGGTGAGCTTCACTGGAAATTAGCACAGCTGACTTTCATGGAATATTCTAATGCTTTACAGAGGTCAATATTGCCAAGAATGCTGAGGACTTCGCCAGAGGTCATCACCCTGGTTATGAAGCCTCTGCCTTGGAGGGTCTTGAGATGACTATTGATGTTATTAACGAGAAGCGCATCAAAGTGGCCCTCAACGGCGGCGCTTTGAACCCCAAAGGTTTGGCCCAGAAGGTCGCTGCGCTCGTCAAGGAAAGAGGCCATAACCTATCTGTCGCCTATGTATCTGGGGACGACCTCCTTCCAGAGGTTCTGCAGCTCATGCCGAACACTCGCTCCGCCTACCTACCACATCTAGATTCCAGCAATTCCAATGTCCAACCTTTGGAAGAAGCTTTGTCTTTTCTCAACCCAGACCTAGCTTCCAAGTCTCCTACTGAGATTGTATCTGCCAACGTCTACCTAGGTGCTCGCGGTATCGTTGACGCCTTCCAACAAGGGGCCGATATCGTGATCACAGGGCGCGTATCAGATGCCTCGCCTGTCATCGCCGCAGCGTGGTACTGGTGGTCATGGAATGCAACAGACTATGACCAGCTAGCTGGCGCGTTGATTGCCGGCCATCTGATCGAATGCTCGGCTTACGTGACGGGCGGAAACTTCGCCGGTTTCACGGACAAAAAGTACGGCGGATGGGAGAGGTTCGTCGACCCCGGGGTTCCCAATCGCAGAGGTTAGTGCGGACGGGTCTTGTGTGGTGACGAAGCACGAGGGGACCGGGGGAGTGGTCAACGACGATACAGTAAGATGCCAGCTTCTTTATGAGTTGCAAGGAAACATGTACCTGCACAGTGACTCCAAGGCAGTATTGGACGGAGTAGAAGTAAAGGAAGTGGGGAAGGATAGGTAACGTCGTCTTCTGCTGGCCTCCCTCTGTCAGATCATTCTGCTAACGATACCCATTCAGGGTGCGTGTGAGCGGAATTAAAGGACTCCCACCACCGCCAACCACAAAATTGGCCATTTTCTACAAGGGCGGCTACGAATGCCAGGTACTCCTCAATACAGCTGGCTACGGATGGGAGCAGAAATGCGAACTCTTCGAGGAGCAAATTCGACAGAAAATAGGAGATGAGTCACTCCAGAAGCTTGATTTCCTCGAATTCCAAAGGTAAGGAAAAGAAACACTTGACAGAATGAGAGTGTAACGAATGGCTGATATGCTGCAGGATTGGCGTCCCGGCGGAGAACCCCCGAGATCAAGCAAGCAGCACGACGTACATCAGGATCGTCTCCCAGGCCAAAGAAGCTGCAGCTCTCCTGGAGATTCCCAAAGCTGTCGGGAACATATCACTCAAGCACTTCCATGGTAAGAAGTTCGCTCAGCACATGATTGGAGCGTTTATTAAAGGTCACAGGCTTCCATTCCTCCCTGGACATGCGCACAGCTATCCCGAAGCCGTATCTGGCGTACTACCCGGCCCTCTGGGCTCAGCAGGAGCTTGAAGAGATTGTGCATTTCCTTGACGCCTCAGGTGAAATTGCCTCGTCCCGGCCTGTCGGCCATCCTCCCGCTTATGAACCCTTGTCGGAACGTAGTAGCTACGACACCACGTCCCCGGTCACATTCACTAGCCCAACAAGGGCCATTCGGCTGGGTGACATTGCACTCGCACGATCGGGCGACAAGGGCTCGAACCTCAACGTAGGAGTTTTCGTTCGCACGGCGCAACAATGGGAGTGGCTGCGGTCCTTCATGTCGCAAGAGAAAATGTGGCAGATGCTTGGCGGGGACGCCGACAAGAGCTTCAGTCTGGAACGGGTGGAGTTTCCTCACATTTTTGCAGTGCATTTTGTCGTTTATGGAATCCTGGGTAGGGGTGTAAGCAGTTCTACGAGGCTGGATGCGTTCGGTAAAGGATTTGCAGATTACTTGAGGGACAAGGTCGTGGAAGTGCCTATTGAGATATTAGGGGAAGCAGAAAACTAGATATTGGGTTGATCATCGTAATTTAGTACGTGTTCGCAGAAGAAAATGCTCAACAATAGTTTTGACAAGGCAGTCTTACTTCTCTCTTTTACTGTTTAATTAGCATATACTCTACTGAAGTTATTGGATTGGATTTATCAATGTTCACAATTCATCTTTTATTTTCGTTCAGCTCTGTCGAAATGAGCAATAAAGTATCACGGTAATATGTGGGTTTATTTTTCCACATCATGTTACAAGAAAGCCACCTATTTCTTTGCTCGGCCCGCAAAAGAAAAACAGCATTATTAGTAGGAATTGAGAAGGCCGATGATCAACCAGAATTCCTTCCCTTCCAATACAATTCCCATTACTGCCATTAAGATAAATTGCCCCTTAGCATACCCTACAGAGACGCATTCCAAGAACTGCTCCACGTGACTGGGAGACGGCGTCGGAGCGCCAACCCGCCGAGCCTCGGCTCCGTACAGACCCCTCCACTGCTGCCGGCCCGTAAGTCTCACTTATAGCTGACCTCACTCAGCACGGCCAGAGAAAAAAGCACATAGTGATGTTGAGCACGACACATTGGTCGTCCTGCTCATTGCTCCATCATCCCGGCTGATCGCAACCTTCTTCCTCATACTACGTAGTTACTCGTCATCCTGCTGTTCGAGGGATCGAGACTGAAACAATGTCCGACAAGGCCCAGGAACGCATCGACGCCATCGGCAAGCAACTCCTCCCGCCCATCACCAAGGTTGCTCCCGGGTCCAGCGCTCCACGCGTCCAGAACAAGGTCGTCATCATAACAGGTAATCCAAACACCCGCTCTTCTCTCCCTCGCTTGACTTGCGGACTGGACGATTGCTGACCTTGTGGCAAAGGTGCCAACTCGCCGCTAGGCATTGGCCGTGCGACGGCCCACCAATATGCGGAGAGCGGCGCTCGAGCACTCTATCTATGTGATTATGATGGCTCGAACCTGGATGCCCACAAGGAGGAGCTAGCTGCAGCTTTCCCTGACGTTGAGGTTCACACTCGGCGCTTTGACGCTGCGGATGAACCGAGTGTCAAGGCGGTCGTCGACGAAGCCCTTGCTCAGTATGGACGGCTCGATGTCTTCTTCGCCAACGCTGGCGTCGTCGGCAAATCTGTTCTCTTCTCGCAGTTCGGCAGCGAGGAATTCATGTCGGTCCTCAAGACTAACACACTAAGGTGGGTACAGTACTCTCCCCCGACACGCCCGGTAGTTGGGCGCCGCCAGTCTGTTCTCGTTCTCCGTAATCGAGTTGCGCAACCCCACAACGGAGCCTCAGCTAAATATCCCCGTCTAGTGTGTTCCTTGCAGCAAAGTACGCAGCACCAGCCATGATGAAGACGTCTACCAAGAAGCCCCAGCCCTGCGGAAGCATCATTGGCACGGCATCCATCGCCGGGATCCGCTCCAACGCCGGCTCGACCCCCTACTCGGCGTCCAAGGCCGCCGTGGTTTCGCTGGCACAGACCATTTCCTACCAGCTCGCGGGCACGGGCGTGCGAGTCAACGCCATCTGCCCCGGGCTCATCGAGACGGGCATGACGGCCCCCATGTACGATGCTGCTCGCGCCCGCGGGACGGAGCAGAGGATCGGGCAGCTTAATCCCCTTAAGCGCGGCGGTCGCGCAGACGAGATTGCACGGGTTGCGCTGTTCCTGGGAAGTGACGAAAGCAGCTATGTCAACGGGCAGGCCTGGGCCGTGGACGGGGGGTTAAGCGCTGGCCATCCCTTTGTGCCAGGCAAGCTGGGCTAGATGCCTCCGAGAGAAAAGGACTGTTCATAGACTAGCGTACCGACTATTACTGCAGTGTGTGAATCCACCTGCAGGAACCTAGGAGAGAATCGCAAGCTACGGTTGTTAATTGTGGAGGCTCTTCTCCGTGTCTTGTCGCACCATGCAATTCCACCCTCCCGGGAGGCGCAGATCACAGACGACAGAAATCTCCGTCCCACGTACGTACGTCGTAGTACGTCGTAGTCAAAGAATCGTCTCGAGGGAGAACCGGGACCGGGCCAAGATTGACAGACTCGAAACAGGAACGCTAATCAAGCTCCATGCCGCCCTAGGGGGTTTTCCATCGCGAAGACGCAATCCAGAGCATTCTAGCGAATCGGTCCCTGGGGATTCTGAAACGGGTTGCGACTGAAACTGAGCTCATCATGGTTGAGGGTTATGGTTGTGGCTCCAAACGGGAAACATCTGACTATAGCCAACGATAAACATTGGCATGGAACCCGAGCCGCGTCATCACTCCCACATACCGACGGGGGACCCCCTAAAAACTGCCCCCAAGCGCCCCGACGCCACAACCACAACCCAACCGTTCGCCCCCATCAACCCGAAACTAGAAGCCGTCGACTAACAATTATCCACTTGTTGAGAGATGTTCCGCCAAGTAGATGTCAGTGGACCCTGGCACCGATCGCCAGGGGGACCTTAAGGGATTCGCAGCTCTCAGGGACCGGGGGCGGCGGACGAAGTACGGTAGCCGTCTAGCACTCTGCAGCAGTCAACCGCGAATGCAGTCCTGGCGTCGACTTGTCAGAGAGTCGCAATGAAACCACCACGCCTAGTTTTTTCAGACCGGGATACTGGAGCCAACGCGTAACCTTCACGGTGGCTCCGACCCAGGAGAGAGACCAGGAGCTTGGAAGAAACGGCAGAAACGGCATTCTCCGCCATGGCAGCTGTGGTCGATTGTAGCCTCGAAAATGCTATATATGAGTCCTCTCCGGCGGCTCTAAACACAATCTCAGCATCGCCTCCATCGCCCTCTTTTCACCCTCGCTTCTTTCTTTCAAACCCAGGACCTGCAGTTGATCTGTGATCCGTCTTTTGTACAGCCTTTTCAATCTTTTCCCATACCAACCTCAAGTTTCAACATTCCTTCGTTCGCAATGGCTGTTCTGTCCCTCCTTACCATGGCTTTGGCCATCTCTGCCCGCGCCATGGCTCAGCCCGTTGGTGCCCAGACTCCCAGCTTCGGTGGCAACGGCGCCCAGCACACTCCCGGTAACGGCGGTTTCGGTGGCCAGCACACTCCCGGTGCTGGTGGCGACTTCAGCGGCATGCCCACTGGCACTCCCACCGGCGGCTTCGGCCAGGGTGGTCAGCAGACTCCCGGCTCCGGCTTCAACGCTGCTGCTGTCGAGACTCCCGGCTCTGGCAGCGGTGACCTCCCCATGAGCATCCCCACCGCCATTGGTGGTTTCGGCGATCTCCCCTCCGGTATCCCGACTAGCCTGCCCAGTGGCCTTTTCGGTGGCCTCTTCAGCAAGAGGCAGCAGGGCGACGACGCTGAGCAGACTCCCGGTGCTGGCGGCGACTTCACCGGCAGCTTCGTCATACCCACTGGCACCCCCACCGGCGGCTTCGGCCAGGGTGGTCAACAGACTCCCGGAGCCGGCGGCTTTGGCGGCCAGCACACTCCTGGTGCTGGCGGCGACTTCACCGGCAGCTTCGTCATACCCACTGGCACTCCCGGCGCCGGCTTCGGCGGTGCTGACGAAACTGACAGTGGCTTCAACGCTGCTGCCGTCGAGACTCCCGGCGGTGGCGACTTCACCGGCAGCTTCGTCATGCCCACTGGCACTCCCACTGGTGGCTTTGGCGGCCAGGGCGGTCACCACACTCCCGGCGCTGGCGGTCACGGCGACCACACCCCCGGTGCTGGCGGCTTCGGTGGCGACTTCACTGGCAGCTTCACCTGGCCCACTGGTACTCCCACTGGTGGCTTCGGTGGCCAGCAGACTCCCGGCGCTGGTGGACGTGGCGGTGAGGGTGCTCCTTCTGGCATCTCCTCTTTCATCACCAAGGCCCGAGCCACCGCTTCTGGTGCTGCCCGCAAGTAAACGACTCTTGCATCTTGTGATGACCTGCGCCACATCGATCTTGGCCTGGAAAACATGAGGGGGAAATGAGGGGAATGGTTGATACGTATATAATATGGTCGAGAAGCTGGTCTTTGGATCCTTCATTTTGTATCTAGTTCCATGGCGGCGGCGCCTGTCGCCGTCAATTGAACAATTTTGGCGAGCATCTCATCTTTCCAAACTCTGTGATCGGCGCGTTTCGTTTCGCTGAGGAAATCGTACTTGTCTTGAAACATCGTGTCTGCTCGTTTGATCTGCATCGTGGGCATCGCCTCCTCGTCAACCATGTCGATGTCATCAACCTGGCTGCGCTGAGTCAACTTGACCACGTCCGTAATGCCCTGGTACCAATCGCCGGTGAGCCAGCCGCGCTCGTTAACCTTGGCAACTGCGTCATCGAACTCGGTGGTTTTGGGCTTGCTCCAGCCATTCCACGCATCGTCGTCATCTAGGCCCAGAACGGTCACCTCTTTGCGAGCTCGAGTAAGCAAGGAAAGTATCTCCTTTCGTTGCGGAACGTAGCCATCACGATCAATCGCTTCACCGGATGCAAGGGCACGAATACGCATGGTTACGAAGAAGTAGATGGCCGCAAACAAAACCGTAGTGTTCTGAAGGACCCATTCGTCGTCAGTCTTCCGTCCGCCAGGTGCAATTATCGCTTCCATGCCGGCAAGAATGGTGGGGGCAAGCTTTTTGTGATTGGTTTCCTGGCAGATGAACCGAGTAGCGGGTTGAATCCAGGGGTAAAATCCGTTTTCAGGCACGGAATCGGTTGCTTTGCTGGCGGATTTCATCGGGGTCCCGTCGCCAGCCTTTGATGGGGTTCGCCATTGCGCAAGGCTTCTCTCTTTGGTTGGCGTGGCGCGAGATGGCACTCGAGTTGCTGAGGCAGGCGAGGTACCGAGGTCCCTCAATCTCCCGCTCGGTGTCCGAACACGACCTGAGGGAGTTCGAGGAGTGGATGCGGAGTTGGGGAGGATGTTGTCGAGATGAGCATACAATCGCTTGTAGATGCGGGGAGGAATTGGCGGCCGTGGCTCGATTGGCGGCAGATCAAGGGTTATTTTCAGTCTGTTAGAGTTAGTCTTATGATCAATGGTCGAATTACATCGGCAATTGGAATACCTGTCACAGGCGATGTTGGCGCAAGCGTAGAGCCTCGCAATCTCTTCCTCGGACTTCAGAGTGCTTGCAAGATGGCGGGACTGTGCGAGGAGAGATCCGGCAAGCTGCAGTAGAGTCGGCGGAAGATCTTGAGTATACGTTGGCATCAATGAGAGCAACGCCTGATCGATTTGACGACTCATTTTGGCGGTTATCGTCAAGAGGCGGTGATGTCAAGGATGGATCGTGGTCCAGGCTCAATGTTACCGAGTAACTCTGGTACGCGACTTGGTGACGCGCAGCTTGGGGTGGTCCTACGCCAAGTCACGGGGCAGGCCGCCAGCACTTACGACCTGCCAACTGCTAATCCCAGCAGTGTCGAGAGACATGGGGAACAAGCGACGTAACGTAATCTCTAAGACGAGACTGGGGAAAGAAGATTTGTCTCGTTAATGATTTCGGTTCCGGCTTGGCGGATGTTGGTACGCTTCGTTCTAAATATCGCAGTTGCAAATGAACAGACAAGAAATCAATGCCATTGTTGGCGAGCGTAAATTAACTGATATGGGAACGAGATCGGTATTCAGTCGGGTTCCATTCCAGCGCCCCCGGTACAGAACGTCTGCACCGTTCCAGCGCCTACCCCAGCACCGTCTCCCCCGAAGCGCGCTGGGCTTCAGTAGCTTAGCTCCCCGCTAAATTGAGGTGGCCCGCTCGTACCGCCCCTGATAACCTCCACAGTAACCATTACGACAGTGGCCACGAACGGTTGAATCGATATTGGATCACTCCCAGTCCTCCAGTCCGTCCTCCTTCGACGATCTCTAAACCACGTCCCTCGGCCAGCCTCGATATTCCGTCTGCATCCCCCCCCTGGTCGTGACCTCAATCCCACTCTTCAAGCCCGGCGATTCCGTCCTCTCCAGTCCGCAACACACACACAAGCAGCCACAATGCGCCCAACTGTGCTTCTGAGCGCCGCCTGCGCCGGCTTGGTCGCAGCCCATTCTCAAGCTCCCATCGTTCCCGAAGGCGCTGACTGGATGACGAAGCACATGGCCGGTATGTACCACGCATTCCCCTTGCTTGCGCCGACATCTCTAACATGACACGTACAGAGAGGAGCACCATATCGCGGGCTGGGACGCCAACTCCTTCTTCGCTCTACACGATTACGATAGCAATGGCCGGTGGGAAGGCTCCGAGATGCAGCGCACCTACGGCCTCATGGATGTGTCCAACAAGGAACTGCTGCAGAGTCGAAAAGACGAGGTCCTCAAAATCCTGCTGGACCTCCTCGACCAGGACGGCGACTTCTCCGTTACCCTCGAGGAGTGGAACAATTTCATCGCCCAGGGCAAGACGCTGCCCGATCTGGGCACCGGCCCCGGCCACCACGGCGACGACGAGTACGAGTACGAGATCCACCACTGGGAGAAGTACCACGACGAGAACACCAAGCTCGAGGACCTGACGCATCCTGAGGACATCGAGCACTTCAAGAAGCATGAGGAGATGGAGGACGAGGAGGACCGCCTCGAGGCTTTGAACAAGATCTCCATCGTCGAAGCCAACATCCCCTCAAAGTTCCGGCGATCATCTTAGGCTGGACATTGGATTTTCCTCCCGTGGTAGGATAGAGGCGCGGGTGGGGCGTATGATATCATGACGGATGATTTATACTTTGGTAATATTGCTATTGAGAGATAGAACCTGTAACATGAATGTCGAAGACACAATGCCAGACGCCTGGCGCAAACGTTTTGACCAACTCGACATGCTCGGCCTTGACTGTTCGCTCCTCCTTGTCGTCCCTCCAGCTCTCAAATCGGCTTTGGATCTCTTGCCGCCTCACTTCCGTGTCGTTGACGCCCACGTTCTCGTGGAGGTGCAACCACGTCTCGGTCGACGGCGCGGACATCTCCCAGGTATGCTTCCAGGTTGGTTCGCTCGTGGGCAGGAAGCCGCAGTTAATATGCCGAATCTCTCGAACCATGCCTTGTGCTTGTAGTGACTGTATCCTTCCTATCGCGTCCTCGTTGCTCTCAAGGAACACGATCATCTGGTCTCCTTCAGCGAGAATCTCCTCGACTGGTAATTCCAACTCTTGGCCCTGGACGACTTTCACGGTCCACCGGTTAGCTATTGCGCCTCGTCGCAAGCCCTCGACGCTCCAAGGGTTAATCTCCCAGCACAGAATCCTCATGCCCAAGCGAGCGTAAGAGAAGACAAAGTAACCAATGCCCGCGTAGAGATCTACAGCCCACGGCTTCTCAGATAAGCCTGAACCCGATGGACTCTTCATGTCCAGCAATCTTGCCTTCTCCTTGATGTTGCCACGACTAAACATGGTCCACCTCGGTGCCCAGGTCTGGAATATTCCATTCTGTTTCGTCGATACCCAGAGCGCTTTATCAAAGTCGCTCTTCGACAGTGTTTCCGCTGTGGCTTCAGCAGGGCCAAACTCGCCATATAGAATACGTAACCCACTTGGGCTCCTCAGGACGTTCTCGTCCTCCGCCCCATCCTTGTGCAGAGGGATGCCCTCGTTGGCCGCCAAGTGCGTTAACCTGCCCTTGGCCTGAGTCGACAGTTCCTTCAATATCAAGGACCATAGCTGGGCAGAGGAATCTTGGCCGACGCCTCGTAGAGTAGTTGCCCAGGTCTCATTGGTGAAACTGCCAGATGGGAGTAACGCCATCGGCTCGTAGATTGTGAAGCGCTTGGGGGCGCTGCTTAAGAGGCTATCTTGCCATTCTTTCTGATTATCGTCTCCATCTGGCTGTGGTATTGAGGCGATCCAGGTCTGGATGGCAGTTTGGATTGGGCTGGCCTTCGGCGTCTTTGGCTTAGCCATTTTTTCGTGAGGGGTGGAAATTTCGTGGAGCAGAAATCGAGTCTAACTACCGCCGCTCAAAATATTATGATATCAAGGCATGGGCAGAGATGTCATGATTTCTCGGAGCATGTAGTCGCGGGTGAAGATAATGAGGCGAGTCATTTTAACGCCGCATGGTTCCCAAGCCCGATCATTTGCCCCATTTTGCTCAAAAGTCAATTGTACTGTTTCTACCCAACCAGATTTCCCACTGAAGTTCACCTCAAGTCCATGGGTATCTTGACCCTATGCTATTCTACATGCAACACCGATTCATCCATCCGTTACGTGTATTTCATCCTTCATCACAAGAAGTAGTCACCAGGTCCCCTTCTGTTCGTGGGCACGTGTCTCTGGTCGTCGGGCACAGCCGAGAAGATACTAAACTTGGGGTTCAAGTCCTTGTCCACAGACATGATGGATGCGACGTTGCCGCAGCGGTAACAGTAGTTGGGAGCCGACCAAACCGTCACAACAGAGTTCTCCGGGAAGTGATACTAGTTGTGGTTAGCACAAGTCGACAATAAACATGTAGGAGAGTTGCCATACCTTGTATCCTTCGTTGACAAGTTGATGCGCTCGCGCAATCAGCTTCAGTCCGTTCACATGATTAAATTCCGTCGCCACCTTGTCGCCGAACAGCCAGCCGGCACCACGAGGACTGATCGCCCAGGTTTCAACGTCTTCTGGGTCGGACCACACCAGGTCGCAGAAAGCACCTTCGTGAGGAATCTCTTGAGCTCGCGCGACGACACGGATCTGGTCGATAGTCCTGATTTCAGGGCTCAGACCTCCGTGGACACAGAGAATCTCACCATCAATGATGGCAGCAAGGACAAGGAAGTCAAAGACGTGGCAGCAAGCCTTCCAGACTGACGCATTGCCGTACTTCTGCTGGCACTCCTCGTAGAACCCATAAACCTGGGTGATCTGTCGCGACTCGTGGTTTCCACGAACAAGGACTATCCGATCGGGGTATCTGTGCGATTGGTAAGCAACAAACCAGATGGACATGATAGGCTTGCGGAGGGAGCTCACTTGGCCTTGAGGCACATGAGTAGTGTGAACGTCTCCAAGCTAAAGTATCCTCGATCGACAAAGTCTCCCAGGAAAATGTATCGGGTCTCCGCACTTTGGCTTTGGGTTGCGGTTACACTAACGCCAGAGTCCAAGCGGTCAGCCATAGTAGCATCAGGATCATCCTCTGTCTCATCAGCCTCCGGCTCTTCTGCGCCCTCAGCTGCGTTGCTGCTGGGTGCATCGCCACTAGACTTTATCTTCTTCCTCAGCTTGGGGTTTGTGATCTCGGTGGGTGGTTCGATATCGTCAGAGGTGATGACGGTCGTTGCTGTCTTCGGGGCCTGCGCGTTCGTCTCGCCTGGCATGCCGCCAGACACTCGGAAGAGCTCGAGGAGGTCGTAGAACTGTCCGTGAATGTCGCCGCAAACGGTGACGGGGGTGCAGACGGGCTGAATGTTTGACTCTGGGAGGTCGGGTCAACGAGAGTCGCCTATTAAGCCCCAGGGCAGCAAAGCTCACCTTCCATCAGGATCTCCTTAACCTTCTCGCACAGCTCCTTCATGGCTCTCTCGGGTAGATAGTGGCACTGCTTGGCCTCCTCGAGCCATTCATCGAGTCCGGCATTGGGCCCCAGGTTGGCGGGGCCCGGTCGAGGTACGTTCGTAGCCATGTTATGGCATACCCCGTCGCAGAGAGAAGTGAGAGGGTACGGCGGCGGGGGATATATGGATATATATCAGCCCGGCGATGCAAGGCGATGCGGTGGTACCTTGGCCCTTTGGCTGGCCCTGGGGCAACTCGGCGGAGCGAATGGGGGTGGGTCTTAGATAATGGAGGGGTGTGATCGTGAGACGCCGGGAATTCCTCGGCACCTATGACTGGCGCTGCGCGTCGGCGTCGCTTTGATGCTGCTTTGTAAGGATTTCTGGGTGCACAGCTCGCTCTTGGAGGATTTCAAGAATCTTTTCCTGTCTTCACCTCTTCATCCGAGCTACGGAACTCGTCAGTGAGTGCCTTCTTCCCGTGGGGTTGGATTGCACGTGATAGAGATATCGCGTCTGGTTAATCGCATATTCGCCCAATCTGCCCCACTGGCGCTTGGCGGGGCATTCACAGCACAAGGTCGCGACTCATCAAGCCTTACAAGGTTCCTGAGCATTTCAGTCCCTTTACAGGATCAACGCCACCGTCGGGTACTGTTGCGGCATGCAAGATGTCAACACAGGCTCCGCAAGTCCTGTCTCGTCGGGCTAACGGGGTTCTCCCTGCGCCAGCAAGTCACGCCAACGAGTCTGGCAAGGTGAGGGCTCCTGCGCAGCGCAAAACACAGGTCACTTTGATATCTGACCCAAACAAGGGCAAGGGCTCCCACGATAATCACGCGCCCAACAAGCCAGGAAGAGGCAGAGGGTCTGGTGGAAAGTTTGGCGATGCGAGCAAGGTGCGAAATGAATCACCATCTGCTATCGAAGATTGTCCCACCCACTAACGAGCCAGAAGAATGCGACTGAGGGCGATACCCCTAAGCCGGCCAAAACTAAGCCTCACAATGAAGGCGAGAAGCTCGTGATCCGGCGCCTCCCTCCCGGAATGACTCAAACGGAGTTTGTGTCTATTCTTGGAAGTGAATGGGATGTTGGCAAAGGGAGAGTCGACTGGTTCTCCTATGCGCCTGGGAAAATCTCCAACGAGTACGCCGCACATTCTCATGCAGAATAGCTCAATTCGCTAACATGGACTATCAAGTCCATCAAAGCCGTCTCGGCCTGGTCGCGCCTATCTCCATGTCGTGAGAAAAGATGACATCATGTCCCTCAGCGACTCTGTCCGGACCTCAACCTGGGAGGACGCCAAGGCCACCTTCAACAACCCATCTCTGATTGGGCCACCTGCAGTTGAGTTCGCCATCTACAAGAAGATTCCGAGCAACAAGAAGCGCACCGATGCGCGTCAGGGAACTATTGACCAGGACCCGAGTTCATGGCATTCCTCGAGGATCTTGCCAACCCAGCGCCACCAAATCAGAACATTGATACCGATGACGCGGATGATGTCGCTAAAGCAGAATCCAAGGTCACGACAACCCCATTGATTGAGTACCTCAAGGAAAAGAAGGCCAACAAGGCCAAGGATTCTTCAGGCTCCAAGAATTCCAAGGGCGAATCCAGGGGAGGGAAGGGCAAAGGAGGTTCCAAAGACGAAGAGTCAGCCAAGAAGAGGAGCAAGGGTGAGAAGGGTGAGAAATCAGACAAGGCTCCCAAGGAGACTGTCAAGATTCTCACCAAGAAGGCTGCTATCGAGCAGGCTGCGGCTGCCGCCAAGAATGCGGCCAGTCAGATCAAGGACACCAGTGCCCAGGAGGCTCCTAAGAGTCGTCGGGCTGGTATCGCTGCGGCTGCCAGGATTCTCCAGCGGGATCTCGGCCTCAGTCCAGGCAGTGCTCATAGAAAGGCACGGCAGGATGCTGCGAAGGCAGACACAGATACCAAGCCTACCCCCAACAAAGAGCCTGCTCCTCCAGCAACTACCGATCGACCAGCTTCACCCGCTAAGCCTGCTGATGCGCCTGCCCCAACTCCCAAGAACAGAGCTACCAGCGCTTCTACGCCGAAGTCACAGTCGCAGGCATCGGGTCGCAGAAACCGAGGAGGCAAGAACCCCGAGAAGAACGGTAAGGCGACAGAGGGCGGGGCATCACAATCTTCGGGTGCGGTCAACCCACCCGTCGTTCTCCTCAAGAAGAAAGGCGTCGATGCTGAGTCCTCTCGACCATCAACACCGAATGCTGCACCGCAGGCCACAAGTCAGGCATCTGGACCCGTGGATTTGTCAAGCATGCCAACCCTTCTCAAGGTGTCACCGAGGCCCTTCTCAAACAATCTCTCGAAATATTTGGTACTATCACGTTCGTGGAAATCGACAAGCGCAAGGGCTTCGCCTATGTGGACTTTTCCGAGCACGAAGGTCTGGTAAAAGCGGTGTCGGCCAGCCCCATCACTGTCGCTCAAGGCACTGTCCAGGTTCTGGAGCGAAAGGATAAGAAGCCCGTGACTGCGACTCCCGCATTGGCGGCCTCCGGACCGACGACGGCTCCAGAGAAGTCGTCCGGACGTGGCAGACGCGGACGAGGCGGAGGCGGCAAGGGCAATGCTGTGAACAGCAACCAAGCTGCGAGCAATGGCGGTTGAAAGGGGGAAAGGAGCAATATGGGATTTTCTTTCTTCGAACATCTCAGAGCATCAGCGCATCAAGCAGAAGCAATATCTGCACGATTACGCCGTGGAGCATTGACCCGCCCCGAGCCGAATGCGGTCTCGCCATGGCCTCGGCCCAGCATGAAGGAGCGCACACAAGACGAGGCAGTCGGCTAGTCTGTCGGACGTCGCGTTGCAAGAATTCAACGGCAGTCAGCCATTTGCCGGCGACGCATGAGGAGGTCAGGCCAAGCGTCACAGTGGCGGGATCACATAGCGCTAGCGTGAATCTTGGAGGCCGACTCCAGATCTGTAGCGAGTTCGTGACGTCCAACCGTCCGCCTCGCATTTACGAGAGAGTTACATAGGGACTAGCATGAAAGTATCAATCTAGGAATGAAGAGACCCGGATATATATGTCATCGCAATACAGTTCATACGTCCGACACTATTACCATCCCCCCCCCCTCCCTGATGATGAACGCTAGGTAATGTACGCACCGCACGAGCTGCAGTTGCTAAATCGCGGGAGTAACTCGTGGTATAGCCGCAGTTGCCACATCGATAATTGGTGTTTGAATCGGCGGCCGCTGCACCCAAGCATGCGCAGGCACACATAACCGCCAAACATGCGGCAGCGAGCGAGATGATACCAAAGACGATAAGCCGATGAAGACACCCGCGATGGCAAGGAACTTGACCAGCACGCCTCCAGCGAGGGTATACATGCCTGGCCCCATGTGCTCTGGCGAGACCTGGGATGCCGTCACGTCCGTCAACGAGGATACTTGACCAGCACGCCTCCAGCGAGGGTATACATGCCTGGCCCCATGTGCTCTGGCGAGACCTGGACTCGAAGGCCGTCACGAGTCAACGAGCATATTGCGGTGCCGTCCGTTTTTAATGGCGTACATGGCCAGGATGGTCGCGGCGAGGAGTAGCAAGCCGTCGAAGAAGGTACCGAGGTAGAGCGCCCACAGCGGGATCCTGCGCGAGGACATGGTCGCCACGGTCGCGATGAGGATGGTCGCCGAGGTGAGGAGGGCGAGGATGGCCAGCGCCGCGGACGCCTTGGCGAAGGGGACGAATTTCTTGCGCTCGTCGTACAGCCGGCTGGACTTGGTGCTGGACGAGCCGTCGATGCCGTAGGAGCGGATGGCGGAGGCCCAGGGGGCGATGGCCGCGGCGTAGTCGGCGCCGTCGTC
The DNA here is from genome assembly GCA_002991585.1 of Ilyonectria mors-panacis. Lineage (NCBI taxonomy): Eukaryota > Fungi > Ascomycota > Sordariomycetes > Hypocreales > Nectriaceae > Ilyonectria > Ilyonectria mors-panacis. Next base: position 1,333,399 of record PPHJ01000018.1, read on the forward strand.
GCCGAGCTCGGCGCTCAGCGAGTTTTCCACCATGCCGCCGAGGGAGAAGGTCGGCGGGAAGGCCGTCTTGCAGTTGTGGTTGGAATCGCAGAGTCCTGTGGGAGATGGCTCAGCCACTTGGCGCCTCAGGGGAAGGGAGAGGGAGAGGACTAACCCGAGAGACCCCAGTACCAGACGTCTGGCAGAGCGGCGTTGTCGAATGTTGCGGCGGGGCGGTTTGTTACTTTCTCGACGGCGGCGAGGAGGTCGGTCTTCTCAATCTTGTATAGAAAGATGGAGCTGGTTGTGTCGGAGAGACACCCCAGGACGGCGATGAAGTTGACAATCAACCCCACTGTTGAGGCACGATGTCAGTATGGTTTCGACTTGTGTCGTTTCCCATCATCCGGTCTCTGGATTCCATGTTCTTATTCTCCATATATTTTCCTCCCTCCGCAACCCACGGGTCATGGTCTGGCTGTAAGACAACCCAGGCCAAACACGACAGCAAAGAGACAGCAAACTTACGAAACACGGCGCAGAGCAGCCAGATCCTCCATCCTCGCGAGTTCTCCTCAACACCCCACATCTCCGCACATGACGAACGCTTGATGCCCATGGTTGATAGTCGGTCCTCGTATTAGTGTTGGTTTGACGGTCTCTGCCTCCTGAGGTTGACTTAGACGTGAGGTCCACCGAGGAAACGGAACGGCCCCCCAGGGCAGATCTATATACAAACAACCCAAAAAACCAAACACTCTAGACTGCCCAGCGGCACGCAGTGGGGACTGCGAGCCCAGAACACAAGGGCCATATGAAAAAGAAGCAGCAATTTCCTCCATGCAGATGGGCGCGACCAGCCCGCAACAGCCAGCAGGTAAAACGGCGCCAGCGCGGGTGCAGTCACACCAGAAGGCGCCGGGACGAGTACCCGTCGCGCCTAAAAGGCACACCAGAGCGATGGACGGGCAACATCCTGGTCGCAGCTCGTTCAGCTCGACCCTGGATGCGCGCGGATGCGACCATCTGCGACCCTGACCGACGCCCGGGTTGGCCCGCGCCGCAGTGTCATTGGTGCGAGTGGCAGACTTTGGTGATGGGCGACGGGGCGTCGAAGCCACGGGATGTGAGGTTGCAGCCCTTAGGCGACGACGGCGGCGTTATTGCACCTGTTCCATCCAGATTATATGTGTGATACGTACGGTGTGGCATCGCTATTATTAGGCTCTCGACTTAAACTCCGAGATTGGGTTGGTCTGTCATCCCAGCCTTGTTTCCTGGCTGTGATCGGGGCCAGCCGATAAGTTCCCACACACATGTTGCAGGAGCCTGATATTCGCATATAGACATCTTGGTATAAATCCCATCGTTATTTTCTATTTTATTTATTTATCACACTTACAAACAAAGACACATGTTAAGCTCAAACATGTCCAATCACATCAAACAGAGCTGCGAGTTAAAATGCAGTGGCCGTGGCTTGCCCGGGACATGTTTCACTTTGCCGCAGAGGCGCAAGCCATGAGTTGCCAACGACGGGAGGACCTGCATGAGGAAATGACAAAAAGGCTCCGTTCGAAATTATCTAAAAAAGAAAAACAAAATACAGCTGGCTATCCTGCCCTAGCTAATTGGGAAACGATTCCCTTCGGGTGCTGATCCCGATACAAAAATAAGCACAAGTCTATATCCCTAAGGTATCCCGAGTGTGTATATCCATCCCTTTGGTGCGTCCCACCTATTTTTAAAAACCAAACACCCAAGCGCCGGTTGAATTCCATTCCATCCCATATTCATCCATCCATCAAATCTTTCCCTGCCTATGCGAGTACACTCAATCCCATCATAACAACGTACACCATCACCCCAAGGCTGAATCCTACCACAATCGCCTCGCGTTGTGCGAGAACCCTCATCATCCACGCTCTTGCGTCTCCCACCCACAACTTCTCACCGACTCCGCGTCGTGCCGCCTTGAGCCCCGGAGGCCATCCATGCTTGTGACATTCGTCTCGTTGTGGTACTGTTGTACCGTGTTGTTCTCAACTCTCTTCTTGACCCATGCGTCCAAGGTCGGTCGCTCCTCAAACACCGCCAATTCGTCAATCTTGCCATCCACACCTTCCTGGAGTATATCCTCCACCGGTTTCTCCGAAGGCTCGTCGGACGAGTAGATTCCCTTCTTGACTCGAGGCACACCGAAACCACAGCTCGTCTGCACCTCGAAGACATTGGCCACTACCACCGCTCTAGCACCATCAAATGCTGCTCTTTTGCCCCTCGCGATCTGGCGGACCAAATCTGGAAAGGCGGGCTCGTCCCACTCAATGATTTTAGATTGACAGAAGAATCTCACAATCCGAGGTGCAGGTCCAAAGCTCATGAACATCAGACAGAGGCGCCCATTGTCGTATGAGTGCGCAATGGTCTCGCATCCAGAGCCGGTGCGGTCGATGTAAGCACACTGGTTCGGGCCCAGGATAGCAAAGTGCGAGTCCGCCAATCCCTTGGGGGACACATTGATGTGGGACCCGAGGGTTGGCGCCGACCCGGTGAAGAAGACGGGTTGGCGTTGCACCCACTGGGCGAGATCATCAGAGATAGTCGGATACAGCTTCATCGTGAAGTGTTGTCGAGGTGCAGTGTAGTCAATCCAGTCAAGGAGATGGGTGTGACTAAGACTTACGCTGTCGTTGAGAGGCGCAGGCAGTATATATGCAGGTTGAAGAGGCTGGAATGCTGGTGTCCAGGCGACGATGCGAAATTTGAATCATCGTCCGAAATTCGGAATGCGTTCATGAGGCGGGGAAATGACGGCAGAGAAATGGACCGGGGTCCATTTCGCCGGAAGCCCCACTGAGACTCATGAAGCCGAGATAAGGTGCCGATCGTCGGCGAAACTTGGGAAGAGAGCCCGAGTGGGTCCGCAACGGAGCCCAACCCGAGGTTCGCCATGAATTTACCATGGCGGGTCGTGATGAGATTGATCCGGTCATCATCTGAATGGTGAAATGGATCGCGAAAACAAGTACAATGTTCTCAAAGAGGCCAACGCACAGCCGAGATTGCTCAACAATCATTCGGATTGCGAAAATGCAGGTCGGTGAGGCGAAGCAGGTTAATTGACGATGGGGTACGGGTGGTAAGCACCATCCTCGTACGCCTCGTCATCAAAGGCACTGCTATCGCTGCTGAAATGTCCGGGAGTGACGACACTGGTTGTACGAGGCACGTTGGAGTATGCGCCCTTGTGGGATTGTGCGGGAGCGGGTGCCTGCATGCGTCCTGTTGGCACATGCGTGTAAGCCTCAATGTCACGAACCGGGGGGTACGTCGGATACCAACCTGAAGGTCCCCATCCTTCAATGAAGCTGCCGGGACCACGAGTCCCGTTGGAGGGTCTCTCGTCGAACCGCTTCGACAAGCGCTCCTTATCAGCCTTGGCGTCGGACTTTTCCTTGTCACCACGGTTGCGGGGACGGTCCTCACGCTCACGCTCGCGGTGTCGCTCATCACGTCGCTCATCACGGTCACGGTCACGATGGCGATCCTCACGGGGCTCACGGGGCTCACGAGGCTCACGGGGCTCACGAGGCTCACGAGGCTCCTTCTTACTAGAGGATGAGGTGGCCGACTTGCTCGACGACTTGCTGGAGGTCTTGCTCGACGCCTTGCTAGAGGGGCGTGACGAGGACGTCTTGGTACGCTCCGGGATGGGACGTTCCGGGATGGCGACGGTCAAAGGGGAGTGGTCATAGGGCTGGTCATGGCAGATGGAGGGGCCTGGCCGTTGAGGGCGTCGAAGCGCATGGTGAGGTTCTCATACTTGGCCCTGAGGCCAATGAGACGATGCTCAAAGTCAAGGCGCTCAAAGTCAAGGCGCTCTTTCTCGGAAGTGAGGCGCTGGTTGTCAGCGGCGAGGCGGCGGGACTCATCCTTGAGGTCATGGGTCTCCTCCTTAAGATCACGGTTGTCGTCCTTGAGGGTGCGGTTGTCCTCCTTGAAGGCGCGAATCTCATCTTTGAAAGTGCGACTCTCTTCCTTGGCAGTCCGGCTTTCCTCCTTGGCGGTGCGGTTCTCCTCCTTCAAAGCAACGTTCTCTTCCTTGAGTGTGCGGATTTCCTCCTTAGCGTTGCGGGTCTCCTCCTTAAGGGTGCGGTTCTCCTCCTTGAGAGTGCGGGTATCCTCCTTGAGGACTTCCGCCTCAGAGCGGGTGCCCTCAAGCTGGGCCTTGAGCTCGCGGTAGGAGACGACGTTGTCATTGAGTTTGCGGTTGGCAGCATCGAGGGCGGCCTTGAGTTTGTCCTTGTCGGCGCTGATCTTGTTGAGTGCAGCGTTGGCCTTGTTCAAGTCATCGAGGAGCTTGGAGTCGTAGCCATATTCATAGTCGAACTCGTCAACTTCGTGGGCCCTATCAGCGGAAGAATGCGGGACGTGCCGGCCGTAGGATGAGTTAGAGTGGCCCACGGTGCTTGTCCTCTTGCTGCCGGAGGCGACAGAGGACCTCTGGTGCAGCGGCATGGCAACAAGCTGCGAACGGTTGCCCGCACGAAAGAATGCGACGATGTTGTGTTTAATGTTGATTCGGTGTTTTCCCAAGACTGTGATGCAGAGCTGCCCAACGACGGCGTGGTCTGGCAGAAGTGAGGCGGCGCGGACGAATTGCGAGGGGCGGTTGGGCAGGCTTCAAGGAGGGGTGGGAGCGGGAGTGACGCGAGCCAAAGATTGCCAGTGGTAGGGCGACAAGCGCAGATGGGGGCAACGGGTATATAAGGAGTAAAGGGTTCTTCGCGCAGCAGGGCGGCAGTGACTCAGACTTGGGGACAGGTAAGAGTTTTCTCAGTCCGAGACGAGCACACAAAAGGGAGAATAAGGTAAAATTCCCGGGGGTGTGTGTGAGCGCGGGAAATGAGGTCGGGCTGCAAGGGAAAAAAAAATAAAGTGATCGGGTTGATATTTTATCAACTCGGGTGTGGGAGGGAGAAAAAAATCCTGGCTGGAATGGGGGGAGGGGCCGGAATGCGAAAGCAAGGGCAGAAAAGGCGGGCGACACCGACTCTTTACTGACCGCGGACCGACGGACTGGCTGACGGACTGACTGACGGACTGCTGCCTCACACATAACAACGAAACGCCTTGCGCATAGGACAAAGGGGGGATTCTCTCTTTACCTGTTTCTGAGCGACAAAGGTGTGTGTGCGTGTGCGCATCCTTGCCGTGCTATGGGATTTTTTTTTTGGCTGGCGAACAGCGGCATGACGAGGAGGGAGTCATCGACTGGTATCAGTTACCGCCTCCTAGCACGGCCCACGGCGCAGAGGCAGCAACGCCATGATGGGTGACCCTGGACTAACGCTTCTGACCCATGGCCTGGCCCGCGGAAGCCCCCTGGGTGGACCATCTTTGGCCCATCGCTGGCCCGAGGGAGTGGGCATTTGACATTTGGCTGCTGCAGAATGGGTCCCGGTGAGTGACGGACGAGGTATGGGGTACCTCGATTGGAGGAAGCTGGCAAATGGAAACTGGGTCGCACGCACACAAACCCGGCGGTGCGGCGTCGCAAAGTCGAAAAAAGGCGTTGCGACGCCAACACCAATGCCCAAAGACCGCTGCCCAATCCCACGCCTCCGCCTCCTCCGCGCCTCTGTGTCTCCTCCCCCCCTCCGGACGGGAAGGGGAGGAAATCCATTGGCTGCGTCCGGGGCAGTGCAGCCGGCGAGGCAGAAGAAGAGCATGCAAAATGTACGACTTTGGCAGAGATGGAGGGAGGGAACCAGGCAGCGAGTGGTCTTGGCCCCCAAAATCGTCAACGGGAACTGTGACAGTGTGCACGCGCGCCGTCTTGCCTTGCCGACGAAGTACAAATCGAAACCCGTCGACGAAAGGGTGGTTCGCCCTGACCATTCTGGTCCGCAAGCTTCCGACAGAAACGGGAGGGAGGGTCGGCGCGTTTCCACGCCCGTCGGCTCGGGTCCAAGCCATGCCACGCCGTGTCGTAGCCCAGCGCATTGTTCTGCCATGCCAGGTTATGCCCTTGGCCGCATTCCAGCATCCCACAAGGCCGGGGAACCTTGGGGGGCGGCCCGTGGTAGCCTGCCGCCTGGCGGCCTGGGGAAAGCGCTCGAAGCATCCTGTCTCCTGTCAGTCCGCACTGGCAAGGGACACGCCCAAATGTCAGCGGGTGACTCATTCGCTGACAGAAATGTATTTGCGTGCTGAACAACGCAACGCAACACGACTGCGGTGCTGCGGTGTCTTCATTGTCGTGGTCGTCGTCGATGACAAACCCTTCGGCACATGGATGGTTTGGTCGGGGGGTCGCAACTCCCGTCGTGCGTGACCGGGCTCTTGCAGGGGCGAGGTGACCCCCCTTGTTCGACTGCCTTCTCTGCGTCCGGGACTGGCCGATCGAGCGGCGCATGTTGTCGTTGTTGCCTCCCACAACCACGCGCCGCCGGAACAGCAGATGGGAGGTTGTCGTTTCGCGTGGAGAGTGAAGAAGCTTTAGCGGGATCGGTGGACTAATCGCGGGGGCTAACCTTTCCTCCCGGTGTAGTAATTACGTAGCGGCACCGTCCGGGTTTGAGATTGGAGATGGGTAGGGCTGATGTGGAGATCCCGGTCTCCCGTCCACCGTCCCCGTCCGGCCAGGACGAGCCGCTCGCCGCCGGAACACACCTAGGTGGATGGAAGATTAGAAGGTGGGTGAGGTGTGTTTGCAGGTGGCCCGGACCCCTCCAACCCGTCCTAGACTGTCCCAAACCGGTCTCACTCCCGTCCATCCATCCCCTCAATCCCTCCACCCTCCATCCTCCATTCCTTGCCCTGCATTCCCGCTCTTCAGGGACTGGCCGTCCGTTGGGCGATGATGTCGAGCATGGATACTAAGACCAAGAGGCGGCCTCCGGCCCGATCCCGATGTATGTACCACGCGTTTCTGCAGATGATTGATTGAATGCAGGTTTGTAGAGGCAAACGGCCTGTCGGGTTTGATAGCTGAGGGGAATAAAAAACCTGTACGACCAGTCTCAACTCCAACCTGCTTCCTGTGTTTGTCACGTGATTAAAGCCCGTGTTTTTTGGGGGTTTTTTTTTTGCCGGCCGCCTGACATTGCACGTGCGGAGGACACCCCCAAAGCAGTCCTTGATCCCTGGCAATTACGGCCCTTCATCTTCCGATCCTCAATGCAAGCCGTGAGCTATATCATGGTTTGATTGTACTAACAAGTGCCAGGCAAGTTAAGGGGCGCAGTTTGTTACAGCGGTGTGGTCACAAATCTTGCGAAATCTGGCTCATTCGGTGCCAACGGCTAAGGTGTGTATGTTTTGTCAGAGGGCATGGTTATTTTAGATCTATGAACACAAATACATCAAGATTTTGGCTTGACATGGATTTTTCTCGTTTATCACATTCGTATTGCTGATGATCTGAGAGCGGGCCTAAGATCTCACCGATGAAATCGTGAAACAAGCGAAGGCTGACTTGATGACAGGCAGACTGGCAGGGAATCCCAGGGACAGCCGATCCCTTACACCAGCATTTCAATGTGCGAATCTGCCAGCCGAAAAAATCCACTAATCCACCCTCATGAAGTCATGATAAGGTAAAGCTGGCATCAGACACACCGAGTCAAGATGAAAAGGAAGAAAAAAAGCGGCCACGGTTTTCTCCTTATGTCGCACAAGTCAATTACTCATCTGGCACGCACCCCATGCGGAAACCGACCTTGGTCCCAATCGATGAAGTTAGATAGAGAACATGGGGGAATCGGCATCAGTACCTCGTCATACGCGGACGTTCTCTGCCCGATTATCAGCCACACGTGGTCAGAAACCATGCCGCTGTCACAGCCTGCCACTGGCTGCACGGGACTGTGGATGTCAGGAGCAGAGGCAGTGGATATCCGCGCAAAGGGAACCAGGAGCCAAAAGGGTCGGGCCCTCTTTAGCACGACAAGGGCGTGCTAATCTGCAATGCAATCGCCCACCAAATTTGGGCCGTTTTGTGAGATTTTGCCATGAGTCCCTGCTCTGTCATCACTTCCCTGGGAGCCGGGAGATGCGGTTTGATGTAAAGAATTGAAGTGCCCATCCTGGGTCGGGACAATTCTGATGCACGCACTGTCTGCCTGGGTGAGATAAGACTCTGCATGAAACGGATGAAAGAGCACTGCAGCCCAAGGACAAGAAAGAAAGGGGGCAGGATCTAGTACGTAGCAGAAACGCGACAGCTGTCAAACTGGACGGCTGAGATAGGGCTGGAAGCCCATGTTGGCCGAAACGGGGCAGTAGTGAATCCCCCTGCCCTGGATCGCATCAGCAGCACAGTACGGATATCTTGCATCATGGACTCCGTGTAGAGTCTGAGATGAGAGGCGGATCGTGCATGGAATTTATCTCAATCCAGTAGACGACAAGTGACCAGGGGGCGCGTCCGGTTGAGGCGGGATGAAATTGGGATTGGCCACCTGTGCGCTCATCTGGCGTCAGCCAAGCAGGAACAATGTTGGGGGGCATACGAGCTTTGGGCTGAGTCCTCCTGGCCACTTATTTCCCTTCTCATCCGAGCCTATCCGCGGAGTGCCTCTGTCGGGTCTTTATCAATTGGATCGCCCCAATTAGTGGCACTTGCAACCTAAAGTACAACACTATCTGGCATCTTCCGCGTATCGGTCGGTATAAGAGATGTGCTTGCAGAAAAAAGTTTGGAAACAGAAACACTCTTTCACGCGCAATCACCAGCAGAAGGAAGAGTAAAACTATATATTCGCTCAACCCAATACAGTTCACCCACCATGGCTGATCCCCGAGACTGCTGGTGCTGACAGGCAATTTTGCGTTTTGCAGTCCAGCGCTCCCTTGAACCCTGAGTCGGCGTGCCCCCATTCCCCGAAGAGACCAGCGGCAAAGGACTGCGATGAGGTTCATTAATTGGGAAGATGATTGAGGGCATCTGATTGGTCCTCCGGCCACCTCTCTGGCTTGGCTGGGATTTTAGTGGGACGCAGGAGGCAGAGGAGACCCACGTAACGATCCTCCAACCCCTTTTTTCCCGACTAGATATGTACGTACAGTGTTAGCCATGCTCGAGTCTGGGGCGACTCTGCATCCCTCGGCGCTGTGGAGGAGCCAAAGGAGCCAAGGGAGTCGATAACCTGCGAATAGTTCGCCCGAAATGGAGAAGTGTGCCCCTCCGTTGATTGAGGCGCAAATGACACTGTACAACCATGTACCACAACTCGGCCGCTCGGCACCACTCAACTGCGCACACAGGCGATTCAGCACAAAAGGAATCGAGAGTCGATGCCGGGACGGGTACGTACTACACGGTGTATTGTGCCACAAGTGGTTTTTGCCTTTGGCTGGTTGGGATAGCGGTTGACTCTAGGTCATTCCCAACATCGCCGCTGCGACCTATTACCACGTTGAGTATCCAAGCTGGCACTGAACCGAGGAGTGCTAGCTGGCCAGGCCAGAATTAATTACCTACTGTAATGATGCTAGATGGTATCCGCACTGGGCTTAACGGCGTGCTTCCTTGGTTGGGACCTGGGAGCATCCCTTTTTTTTCCTCCTGCAGGGCTGCACTAAGGTACCTAGGTATGTACACAGTGCACATTAGCGCAAGATGGTTCCAAGGTTCCCAAAGTCCCGGCGCCGCTGACACTGCAGTGCCGTCAGCCGCTGTCTTTTCCGCGTAACGCCTTGGTCACCCTCACTCTCCGCGCGTTCGCTCACGTTCCTCCTTTCTTCCCCCTCCTCTTCTTCCTTCCCTTCCTCCCTCTTCGCTCGCATCTTGCTCATCAAGATCCGTATCGATACCGTTTGTTGGTGTCTCAATCTGTTCGTGTGCCTCGCATCTGCCCAGACAGTGTGCGTGCGTGTGCAATTCGCTTGGCCCAATCACTCGCTTTCTGACACTCCCTTGTCTTCTGGCCCTTTTTTCTCGACCTGTCCTGCGTCTCAACTTCCACTTTCCACTTTCCACTTTCCACCTCCCACCTTCACCTTCACCTTCACCTTCACCACCCTCGATCAACCATCCGGCTGTCGTATCCCTAATCCATCCGCTCCGGGTACGCAACATCACCGCACACCTTCAATCGACAGCACTCGTTTAGTCGTCGCCAGATTATGCTTCTCGTCCGACTACGATAAACGAAGACACGATCCCATCTCGCCACCGTACAAGCACATCAACCACCCCAATCACCGCTCAAAACCATCGCCATGTCCCGCAACTCAGAGGAGCCTGTCCCGCTCCTCACCCCCGAGGAGAGGGAGCTCGAGGGTAAGGGCGAGAATGCTGATATTGAAAACGATGCCGGCCGCGCCGAGCCCCCCAAGAATGAGAACCTCGACCACGAGTACTCCGTCGCCAGCACCGTCAAGTTCGCCTGGCTCGGCACCTACTTCTTCTTCTCACTACTCTTGACTCTCTACAACAAGCTTGTCCTTGGCATGGTAAGTCGAATCCCTCTTCCGGGCGCCTTTGCCCTCCGTCTCAACCAAACTCTATGGTCGATTCGATCGGATACGATCCTGAAACCAATGCTAACGTCACGCCTGCGCCTCAGTTCCACTTCCCTTGGCTGCTAACTTTCCTGCACGCTTCTTTCGCCAGTCTTGGCACATACGCCATGATGCACATGGGTTACTTCAAGCTGTCTCGACTAGGACGCCGCGAAAACCTCGCCCTCGTTGCTTTCAGTGCGCTCTTCACTGCCAACATCGCCGTCTCCAACCTGTCGCTGGCAATGGTCTCCGTCCCCTTCTACCAGACCATGCGCATGCTCTGCCCGATCTTCACCATCATGATCTACCGCTTCTGGTACGGCCGCACCTACAGCACCATGACCTACCTCTCTCTCCTCCCTCTTATCATCGGTGCTGCCATGACCACCCTTGGCGAGATGACCTTCTCTGATGCCGGTTTCCTCCTCACCATCCTCGGTGTCGTTCTGGCTGCCCTAAAGGTATGATAGCTTCCCCACCTTTTGCAGCTCCCAATCCCTAACCTGTCCTGCAGACTGTCGTCACCAACCGATTCATGACCGGATCCCTCGCTCTCCCCCCTGTCGAGTTCCTCATGCGCATGTCCCCTCTCGCTGCCCTCCAAGCTCTTGCTTGCGCAACTGCGACCGGTGAGGTTGGTGGCTTCCACAAGCTCATCACCTCTGGCGAGATTTCTCTCCCTCCCGCCTTCGCCTCCCTTTTCGGCAACGGTTTCCTCGCTCTTCTCCTCAACATATCGTCATTCAACACCAACAAGCTGGCCGGTGCCCTCACCATGACCATTTGCGGTAACCTCAAGCAGTGCCTTACAGTCGCTCTTGGCATTGTTCTCTTCGATGTGACCGTCGATATGCTTAACGGTGCTGGTATGGGTGTCACCATGCTTGGTGCCGCCATCTATAGCAAGGCTGAGCTTGACAACAAGGCCAAGAAGGACAAGGAAGCCGCCTACAAGCCCGTCAACCAGAACACCCGGTAATGGCGGCGCACAGTTCGAACAAATATTCCTTTCTTCTAATAATCAACGACTTATAGACGAGACGGAGAGGGAACAGACGAGGGGAATCGCTTCTTTAGGCGTCTCGCTTCTAGGATCTCGTTGAAGGTTGTCACAGATCTTTAGTATAGCACGTTCACCACTGTTGTATCTATCATATTACGATCCCCACAAGCAGCGCGACAAAGCGAAGGGGGATCAAGGGGGTTTCTTGTCATGATCATGGGCTATGGCTTTCGGAAAGAGGCGGGCTCAGGTTCCGCCCGGTTTTCTTTATTACAACCCAATTGTTTAAAACTTTTTTTTGGATAGGGTATGCATTTTAAAATACAATAGATGTAACTTCAATCAGCTTCCTAGCATGTCTTTCTCCGTGATGTGACTCTTAGCCCCAGAGTTCTGTATGTAAGATTAAGAATTTGATTGTATTAAACATTTGGCTGAGCAGTTGAGGTTATGAGCCTGAGTGAATGATGATTGCCCATGATCTAGTAAACACCGCAAATACATTCAATATACTAACACTTAATGAGAAACCAGCCCAACCAACCCAGCTCCCAAATCCATTTTGCGCCGTGCTATGCGAATGACGAAATACAAAGGAAAGAATGTGGAAATGTTGTGTGGGCACCGCGGATCAGGTGTCGTCGTAGGAGGCCTGCACTAAGGGAGCGTCATGCAGGCTATCCTTCTGCAGAGCCCAGATTCCCTCTCGGACATCTTCGACGGTAGCATTGGCCTCCAGTCCGAGTGTGCGCGCAAGCATCTCGAGATCGCTCGCCGGCAACGGCACAGCGTGGTCGGCCGCTACGCCGATGACAGGGGCGGACACTAGCAGGGCGGGAGAAGCCTTAGCTTTGCTGAGCATGCCGAAGCGGATGGCGACTTCTGCGACGGTGACCATGATGCTCACGACGATGAGGACGATGATAATCCAGGTGATGGCGCTCATCTTGGCGGAGGCGACGGAGTCGGAGAGGATCTCGGCGAGGTCGAGGAAAACGCGGCAGCGCTCGTTGAGGACCTTGATACGGGGGTCAATTTCGAGGTACTCACGAATGGCAGCGTATAGAGGGTGCAGAGTCGGCTCGGCATCCCAGAAGAAGTTGGGTACATCAAGGATGTTAGACGCTTTGGAGTTTGTCAGTCAAGTTATTCAAGGGGGTGTCAAGGGATTAGGAAAGTTCATACATAGGTTAATGTCAACGCGGCTCTTGAACAGGCGTCCCAGCATCCGCACGATCTCCGTACGCGTCATGTTAAGCTCGCCTGTGAGGGCAAGCGTCTTGGGGACGTGCTGCGCATCGAGCATGGTCTCGCTCATGCGCTCCTCGAAGAAGCACAGGCGGGTGCTCTGGGCAATGGCGTGGCTAATGGTGAGTTTGATCATATGATCGGAGCGTGGCAGGAGGGTAATCATGTCGTTGAAGACGCGCGGGCGCTTGATATCGGCGCTGTACTCGAAGTGGAACTCCTCTGTCTCGTAGTCGTCCTGGTCGAGTGGCCGGGTGAGCAGGCTGAGGCCACCTTCGGCAGTGGCGTCAGCGTCGGCGAATGTAAGGTCTGCCAGGATGTCCCTCTCCTGGTGCTCGGTAAAGTTCCAGAATACGACGACGCCGTACGAGTAGACGAACATCTCAGCAAAGTTCTTAGTATCAGGGGCGAGTCGGTTCATCTGCGAGACGTCGTCATCATGACGGAAGGGATTGTCATGATCCTCGGGCGTGGCTGGCGGGTCGCTAAAGCGTGAGGGCACCGAGGGAACGCGGTTGGGACTCGAGCTCATGTAGGCGTCATCCTCAAAGTAGCCCCCGTGGTGGTCGCGCTGCTCGCTGCGTTCAATCTCGAGGTCGAGCACCGTCTTGCCCGTGCCAGGTGTCTTGAGGATGGGCCTGCTGCGGACGCGGTACCCGTCGTTGCCATTGAGGAGTGGTAGCGCGTAGATGACGTAAAGGCAGTCGTCGTACAGCTTAGTCTTCGCCTCGTGCTTCTTGCGTAAAAACTCGGCCGTGGCCTTGACTTTGTATGCCTGCGCAGTGCAGTAGGCCGTCAACCTGCTGACCTTTTCCGTCCTCTGCATCTTTGGCAGTCTCTCGGCGTAACTCTTCCCGCGGATCCCACCCCTCTTCTTGAGCACATCCAGCTCTTCATCTTTGAGTGGTCGATTCTCTTGATCCTGAAGCCTCCTCGCCAGGACGGCCTCGCTTTCAATCTCGTCGTTGACGTCATCGTCGTTCTGGTCGGTCTCAGGTAGGAGAACAAGTTTCTCGCTGATTTTTGTCGTGCGCGAGGGCATAGGCTTGCCGGTCCGTGACTGCGTGTTTGGAAGGCCGCCAGTTGAAACCCTTCGGCTCCCGGGGGTGCTAGCTGCGGCGGATTGGGCTCGAGGGATCGGGACAGGAGGGCCGCGAGGTTGACCAGAAGGAATCTGGGTGTTGTACTGGAGGACATTGTCGACGGTCATGAATCGCATAGGCGCAGCGCCGCCAGGCGGGCCAGCGCCAGTGTCCTGCCGCTGGATATTGCGTCGTGGGCTGGATCGTTCCCTCGCGTCCGTCACCTGTACAAGATAGTGAGCAATGGATTGGGTGGGTTCGAGCTCGTCCCATGATCATACCAGAACGGAGGGCCGTTGCTTCGAGGCCATGTTAGCCACTACAGCTTCAATCCTTGGTCTCTCTTGGTTGATGAATTTGCCTGCGGCCTTCGTAGATGCAGCGAAGGGATTGAAGCGGTCGCGGGGTATTTTGAGGTGTTGGGTGGTTGAAGTTGGAAATGGTTAGGTCAAAGTTCGGACGATTCTGATTGCGACCAAGATGGGTCGGGAGCTCTAGCCAATTGGTGTTGGCCCATCCAGCACGGATGACCTCATGCAACCCCGCCAAGCAAAGCCTACAGTAAGTTAAAGAGCAGCTACTCCGGTATCGATACATGTAAGCTCATCCCAAAAACTCCATTTTCTTTGATCGAATTGTGGTTGATGGTTTCTGCTTCAATGGCAGATCTGCCACCTGCTGTTTTGCTTCCTTGCGACAGCAGTCTGCAAGGTCGCACCCGGTGATGATACATGTCTCAGAACGCCCAACACGCCAGCAAACCCTGCTCGAGGTTCTAGGACAGCCACAAACACCACTAGTCACCAATATCCGGACATGAAGGAATGTTCCAGTCTCAGCAAACTCTTGCTTCTGTCACAGTGTCTTCTGGCAGGGAATAATATTGGCCTTCGGGCTGTCGTTGATTCACAGGAGGAACGTCGTCACATCAGGAGGTTACGGGCCTTCCCCTACACTTCATCTCATGCTATATGCTGACCTCCATCATTTCCTCTACATCAATCAGCCCAAGATGATAAATTCTGGATCTCATTGCCTCTGATTCTTGAAATCTAGGCCGTGTGATAAGTTTGATCTTCATTCTTCACCTACACGCATGGTCATCTCCGATTGTACTCGTTACTTCCACACATGGCTATATGATAATTTGTCTTAAGCGTAAAGAGTCCATCGCATATTTTTCCTGTAGGATATTGTGTGCAAGTAGGTTTCGTCGTGCGTGTAAAATGAATGACGTCCCGGAGGAAATGTGAGCTCCTGATGTGAAACAAAAGTTTAACAACAAAACATAATCTAGGTTTCACACGTGGATCTCTTCAACTGCTCCGAGGAATGTGCCGGGCCCGGCCTTTAACATCCTATTGGTCTCTTGTCCATCACCTGTGAACAATGGTATTCATTTGAGCGTTTGTGATGCCTAACTTATCCCCAGGATTCAACCACCCGGGAGCTCAATTCCTACCCTGCACCGTTGTTGATGAAGCACTGATGCTCTCAATTTCGGCTGCGCGGAATGAGCCGACGATGTTGATGATGGGGATCCCCGGCTTCCTTGGGCTCATCACCCAAGAAAGTGGATGTAGCAACGGCAATGCATCGGGTTGATTGGTGCCCCTCGCAAGCGACGCAAAGTCAGTGTGTTTGCGCTTGATCCGCATGAACCGATGACATTGGGCACATTTTTGCAGAGTTGCAAGGACGTGGTCGGGTGAAAAGTGGAGTTGGCGCAGTGATGGCCAATCAGTACGATGGCATCCGTTGCTAGGCGGTTGGCCCGGTGTTTGTTTACTACGGCATTTCACAGGCTGGATGGCCCCGCTGTGCCATGATGCCCTCCCTCGCAGGCCATTTCTTATGCATTATTGACATTTTGTGCTTGTTGGGAACTTGAGCCATCTCAAAACACAGTGACGGCATTAGCATTCTCGGGCCTTAATATTTTGGTAGTGCTCTCTCTTTCTCTCCACCATACCTCATTCTCCCCCCATCCTGTACCTTCCCCATCCGCACGGTACTTCCTCATACCACACATACCACCTGCTGCCAGCTGCCCAGTATAAACACCACCGACAACAGCAGCCAGCAGCGAGCGCATGTCTTGGATGGCTCCCTGCCCCACGCGCTGTCCGACTCTACAAACATTCCTCTGACCGCCCGAGCACCGCTCGAAATCATGCGTTAACGTCATCAACACTGTGGATTATTCTCCTCAGCCCGCAAGAGACGCCTCAAGGCCCCTAGGATCGACCGCTCCGACCGAGACCGCGGCTTGGCCGACGACGACGACGCCCAGAGGCCAGTTGTCAACAATGGCGTCCCGCTTCCATCACCACACTCCGCCTCACACCCAACCTCACCTTCAACATCACCCTCACCCGCTGCGCCAGTCGCACACCATCGACTTCGCGGCCACCGCCTCGCCATCTCCCTCCTCCATCAACCGCTTTCCCTCAACGACCTCATCGTCTGCCTCATCAGGCTACTCGCATGCTTCCGAACACAGTCTCAACAGCCAGTCAACAACTGCCTCGAGCGGCTACGGTTCTCCCGCCCCCAACCACAAGCGTGCCCAGAGCGATGTGAGAGCCAGAGCTCGCACCTTTGAATCCGGGGATATGACCAGTCCCAAGAAGGCCTCGGACAACTTCTACAGCTCCGCTCGCCAGTCCCTCCGTCCACTCCCCCAGGTCCCAGCATCCACACCGCCTGCGACGCCGCCACATAGCCATAACTCGCCCCGTCACTCGCCCCGTCACGATCGTGGTAAGAGCGTCGACATCGGCAAGCTATCCTTGGCCCAACGCGATGGCCACTCATCCCCGGCCTCTCCGCCACGCGCTCTTCCAATGCGACCCAACTCGATGCTCTTAACTCGATCCGATTCGGTTCGCAACGATGGGGGTCCCCCACACTCGCCGACACATCATGCGCCCAGCACCCATCTTGCCCGGGACGACATCGAGGAACTTGGGCGGTCCTCAACAAGTCAGTTGAGAAACCTCTCTCGACTGGTTCAATCTGAATCTGCCGACGACTTCACCATCACATCTCCTTTGCAGGAAGTTGTTGGCCTACGAGGCCGACGGAAATTACAACGAGCCGACAATGCCGCCGGGGGCCGCCGAAACGCTCCCGCATATAGCTGGGAGGGCCGCAATTGGATGGACAAACAGCGACAGTTCCTCCAAGCCTACGAGTATCTCTGCCACATTGGTGAGGCTAAGGAATGGATCGAAGGCGTCATCAACAGGTCCATACCCCCCATTGTCGAGTTGGAGGAAGCTTTGCGTGACGGCGTCACACTCGCAGAAGTGGTGGAGGCACTCAACATCAACAGGCGCTATCGAATCTTCCACCATCCCAAGCTCCAATACCGACACTCGGATAACATTGCCATCTTCTTCCGGTACCTCGATGACGTAGAACTCCCAGATCTCTTCCGCTTCGAACTCATCGACCTATACGAGAAAAAGAACATCCCTAAAGTTATCTACTGCATCCACGCCCTGAGTTGGCTTTTGTTTCGGAAAGGCATAGTCGACTTCCGCATAGGCAACCTTGTGGGCCAACTCGAGTTCGAACATCATGAACTTGAGGCCATGCAGAAGGGCCTCGATAACCTTGGGGTTAGCATGCCTACTTTCGGGAATATGGGCGCAGATTTTGGCGTCCCTGAACCCGAGCCCGAACCAGAAGAGACCGAAGAAGAGAGGGTCGAGCGAGAACTGCACGAGAACGAGGAGAATATCGTCGAACTGCAGGCCCAGATCCGTGGCGCTATGCACCGCGTGAGACTCGGCGAGACCATGCAAAAGCTTTGGGATGAAGAGGAGTGGTTGATCGACCTCCAATCTCGAATTCGCGGCGACTTTACTCGACAAATTATGGATTATCGTATGCAGATGAGACAGTTTGCCGTCAAGCTACAGAGCGCGGCACGAGGCTTCCTGGTCCGACGGAGAATGGAGAATAGCGACCAAGTTTGGAAGGCCATCGAACCTGAGATTCTGGAGTTGCAAAACATCATTCGAGCCAAGAAGGTCCGCCACCAGGTGCAAGAAATGACTTCTCAGCTTTCGAGATGCGGAGGACCTATCAGGGAGATCCAAGCGCTCTCCAGAGGCTTTCTGCTCCGTAAAACCCACGTCGCACAACAGCAAGAGACCAAGAAAACGTCTGTAGAGCTCCCGAAGCTCCAGGCTGCCATCCGAGGAATGCTCGTGAGAGAGAAAGTTCAAAATGACCTTCAAGAGCTCGATGAAAATTCCAATGCGATTATCGAGCTGCAAGCTGCGGCGAGGGCAGCGCTGACTAGAAATCAGATCACCATCGAGCAGGAGCAACTGCGCGCTTTTGCTCCTCAATGGACCTCAATCCAAGCATTCGCTCGCGGCCTTCTATCTCGGAACGATACCGAGGGGCTGAAGGCGGAGCTGAAGAAGCATGTGCCCGAAATCGGTCAAATCCAAGCCATGGCTCGCGCAGCTGCAGTTAGGAGAGAGGTCACCAGCCAGTTGGATGCCCTGAAGGAAAACGAGCCTGCAGTCATCGACCTGCAAGCAATGGTCCGAGGTATGCTCGAGCGACAAAGCATTGCCGCAGACCAACAAAAACTCGAGCAGCAAGAACCCGAGATTATCGCTCTCCAAGGCAACATTCGAGGATTTTTGTATCGAAAACAACATGAAGCATTCCTGGACGAGTTGGACTCCCCACACACCCCAGATTATCGAGCTACAAAGTATCCTTAGAGCCATGATGGAGCGAGCCAGGGTCGAGGACCTCATGGCTGAGCTTGAGCAAGAGGAGGACTCTATTGTTGCCTTCCAGGCTGCTGCGCAGGGGTTCATTGTTCGGGCTCGGTTCGAAGAGAAGAAGCGCTTCTTCAACGAGAACATGCAGAAGGTCGTCAAGATCCAGAGTTTCATCCGCGCCAAGGTCCAAGGAGAAGCCTACAAGAGCCTGACTACTGGCAAAAACCCCCCTGTCAATGCCGTCAAGAACTTTGTCCACCTGCTCAACGACAGCGATTTTGACTTCAACGAAGAAATCGAGTTCGAACGCATGCGCAAGACTGTGGTCCAACAGGTTCGACAGAACGAGATGCTGGAACAGTACATTGACCAGCTCGACATCAAGATCGCCCTCCTCGTCAAGAACAAGATTACTCTGGACGAAGTTGTTCGACACCAGCATAACTTTGGTGGGCACTCCATGGGCTTCCTGGCGAATAGCTCTATGAACTCTGCCAACCAGTTTGATCTGAAGGCACTCAACAAGAGCTCAAGGAAGAAGCTGGAGTCGTACCAGCAACTTTTCTTCAACCTCCAAACCCAACCACAATACCTTGCCCGACTCTTCAAGCGCATCCGCGAGCAAGGCACTGCCGAGAACGAATGCAAGCGAGTTGAGCTTTTGATGATGAGCCTGTTTGGCTATGCACAGAAACGACGAGAGGAGTACTACTTGCTCAAATTGATCGCCCGATCAATCAAAGAGGAGATTGCAGGTGCCAGGACCGCCCAGGACTTCCTCCGAGGAAACTTCTTCTGGTCCAAGCTGCTCACCAACTATACCCGCTCACCCCGAGACCGAAAGTACCTTCGAGATGTTCTGGGACCTCTGATTCGCGACAACATCGTCGAGGACCCTGCACTTGATCTCGAGAGCGACCCCATGCAGATTTACAAGTCGGCAATCAACAATGAGGAGCTCCGGACTGGTGATCCCGACCGGAGACCTCCGGATGTGCCCCGAGAAATTGCTATCCGCGATCCCGAGACCCGACGGCTATTCATCGACCACCTTCGGGACTTGCGAGAAATTTGCGACCAATTTTTTATTGCTCTGGAGGATCAATTGCACAGAATGCCTTATGGGCTTCGATTCATGTGCCGCCAGATCTTCGATGGCTTGCGCCAGCAGTTTAAGCGTGAACCCCCAGAGAACTTGCTACAAATTGTCTCCAACTGGGTGTGGCGATTCTATCTCCAGCCCGCTGTGACCAGCCCTGAGAATTTTGGCGTGATCGAGAGGATGTTGAGCCCTCTACAAAAGAGGAACTTGAGCGAGGTTGCCAAGGTCATCAGTCAGATTGCCTCTGGCCGCCCGTTCGGTGGCGAAAACATCTATCTCCAGCCTCTCAACGCCTTTGTGGCAGAGTCCATTGACCGGTTAAACCAAATCACGAACGAACTGATCACGGTGCAGGATGCCGAGCAGACGTTTGATATTGACGAGTTCAACGACCTTTACGCCAAGAACAAGCCTACTCTGTACATCAAGATGACGGATGTCTTTGCCATCCATCATCTCGTTGCCGCGGAGCTTCAGTTTATCTGCCCCAGCCGCGACGATGTCCTGCGTGAGATCCTGCACGAACTGGGCAGTGCTAAGAGCAACGAGAGCGAGATGAACGCGGCGGGCTCATCAGACATCCAGATGTTCCTCACCCCTAAACTGCACGATGTCGACGACCCCGAGGCTGAGGTCAAGACTCTCTTCATGGAGACGAAGCGATGCGTCCTGTACATTATCCGTGTCCAGACCGGTGCCAATCTCATGGAGATCCTTGTCAAGCCCATCACTCCCGAGGACGAGCACAAGTGGAATTCGCTGCTGCGCGAGGACTTTACAGCGGGCAGCAGGACTCGCGGTGCCTACTCAGACGCCAACATGATTGATGTGACGCGCATGTCTTACCACGATCTCAAGCGCACGGCACTCGAGAACGTGATGCACCTGGAGCACATGGGTCGCATATCGAAGCATAACCACTTTCAGGATGTCCTCAACGCCATCGCGCTCGACATCCGGACCAAGAGCCGTCGTCGTGTTCAGCGTCAACGCGAACTCGAGGGCGTTCGCATGACCTTGGGCAACTTGCACGAGAAGGCCAAGTACCTGGAGCAGCAGCGCAAGAGCTACGACGACTACATCGAGCAGGCGATGGGGACGCTGCAGAACAAGAAGGGGTAAGTTTGAGTTTCCTGTTGCATAGTTTGACTTGATGGCTAATACCCTTGCAGAAAGAAGCGATTCTTGATGCCTTTCACCAAGCAGTACAACCACCAGCGCGAGCTGGAGCGTAGCGGCCGTGTACCCAAGTTTGGCAGCTACAAGTACAGTGCGCGGGCACTGTCGGAGAAGGGCGTGCTGGTGACCTGGACTGGCGTCGGCGAGCGTGACTTGGACAAGATCAACCTGACCATCTCCTGCGACGAGGTGGGAGTGTTCAGTCTCGAGGGCTCGCGCGGCCACATCCAGATCCCTGGTGCCAGCGCGCAGGTACCCATCGAGGACCTGCTGCAGGCGCAGTTCGAGGCACACCAGTTCATGAACCTGTTTGAGGGTAACCTCAAGCTCAACGTCAACTTGCTGCTGCACCTGCTGTACAAGAAGTTCTACCGGACCCAGTAAACACGGAAGACGAAGAAAATAATACGTCAAGCCGTGAACAACGAAATGTCCACTGCCCGCGCCGGTCCCCCTGGCGGGGACCATACCAATACGGCGACGGCTTAATTAGGCCGCGTGTGACGCTGACGGCGGGTTTGTTAGCGGCAGCGAATGAAAATCAGACGACGGAAAGACGTGAGATTGACAAAGCATTGCGACTGGCGCAGTGGGCTTCGCGGTGCAATCAGGTGTTTTCAGGCTGCTTTGAGTTGGAGGAAAAGATGGGACGGACAGGGCAGATGGTTGTATAACGCGAATGACACACAAACTCACGACATCAAGTTTTGGGACACTTTAGGAGGGCGAAGGGGGCACTTCAGGGCTCAAAGGAAGGATGGACGGATGGATGGGAGCATGGGATACTGGTTTCATGTCTTGCTTGCGCTCACAATGGAGAAGGGATTACCTGGATATCGCTTTTGATTGGCATAATATAGGACGACAGACCCTCTATTATGTTTTGTGTAATCTCTTCTCTCTTCTTCTCTGTGTATGTTAGGGAAATACCACTGTTATTGATCGCGTGTCCCGTTGCCCCTCCGGTCCCAGTCCTGGAGTTGTCACAAGAGTCCTGGGAGTTGTGGCCGCGAGCTAGTCATCGGGCATAGGTTGTCGGTGGCCGGCTATCGGGTCAGCTAAGCGGTGATTGGCCGGCTAGTGAGTTAGTTGCGAAAAACCCGGTGCAGACGTTAAGGCTGTGTGCGATGCGGACAAGGGTCTGAGGGTCTGAGGCCAAGAAGTGTTAGAGGAAAGGTTTCCTGCATGCAAATTTTGAGGCAGAACGACGAGGGTCCGGGAAGCGAGGCAGTGCAATTTCGGTATTGCATATGGGGAGGAGATGCAACGCAGGCGCACCGAAAGACGCTGCAAGCAAGGATTGCCGAGAGATTGCAGCGACAGAGAAAGGCAAGCGAAAACGGCGCAGGACTGGGTTGGCCAAGTTCACTCTGCTTGGAGTGTCGCGTGATAGGGGACTGGTCTAGGCCTGTCGGTGTGGCCGCTGGCGGATGTGGTGAATTTAGTCACGGAAATTGTGGAGGGGATCAAGGGTAGATAAGCAACGACTTCGGTGTTGGATGTGGCTAGCGAGGAGGGATTCGTTTGGATTTGTTGCGGAAATGAGAAGATCGACGAGGCAGGGAGAGCATGTTCATCAAGCCTGGTATTACGGCGCTCGTGTTGTATTTTCTTCAACAGCGAGCTGTGAGGGACCACAGGCGAAGGTACTGGTGCTGTAGACACTTGTGGGCGGTGACGATTTCGAGAGGCTTGAAGGTGACGATCCAGAAGTCAGTGAGTTAGTCAATCAGTCAGTCATCCGGCACATGGATCATGCAGGTCTCGCGCGAATGCGACACGGAACGTAATCAATTCGAACGCGTGGCATGTGATGAGTCGTTCCCGTGCCGTGCAACCAAGGGCTTTTGTTGCGGGCTTGGAGTGGCGGGCGCGGGTTGATAACCACCAGCCGGCCGGAAGTCGGGAGAAGTGACGATCATGTCTCCCAAGTCCGGGCTGGCGGTCAATGGGGCCCGGCCCGGGATTTAAAGAGTCGGCAGGAGGACTTCGAGACGGACGAGAAGAAATGTGGACGGGAGTCCGGAGCGACAGCGGAAGTAGCATGGCAATAATGGCAGAATGGGACGATATTTTGATGTCGACATCGGCGGTACAGAAGAGGTGATTTTTGGTTTGCACTCTGGCTGTGCCCCAGACTGGAATCATCCGTCGTTGAGTTCACACGCCCGGGCTGTCGCGCAAGGTTTGGACCCCGGATTGCACCATTGGTTGCTGACAAGGCGTTATTACACTAGCCATCGGAGTAGGGATTTTGGGTGTGCGTTTGCGCTAGAGTTAGAGAGTGAAGCGTCGGTGTGGTAGTTCTGGATAAAGGCATGGCGGGTTGGGTTTGTGGATGGAGGCGGAAACCAGCGGCTCGGCAACTTTGCCTGGAGCGGGCAGGTCGATGAGAACTGTGAGGATGGCTGAGATTGATGATCATTAGAGGGCGCAGCCTCAAGCTGAAGGCAGTCGGGACCCGGGTTGCGGATAACGAGAGATCATGAGGTCTGAAAGCCTAAAGCCCGATGCCGAAGGAAGTGAGGAGGAAAGAGGAAATTAGCGAGAGATGGCGTGGCGGACGGCAGAGAAGCGTCTGGATGAAGGATGAGTGCAGGAGATTGCCACGCTGGTGGATCGGCTGGAGCGCTGTTTGGAAAGTGAGGGCACGAGAAATTGTCTATACAGTGCGGAAAGACTGTTCTAGAGTGGCGGCTGCGGGTGGGCTTTGACAGTGAGAATACCTGATGTACGCACCGTATAGACAGTTCTTGGAGGTTGAGGCTTTCTGATGTGAGGATAAGGGTGCAGGCGGGGACGTTGCAGGGACCCTGGGTCCGACGGTCGAGTGCGCACACGACAGCATGCGCGCACCCACGTACCACGCCCGCTAAGGCAGGAATGCTAAAAGACCGACGATATGACAGGCTGGGAATTATGGCAGCCTGGGACTGAGGGCACATCAAAGCTTCGACAGATGCATGTGAGGAACGGGCTTCCCACCCTCTCCTTTGCAGGAGGGTCCACGGGGGAAAACGAGGAGCTAGGGATGAGGGGTCCATCGTGTGGAATCGAACTGAAGCGTATCGTATTGGCTGCTCTTGATGGGGGGTGTGTCCGATGGGCAGCAACACGAGTGATACCTGCTGCACCGGGGCTCAGTACGTGGCATATATGTTCTGCGGTGCGGTGGCGGCGTTTGTGGTTGTCGTTGCGGCTTGGTGGAGGTGATGAATGAGGCATGGCTGATGACAGTCGGGAAGTATCTGAGCGCGGGTGTTGTTGGATGGGTGGAGGTTGAAGCTCGTGGGGGGAATAATTCGGGGTTTATTAGTGACAATCACCCTCCCTTGCGGCCGGTTGTGGATGGATAGTTATGGATGGATAGTTATGGATGGATAGTTATGGATGGAATGGAAGGAGCGTGTGGGTGTCCGCCTCCCACTGGCCCAGGGGTGGAAGGCGCAATTGACCAACCGGAGCTTGTCTAGCACCGAATCGAGTAGTTGCTAAGCCTTGAACCCTTGCAGAGCACCGCACCGGCTCCTTTGAAACTTCCATGTGGCGGACTTTTCTGCCGACTTCCAGTCTAACCCGGTCGTATTAGTCGGCGAGGATCGCATATCTTCACACCGCCGCCGCCGCCCTTCAGTCCCCCTTCAGTCCAGGGATCATGGCTGAAGCAAGAATCTCCCATGTGATGCAGCTGGACAAGACAAGACTCGTCGGGCTCACACACGCTGGTCGCAGAACGATTTGCGTAGCTCCCGTGGCTGCTGGAGCCCTCGTGACCTCTTTCTCGTCCTTTCATGCACCGCCCAATATGCACCAAGGCCGCGTTCGAGACATTTCGCGCTTATTGCATCTGCAACCGACGGCTTTTGCTCTCTGCCACCAACCACACACCCAGTCACTCAGTCACCCACACACCCAACAGTGCCAACACCTCCCTCGCCTCTTGGCCCCCCGGGCTCGGAACTTGTGAGATCCATCTGACAAGACGAGGCATTCGACACTAAGCAACCACCCCGGTCCTCGTACGCTAACCGTCCTTCTGCTCTGGCACTACAGCCCTGTCCCGGAGCAAAGGCAAAGGATAAAAAGGCGCCGTCATTCCCGCTCCATTGCAAAACTTGTGGCGTCAATCACATCACCTTGGCTTCTTCTTTCAGTTTCTCATCGGGGAATTCTTGTCTCGTGTTTCCACTCTTGCCACTGCCCTAGATCTTTTTGACATCTCGTCTCCAATTCCATCTTTCCTCCACGCGGCCGCTATCACGCACTTACGCACGCACCTCAACCCACAAGCACCGTCCACTTCAGGCACACCCCTCCAACCCCTCCATCCCCAGATCCCGACGCCAATCTCATCTCCATTCCCCTGCATTAACTGCGTCTTGCTATTTGCCGGGCTCTACCCTATCAACAGACAGTCAATTATTGCTTCTGTTGCTCCGTCTTCGCTGTGCTTGTGCTCGTACCGTACAGTGCAGTGCTATACAGTGCTACCCGCACGTACTCTTCACAAGCACCCGGCGAATTCTCCCGTCAACTCGGTCCACACTATCCATCTCAACCCTTTGTCTCGGTGGCCACCGTCATCCAGACCAAAGGTGGAAACAGGCTAATCGCACTCCGCCAGGAAGACGCGTAGAAGCTTGGCTGGCGTTTATTAGACCCTCTTCCCGCCTTTGCCCACACCGACCACGCACACGTCCTTGCTAGCATCGTGTTGCGCCATCCGCCATCCGCCATCCGCCATCCGCCATCCATTTAATACCCGGCCCTCCCCTCCCACTTCTCTTCCTGACTCGCCTTAACTCATCCTTCAAGTCTCTCACTCATATTCACACTTCTTCCTCTTTTCCCTCTATCAATCGCCCTTTATTCGGGTCAGAGACCAACAGACCCGCCTGATACACAATAACACACTACCCCTCCACTCGACTTACACACCCTCCTCCAATACCACCCCAATACACGAAGAGAGAAAAGCATACGACTATACTTGAAAAACAACCCTAAAGAGAAGAGTCCTCTCTCCTAGTCAGAATGGCGCCCGATCTCAACTCCCTCCCTGCCTCCGCGGGTGCGGGGACGGGGACGGCCAACCCCAGCCCTGCCGCTGCCCCTGATGCCTCCCGACCCAACATCCTCTTCATCATGGCCGACCAACTGGCCGCTCCCCAGCTGAAGATGTACAACCCGAACTCCCAGATCAAAACTCCCAACCTCGACCGCTTGGCCTCTACCTCGGTCCAGTTTGACTCCGCCTACTGCCCCTCTCCTCTCTGTGCACCCTCGCGCATGAGCTTGATCAGTGGTCTTCTCCCTATGAAGATTGGTGCCTTCGATAATGCCGCCCAGATCGGCTCTGATGTGCCCACCTATGCTCACTACCTTCGCTCCAAGGGCTATCACACTTCTCTCGCTGGTAAGATGCATTTCATCGGTGACCAACTCCATGGTTACGAGCAGCGCCTGACCAGTGACATTTACCCTGGTGACTTTGGCTGGGCTGTCAACTGGGATGAGCCTGACACCCGCCTCGAATGGTACCACAACGCCAGCTCTATTCTCCAGGCTGGTCCCTGCGGACGAAGCAACCAGCTCGACTACGATGAGGAGGTCATGTTCAAGAGCACACAGTATCTGTGGGACCACGTTCGCGAGGGCCCAAACAAGCGTCCCTTCTGCTTGACTGTGTCACTCACTCACCCCCACGATCCCTACACCATCACTAAGAAGTACTGGAATCTTTATGAAAACGTTGATATCGACCTACCCGAAGTTCGCATCGCCAGAGAGGACCAAGACGCCCACAGCAAGCGCCTCCTCAAGGTCTGCGATCTCTGGGACCAAGACTTCTCTGACGAACAGATCAAGCGGGCCAAGCGCGCTTATTACGGTTCGGTGAGCTACGTCGACGACTGCATTGGCAGACTTCTGGAGACTCTGGAGGATGCCGGCCTTGCAGATAACACCATTGTCATCTTCAGTGGTGACCACGGAGACATGCTGGGCGAACGCAACCTTTGGTACAAGATGAGCTACTTTGAGTCGTCGGTCCGCGTTCCCATGCTGGTCAGCTACCCCCAGCGATTCACGCCTCATCGTGTCACTCAGAGCGTGTCGACTCTCGATCTCCTCCCCACCATCTGCGATCTAATCGGTACAAAGCCTGCCCCTTACCTGCCCATGGACGGCATCAGTATGTTGCCTCACCTCGAAGGCCGCGAGGGCCATGACACCGTCTTTGCCGAGTACACGGGTGAGGGAACCGTGCGCCCTATGATGATGATCCGCCGGGGTGCGTGGAAGTACATCACTTGCCCCGCCGACGAACCCCAGCTTTACAACTTGGAGCGGGATCCCAAAGAGCTGGATAACCTGGCCCGCTTTAAGAAGATTGCTCCTCAGACCCCAGAAGAAGAGGAAGCTAAGGAGACATTTGATAACTTTGAGGCTGAGGCCAATGCCAAGTGGGACTTCGAAGACATCACAAACAAGGTGTTTGCATCGCAGCGCTCCCGCCGAGTCGTATGGGATGCCCTCAAGGAGGGCGAGTTCACCAGCTGGGACTTTGACCCCATCGATGACGGCCGAAGGAAGTAAGTCAAATTCATCCATTCGTCTTTCCGCCCCCTGATACCCCGCTTCCAAGCCACATTGAGATTGCATCACCAGCAAAGCGTAAGACGTGCTAACATGTGCCACTGCAGGTTTATCCGTTCTTACATGGACCTCGACGACCTTGAGCGCCGTGCTAGGTTCCCGGTTGTGGACGCCAACGGCTACGAGAGCAAGGCGGTTTCGTCGACGCGTAATTAAGAGTGGCGGTGACTGGGGTGCTGACCCAGACGGGAGAGACGGACAATGCGGGAGATGAGGGGGACTTTACGATGAATGTTTTGGCGATTGCATTCTGGCATTTGCAATACTTAGCCTGGGATACCATTGAAGCGATTCTTGCTTGGTTACGTTTGCTTGCAAAGCCTAGCACTTGGGATCTTGCTGCGTGAGATTGTTTTACAAAAAGCGTGTTAGATATTGTGATATGAACTACAATGAGAATGAGAATGACAAATCAGATGTAAGCATGACGGGATGAGATATGAATTTACAACAACGACTTTGCCCTCGTGTGCGATTACTGAGGTTAACTTACGTGCGACACGGCAAATTGTCCAGATACCTGATAGCACATTTCGTTTCATCATGGTCGTCGTCATTAGACCGGTCTACGTACGAGGTAATCTGGACGAGGATGAATAGCGGTGAGAATGATCCGGGAGCAAGGGGGGATGGGGCCAGGTCACCACAAAATGCCGCCGCTGCTCGCCGCTTGCCGCCGCAAAACTAGACCCCGGACAATCGGGACCATGAAGCGCCACGGTCGATCGTGCGGGTGCGGGTGCGTGTCGCGGGCCGCTTGCTCGATTCGCCTGGTAGTCTGGCGCGAGAAAAAGGGGCAGAGATCGAAGTAGAACCCAGCCTTCATCGGTTGTGTGATTTTGGCGTCGATGTCGTTTGGAAGTGTGTGAGGGGCGAGAATGACGTGCGTCGGAGATCCGGGGGAGTGGCTAGAGATGGGAAACCATGGATCCGGGGAGTGCGGTCCAGGGCCCAAGCGTTCTAGCGGCTGGCTTTGGAAGGGCTGCAGAACTAGATGCGACTGGACCATGGGATATGTTGGATGGATCATGGGGTGGGCGGATGAGGGTCTGTGAGGAGGGCGTTGGTGTATTTGCAGGTACGGGGATGCTGGCATGACGGATCCCCAGCGGGGAGTTCGGGGAATTTATCGGGTGCTTGTGTATCGAATCAAGAGACTGGGCGGGTGGGAGAGGCAGAAATATGAGGTGAGACAGGCACCGCAGCTTGCTTGGTTGTTATTAGCTCACTTCTGATGCTGGAGGTTGAAGCATGAATCGTTGTGGTCGGGGAGAATGTACTCCTCCCGAGTTGTTAGTACAGTGCGCGGGCGCTGGTACAGTGTGTTTACCACTCGCTGCACACTGGCCGCACTGTGGACAAAGGTTGCCCCACCTTGCTGGCCCAGCTTAGTGAGAGCCCCGCGCTCGTGCAAGGTGCGTCGCCTCCAGCCTCTCCTCGTCATTTTTGCGCCGACGCGACCAGCCCTGCTCCGTTCCCTTCTTTTCTGTCTGCGCCGTGAACCATTGGGGAGGCATCGCACTGCGCAACGTCCGGGGTGCTACAGGGAGGGACTCGTCTGAGCCTGCGGTTGCGTTTCGGCCGTTACAATGGCTACGCTGGGGCTGGACGACGATGAGCTCAAGGCGCTCGAGCAGACGCTGGGTAGGCTGGCACAGCTGTCGAGCAGCATCCAGAGCTTGAAAATGGACCTCATCAAGAGCAACCCTCTGCCGCCTCCGTACGTCTTCCAGGGTTCTGGCGTTTGAAGTCGGCGTTTCACGGGTTACTGACCTTCACCGCAACTGCAGATCCTCGCTTCAGGCATCAGCCCAGATCCTCCAGCGCAACCTACAGACCGTTCTCGACAGCCTGAGCGAGAACTCGGACATCTTGACTCGCATGGCCATTCACCCCTCGACCAACTACCCCGGCCGCACGCAGGAGAACGTCCTGACGCAGCTGCTCCGCAAGAAGCTCGAGCCGGACGTCGAGGAGCTCGTCGCCGACGGCCGCGACACCGCCCGTCTCGCCACCCCGGCCGGCATCGAGGATCTGCAGGACATCTGGCACGAGCTGCGCGAGTGGACCCACGGTCGCATCGCCGAGTACGTCCGTGACGAGGCCGGTGACGTGTACACGGCCGAGGAGCGCGCCGCCGGTACGGAGAGCGTGCGGACGGGCCTGCGCCGGGATGTGGAGGACGAGGACGAGAGCGACGACGAGGAAGACGACAATGCCAGCGGCGAGGGCGAGTCTGCGGCCGCACAGCTGGCCAGGGGCCCCGAGCCGGAGACGATGCTGTGGTTCGCCGCCAGGGGAGACTTTGAGGTGCCGCGGAACGTCGAGTATGAGCGCAAGGTGGGCGTCAAGAAGGGGCTAGAAGGCGTCAACATTCCCCCGGAGCCGATGCAGGGCGTCGGTTTGTCGTAGGATGGCCGGCTACGCACCTGACGTCGGTCGAGCATCGAGAACGTCACGGAGAATGGCGAAAGGGGGTGGCTAGCGGTCCGGACCGAGGATGCTCTAGAGGCCAGAGCTAAGCTGGGAAGTTGTTTGAGGCCTGCATATTGTACATGATACCATGAGACTGCGACAAAGGCTGTCCGCAGCAATACGTTTAGGGCATGGGGATATTGGGGTAATTTGTTCTGAGACCTAATGGCGGCGCAATGCCACGAATCTTATCCCACGAATCTTGGCTCTCAATTCTGTATTACGTCCTTCCAGCAACCTTTGAGCTTCGATTACGAGAGTCTAAGGCTAGTTAAGCCATTGGCAAAACCGGCAGGAATTTGGCTGAGTGGTGAGGATCATGTATTCGCCAATGATCCCTTGTTGCCTTATCTGGATGGACGCCGCGTCACATATTTGACTCGCAATTGGTTCTAGAACGGGACTACGGCGCAGCATGGATTTTGTCTTTCCCTCTCCCAGCTGAGCGGTTTGACGTTTCCCGTTGTGCGTGGCAAGACGGGGCATCTGACCTGTAACTTTGGGGCTAAGACATGATGATTGAATCATGACAGCGGATCCGTCGCTTGGCGAGGTATCTCAATCAGCGACAGCTGCTCTCCGCGCCGGACACAATCAGCACCAAGCATCAGATACTACCCCGACGTGAACTTGACCTTCTCTTGTCGGCCTGGGGGATAAGCTGACCTAAGTACACGTCGCCCAGGTTGGCTGACGCTGCTTGGACTTTGGTGCTGTCTCGCCAATGACAAACGGCGACGCCGCCACCACATGTCGTCAGCGAGACCTTCTTGGCGCCATGCTAACGCCTCGCCTCAGCCGTCATTGCTCCCTTGGGAACGGACTGCCCTTCGCGCTCCCCGTGGACCAACGGTACACGCCGCCCGCTAGTGCTCACGTGTGCCAGCTGAGCTGGGCTTTTGGGTCTTGCGAGGGCTGGCGGGCGTCATGATGGGCGTAGTCTGGGTGGTGGTTTACTTATACCGATGGCTTGCGGGGGTTCCGGTCGGGAGGGGAAACGATGGAGCTTACCCTCAATTGCAAAGCTCTGTCGCCCTCTCTCCTCTTTCCTCTCCGTCGATGTTTTCATTCAGCCAAATGATGGACTACTGCCTCCTCCAAGACAGCGTCCGATCGTACATGGACATGGACAGCTGCGAGGTGCCGTGCGGGTCGTCGGCGGTAGTGGATACCATCAGCGACGAAGCGCCGGCGCCGAGCTCCACTTGCGCTTCCACCCCCGACGCAGGAGAGCCCAGCATCACGGGTTTCTTAGACCTGCCATCCGAGATCCGACTTCAGATTTACCACTGGCTGCATCTCATGTGCCCCGTACGGCACGCACAGCTGGCCCCGTGGTATCCCACCCCGGTTCACTGCCAGTACATTCTACGACGAGTTGTCGACGGCGACGAGCCGACCACCGATGAACCGAACACAACAGAGCCCAAGCCAACATCTGCATCGCCGTCGTCAGGCATGCTCTCACCATTCCGACCACTCTCCGGCCTCCCGACAGGCCTCCTCCAGTCCAACTCTCAAATATACCACGAATCGCGATTACTACCATTCACCGCCAACGAATTTGTCTTTGTCAACTGGTTCGCATCCGGGCTCTGGGCGGCCCGCGCCTTCACACGGGCGCTGGAGCCGTGGCAACGCCGCGACATGCGCTTCGTGCGGCTTGAGATCCTGGCGCGGGACCTCGTGGGCAACGGCGGCGGCAGCGGCGCGGGCCAGGAAGAGTGGCTCGCCCTGTGCGACGACTGGGCGCCGGGGGTTCGTGGCCTGCGGATGAAGCTGGTGCTCGGGGCACGGCGACGGGCGTCATGGCGACGAGCGCGGGGCCGGGCGCGGAGAAGGAGGCCGGCGGGTTCGCGGAGCTCCAGGAGTTGTCGCGGCAGCGGATCGCGAACGGCCTGAGCCGCATGGGCAAACTGGAGCAGGTGGAGATGGAGCTGGTGACGCGGGAGCTGAAGAAGGGCGACAAGCTACGGTGGTGTGCGGCCCTGCAGGAGGAGCTGAGGGCGACTCCCGGACTCAAAGGCGTAAGGGTCGCGTGTACAGAGAAGTTGCAAGAGAAGATGGAGTGGATCAAGCAGGGGATTGGAATGAAGCATCTGCAGGGTCTGACTGAGTATTGATTGAGTGGGGGTTGGCGCGTCTCTTCTGGTTATGACTCTCGCTATCAGGCTGGTAAACGTTATCATTAACATGGGCTGGGAGTCTGAAGGCGTTGATTATTTTTCGCAGAAGCGATTGGGCTGGAGTTTGTTTATTACATCAACATACCTGTCATGATACCAAGTTGCAAAATCTGACACATTCGTCAATTGAGCTTTTCCCCGATCCGCGAGTGGGTGATTGAAACAGCCGCGAAGCCATAAGCAGAGAAGCTCTTTCACGACTCTGACTCCGTTGTTTGCAACGTCATATCATCTCCAGGCTCCGGTGTCCGGCCCGCAGCTGGCGCCGAACCCGCATTATGGGGGCCACGAATGCAAGACGAGATGATTACAGCAATTTAACCCACCCATCTAGTCATCTCTTCTTCAATTGCGTCGTATTATCTTGTTGTTGCGGTGAACAAGCATGCAGCCGACCATCGGATCTCATCTCGGGGCCCCGCGGTCTGCCACTTCCCGCTAGACTGGTCTGGTCGAAGGAAGTGCTGCAGAGTGCTGCAGAGCGCCGCGAACGCATGTGACTTCGCGCGACTCTCGCCCGGCGGCATGAGTCACGTCGCACGCACGTCACTGCTTCACGGCGTGTAATAGCAGGGCGCATTGCGATACCCGCATCGCCCGTGAACCTGTGACTCCGTGCAGCGAGGCTAGAGCGCGCAGCAACTTGTGACTCGTCCTTGATTGGCCTGGTTCGAATTGCTGTGTGAATGTATTAATACTTGATGCCGCGGGAACGACGGTTTCTGCCTGATTTATCATTCTTCCTCTTTCTGTAACTTGGCCATTTTCCTGGTCGACCCGTCTGGAATCAACCGGTGCTCAGCTATCTCCGAAGTGCCCGCTTTCAATTGGTGTCAGCAGCCTCAACGTCATCCATCTCACCTCGCTGTGGCTCACCCCGCCGCCGCTCGCCGCTCGTCGTCGCCCCACAGTTGCAGCATCTCAAACTGAGCCTCACACACGACTTGAGACTCGCAACTCGCCACAGCCACGACTTTTAATGGCCCGTCGTAGCTCATGAGAAATCGAGCCTGTTTTGCCTCGTTTCCACTAACCGCCAAATCGCAAACCTGCTCACCATGGAAGCCCGTTGCCAGTGCGGGTCCGTGTCCTTCACGACCCCCCTCCCGCAACCCCTCGCCCTCTACATCTGCCACTGCTCCGAGTGTCGCCGCCAGACGAGCTCGGCGTTTGGCACCTCGGCCATTTTCCCGAGCTTCAGTCTGCCCGAATCGGAGCTGCTGAGCTGCTACAGGTAGGCGCCGCTTGTGCGGGGGATACGACTGCGTAGTGAGAACTCGAGAACTGATCTAGAGGCCGCGAATAGTCGACCCACGGCTTCAGGGCATAAGCTGTATTGGTATGTACATGAGAACCGCCTTCTTGAGAGGCCTACTCTCAATCGTGTCACACTAACAGGCTTGCTACCAGCTACTTCTGCCGAAATTGCGGAACCCGTCTCATTCACACCACACCGGTACGAAGGAACCTCCATCCGTTTGATAAAGTATCACCAAACATGCCCAGAAAATTGACACTCACTCAAGTCCCAGACCAAAAATGTCGTCTCTGTAAAGGGAGGCTGCCTCGAGGGGCTCGATTGGAAGCGCGCCATCCACATCTGGACCAAGACGGCCATGGTGCCCATCCCCGAGGGCTCCGAGACGCACTCGGAGGAGTCGGGCTACACCGACTACGGCTGCACCCAGGAGGAACTCGACCAACCCGGCGAGTTGCAAGGTAGTGGTGGCTGCCATCAAGCACAAGCGGCGAGTGCTTGTGAGCTGACTAAATCATAGGTTGAGGTAGCGTTGTTGTTTTGTGCGCGCGTTGCTCCTACGAGATACCTGGTGTGTTTTGCTGTTGCGTGCCTGGGTCGCCCATGGAGTAGTGATGTATTTGGGCCGAGTGATGGCTGACGCAGTTGACGGAGTTGTGACATTCAACATTAATCAAGAAAAAAGTTTGCGGGTGATTACAGGCGCATTTCGACGCACAGTTGGGTATATTGGGTTCATAATCTCATGACAGGAGTTATCAATAAACGGGGCTATTTGTCTTATACCAACGTCTCCTCGATGCTTCTCCTATTATCTTCATCCGTCTCTCTCGCTCGATCCTCTCCTGCTGACTGCCCACCGGGCCTGTTTACGTCGGAGTGCTTTGCGGGATCAAAAACGTAGATGGGGAACTCGAGGAACACTGTCCGTTTCAGGACGGTGGGCATCTTCTCGTACAGCTGCGGCGGGAACGGGATGAGAATACTGGTCCGGTCGAGCCAGCGCTTGTATCCCTCCCAATTTTGGTCTTTATTGTACCGCGTCTTGGCTTTGGGCCGCTCGGACAGAGTCAGTCCGGACACGAACATGAGGAGGATCGTGAGAAAGAAGGGCCCGACAATGCTGGCATAGAGGGCTTTGAAAGCCTGGCCGCCGACGTAACCATCTGCTGCGGAGGAGACGGCAATCATGTAGATGGCTGGGGAGTGTTGGTGGATGCTTGAGTTGGCTGGAGAGCGAACTTACAAAATTGAACGAGGATTTCACCAAAGTAGTTTGGGTGGCGCGACCACGCAAAGAAGCCTTTATCACAAACATCTCTCCCATTGTGCGTCTTCCGAAAGCGATACTTTTGCACATCACTCACGCTCTCCATGACGAACCCAATTGCAAACATGACGATGCCCGCAATGTCCCTACCCGTCCCGAAGCGGTGCTGGGGGTAGCGCGTGACGGCGGGCGAGTTGAGTAACGTTACGGGTAGCGAGACGGTCCAAACCCAGAACATCTGGAAGACCCAAAAGCCAAGGAATGGGAAGAAGCGGTCGCGTTTATCGTCGAAGCGGTCATCCTTGCCGGTGCGGAGGATGCGGAAGAGCAGGAATCCGGAGAGGCGGAGTGCCCAGGCGATTAGGAAGAGACTGGCGACGACTTGGCGCGCGTGGTGATGGCCGCTGAAGGCGAGGGTGAGGATGGCCAGGAGGGCGCGTAAGTTGGTGCCGCCAGCGAAGTCTATGGATTGTCAGCCTGGATTGTTTAAGACTATGGGGAAGAATGAGACGGACCAGTGAGCTTGTCAAATTTGAAGGTAAATGCGATGGCGAAGAAGAAGAGCTGGTATGCGACAGTGATGATAGCCGTGATTGCCAGGTAGTAGTCGTCAAGGACGTGGACGACAGCCATGGCGACGAGATTAGATGAACTTGCGAAGGAAGAATAAGTGACACGAGAACGAGAGCCACGACGATACAGAGACAAAACGGACTTGACTACAACGTGTATTATGATCCTCGCATGGCGGCAGAACAGCGCGCCTCAAATGTCTTTAATAAAGTGTCTTGATCTCTCAGTCGATGGCAGAGTGAATTAGTGTCGTCATCATCGAGACCGAGAGTCGTGGGTAGGTATCCGCCATGATATTTTGTATGGCGGGGTACTTCCACGCTGTTAGTCGCGATCTAGAACGAAGATGGAATCTTGGGCATCACAGCCGATCGAGTCGACCACCTGCAATCTAAAGCGGATGCGCCTACTGCGTACCTTGAGTTTATTGCTCCCATGCGCCCTGACAATGCGTAAATTAAACTCCACATGTATTAGTTAGTTCAAGATCTGGCAGATCTGCCTCGAGGGGGGTCACGTGTAGCCAACACCGCAATCACCGCCAGCACCGACCAAAACCTGGCTTCCTTCTTCCTCTTTCTCTCACCCACCTTGAGCTACCGGAATGCCCTGGGCCTGTCCGTCCACTTTCGACAATGACACGACCAGGCTGGAAAAGCGGAGCGCCGTCGCCTGGAACCGTCGCCGGGAACCATCGCCGAGTTGCATTGTTGATGGGGAAGCTGGCCCAACGTGGCTGGCTCGGCACAGCCTCCGAAACACTGGGGACGAACAAGCGTGTGCCGGGGTCCGAGTCGTATCCTCGAACCGCCTAACCGACTGACGGTCCAGTGCAGCGAGGCCAGTGAGTTCCCCCCCGTCGCGATGGGAAGAGGCGGTGGTGGGCTCTTGGTACATAATGCCGAGATGGCATTTCTCATGCAGGACCCTTTTTCTTCATTTCATTTCAGTCCAGGCCAGCCATCATCTCGCTTTCCATGCAAGCGCCATCTTGGCTCTCGAGTCTCGACGCTCGACGCTCACGGATTCGCCCTCCTCCCAATGCACTACGCTAGCATCTGCTGCACAATCCGTCCCATCTCAGCGCCTGCTGCGGGAGGATCGGCCACCTTGACACTCGTGGGCCCTCACCACGCGTTTGATTCCCGTCGCCTGGTACCTCTTGGCCTTCTGGCCATGGCACTTGTTCCGTGGCGCCACGCAGCCCCCCCATCAGCCCAAAAGAGTCGATTCCAGCAATCGGCGACTGAGAGACCGAATGATGTGGGTGCGGCCCCTTGTTCATCATATCCCGGTCCTTGTCATTCCTCGACCGTCGACGGCCAGACCTGACTTCTCGAGGCTTTTTTATTTTATTTTCCAAGACGAGCAATTCTCGGGATTATACCAGTTGCTATGTGAACTCGGTCCAAGTTGCGAAAACTGAGGCATTCATGTGAAACCGTCCCGTCTCTGCTTAGCCAAACTGCGACGCCACAGCCCCTCATGACCATCTCAGCCTTCCATCGAGCAAGCGCTTGTCAGGACTCCGTCTCAAAAGAGCCCGCCCACCCACACACCCGCCGTATCTACCCCTGGCCATGCCAACCTGTATCCCTGGTCCTGCCTAACCATCACAGTATCAATCCCCGTTTGAGGCTCAGTCTCGACCCCCAGATTCAGAATGCCAACCCGAGACAGCCTTCTTAGCTCCCTTGGCGCCGGTACCACAGTTGCCCTACTGAACGGCTTTTCGGAACATGCCAGGGGAGGTTGAGGGCCCTCTCCAGAGTACGTAGTACTTGTCTCGTGGTGCCATTCTTCCCTCCCATCGATCTCCCTTTTCCCTTTTCCTATTCTCCGTTGTAGATAATCTTTCTCTCGCTCATCGATCGTTTCCGTGCCGTCGGGCTAGGACCTGACGACATATCGACTCACTCCCTCCATTCCTTTCTTTACCTGCCTCGGGCAAACATTTCCATCTCCAGCCTATACAGGCATCGCGCCACGAGCGTCTAATCTATTAACCTAGGTACCATCTCGTACCTTGACGATCGACTCTACCTACGGCCTAGCGTTCCTTACATTTCTTCGGGTTGACCCCAACTATACCCAACATCAACGGCTGGACCGGTGTACCACTCTTTTTACGCAAATCGTAGGAACGGATCAATTCATTGGCATCAATTAATCGATACTCACGATGAGGATAATCACTCAGAGTTTCTGGGCCGTGTCCTTCTTTCTTGCCCAGGTCAGTGCCTTAAACCAAGAGTGTGGGTATCAATGAGCTAATGGGATTAAAGGCTGGAGCCAGCGGTCAGAATGGACACCGCCACTGGGGAAAGAGACAGGACTCCGGTACAGAGAGTGCTGCACCTCCAGCGACGACTCCCAAGTTTGAAGGGTAAGTCGCAGTCGAATTATATGTTTTGGGGTTTTTCTAATCAACGTCGTTTCCTAGGCTTCGACTCTCATACATCACGGAGTTTGAGACCACGACCGAGAAAGTGACGGAAACGCAGTTGACGGAGGTCACTGTAGCCGCTGATGCGACTACTATCACTCAGATCGTCACGCAGGCTGCTGAAGCGCCGGTAAGCACTCCAAATCGTGGCATTCCTCGTGGCCTGTGTGCTAATCAACAATTCTTTACAGGCAGCTGTCACAATCACCGAGACGGTACATACTCTCCGAACTTGCTCGCTTAATTTCGATATTCTAACTCTCACAAGGTCGTTCAGCCCCTCACGGTAACGGAGGTAGTCACGGTAGCTGGCGAGGCTCCGGTAAGTGCACATCAATCTTCAACTATCCGCCATACACTGACACAAGGAAGGCTGCAATCACGGTCACCGAGACCGTCGCTGGGGCGTGTGAAAGTCCGGTAAGAATCCATCTTGTCCGCCACTAAACGGGCCGTTGCTAACGCCTCCCAGGCCAATCCCGTTCTCAGCGGAACGGAGAGCGTCGCCTTTCAAAACGGCGTCGGTGTCTCTACGGTTCCCATTGCTCTGAGCGCCCTGCCAACTACCACCTTCGCCCAGGACCCTCTTGCGGCCGACCCAGCATCCACACCGGTGGCGGCTATTTCTGATGTCCCGGCTGACACAGAAAACGCCGTCAGCTCTGTCGCTGCTCCCACTACTGCCTCTGCCTCTTCTGCTGCTGCCTCTTCAGCTGTTGCCTCTTCATCTGCTGCTGCCTCCTCTGTCGCTGCATCTTCATCCGCTGCTGCCTCTTCAGCCGCCGCTGCCTCCTCTGCCGTTGCCTCTTCATCTGTCGCGACCACCACGTCAAGCAAGTCGATGAATCCCGAGGTCACAATGACACAGACGACTGCCTCTCAGGGAGAACCCACCGACCTTGTTCCCTCCGTGGACCTGGGTGGTCTTCGGCCTGACGCTTCAGCGGAACTTGGATCGGTCGTCGAGGCCTCGCCCTCCACGGAAGCAGAGGCGTCGTCGGTCAGGACCCGAGCCAAAATCAACGTGTCTACTTTGAGCCTCAGCAGCGTCCTCAACCTGGGAAAGCTGCAGCCACTTACGGCAGGCATCGAAGCCCGGGCGACTCAGGCCATGTAAATTAGCGAGTAGTCGAGGGGTCGATTTGCGATTAGATCCACTTTATATAAGACGAGGAAGTTTTGGCGATACCGCTTGGAGAAGATGTATATATAGATTTGTTTCCATAAAGTGATAATAACATGAGCGAGTCTCATTAAGTCTAAACCTTTGCGTGCATTGTCCGTGTCGGGGTATCATGCCATGCTTTTTGCCTCCCCTTTCCCAAACGCCGGGTGAATGTTTTTTTCATTTCTTGTCTGCAGCCGCGCCCCTTGATGCTAGTTTCATCTTCTTGGCCTGTCGCTTGCTCATCGTTTGTGTGTCCTCCTCGCCGCTCTTGCGCTTCTGGTTCTGGCCCTTGTTCTTGTTCTTGTTCTTTTTCCCGGTCTGACCATCGGTGACTTCACCTTGGTCCTCCTCATCCCGCTTCGCGACGTCGACCACGTCGATGACGCCCCTGAACCCGCTTCTCTTCATACCCTCGTTTGACAACCACGCCGCGGGGTATGGCACCGAGACCCAGTATGCCCTTCTCGCTCGGCAATCCCCAGACGCTGAGCAGGTTGACGACGTCGGCGGGAGCGCGCAGAGACAGCGCGTCCTTAGCGGCGCTGCTGAGTATGATGCCGCGACCGCGGGTGGCGCGGACGAGGTTGGCGACGTTACCGATGAAGGTGGCGCGGCCGCGGGCGTCGGCGGGCCAGCGCCTGGGCGTAGCACACCTCGAAGCGCACGCCGCGGGTGACGGCGGTCATGCAGTTCTTTGGGCGGAAGTGGAAGGGGAAGTGCTGGGTGAGGTCGAGCGAGATGAGCGGGATGTCGAGGTTGATGCAGGCGTTCTGGAAGCCCTTTTTCGGTGAGGGGCTGGACGGCGACCATGTCGTAGGCGGCGACGAGGGTCTGCAGGCGGAACGTGGGCGCGGGCGTGTCGCCGAGGGGCATGGTGGCGCGGTGGAGGATGCTGGGGAGCTTCTTGTTCGGAGACGAAACGGGCGGGAACGGCGCGGTGGGAACGGCGGGGATGGGCAGCTCGAGGGTGTGGTTGAGGGCGACGGTGGCATAGCCGAGGGCGGAGGCGAGGGTGAGGAGCTGGAGGAGCTGGTCCGGGGTCGTGGAGGGCGACCAGGCCACATTGAGGTCGTACATGATGGTGGCGGCGCGGTTGATGCCACGAGAAACGGCGGTTGGCGATGGTGTTGGTGGTGGGGGAGGTGGGCGGAGGTACGTATGTTACAGCATCGTCGAACCGGCAGAGCTCGAGCTAGGCCGCGCAATGGCTATCTCGAGATCGCAGTGCTGCGGTGCAATCGAGATGGTCAGCCTTGTGTCAGCCCGAAGTCGTGGCGTCGACGGTCGCGTGTCGAGCAGAGAGAGAGAATAGAGTCACGATGTTGTTGCGGTCGAGATTAGCTTTTTTTTTTCTTACCCTCAGTTCGCCAATGACGCAGGTACCTAATTAATGTAGGCCGGCAGCGCGCAGTGGGTGAGCGGGTGGTTCAAGTAGAAGATGTGGTCCGTGCGCGCATGGGGTCCTGGTGGCCCGCATCGGCGCATCGTCCACTAACTTTTGGGCAGGATTAGCGGGGTGGTGGCAGCGGGTGCAGTGGGGTGTAGTGGGCGCTATCGCGAGTATTGTCGTCATCGCCATGTATTTTGCAGACTGGACGA
This sequence comes from Ilyonectria mors-panacis, assembly GCA_002991585.1. Classification (NCBI taxonomy): domain Eukaryota; kingdom Fungi; phylum Ascomycota; class Sordariomycetes; order Hypocreales; family Nectriaceae; genus Ilyonectria; species Ilyonectria mors-panacis. Next base: position 1,373,893 of record PPHJ01000018.1, read on the forward strand.
TCAGACGAGAGTTGATCAATTGATTTCATCACCACCCGGTTAATCGTGTGTGTCTCGCTTTCTACCATCTTCAGCAAAGATCAACATTGCAGCGACCAAGTCACAACCGTGCAGTGCAGTGCGGTTTAGGTTGGTTGCCAAGCCCACTGCGCCTCCCCACCCACCGAGGTGACGACGCACCACCACCAACACGAGGCCGCTATTGACTTGCGGGTGCAACTCCGCTGCAGCAAGGACCTCCATACTAAATCCTCCCTCCGCCGCCATTCATTCCTCCCGTCGCAGCCCTCCGTCAACATTCGGCCTTTGTCCTTGCGCGCGCGCCTCGATCCCGCCGGTTCCTGCAGCTCGTCCGACCGTCCCCATCTCCGATCCGAGCGGCTGCTGCTGCTTTTCGCCTGCGTCCGGGCCTCGCTTGTTTGCCCGCTCCGGCTGCCGACCTTTGACCTCCGACCTCCGACCTCCGGGACGCCGCCCACCATGTTCTTCTTCTTTGTGTGCGGTGAGCACACGTTCCGCAAGGAAGTCAAGGGCTACGAGGGCATGGTCTGCCAGTGTCACCACTGCGGGAACATGGCAGCCAATGTCACCAAGAGCAATCCGTGGTTTACGTTTTGCTGGGTTGTACGTTGTTGAGTCGCTCTCTCACAGCCCATCACGTCACTCTAGTCAATGTACCATTTGTATCTGACCACATCCAACTTCTTAGCCCGTCATCCCCCTCTCCTTCTCCGGTTACACCGATGTCGCATGCCGCATCTGCAACTTCCACCAGCCGCTCGACAACCGCCCGGACGTCATCGCCATGGCCAACGGCGGCGGAGGTGGCGGATATCCTCCTCCACAGGGCGCATACAACGGGCCCCCGCCGCAACAAGGCCCTCCGCAGGGAGGCAACCCGCCCATGCGATACAGCTGAGCCTCTAAGGACGTTTGTTCTTTTTTGGCACTGGTCGACTCCGCCGCGCGCTGTCGCCGCTGTTCCGCGAGACGCGAGGGAGACTCGCGTATGCTGGCGCGGATGTGCCGGCAACTTGGTGTTGTGGCCTGGATTCTTGGTTGCTACTGTTTCATGCGAAGTCTTTTTGGGTCCGTCTCGGAAAGGCAACATAGCCTGGCGTTTAGCGCGACATGATGGGAGTTGGCCGTGTCTGGTGACGACGATGCCGCGCAAGCCGGAGACCAGTGCTATATCCATCGGCATCAACCAAGGCCCGGTGTTATTCGTACATGAAGTGGGCATTTTTCATGCCATCTCATATTGCTGAACCCATCCATAAAGTCTTAACTTAATCTAGACTCTATTGCGCTTCCCCATCTCTCTACTTAGCTGCGCCGTCTTGGCTCTGCACTCTCAGGTCTAGAATCATGTGCGGTTGTTCTTGGCTGTTGGTCACGACGCTCATCTGTTGCCACTGTCTCTCTATTGCCCTCTCTGCGGCGAGAATTTATGCCATGCGGTCCCTGGGATTGTGCTGGACACTCATCCACCGAGTGACGGAGCGTATATCTCTCCTCTGCCGAGCTGTCTCTCTAGCGATTTCCTACTTTCACCAAACACACATGGCGATTCACTATACGAGTAAGGGGTTTCACCCGATTGGGAAGCAGGATTGCGCAGTCAATGCTCCCATGAGGAAGAAGTCACTGGCAAGTGTTTGGCTCAGGCAGTCAGTCTCCCGGTCCCTGGACCAAGAGATGTTACACCAAACAAGCATCAGTGCGAGATGAGAACCCCCGTTACGCCAAGGTCCGTAACAGAGATGCCTCCTCCAAAGCCTCCAAAGTCAACATCACCACTTGCTATCCCCAACCTCCATCCCCTCGCTCACGTTTCCCGTTCACCACCGAAGACCAACTCTATCTCCACCACCGTCTCCCCCTCCAAAAGCCCACCACTGCGCAAACTGTTAAACTGCACTTTGCGCACATTGCCTTCGCCTACCAGGACCTCGCCGATCGGTCCCTGGCGCGAGCCTCCATGATGACGCCGGGGCCGGCGAGGGAGCGCAGACAACGCATGGGGGTCCTAGCAACGAGACTGGCGAAGCGGTATCGCGTGTGTAAGATCGTCCTGTCGGATCAGTTCATCAAGAGTGTTATTGCAAGGCATGCCGGCAGTATAAAGCGACGGAGTCGCTTTTGGGAGACGGTGCTTGATGAAGTTGAGGTACAGCCCCTATTCAACATACCACTTCATCTCAGAAACTAACAGTCGCAGAAAGCAAATGCTTCATGGTCACTGACCCGCCTCTGGATTCTCATTTTCTCGATCCAGTCCACTTTCGTCATATCTGTCTCATGGCCACTCCCTCAAGCAGCCCAGACAGCTCTCATGGCCGCCAACGCGGTCTCGTATGCCTGGTCCGCTGCTGTCCTCTGGGAGATGGCCCACGCCCGGTACTTCGCAACTAAAGCAGATGAGCAGGAGCTTCACGATTTGATGGGAGGGTTGTAGTCCAGACAGGATTTACGGCTGTCATGTTTAAGATGCAAATCATTTTTATCATGTAGAATCGTATGTTAACTCAATCGCTAGAATAAAATGCTACCAAGTTAAAGAAATTCATATCTTAGTAACTCAAGAAATACGCTGGAATCCCTAGTTCTCGTATCTCATGCAAACATTGGGTATCCTACTCGGCCATTATGGTCAAAAGAGAGACATCAAACATCCTGCATCCCTTACCTCAGATCTCGATACCATTAGATCCCTGACGGGCCCGAATCATCCCCCCTGCTAACCTTGAGGCTCTCTTCCAACACCCTTCTTAGCTCTTCGTCGTCGTCGTCGTCGTCGTCGTCGTCGTTATCATCCGCGCTTTTCCCTTTACCCTTCATCCTCTGCCGTCGGTACTCTTCTTCTGCAAGACTCTGCTTCTTGACATATTCCATGACGATATCCTCCTCGGTCCGTTGGCTCATCTCGTGCTGCATTTCGTCTTTTGAGGCCGCAATGGCGCGCTGCAGCTCCGCCTCTTCGTCCACGTCGGGAGGTGGAGCCGTAGGAGCATTCCGTGACTCCTCAATAGCTCGCTGAAGTTCAGCATCACCCTCATCATCATTTTCGGGCTGTTGAGGAGGTTGCGGGAGAACTGTGGTATCTCCCGAGTCAAGCTCGACAAACCCAGCCTCCTGGGGAAGGGGTGCGTCGGAGCCCAAACTTTGCTGGATCGCCTTCTCGATGAGATCCTGGTACTCCCCATCGGTGATCTGATATTGCTCGTCATCAAAGATAGTCATATCCTTTGTAGGCAATGGGCCAGCGGTATCAGTCGACTGGACCCTGTCACGCACAGCCCTAATACTCTCCCGGATAGCTGCCTCAATCATGGCATCTTCTTCGGCATTGCCATGCGATGTCGCCCGAACTGAAGCCTGGATGGCTAACTCAAGTTCCGTGTCCTCCGACGATATCGTTTGCACATCTGAAATGCTGTCGTTATACTCTGGGAGCTTTACATCGACGTACCCCTTCTTCCATTCGTCCCTTTGAGCCTGCAACTTTTTTCGTTCCTCAAACGACATGCGTCTGGTTTGCAGCCACCCCGTCTTTGGAGCTTCGAGCCCTCCCTCTCCACTAGCAGATGTGGCCTGGTTCGCTGGAAGTTTTCCTGCCGTTTTCTCTTTCTTCTTCAACACATAGTGGTTTTTCAGGTCGTACTTGGCATTATTCCAGCGCTTGACAACATCAACTCTCTCCTCAGCTGACGCCGCCTGCATCTCTCGCTGTCCTTGAATCGCTCGTGATGAGATAATATAGTTCTGGACACTTCTGGTGAAGAATTTGTTAATCTCGGCGTGAACTCCTTGCATCGTGTAAGCTGGGATACCCCAGATACCTTGACTCGGTCAGCTTTGTTTTCAGATGGTATTGAGGGGAACTTACCAGCGGCTGGCTTTGCGATCAAACCACCAATACCCTTTCCAAATCCCTTGACCAAACCGGGAGCACCTTCTTTCTCGGCTCCTTTCCAAGGTTGAGTCACAAGACCTGCAACGCCGTCAAAGAAACCATAGCCGAGTTCCTTGCCAGCAACTTTAATTCCGGTGCTGAGGTCTGTGACCTTCTCGACTGGTCGAACGGTGTCGTCGTTGTAGAGCTTCGGAATGTTCCGAAATCCCTTTGCCAATCCAAGACAGAAATTCATCGGCGACTTGACTCCCGTAGACACAATACGGCCGACTCCCCGACTCGTCCCAACTGCCGCATCAAGCCGAGCGCGGTTCGAGGTGGAGAACTCAAGGTCTGAGAATGCCTGAGAAATCTGCTCCTTTGAAGAACGGGAGGTAGGTCTCTGGGGGTTTGACGGCCCCGGTGACAATGAGTTGGAGAATGTGGATGATGCGATCGTGGATGCTGCGTCACTCAGGGAAGGTTGGGATATGTTAGAATGGCTTGTAGGTATTGTTGATGATTTTACACCAACACTTGACTCGCTCGGGGGGTGGACTGAGCTAGAGTCGAGCTCCGCGATGGACGGCGTCGGTACTGTACTCTCGCCTGATGGTGGCAAAAGTTTCTCTGTCGATTCTGTCGGCTGCGTCTGCGGTTGTGACTGAGCTGCGTTGCTTTGTTTGACCTTTTTGAAGCTCTTGAAGAGATCCCGAGGCATGTCAGCTATCGCCATTCCGATTCCGCCTAGATCTGCGACGAGGGAGCATGCGCCGGCAGAAATGGGGTCTGGAGGCTGATCCTCAGTGATGTATTCCGTTGAACGATACCTGTCACACGTTAGGATTGGCGGCTCTCAAAGGAATTGCAAAGATCTTACAGCTTGAGGTTGGAATACTCCAAGAGACCTTCGTCAACCAATATCGCAGCTGCGAATGGGCTGAGTCGGACTTGAGTCCTTCTTACCCGCCAGGCGGCGGCCCGGCTGGGTGCCACAGAGCACCGCAATTTGTCTGTGTCGAGGTGGTTGTGAAAGTACTGGCCACCTGTATCCGTGCCCTTTTCTTCTCTGATCTTCTGGCCCAACTGCGTGGCTTGGTTCAGAGTTTCCGGTTGAAGGCAGAATTTAATCGCTTCGGCTAGTTTCTCTGCCGTCAGATCTTTGTAGGGAATAGGGTCCGGCCCAGCCTTAGCTCTTGCTATCATTGAACCCCAGAATTGCTGGTCGCCGAAGAAGGGAACAACCAGAGTGGGCTTGCCAGCCTTGATGCCGGCAGCTGTTGTTCCAGCACCACCGTGATGGACGACACAGGAGACGTGCTCAAAGAGCCAGTCGTGAGGAACATTTCCCAGCATAAAAACGCCATCGGGAATACCAAGTTCGTCAGCTCCAAGGCCACCCCATCCCTTAGACACCAACGCTCGTACCCCAGAAAGTTTCACAGCCTCGAATATCATTTTAGTCATGGCATTGGGATCGTCGACAACAATGGAGCCAAATCCAATGTAGACTGGGGGAGGTCCACTGCGTAAAAAGGCTTCCAGTTGAGGGTCCGGAGTGTATGCAGAGGCCAGATTGAGGAAAAAGAAGCCGGCAATGTCAATGTGCCTTCCCCAATCATTAGGCTTGGGAATCAATGCAGGGGACCTGATTAAAGTTAGAGAATCACACATCTTGAAATTCGCATACTAACCAACAATAGGTCCAAGAGACCTTGAGTCTGGCAAGCAGTCCCGGTGCCCAGATTAGTGATAGTGGGGGTAAGTCTAGGGCCGAGTCTCGGAACCGATTGATGACATCGCCAAGGCCTTGCCAGGTCATCATTTCCACTAGAGTGTAGGTCATGTAGTTTGTCATAACATCATCGGCATTTGAAGATTGGATGTTTGCCAAGGGGTGAGGGAAGGCCCTCGTGGGTGACCATGGCATTCTAATTGCTCTAGTCAGCAGCTATACCAGTGTTAAATATAGAATTCAACTCACGTGAACATCATGTGCAGCGGGATTCCCATTTTCTCAGCAATGTGAATGTGAGCAAAACTGGGGGGGTTCGCAATGATAGCATCAGCGACAAATGGGTCCCCCTGTAGTTCCAGTGATGCATCAAGGGGTGCACCCTTGGCGTGAGGCTTTGGTGGCGGTCCCAGGCCATTTCCTGCTTCGATGCACGATCGCCAACATCCCATTAGAATTTCTTGAATTCCTCTCCTGCGCTTGCTCACTTCACCGCTGGTGATGGCATCGAATCCAGGCATGAGGCCAGGGTGTTTGACCATGAAAGCCATGAGCTCTGCGGGGTCGCCACCAATACTGAAGAATTCAAGCCCATTCTCTTCGACGAATTTCTGGAAAGTGGGATGGGTTGCAATTCGAATTCGGTGGCCGTATGTATCTTTGAGGATCTTTCCCAACGCAACAAAGGGCTGAACATCACCTCGAGAACCAACGATCTGGATAACGACATTGAGCTGCGGGGGAGGAATCTGGCCAGGCTGGCCACCGAGGCTCGGTGGGATGTAGGCGGGAGGAAGTACGGTGAGATCGGCATCGGGCGACACTTGGCTTTGGAGGGTAGGGCCCAGCAGGTCGGCCAGTCGCCTGTTCTTGGTGTTGATGTTGATGTTAACGCGACCATCACCTACACGACAATCGTCAGTTGTGCCCCGCACCGACAAATGAGACGGGGTGGAACATGCCTGTTACTGCTGCACCGGCCTCGAATCCAGGCTGTGAGAATTGGACATGGTCGTGGTGGTCTCCATAGGGTGGAGGCTCGCTATCTACCGCATTGAGGTCTGGCAACTGGAAGCCGTCGGTGAGGACGGGCTCCGAGACATCTTCGCGGGAAGACTGCTGCTGGAGAGACTGCTGCCTCGCCAGCACCTGCTTCTCATCGACAAGTGTCATGGCGGAGAAGAGTGAGATATTTGTAGACGCAGGCAGGCAAGCTACATAATCGAGCTTGGGGGCGGCGCGTACAGGAAAATGATGGCGTGGAGAAAAGTCGATGGGGATAGCAGGATAGCGATGGTGGGGGAGGGAACTCAGCCGTCGACGTCAGCCTGGTTTCATTGACCTGGAAAGCTCCAAGCCACGCCAATTACACCACTCCCGCACCATATCCACGCGTCACTAAAAATAGCACTAGCCATGCAGACAGCTTCACCTCCCATCAACTGTTAGTCAGAGTGAAAAAGGTGTAGGAATCTCTATTCAATCTCCCACTGCAATACCAATTCAGGAAGGGACACCAATTAATGCGAAATTCACACCAGTCGACAGCAATACCAAATAAACAACGGCGCTCGTCACCATGCCACTTCTCCACTTCCGGTGACAATATAAAGCAGAGCTGTGAATCAACGCCAGCTTCGCAAATACTCAACTCTTGTTATAATAGAGGAGCTTTATCAACCTATTATCCATGCTTCCTCTATATTTCAATAAACCTTCATTTTCCAGGTAACTTTCTCAAAACTTCACTCTCCATCCAGCCTCAAGCTGATCCTGCGTCGGAATCTCAGCGTTTCTATCAGTTCTTCCTCAATTGCAATTCATGAAGATAGAGACAAACGTAATGCTTGGACTTTCCTGCCAGCTGGCGCAGCTGGCAAGCAAGTGTTTGCCTTGGCACCAGCGCATTTGATTCCCTCACGTCCCTCTCTATTTCATAGTGATATCAACTGCAAAGTGCAAACAACTCCATAAGAAACTGCCTAGTCACAACGCCACCCGTCTCTCATGCAAGTTTCCTTTTCATCATCATCATTATCCGGCTTACCCAACATCACCTCACTATGGTAAAAGCTTCCCTCACATATGATCACCTCCATATTTACTCATATTTTACAGTCGTCTATCGACTCTAAGGCGGAGCCAGACAGCGAAGGGCTGAGCACTACCGCAAATTACCCACTGTCGCAACTCGTAAGTTCTCACAATTGTTTCACCCGTTATTCTGCATCACCTGAACAAATCCAATCCTTACAGCATCCTATTCTCATCGACAGCTCCAGTGATGTGCTATACATGCTGCGGGAGAAAGAGGAAGTGTGGACTTGTGTGTAACCCTGCATCATATCCCCCGTCGCATGCTAACCTTGCAGGTTCCCCTTGCCGCCGTCCCAGCAGCCCTCGCCCTCCAGGCCGCAGCCAACGGGATCTTGCGAGGAGAAACTGTATGAAAATCCCCAAAACCTTCTCAAGTACAGTGCTAATATTAGCAGTTTAATAACTGGAATACGCTCGCCTCCAATGCTAAGCAAGCTCTCCAAAAGGCCGAAAATGAACGTGGTTCAGAACCCATCGCGACGAACCCAGCTGCTCGTCACCCCACTGCTCGCCGCCCAGCTCCTCGCCGCCTAGCGAGTCGTCACCCAGCGATACGTCACTCAGCTCTTCGCCGTCCAATTCGTGGCCTAGAGCTTCCCGACGAAGCCCACATTGTGGCTATCGACCGTACAAATGAGCTGATTCGAAACACCAACACCTTGTTGGCTCGTATCCTCTCTGAACTTGTATCACTTCGACCGGGTCCGGAGTAATCAGATCACAGCATTGGTTATGTCCTCGTCAAAGGAAGACCATAGCAGTTGTCCATCACTCTTCATGTGGCAGTTGAACGAGTATTCTATGTTTCGGTCAGCCAAAACCCTCGACTGGGCTGGCCAAGGTCAGGCATGTACCAGTTGGTTGTATGTTTGATTGGGGCGTGTGAGGTGATTTAAGATACCCATTCCGAGGCAATGTGGCCCTAATTTCTTTGTAAGAAAGGATGGTATCCTTGTCCATAATCACAGGCACGTTCATCGCCTCATCGTTCAAGGATCAACCCGATTCTCTGAGAGCAATCCAAAAGTACAGTTTTGATGATTTGATCCGTTTTTCATGGTATAATACAAGGCTGTCTCCTTCGAAGGACCGCGGTGCAACAAACAAACATCCGATGTGGCCAAATTAAGCCCATTGTAGATCCCGCATCATCGATTGTCCCAGATGAAAACCTACGCCACAGTGAAAAGCACACCAGTCTTCATGCTTCCTCCGTCACTCCATCATCGTCCATCGCTCATTTAGCTCGAGAATTTTCGGGTGATCTTGGCAATAACTGCAGCATGGTTAGTCGCCATGACGAATGGGGCTGCGCCACAAGGGTGGTGAAACATACTGTGCAGAGCAACAACGCTGAAGATGAACACCAGGGACAGAACAAGGACAACGACGGGGTCAACCTTCAGGCCGGGAGACTCGTCGGTGTAGAGTCCTGTATTCAGTTAGCAACAGGTCCAACAGACGTCAAAACCAGGGCGTCATGACACGCGACCAGATCAGACGGAGGGCAGGGGAACGTACGCAGCATGGTGCTGCTGGAGCCGCCAGCGCCAGCGGCTCGGGTGCTGCTTGGCCGGGCATTGGCAATCTTCTCCTTCTGGTCGGCGGCGGCGCGTCGTCGGATGGCAGTACGGGGACCGCCAGGGGCGGAAGGGGAGGAAGGACGGCCGATGGCGGCGCCGCTGGCAGCCGCGTTATCGGGAGAGGAGGGGCGAGGAGAAGACTAGAAGCTTCATGTTAGCTCATTCGGTTCGGTTTCGTAAAGGCGATGGCGAATGGCCCCAAGTCGCTCGAGCAAAAGCGCAGCTGTGATAGCTCCCCCGTGGTTTGCGACGCTAAGCTGTCGTGTGTCGCGACCGGCCACGTGCGATTGCTCGAAGGCGTCTTGGAATTCGGGGACGAAGCGCGCGTACCATTATGAAGAAATCGGTGGATTGTTGTAAATGAGGGTGACGAAGAACCACTGCAGGATTCCAAGGTCGAATGGGCGCGAAAAGAAGGAGAGGATACGATGGTGGATGGAATTGAAGATGGTAGCTGGGCTGGCGAAATTATGGCCCCCCGAATGGGAGGGAGTTGAGGCCACCTTCACCAGAAAGGAGACCTCCGGCCAAACATTTCTCCGCCCTCTAAGCTTTGACTTGCAGCACCTCCGCATTGCCCCTTTCGACTGACAGTCAGTCCACCTGTATTCGGGAAGCGCAGTACACAGAAAATATAGTAATTAATTATGTTTTGACTTTAATAGTCACTAGGTCACCTGCACTAATATAACAATTGGTTTTTAGGAGGGGGTTTTACAATTTGAGGAGACTATGTATAGCAGAGACGGCGGGAGCCTCCACATCTGCTGATCCTTTTGATGCATCAACAGAACGCTCTCTTGCTCGCTCCAGAGTCCGCTCGCAGACCCATCATGTATGAGGGTGTATAATTCAAAAAGAACAAGAAATGAAGCAGAATCAAGACGCAAACCATGAGACAAATGGAATCGCAATATCCCGTCCTCAGAGACGGGCCATCCACACGGGACGCCTATACGGGACACCCACTTCGCGCGCCAACACGCCGCCGCATCGAGAGCGGCCCAGAGGATTTTCTCCCAAGATGGATTCGCCTGTCTCTCGCCTGCCAGAGCGCGCGCGCCACTTTCCGTACCCCCAACAACATATCCATCCCATGGGGAAGACGAGCCTGTGTTTCCTCCAGCAGCTATCCCGTGCTTTTTTGTTTCCATCTTTTTGCTCCGAATCCGTGGGATGTGATGGCAATGCCTGCTCCGAAGGTCTCTGAAAGGTCGAGGATCCTTTGAAATCTCATGCTGAGTGCGAGTTTGAACCGCTTGTAGAGGACCGGTTCCTACAACCAAGGCCCAATTATGTAAGATTAGGACAGTAGTACATCTACACCAGGAAACGAAAGCTCTCAACCAAACGCCTTCCGCTATGATGGCAATTCTGCAGATCGAGGTGTGTTGTGAATCGTGAGAAAGGGGGGTGACAAAGAGAAGATGTAGTAGTAGTAGTAGTAAAGGGAAGAATAATTGTATCTCAAAGAGTGACATCGAGGACAAGGCTAACGTCGGCCACATTGGGGCCAGCCAGGTCTTCAAGAACAGGTATCAAATCTAATAGCTCGTTGTCATGAGCATCAGAGAACCAACTGCTGATGGGAACGGCGTGTTGAGGGTGGAAGATGTATGAGGTGGGCGAGTTGTCGATAATAATGGTGTCCTTGAGGTCTCGTCCGACTTGGGAGAGATCCTTGACGTAATTTCCCTGATGGTTGTAACAGCTCTCTCGGAATAATCGATGATGGACGACTTTGTGGATATCAAGCTGATCCAATAGAGGGTCGCCATACTGTAATCCAGTTAGTTAATGTCTAACATGTCAAGCGCATTTGGAAGACTCACCTTAGAGACAGACGCCGTAAAGACAACCACTTCGTACAGCTCTCCAACCCTCTTCATGAACTCATCCACACCGGGTCGCTTGATGACGTAGACGTTGTGGTAGTTACCCTCGATCTCGACGGGGATGGTGAAGTCCGCCTGGTGGAGGATCTGGTTGATTAATTAGCGCAAGTCGCACATCATGTTATAAGTGAGGGACATACCTTGAAAGAACTGTGAACCAGCGTCTCGTCCAAATCCAAGACCAGGCACTTTCGACCTGAGTGCTCTGGCGCAATCGGGGGCAATAACCACTTCAAGGGTGGGGGAGCCGAAGGGCCGGCCTCAGCGAAGGAAACAGGCAATACTGGAGCGGGCCCAGGGCCAGGAGGCGGAGGGGGAATCGTCTGGGTCGGTTCCTCGGCGGTGACGCCTACGGCCGCCTCTTCCGCGTCAACTGCAGGAACATCTCGCATATCAACGTCGCTGGTTTCGGCGGGCGTTGCCTTCTTTCCCTCGTCCTCTTCCTCCGTCGCGGGAGACGACTTTGGGGGCTCTACCGTGACTGCGGGAGGGAGGGACTGCTTTGACTCCCTATTCTCTCGCTCCGCGACTGTAATTTCGTTGTCGGTGGTGCCAGAGACGGGCGCGTCCTTGGACTCTTGGGCCGCCGGGGGCTGCTGAGGGTCTTTTTCCGTCACTGTCTTGGGCTGCTCCTGAGGAGTTTGAGTCCGCGACTTTGCGGTCGCTGGTCGCTGGGGTAGTTTATCGAGCTTGTGCACGTTTTCGTCGTTTCCGTCAACAGTGTTGGGGCTTTCGGGTGTGACGCAGCATCCAAGGAATGCGAGCAGGCCACCGCTCTTCTTCTTTTTCTTCTGTGGAGGGGTAACGGGGGATGTTGGCTGAGAGTTGACGGGGGTGTTTGTGGGTTCTGTGTCTCCGCCTGTCCTGTTGCTGGAGGTGCTGCCGTTCCGTCGTCGTCCCCGGAAGCTGCCTTTGGAGTCTTTCGATCGACTGCCGATGCTGTTCCGCGAGTCGCTGACGGTCGCCCCACTCAACCCCGTCGACGTCGGTGACGATTGGTTCCTTTGCGATGACGATCTGGAGGGAACTGAAAGGAGGCCGTGACCCTTCTTGGCGTTTGTTCCATCCTCGGGCGACAAAAGATCTTTCTCCTTGGCCATCTCAGTATCGGCCGGAGGGTTTTGGGTTTGGATTTCGTCCGTCGGGTTGACAGACTGGGGCTTGTCGGACATGATTGCTATCGCTCTAAAACCTAGTCAGCAGCTGTCGGTGTAGGAGATTGATCCCTGGTGCGATCGCCAAGGGTGCGAAACTGGGCGTTAAATGCCGTCCGAAGCGCGTTTTCAAAGAAAGCCACCACTTTCAGCCAGGAGAAGGAAGAACAGTGCAATACACACAATTCTAAAGAGAATTAAATGCAGGATAGAGCATGCGTCGGCTATTCCCGCGTCCCCGGAAGAAAATATGATGATGACCAGAAACCACACCAGGAGCACATGCGTCGCGCGACAATGGTGGTCACTCACGTCGGTAACCAAGCCCTCAAAAACTGGCCCAAATGCTCAGTCCTCTTAACAATTTTGATATCGGCCTCCGGAGGCCCGTGGCGCGGTCGGTGAGGAAGCAGTCGGACAAAAAGCGAGAAGCTGGTGACAAAAGTTGGATGGAGTCGAGGGGATTCGTCTTCTAGAATTGCAGCGCTGATGTGTCGATGCAGAGGTGGCTGGGGCGAAGCGCAGAGATGCGAGAGTGAGACAGAGAGAGAGAGAACGGACGGCTCGAGCACAAAGGGCGCTGGAGAACGAACGAGGGACTCGTCGAAGAACTCGTCGAGGGACTGCCGCAAACGGGAGTTTGGAACGGGGATCGCGTCGGTCGGAGATGGAGCTCGGTGAGGAGGAGGAGGGACGGGAGACGGGAGACGGAGACAAGAGACAGAGCGGATCGGAGGCTCAGAGTAGTTGGCGGCGCAAGCGAAATGATTACCTTTAAACGTGGATTAGGCCTTTTGGCTGGCGCTGGGACTGGGATGACCCGGTGCGAGCAGGGGACGCTGAAAGGCTGGACAGTGGCTGCTGGACGCTGGGCGCTGGGCGCTGGGCTGGCGAGGACTGGGCTCGACGGGGCTCGACTGGGGTGGATGGGGAGGAAAGGTGTGAGTGGAGTTCGTCTTGAGATTAGCCCGCCGGGAACGTACAAGTTCAATAGGTGGCTACCGCGTACAGTGTGCGATTCGGAGTCTTCGCACATGATGCTTCCCCTGCTGTGATGAGACTCCTCACAGTGGAGCCCCCTCTTATTCACTACGCGCCACGATAGCGCAGTAAGCATCCTCATGTCTGTCATCTCCGCTAATGATGGTGCCCGCCAAGCTCATCTTAACACCCTCCCATGGCTGCTCACGGCGGGCCACGACGGCCCCATGGCCGGTGCGACGCCTCCCCTGGTCGGCGGGCCTGTGGAAGGGGGAGAGTGAAAGCTCAAGCCTCGCGGTACCTGTGCTCTGCAGCAACGAGTCGCGCTCAATGGCTAGAGCCCGGGCTAGGTCGTTGCAGTGTCCATTTGCCCTCGGCCCCTCGCTGGTTTCTGGCGAGCGAGTCCCAATCTGGCACCTACTAAATGAGATTGTCGACCTTGGGTATGGATTCTGTGGTGATGCTGGCGGAGACGGCTTTCGCTAGTGGGACGCGGGAGCGATGGGAGAAAGGAGGCAACGACTCGGGCGCCAGCTCGACAATACCTTGTGGCCACTCGTTGCCACATTCTTGAATTCTTGCTCCTCTTCCCAGGCAGCGTCGCAGCCGCTACAACAGTTCTGGTGGTCAGGTACTTGGGCTCAGTTCACCTGCCCACCATCAAACTCTCTTTCCCACCTGTCAAGCCTGCAGTGCAGTGGCGAGGTCATAGACGGGCGGGCGAGATCTACACGGCTGGCCGGAGACGAGAAACCTAGAGGCACCCGGGACCTGGGGGACCTGGGGCTGTTGGCAATGCATTGCATGACGGCGACCGAATTGCCCATAGCGAGACCCCCGAAAAGAGGCCCCCTCGGTGCCCTACCATGCCAACCCGAGACGAGATGCCTCTGTGGAGGCTTCTTGATTGGCCGTGTTGGCGCCCGGAACCGTGATTCCCCCCATCGGTGCGTGGCCCGCTCAACGGGACCAGTCGAGGGACCTACATACCCGCTGTGACCGGGCTGGAGACCACCCTCACACCCTCGCACACCCGCTTCTTCCATCGCCGGCCTTCGCTGCTCGGTATTGGCTGTGAGCCATCGAGAGACCGCCGGTCCCTGGCCTGCAGCAAGGACCCGGCTTGCCTGGGCCCTGGGCGTGGACCAAGGGCGAGATTCAACAGCGATCTAAGGAGCTGCGCACCTGCGATCGGCAGTGGCTTACAATGTGCAAGTCGGGTGGGTTGGTGATGGGTCCCGTCGACCTGGACTCTTGGTGCACAATGACATCCACGAAGCCGCCGGTCCAGTTGGCACAGAGCTAGTTCCCATCGCTGTAGAGCTGACCTGTACGTGTGAACTGGCACGGACCAGGGCCGGTTAAGACATCGGGACTCTGGACCCCCATGCCTGCGCGCTTTGGGATACGACGCCCGTGATTGATTGACGTCCAGACCGCCCGCGACAAACAGCCCATCCATCCGTCTATGGTGGCATTGGTTTCAGTGGATACGCGCTGTGGTGGCCGGTGCGGTATGTCTGTGTCTGGGACATCGAAGGCAGAGCCTCACTTCACCATCCGCCGATTCCGGTAGCTGTCGAATGTGAGGAATGATTCTGCAAGCCGTCAGACCATGTGGATCTGCGTGTCACTTGTTCAATTGACGAGGCCCAGACCGGGCGATTCCCGCCGTCCCAAAATATGGGAAAGTTTACTCCGGACAAAACAAAGAGTATTGAATTGTTGGATGAGTCTAAGCATACGGGCTGGTGCGAACAATGACTTGTAAGAACATTTATTTTCATGAATGAAAGCAAGCTCAATAAATAACACACTATTTACCTCCTAACAACAATGGACAAACTCAAAGACTTATAACCAAAGGATTGACCTTGTTTCTTCTTCTTGCTACTACTCACTCCAGGGTAGGCTACGTACGACAGAACCATGTCACGTCACACCAACCTAGTTCCTGAGGCAAACTTCCACCTTCGGCTAGCGGAGGGATTTGCTACCGTCAGCCAACCAGCATCATCCATTGCGCGTAGATTGCTCAGTCCTTGTCTGAGCACCACTCACCCTAAGCTCTCCCCTCATCAATCAGCTCCCCCATGTTTTCCCCAGGCTTTTGTGCTACTCTCCAGTGGAGCACATCATGTGACTGGCACCTCGTGGAGCACCTCGTGGCGTCATTCCCGAGCTGGCCGCCGCCCTTCGCCGCTTTCGTCAGACGCGGTCGCAGTTGCAGTCGTAGCCGTGGTTTGCGGCAGTCGCATGTGCGCGTGCCTCGGAAGCCGCCTTCACATGCTATGATGCCTTCCTCCCAACCACACCCACGGAGCTCCGTTGAGGCCACCACATCCACGCCCGCGTCCACGCTTTACAATCCCCATTCGTCGACTCGGCCATTCATACCTGCATCCGCATTTACGGCAATTTGAACCTCTTCTGCTTAAATCTGTGATTCCATTCCCGCCTGCGCCCCAGACAAACCGACGCCCCATGGGGAAGTGGCCTTTTTGAGGCTCACTGAGAGTTGGTCCTTGTGTGGGGAAGCTCCATAACGAGCGCCTCTATCAAGACTCTAACGTCGTCCCCGGAGACTCGGATCTTGCCCATGGCTGCGCAATCGACCCTGCGGCATACCGCCGCCGAGGAGTTGCTGGCAGCCTTTATCGAGAAATGGTCCGGCCGCATCAAGTCCAAGTTACGGGGAACATCTCGCACATCGCGCATCCTCGCGACGCTGGCGCTGGCCGCGTCCATTATCCTCGGCGCAGAAGGCGGGCGACGATGGTGGAAGAACCGGCGAGACGAGCGAGAGCAAGGCAGCAAGCTCCTTCGCACCAACTCGTATCTGCACAACAAAGACGGCTCGCGTACCATCTATGTCCCATACAAGGACAGCACGTCCAAGGTCGTTATCCGGCCGACCAAGCCGCTTACCTTTGATGCGCATCGTCGTCTCTTCCTCAATCCCCCGCGTGTCTCCGGGCTTCGCGATGGCACGGTCCCCTCTGCGCAAACGAAGCCGGGACTGAATCTTGCGTTCCTGCACCAGTTCTTGAGCCTAATGAGCATCATGATCCCCAGGTGGTCGAGCAAAGAGGCTGGGCTACTAGTAAGTCATGGCCTCTTCTTGATGCTGCGAACGTATCTCTCCCTCGTGGTTGCTCGCCTGGACGGTGCTATTGTCCGAGATCTGGTAGCTGGCAACGGCAAACACTTCCTACTGGGGCTTGTAAAGGTAAGATTTATTTCACCAAAAAACTTGACGGATGATTTCACTCACACTATTTAGTGGTGCGGTCTTGGTGGGTTCGCCTCGTATACCAATGCCATGATCAAGTATCTCGAGTCCAAGGTCTCCATTGCCTTCCGAACCCGACTCACACGGTACATTCACGACTTGTATCTCAACGACAACCTCAACTACTACAAACTTTCGAATTTGGATGGAGGTGTTGGCCAAGGCGCAGATCAATTTATTACACAGGATTTGACCTTGTTTTGTTCATCAGCAGCAAACATTTACTCATCACTCGGCAAGCCATTTGTAGACCTGTGCGTCTTCAACTACCAGCTATATCGATCACTCGGCCCCTTGGCAATTACTGGTCTCATGAGCAACTACTTTTTGACAGCCAGTATCCTCCGGCGACTCTCTCCGCCGTTTGGAAAATTGAAAGCTGTAGAAGGCCGGAAAGAGGGCGACTTCCGGAGTTTACATGCTCGACTAATAGCCAATGCCGAGGAAGTTGCATTCTATGGCGGAGCGGATATGGAGAAGACGTTCTTAAACCGGGAATTCAAGTCCTTGAAGACATGGATGGAGGGTATCTACATGCTCAAGATCCGCTACAACATCCTCGAGGACTTCATTCTCAAGTACAGCTGGAGCGCCTACGGATATCTGTTATCGTCGCTGCCCGTCTTCCTCCCGGCATGGGGTGGCATGGGAGGTGCCGCAGAGATGGCAGAGAATGGCCTTCGCGGAGGACGAGAGCGAAATCGCATGAAGGAGTTCATCACCAACAAGCGGCTTATGCTCTCGCTCGCCGACGCCGGCGGCCGAATGATGTACTCGATCAAGGACTTGGCCGAGCTAGCGGGTTACACCAGCCGGGTATACACACTCATCTCGACGCTTCACCGGGTGCACGCCGATGCGTACCATTTGAGAACTGGTCAGAACGAGTTGTACTCGCTTTCGGATGTCCAAGGCACTATTCAGAAAGGATTTGATGGAGTCCGGTTCGAGCAGGTGCCAGTTGTGGCACCTAGTCTCTGGCCACAGGGGGGCGAAGAACTGCTCGAATCATTGTCCATCGTTGTCAGGAGCGGCGAACACTTGCTGGTAAGTCGAAATTGAAAACCATGCGTTTCTAGGCTGACCGCTGCTAGATATCTGGGCCTAACGGTGTGGGGAAGACGGCCATATCCAGGATCCTTGCTGGGCTGTGGCCTGTGTACCGAGGGTTAGTGAGTCGACCAAAGGACATTGGCCAAGACGGCATCATGTGCCTACCGCAGCGGCCGTATCTGAGCCCTGGCACATTGCGTGATCAAGTCATTTACCCCGATGGCCACGTGGATATGAGGGACAAGCGCAAGTCTGAAGATGACTTGAAGAGGATTCTGGACGAGGCACGACTTGGCTATCTGCCTGATCGCGAGGGCGGATGGGATACTCGAAAAGAGTGGAAGGACGTCCTGAGCGGTGGTGAGAAGCAGAGAATGGGCTTTGCGCGCCTGTTGTACCACGAGCCGCAATACGCCATCATTGATGAGGGCACGAGTGCGGTTTCCAGTGATGTGGAAGGACTTCTCTACGAGACATGCAAAGAGAAGGGCATCAGTAAGTTCTACCCAACACCCCACTCATCAAATCCGGATATCAAAATAGGAACTAACGCCATCAAGCTCTCATAACGATCTCGACACGTGCCTCACTCAAGAAGTACCACACGTTCAATCTCATCCTGGGCATGGGAGAGCGTGGAGACGAGTGGGAGTTTGAGCGAATCGGGACGGAGCGGGAGAAGATGCAGGTGGAGAAGGAGCTGCACGACCTCCGGGAGCGGCTGGCGCAGGTGGACGACTGGAAGAAGCGGCGAGACGAGATCGAGGCGGAGCTGGCGGCGGTGTGGACCGACAAAGGCGAGGAACTCGCGGCACCGGAGTCTATGGGCGAATCGGCAGAGATGGTGGATGTGGCGGAGGGAGAGGAGGCGGATACTGGAGTGGAGGCGGACACTGGAGTGGAGGTGGACACTGGAGTGATGGGTCAACAATAGAAAGGGCCCCGGGCGAGGTCCTACGTGTATGAACATAGAGATGAGGAATATGACAAACTTCAGCCATGTTCGGCTCGATGCAACGTGGGCGTAGTTCCTTTCCGCTAGCCCCGCCTTGTGAGCTGTCACGGATCCAACGGCGTTTGGTTCTTTGGCAAGGTTCAGAGACAGAGGCTGCGTGCATAAAAAAGCAGCGGCTGGCGAGAGGTTTAAGGCCCAGACCGGTAGGGTGGAGGACTTGAGGCTGAAAACGAGGGCTGGCCCGCCTGGCGAGAACGGGAACAAGGACGTTTCCTAGGGTTAGGGTTACGATTTATGCAGGGCGGATAAGTGGGTACCTAGGTAGGTAAGTTGCCATGTCTTGTGACGGCACTTGCCGATCTTGATGATAATAACCCGTGATCATTGTCCCGTCATGGCATGGAGCTATAGGGCTGGCTAACGGCATTAAACCGTCGCGCCTTCAACTCTGCTATCAATCAACTCCATCGCCCGTTCTATCCGCAATTGTGTCCGCACAGACTGCGCCCATTCAGCCTCCAGCCTCGTCTTTCATTTGCTTTGCTTCTTTTTGCAAACCCCTCCCCGTCCCTGCAGTCAGCTCCCGGGCCCGGCGATCACAGCCTCCACCGGTTTTTACACAAGAGACATATTACATGCTGCACCTCCCTCGCAGTAGCTGGACCAGGCGACCAATCAACCTGGCGGAGCGACCGCCATGGCATGGGACTATTAGCGGCAAGCTGCAACGCTAGGCGTCCGTTTCCCCTCTCTCAAATCAGATCCGCGGCCGCCCGTTCAGCGCGCCGTTCTGGGTGGCCTTCAGGGGCGACGGGGCGCGCTGGGCGAGCTGGGATGTAGCTTCCAGGTGCACATCACTCGCGTTTCTTAGGCGATCCGGGCTCGGGGCGGCTAGGAGCCCCGGGTGGGACGGACGACTATTGGCGCTGGGATTGCTAGGATTGCTGGCTGAGCTGCGAGTTGCTGCGCAGTGGTTGGCCGCCTTGGATGCCATCATTCGTGCAACCCAAGTAGTGCTCAATAGTCCGCACATTCGCAGCAGGGGGCCCGTTCTGGTCCGCGCCGCGGAGGCTGAGTCTATTTCTTTTCCCGGGAAGCTTCTACTCCGCAGTTGCGTGCTCTAGTAATTATGGGCTGTCTGTCCTGTGTATCCATCCTATGAGGAGGAGCTGGAGGAGGAGCTGGAGGACGAGAATCCGGGGGCGGCCTAACGCAGCAGGCGTTGCAATAGCCTGCTTTTATTGCGTGGGCCCAGAGCTTGCAGGCGTCACTGGGCGTCGCTTGGGCTGGCGAGAGAGACGGCTGGAGGTGGAAAACGGGTGTGGCTCTGCGTCTTGGTGCTTGATTGGGAGTCTCGACGAGCAACGACGATCCCTCCCAATGGCCGCCCACCGTGGCGCCCAGCTAGCTGCCGCTTCCTCTTTTTGACTCTCGCTTTCTCACTCTTCTTTTGTCGGCTGGCGGTTTGTCTGACCAACTGTCTGACACCTGCCTTGCCGTCTGTGGCCGTCGTGGTGCTGTAAAACCCGCTGGCCGCCTCGCTCCCGTTCCGCCTCCCCGGCTTCCTTTTTCTCGTCACGCCGTCATCTCTCTGTCTCTCCGCTATGAACTGACCTGGGTTGAACTGCACTCCTCGATTGGCAATTGCGTCTTCGCCTGTCTTGGTTGGCACATTGTCATCTCCCGTCTCGTCTCTCGTCTCACATCTCAGTCATCCTCTCACCGGTCCTTGTTCTCTGGCCCGTTTGCTCTTCAACGAACTAGAGCCCAACTGTGAACAAAGAAACCAATCTCGCATCTCTCGCATAACAATCACTCCAACGCTCTCGTCTTCCTAGCCCCGACTAGAGAATAACCAGCTGCCCTTCTCCACATTCTGCGACGATCAACCCCAAACGCTGGACCAGCTCTCACCACGCATCGACCGTTCTACCGGATTGAACCTGGCAACTCGACTCGGCAATCAAGTCCAGGTTCAACGACTCCAAAAGGACCCTGAGCCATGTTGCGAGGCCACGGCCAAGGCCGGGGCCCGGGCTCCGTGAGCTCCCGCAGCTCTCTCAACGGCGTCGGCTTCATGCCCGTCATCGCGGAGAATGAAGTGGTCCATCCGCAACCATCACCACCAAAGCCCGTTGTCGCTCACCTCTCACCCTTACCTCTTCCCCTCCGCGTGCCCCAAAAGTCTCCCCGTCGCCCATCACCTGGCCGCTCGTCACCCGGGGCGCCGCAGGGCCTCCCTCCGCCCTATGTCCCGCCGTATATCTTGGGCGCCGTCCCGACGCTGAATCACCCTCCACCCAGCTACAAGGAGGCCGACGGGGAGTCACAGGAACGGGAGGCCCGAATGCAACGGGGTGAGTATGGCGGACGCAGGACGCATGTGGACCGGTGGTGTTATTTCTTGGGAGTCGCAGTGGCCGTGTTGGTCATTATTGCTGTCGGACTCGCGGTTGGCTTGACAGTTGGCTTGCAAGACAAGTACGTACAAACCCAAACAATAGCGCTGGAGATAAGGACTAACTGAACTGCAAAGAGGACGACGAGAAAAACACAGCGGAGGATCTGATCATCTAGACCAAAGCTTCCCAGCTGGGTCCTACTCCTTCGAAGTCGATCTTCAAGAAACATCGACCAAATGCACCTCCAACCCGTCCACCTGGCGTTGCTACCCATACACCAATGGCGACTCGGCCGCCTTCTTCTGGGTCATCACCGCCGACTCCTCCTCCGCCTACACCATCTCCTCCACGGAGAACCCCTTTGCTCCCTCCTTCGTCAACCGCTCGCTTGCCATCATCGACGCCGACCAGTCCACTGAGCGCCTGCGCTTCTCTTTTTTCCATGGCCAAGTCGGTCGTCCCCTCGGACAACCTGACCTCGGACAACCGTGCCGCCACGTGCATCTTCGACGACACCCGATTCGAGGCCACGCTATGGACACGGCAACGCGGGAACCGCACCATCGATCCGCAACCCGGTGACATCAAGTTTGGCGCCTGGCCTGGCGACGCCGAGATTGTACAGAGCAAGCCCGGTACTACGGGCCCACCCAAGTGCGAGGACAGCAACGGCAACAGCATTGGCAACGTCGAAGCCAGGTCCGGAACTTGCAATTGCCGGTACTCAAACTTCGATGATTAAGACTAATTAGCAAGGCCCCCCTGACTCTCAGGTGTGGAGTCCAATGCTTGGCTTACTTTCTTTTTTCCCGCTCGAGCTTAAAGGCGTATTTAGCTACGTTAGTTCGGGGAACCCTGGATATGCATTTTTCTTTTTATATTCATGAATGGTAACGGCAACGGAGGATACTAATGATACCCAAAAGATGTACGGTGCTTGGTGAACTGATTTAAATAAGGGATTGGAATATGGAAATTTTCATATAATGTATAAATATGTAGGGACAAATCGTATGAACACATAATCTAAAAAGAAATCCAACTAAGTGACGGTGGCTTGAAGCTCCGTGGAACGAGTTGGGTATCACTCGATACCCCTGGTGCAAACTCCCAAAATAAATTAACTTGACTTGCCTCTATGCTCCCAAGCTGGTCTGGAAACTTGATCAGCCAAATCACAGCCGATTCTCTGTCCCAATTGCTTTGTCCGAATCGCTAGGTTCTGGATCGCCACAGGCATATGCAGAAACGAGCTTGGTGTTTGCTTTTGCTGCTTTTTAACCTTGTTCGCACCCTTGAAACGAACCCTCTTGACAGGCTTGATCGACTTGGATGGTGGAACAGAAGTCTTAGCTTTGATTTCGATACTGTTGGCTGGGCGGTCATCAGTCTTGCGCTGGATTCTGATCCTCTTTGACGGCCGTATGTTGAATTCTCCAGAAGACATACTATCAGACTCATCAGGGACTGCAAATACAGCGAACATGTAGCCTCCCTCGGCTCCAGAGTCCTGGGAATTGCCATGCTGCCTCTTCCTACCTCGAGGAGGCGGAGGGAGACTGGCTCCTCTCGGTGCGTCGCCTGGTGGCGGTTCCTGCCGGAGAGGCAGGTCGTGGGAGGCCGCGTCCTGGCGATTCTCTCCAACAATGCCCGGGTTAATGGGCCGCCGCAGCTCTACCTCTGGCTGGGCCACGGCGGGTTGGTTCTCATTGACCGGGGGAACTACTCCCTCGGTCGACATTAGAACGTCGTCTTGGAAGGCCTGTGTGAGGTCCAGCTCGGCATTCGGATGCGCCATTTCTGGGATGGGCACAGCGGGTTGAGGAGCGAAGAAGTCACCCCAGAACCTTTTGACATCCTCCTCCGATTGCCCGAAGCCCTGACGCTTGCGCCTCTCAATGTTACGCATGAGGCCGATAATAGAAGGCCGATCAAGCGGTCGCTCGAACAAGCATTGGCAGAGGATATCTCGCAACTCCCGGTCGACGCGGCGATACTTGTCCATGTTCAATCGCCAGCCATACGTGCGCCCCTTTGTTCTGCGGTCAATCGAGGCGTAATTCTTGGCTGAAAACGGATGTGCCAAGAACATGAGAGTCACTACTGCTTCCATCTAGGACGCTGTTAGTGAGATGTCATTTAAATAGGGTAATACCATTAACTAACCGTTTTGGCGAGGATGAAGATGTTTGTCCAGACTCCGAATCGCCCTGCAATAGGGTTACCTCGGGTGAGGTTGTCGCCCTGAAATCTGCTGACGCCGACCTGGGGTGGGACGTTCAAAGAGAGCTGGTCCCAGTCTTGGTGAACTTGTTCCTGTTTGCTGTTAGAACCCCATCACTCCATTCTTAGATGTTTGGCGTACCGGTGTCAATCTCGTCATCTTGCACGGATTCCTGAGTCGCCAATAAAAGTCCTCGTTTGCCTTAGTCCAAGCTTCAGACATTGCATGACTGAATCCTCCGAAGTCATGGATCTGGGTTTCAGTCAGCTATAGGAACCTTGGCTTATTGCCGGGGAATGGGAAAGTCACCTTGAAAACAGGTTGATTAGGATGCTCATAATCATCACCCGCAAGAACTGTGTTTGGTCAGCCAGGAGCGAAAACCCCTCAAGGGCACCACCTACTGTTGGACTCTTCCAGATCTAAATGAATGTCATGGGCGATTTTCTCCTTCTCGAGCTTTCTGAAGAAGGCGTCGAGCTTGCCTTCCGCCTTGGCTTGCTCCATCTCTTGCTCAAAAACCCGGTTCTGTTCCTTGAAAGTGGGTTGATACGCAACAGCGGCTGCACCTTTGACCACTGGTTGTGTATGTTAGTGTTGCAAGGTTTAGGGGGCAAAGGAGGGTTTAAACGTACGGCATTCCCATATACCCCATAATACTCTGTCTGGGAAACACTCGATTTGGCCAGAAGCTTTACGCAGAATTCCAAAAAGGTCACCGTGAGACATGTATTCCAGAACCATACCCGCCAACATATCGGGTTGGAATACCGAGCCTTGGTCATATTGCAAGGGTTGGTCGGGATATTTCAGCTTGAATTCGTCCTGCACGGCCTTGGAGGTCTCGGCCAGATCGACAAGCTGAACAGTGTGACGGCTGCCGCCATATCGCTGATGCCAGACTATTTCCTGATTGTTCCATAACTCCATACTCATAGGGACCTTGAGGACGACCTTTTTGCTGGCTCCGCCTTCGAGATGGATATTCCAGAGAGTCCCAGCTCCAAAGCCGCCAGTGCCTAGGATTTTGAGGAACTCGAATTTGAAACCCTGCCACTTGTAGTCTCCAAACATTTTTGCCAGTCGATCTTCATCCATTCTATCATCTTGCCGGCGGGGTTTCACAATCCTGAACTCGACGTCATGCTGAATGGATTGGTGCATGTAGCTCATGTGGTTGCGCCGTAGCTGATTGCGTATTTCATGGCTGATGCCGGAGGTGTTGTGGAGGGTGACCTCGCGGTCGCCGCGGAGGAGGGCGCTCTGGACGGCATGTAGATTGCGCAGGCCGTCGAGGCTAGAAATGGGTGTAGAGCGTTGGTTGATGGTCAAGTCCACGGCGTCGGTTGGGAGGAGCTTAGGCATAGTGAAAGGATGTAAGCGACCGTTGATGATTCATTACCGAATGTGCAAAGTTCTAGGGTATTTCGAGATAATAAGCTTGTCCGGGCAAAACAAAGGGCGCGGTCATCGCGATCATGGTCGCTGGAGGACACCATCTTCTGGTCGCTTGTTCGGATGAGATGAATAATGTCTTTTGTTCTCGAAGGCGGCCGTTTTGGGGGTATCAAGGGAGTATCGGCACTTGGCATTGCGCAGTCTTTGAGTCGAGATCTGTTCATGTCACAATTGGGAAAAGGGGAGGGGGGCGTGATGATGGGTGTTCGAGTAGTTCTTTGTTGTAGCAACTTGCCAGGCAATTGAATTGATGAATGCTAATTTTGGCTTCGGGGTTGCGATCGAGCACGAGCAGCAGGGAAGCCTGTGCATTTGAAGGATGAGGATTCTTTGAGGTTGCCGGAAGGTGTAGTTAGACAAGGGAACCGGGATCTGTTGTTAATCCAGCCCAGACGTCACGGACGACACCATCGCCACCGAGCTCGCCTTTCATCCCCAGCTTTTATGGAGGAAACTTACCTTTGCCGCTCCCACCGGATAAGGCCTTGGTTAGGATGTGGGGGTAATGGCAGTAGCAATTGCAGTATCATTGGATTTTGCTGCCAACATGAGCATGCTGCCAACATGATCATCATGAGGCGGAGACGCTTGTCATGGTGTTGATTCGAGCGTGTGTACTTCGCCCTCAAAAGAGAGGGTCCAGGCATCGACTCCACTCCCTCGTTCACTGGTGGATATAAGTGATTGAAGAGCCAGCAAATTTAGCCGCATGTGGGACGAAATCCGCCGACACTCCCCGACGTGGGGGGACATTCAGGCTAAATGCGAACTGATTAGGGCCGTCGTTTGCTGCAGACTCGTCGTCATGTGCCTCGCTCTCCACCGGGAAAGATTGCGATTCTTCGACGCGCCGCAAGTCGCAGTTTCAACCGCGCAACGGAGCGCGCACTCGGGAATCCAGGAGAAGAAGAAGAAAATATGCGGCGCACGTCGGGGAACCTGGCACCGGCCGCTGGTTTAACAACGGGCGCAGCAACCCCCGTCACAAGTCTACCGGCTTGTCGTTCCATATCCACCGGGGTGAGGGTTGGTGCTCTTGATACACAGTCTGCCGCGTCAATCACAGCCACGGACGCCGGCTTCTAGCCCACTTGGCTCAGAGGCTGCGAGCGAGGTGAAATAAACGCACAAATAGGCGTCCACGGAGTCTTGTCGCAGAAGCCCAAAGGGATACGCCGTGGAAGGCTCAACTGACCCCTCCTCCCGCCCGTCATGCCAATCAAAGGGGACCTGCATGAGAATCAAACGGCTCAAGCTGGCCGTGAGGCGGCCCGTCGGAGCCATGTCTGGCCCAGGGTCCCGTCAAGGCTTCCTCATCATGACCTCAAGACCACGGTGTACATGTCGCTTTTGGGTGTAGATGCGTTGCTGCTTTTGCTGCTTCTGCTTCTTTTACTTGCTTCTTATCCTGGCTTGCACCGGGGAGAGGAGCACGTTGCGGGGTGCTGATGCGAATGGCTTCACCTTCTGCACCTCACCTTGCTACCCTGGACCGTGATCGAATGTTGCAAACGTGGGGTTCTCGGCGCCGCATCTTTCCATGGGATTCCGGAATCCCATGGTCCAGGATTCGAACAGATGGAGGCATTGGCAATGTCGGTCAGCGTTCACCCGGGCGTATTGTTCGTGGTCTGCTGGCTGGGGTCTCAAACGATGTTGACATACGGTTTTCCACTACGCTACTTGACTTCACCCGTGAATTACAACCACGGTCCGGTAGCTGATTTACCGGTTAAGTGCCAAACTCATGTAACCAAAGCCGTCAACACAGCCTCGGTCTCGCACCTTAACTACCGCGATAAGTGACAAGGAACATAGAGCCGCCGCCGGATCTTCTTTCGTCGTGGAGTCGCCAACAGCCCGCCGCAGCTCGCGCTCTCCCGCAGGATTGGGAACATACCCGCCGGCCCCGTAGCGCCCTAGGCTGTCCCCACCGGCCGCTCCGGATGAATTGCAGACAGCCCCACAAAAGCGGCACTGGGCTCTGGGATCAAATGCGACGTCGAATCGGTGGAACCACGCGGTGGGCAGCAGCCTTTCCCCGAGTGCTGGTTTGTCCAGTAGGCAGGTAGGTGATTTACAAACACCCCCTGGCCCCTACTGCGCAGTAACTAGCTCCCCAGCACATCTCCCGCCCGCTGCGCTGCGTTTCGTTGCCATGACATTGCCGGCCCGCCTTTTTCTCTCCCCGGAGCGGCTCACGCGCGCCTGCTGATGGCCGAAGGAGACATGATACGTGTGCTGGCCTCGCCGGACGGGCTGTCGGCCCATGGGGGTAGGCGTCTGGCTATCAATGCGACTGCCAATGCTAATGCCATGCCATGACGGCCATGCGATGCCGGGGGACGACTGGGCCGATTGCAAACTGGTCGATGCCATAAATACTCCATGATGCCTCTCCCACCCTCTCCTCCCTCATCCACCTTCTTCCCCTCTCCTGCTCCATCTTGCGTCGTGGTTCTGTCCTCTCCACGAAACAAAAACCACACCTACACTTACACGTTCATCCCCCCACCGTCACCATGGTTGTGCCCAACATCAAGCTCAACAGCGGCTACGAGATGCCCCAGGTTGGCTTCGGCCTCTGGAAGGTCGAGAACCAGACCGCCGACACCGTCTACAACGCCATCAAGGCCGGATACCGTCTGTTCGACGGTGCTTGCGGTATGTCCATCTGCCTCTTACACAGCGTCCGAATTGCCCCTCCATCCTACCCCCTGCCCATGCCGTTGCCCCTCACCATTTTTACCCAATTACCCCGAGAGAATAGCCAGCGGACCCCTGCATTTTTGACCCCTCCATTCGCGTCATGCATTGAGCTCCCGCCAAATGCGACATGCGCGAGAGCTTCGGTGTTGAGAGCAGCTGGTCCGCTACCATTCCCATGTTACCCAATTCTTCTGAAAACGGCTTCTGACTAACTTCCCCTCTCTCCAGACTACGGCAATGAGAAGGAGTGCGGCGAGGGCGTCGCCCGCGCCATCAAGGACGGTCTCGTGAAGCGCGAGGAGCTCTTCATCGTCTCCAAGCTCTGGCAGACGTTCCACGACGCCGAGCGCGTCGAGCCCATCACCCGCCGCCAGCTCGCCGACTGGCAGGTCGACTACTTTGACCTGTTCCTGATCCACTTCCCCGTCGCGCTCGAGTACGTCGACCCCGAGGTGCGCTACCCGCCCGGCTGGCACTACGACGGCGACAAGGAGATCCGCTGGAGCAAGGCCACCAACCAGGAGACGTGGGGCGCCATGGAGAAGCTGGTCGAGAGCGGCCTCGCTCGCTCTATTGGTATTTCCAACTTCCAGGCCCAGACCGTTTACGACCTCCTCAAGTACGCCAAGATCCCCCCCGCCACCCTCCAGGTCGAGCTGCACCCCTACCTCCAGCAGCCCGAGCTCGTCCGCCTCGCCAAGGCCGAGGGCATCGCCCTGACTGCCTACTCTTCCTTCGGCCCTACCGGCTTCATCGAGCTCGACATGGACCGCGCCAAGTCCGCGTCGCCTCTGATGCAGCACGAGGTCTTCACCACCCTCGCCGAGAAGCTCAGCAAGACCCCCGCCCAGGTTCTCCTCCGATGGGCCACCCAGCAGGGTCTGGCCGTCATCCCCAAGACCCAGCGCCCCGCCGTCATGGCTGAGAACCTCGACTGCTGCGCCTTCGATATCCCCGAGGAGGACATGAAGCGCATTTCCAAGATGGATCTCAACCTCAAGTTCAACCAGCCCACCAACGTGAGTCCTCTTTACACATTTCAACTACCAATGACAAATGCTGACTCTCTTCCCAGTACTTCCCCACCGAGAAGCTCTGGATCTTCGCTTAGATAAATGACTTGACTTGACGACGAAAAGTGATGGAAATGACTTGCTTTGGGATCATCTTAGGCGTTTGTTATTGTTGATGGCTCTATCTTCTAGCCCCAAGGACATCATCGGGAGTCCACCTTAGAATACAAACAAGTAACCTCCCCCAACCAAATGACCATGTCCTGTCCCGCCCCTTCTGGTGATGATAAACAAGGTTGACATCGGAGATCCTGGTGTATCACTGGCTCTCGACAAATCCTGTGTTTGGTCCTGAGACGATTTCCATATCTGTACATATGTGCTTGGTTGTCTGATGATTCTGTGCTTTCCCTGTCCGGATTTGCTATACTATGTGTAAAAGACGCCGTCCAACGCCATGCTGTGTGCTCTCGTGTCCTCCGAAAACCTAACCTCGGCAACTCGTTATACTCTCACGAAAGCTGAAGGAGGGGGTGTTAGCATTGTGCAATTTAGCTGGCTATCGTGGGATAGTACTTACTGGCATCGATTTGCTTCACCTGCGGCAGGGCCAGCCGTACCTTGTTGCGGTAGAGTGCGGGCGCGCGGAGTTGCAATAGGTTACCCTCAAAGTAAACTGTCGTCAACTGCTCCTTATCCTTAAGCTCCCTCTCCACGTTGGCGAAATCGGAAATCACGTTGTAGCTGGCCCAAAGCTCCTCCAGGTCTTTCAGCGGGCCGAGGCCCTCGAGGCTGGAGACCTTGTTGTGGGAGATGTCGATCACGCGGAGTTTGAGATTGTTCTCAATGCCCTGGAGAGACTCCAGAGCGTTATGGGAGATGTACAGCTCCTCGAGCGTTGGCACTTCCTTGAGGGGAGACAGGTCGGTGATGCGGTTGGACTGGATGCTGAGTAGGCGCAGATTGGATAGTCCGCCGAGGCCGGCGATTTCCGTGATTTTGTTTTTCGCCACCCAAAGCTCTTCCAGGCTGGTGAGGGTATCGAGGTTCTTGATTTCCCGGATGCGGTTGGATCCCAGCTCAAGAGACGTCAAC
The DNA here is from genome assembly GCA_002991585.1 of Ilyonectria mors-panacis. NCBI lineage: Eukaryota > Fungi > Ascomycota > Sordariomycetes > Hypocreales > Nectriaceae > Ilyonectria > Ilyonectria mors-panacis. The sequence goes on from PPHJ01000018.1 coordinate 1,403,434, forward strand.
TTATCTAGCCCTTCTAGCCCTTCGATCTTGCCAATCTTGTTTGCCACGAGGAACAGATCCTTCAGTTTCGTTAGGTGGCTGATATGTTTGATATGCTTGATTTTGTTGAAGCTGAGATCGAGGCTCGTTAGATTTGTCAGCTCGTCGAGGCCGCGGATGTGTCCGATAAGGTTGTCGTAGAGGTCGAGGTCTTCTAACGTGGTAGCGAGCGCCGAGAGGCCGTCGATTTCCTGGATGCTGTTCTGGCGCAGGCAGACTCGGGCTGCGTTCTTGAATCGTTCGAGTTTGAGTGATGATATTGAGCCGACTCGCGAGTGGGAGCACATGACTTCGTCCGTCTCAGGATCCTCGTCATCGAGTAGGTCTATGATGGCACAAATCAGCTTTATTCCTTGCTTGCAGCCATGTGACAGTACCTTCGTCTGCTGCAATCTCGCCTCCATCTAAAACATTCTCGTCATCCGAATATTCCGGGTCGGACAGGGCCTCGGGGTTCGCTACGAGGGCCGTTTTGGGGACGCGCAACTTGCCGTCCCAGCCCTTGCTGTTTCGCAGGACGGGACTGGTGTCGCCTTCGGCTCGTGGGGACGGAAGATCATTCTGGATATCGACGTGGGCGTGGCCATCGTTCTCCTTGTCGAGGGAGCTAGGCATGATGAATCTGGCGACAAAGGCGGTGGTATATTTGGCGGGGTTGGTTGGACGATTTATGTCGGGAGGGGATGTTGTTGAGGGTCGTTGGAGGGGGCGGGGAGTTGACGGAAGAGAAATGGAACGAGCTGGAACGGGATGGTAAATTCGATGGTGTTTACGACGTAAATAGTTGAGGTGGATGATGGTTCTCGCTTGGTCCTGGCACAAGGCAACAGCGTGCTAAACAGTTGGGCTTTTAGGCGGTTATGTCTGAAGATTCCAGCGGAGACCGCCTACAGTGATGCACCAATTGGTGATGGCACGGGGCAGTCCTGGGTGTGGCATTGGGTTGGCGATAGTGCGCCTACAGGTATGCGGCCGACCGCGTCAGTCCACCACCCCATTCCTCAATGGCCCTCTGGCCCTCTGCTTTGGCCGTAATTAGGTCCCCTAACGGCGCTGGAGGGCCGGCAAGCGGGGCGATGAGGATTGGCCCAGCAGCTGCATGGAGCCCCGTCGCGGCCCGGGTTCCTTGTCATGCGCCGCCTCTCTGGCAACACCATCGTGTCGTCCTCACCGCGCATCCTTCACCAGCTGCAGGGCCGAGTCCAGTCGCGAGCGAACATGTCATAAGCCGGCCTCACGCCCACGTCGACGCCCGCTTCCGCCCTCGTCTATTTGCCGCAGTCTCGCCGTGGGGTGCGTTCGAATGTCTGCCGCTGCGATTCCCCAATGGCGCTGAGCCGATTCCGTCTCTCGGCCACGCGACCCTCGCTCTGGGGGAGCCACGATTCGACGTCGCTGTCTCTCGCATGGAGCTCTAATGCTGCTGTCGCGCGTGCGCGACATGTTCGCAGCTGCAGGAGGGGTTTTCATGTTGCGCCGATCCTGATACCCCCGCTGCTGTTTGGTGGCCTGTTTGTGGCTCTGTGGACTTGGAAGTGTGCAATGATGGTCCTGTGCCAGAACATGATCATCTACAACCCTTTCCTGCCGCCCAATGCGCGGAGCATGCGCATTGCCGACTATGCAAAGGACTGTGGGGGCATTCAATGGCGAGAGGAACGGATCCGGTCTCTGGATGGGACTGAAATTGCTCTCTGTGTGTCAGATGTGTTGCCCGCATCCGACCCTGGCATAGTTGGTCGCACCAAGACTCCTGTTTATATTCTCTATTTCCAAGGTTTGTCATTATCAAAGCGGAAACCTTGCTGTACGACTGACAATTGGTTCTAGGGAATGCCTCCTCACTGCCACCTAGACTTCCCGATCTGTCGTGGATTCTTCACCGAGTACGAGACGCCGACGATTCCGCCACCTACACAATGGTCTGTGTAAGCTATCGAGGCTACTGGACTTCGCACGACCGACCCTACGAACGAGGAATAAACAAGGATTCCGAGGCGGCGCTACAATGGATCTCCCAATTGCATGAGGCGCGATCTGCAGGAACAGACCAGAAGCCGGTGGTGCTGCTTTGGGGACAGAGCATTGGGTGTGGCTTTGCCACCAATCTGGCAGCCAAAGGGCAAAGTTATCCCGACTTTAAGCTGGATGCTCTCATCCTGGAGACTCCTTTCCTTTCCGTCCGAACCATGTTGCACGCGCTGTATCCCCAAAAGTGGCTCCCGTACCAATACCTCTACCCGTTCCTATGGAACCACTTAGACAGCTGGACAAACCTCGGCGTGATAGCCCAGAGGTACCGGGGAAGGCTGCCCGGAGTGTACATGGTCGAGGCTGGCAAGGACGAGCTTGTCCCCGCTCATCACGGCGCCGGCTTATACCAGCGATGCGAGGATGTTGGGCTCCTAGTGGAGCGGCGCAAGGTGCGCGGGGCACTTCATAACGAGGCCACGGTCAAGGCGGAAGGCAAAAACGCCATTGCGCAGTCTATCTTGTTGGCTGTCACACGGGCACAAGCACCTGGTTCGTCCCCGGGATCTGATTCCGACGGAAAAAGTGCTGGACATGGCTTGAGCTGAAACCCAAGGACGGCATCCCTCCCCTGATCAACAAGATGCTATGGTACCACGTACGCAGGCAAACGTGAATTCGGGTCTTCTCGGCCAGCTACCATGGAGGGGGGGGAGCGGGGTGTTACGAGCCCATTCATGCTCTGTCGCAAAGATGCCGTCACGGTCAAACACATATCGGGACGGCTTCCCAGGAGCTTCATTTGGGCTGGGCACTAGTGCGACTAGCAACCTCAGCAGGCTTGATTGTGTGGAGGGTTGGGCCGGGTACCTACCTTGGCAATCTTACCCACGGTCCACCAGAAAAAGCAGGGTTGAGGGGAACCGAAAGTGTGTGTGCTTGGTGCGAGAAGCCGTGATAATGGCTTCTCCTGGAGTCGTGAGGACTAGATACGGGAGGAGAGACTTCCAAGGCAATGCCCTCGGCAGCAAGACCAAAATACACTCCAATTGACCCCGATTGAATCTCCCAGCTGCGACGATGCCATCGATGTAAAATTTGGCGAGGCTCGCCCCAGAATTGTGAGCCTTGCAGCTCCATCGCCGAGCATGCACTATCGTCCAGTCCCAGCCGCTGGAGCATTTCTGCCTTGCGTCGCTCCGTATCCAGCACGCACCTGCGCAGGCGAACTGTCCCACACCACCACCGCAGAAAGTGCCGGCTGCACGCACTTTACTTATCCTTGCTTGAACCCCAGCCCCCCCTGAGCGCCTTCTCCGGGCTCTGACTCGAATCTGGACAGTTGAGGCGAATTGTGGGAGGATCCTTGTCCGGGCACGTCGTCCGCCCTCAGCTTTCAGTGGCGGAATGGTCTAGGTACGACGGCTGGCACATGAAGTTTGACAACTCCAGCAGGTCGAGGCACGCCCGCTGTACAGTGTAGCACAGTGAGTAGCTTCCAGTGGAAAGCTCCTATAAGAGCTTGATTATTTAGTAGGCGATGTACTAAACTTTAGTGCACACTCCCCTAAATGTGAGATGTAGCCACTATCAACCCAAAGTATACTACAGTGCATGTTGGATTGGTTTGTGTTTTTAGACTCTAGGGATGACTCCCTATAAGGCCCTATTTCTTAGTTGATCTCCATGAGAATTAGGGACCAAAAAGCACTAAACTTTAGTGAATGCCCCCTGGAAGTGATTTTCCAGCTCTTATCAATGACTTGTGATAGTACTGTGTGGGGGCCGCCCAGTGACCATTGAAGTTGTCCAACTTCCAGCACCGCCCTGGCCACGCCCCCCCTTGCTCATTAATTAGGCTTCCTCAGGTGTCCATTTCGTCATCACGTGTCCGCGTGTCAATTTCGCAATCCAATTAACGCGCGTTGAGCAGGCTGGCGCGTCCCACCAACGACTCCATCACCAACGGGGCTGACTGGCCTGGCCCGGCAGGACTTTGGAAAAAAACAAGGGGCCAGGGGTGCGATTATAGGCAGCGTCCGCCTAGTTCTGCACGGGGCATTCGCCTGTAACTTATAAAGATGGCCTCTCGCCTCCCATTCATGCAGCCCAGCAACCAGCAGCCAGCATCGTCCATCAAGTTGACGCCTGAGGTAGGTCCGTCATCAACAATCGACACATTTCTCTCTTGTTCTCTATTTTCCACGTCTGCCTTTGTCTGTTATTTCCATACACCAACGACCATATACCCTTGGCTCTAAAGCGCCATTTAATGAGATCGACGACTTGCCGGTCAAACCATCGCCAACATGTTCTCCAGACGACACGAATCCTCAACCAAGAGCTTTTCCAAGAGCCACAAGGCCAGCAAGTCTAGCTCGTCATTCAGCAAAGATAGCGGAGTCACAAAGCGACGACATGAGTCTCGCAGGAGGCCAACCACGGCTTCGACAGCCACTGCTAGCGACGACACAGTCATGGGCAAGTAAGTGGATTTTCCCCTGCCACCATTTCTCCTTCATCAACTTACACGTTTTCAACAGCAACTTGACTTCTGCCATCGTCACTCTTGTTGTTGGCGCTGAGCAACGCCTTTTCGCCGCTCACGAGGATGTCCTCTGCGCTAGTCCCTTCTTCAGCAACGCACTACGAAACGGATACATGGATGCCGCCACCAAGCGCATCGCTCTTCCCGACGAGGAACCCGAGATCTTCAGTTCCGTTCTCGAATACCTCTACAAGGGTGACTACTATCCTCGTCTGGTGCACAACAAGCGCCGTAACTCGTGGGAGTTGGAGCCTAGTAGCGAGGAGGAGCGGGCCACTGTCGAGAGCACCGTCTATCACCGCAGCGTAGATGGCGATCTTCTGAAGGACACTGTCATCTATTGTGCTGCCGAGAAGTACGGTCTCGAGGAACTGAAGAAGCTTTCACTTCGGAAGCAGGGACTCCGTGAGTTCATTCCTTGGACTTGATTCCCAGCACTTTCTAACATAAACAGAATCTGGAATCCAGTGCAGCACCATTCTGGCCTCGGCTAGATACGCTTACAACAACACGCCCGACTCCGATTCCAAGCTTCGAGCACACTATCTCGCTCTCATCATTCGCTCTCGAAGCACCTTCAAGCGCAGCGGCACCATGCAACTCGAGATGTACAATGGTGGCACTCAGCTTTTCTTTGATCTTTTCGTTGCGCTTTGCAACCATGTCGACGACATCTCTACTGCACAGTAAGTTGTTCATCACACCACCACCGTTTCCGTCACATTGGCTAACCCCCTTGCAGAAGCACGCCTCGTTCTAACCGCCACGTCTCGTAATCCTTCATATCACGCACACCCACATACACGGCCTCTGCATCATTAATGACACGACACCTCCCCTTGCTCGCACCCCTTAAGGTTTGGGAATCGGCTTTTGCAAGAACAACGAACAACCAAAAACTACATAAACAAATGGGCGTTATGGTGTTACATGGTAAAGAATGTGCTTTTATTCACGGGTGGGGGTTTTTGGTGTGCTTCATCTCTGTTTTTGGACTTGTCATTTTCTTTCTGTCGTGGTTTCCCATGTACGATTACTCTTCTCGGCCGGCCTTTTTGGACATACTCATTTTCTTTTGGAGCACAGGTTTTTATTCACGGTGGGAAAGATTGCCCCAGGAACAACGGTGGATTTCGTTGGTTGGGTTTGGTTGTATCAGACGGGATATCAAGACTGACATCTACGCGCGGGCGGAAATTGTATCACTATTCACGATGGTCTTTTGCGTGCTTTTTTTAGACAGCGCAACCCTTGAATGACTGGTTTTCATTCTGATTCTACCCCTTTACCTCCCCTTGATTGTGAACATGACACTTACAAATGTGTGAATGAGACGGCCTCCACACACACTACCACGCGGTCCGCCAAGCCGCTTGAAAATGTCACAGACCCACTGATTCATCGTGAAACAAACTTCCTTTTGTCGGATGCCTCCCCCGGAGATAAAAGGCAAGTGAGTCATACGATCCAGGGGGTGCAGGATGGGTGTGGAAGCGGGCGAGATGCAACCCATGCGGCCCATTAATGTTAAAAATGCGGGGGTGGCCAACAGGATCTGAATCTGACGAGGATATGGAGGCGTATTCGTAACCTCTTGGGAAAAAAACGTGCTGGCACTTTTTGGCTGGGATGGAAGAGATATCGACTCGGTGGTGCAGGGGTGGATGGCGGGCTGAGAGTGACGGGCTAATGTGATGCACGGTCTTGTCTTTCGGCGTGAATTGGCCAAGGACTCGCCGGATGCACAGAGGGAATCGGCCTGTGACGGAGACGGGGATGGGCTCAAAAGCAAACAGAAGATTTCGCCGGCTTTTGTCTGATTTGTCGAGATAAGCGTCATCATGACTGCTTAACACTTTTCCGCCCTACCCCATGCTGCCAGGTTCTGCAACCTCGGCGAGTCTCAACCATGTGCCAATAACCGTCACGCCTCGCATTTCCTCGTATCGCATCGTGCCCCAACCAACGCCGTCCAGCTCACAAGCCTGTCCCTGGGAAGGCGCCCTTCTTGGATAGGACGACGATACCTCGCTCTCGGGCGATATAACCTTTCATCAGATCCTAAGCGAGACATCCTGGTTAGTGACTCAGTTCTTTGTAAGGCTGAGGTGGAGGGGTGTGGGGATAGAACTATCGTGAATGCCCCAGGCAGGCACCCAAGGAGGCAGCAATTGGGTGACGAGTATATAGTCAAATGACTTCCACAAGTCCTCGACTTTTGGATTCTGAACATTTGTAGAACAGAAGAGCCAGTCATTCGGCTGACCGGCGTCTAACGTGTACAAACGTGATGGACAACTCACCTTGTAGATCATGTTGGCCAACAGGCACTCAACCTCGTCCGGATCCATCAAATCACCGCCGCTTCCCATGCTGATGGCCGCCTGGAACTCTGCAACAGGTACACGAGTACGACGCATGGGTACACTGCCGTCCTCTTTCGGTTCATCGAAGCCGCCAGCGAGGTAGACCTTACGCAGCAGGTTACGCAAGGCGATATCTCGGCCCCGCTCTAGCGTCAGGTAGATGCGTCGCTTGACAAACTCATCCTCGCCCTTCTGCAAGGCAAGGTCGAAGGCGCGGAGGTTGCCACTCTTGATGCATGTGGCCAACGGGAGGAACAGCTCCTGTAAGCGAGGGTAGTTGGCCAACAAGGCTTTGGTGGGGAGGACGTGACTGGTGAGAAGGCGGCAGGGGATGAGGTATGTCAGGATGCGCCTATAAGTGTCAGTGGTGCATCGCATACATGGATGATGGGGATGCATACTCGGCCTGTGGGCGGCATCCTTGTGGCAAAGTTTCCAAGCTTCGGTCAGATGCGTTTCAGCCTGAGGCTGGTGTCAGCGGCATCCATGCAAATGCAGCGCAATGATTCTTACCTCAACGTAGTTTTCCTCCAAGAAGAATAGGACACCCTCGTAGTATTTGAATGTCGCTCGCTGAGACTTGGGAAACATCTCCAGTGCTGGCATGTCTCCCTTGTCCTTGTACACTGCAAGTGTCTTGAGAATCGTTCTCGATAGAGATGCTGAATTCAACTTGAAGTAGGTCTTGAAGAGTAGGTTGATGATGAAGTAAATGCCCCATTTCCTCGACTCTTCTAGTGGCGCTCTAAGTCGACAGTCAGCTGTGGTGTCCGCTGGGAGAAGGGTAATGCCATCACCTGTCATTCAGACAGAGGGTAAATATGCGCTTCAGGTGCTGTTCGCAGTCTCTCAGTTGCCCTTGCTTGTCTGCTTCGGAATCAAAATCATCTTGCATCAGAGAGGCTCCCACCGTAGGGTCGTTGGCCGTGCGGTTGCGCTCCTCGTCAGATTTGATGGCGAATAGCCGCAGATACTTCCCTACCATATAGAGAGAAGGGATCGTCCAGGCCGCGAAGTTGTAGGAGTTGTAGCCTCGGATAAGCATCGAGGTCAACTCCTTCCAGGACTCATAGACTTTGGTCCATGAAGACTGCCACTCCCGTCAGCGAAGAGATTCTCAGATGAAGACTAGACCTCTTACCTTGCCGCTCTCTCCCGCCAAGATCTCGCCGATAGCCTTCCAATATGCCATGTACACCTCGCCCCAGCCATTCGCCTCCGTATGGTCCAGTTTCTGGCGGTGTGATGTGTTGGTTTTGATGAAGTGCTTAATGTCGCCCTTGACACTGTGAAAGTTCGTGCTCTGCCAGATAGCTTTCAGCCGGTTAGGTTGACCTGGGGGAGCCACAGGAGAGAGGGTTTGGGCGAGCTGATAGCCATTCTGCCCGGCATGCGCCTGCGCAAAGTCATGAAAGAGGTCGTTCATCGCTTCGAGTCCTCAGCCACAATGATGACCGGTGGGATGGCGGCAGATGAACAAGGGAAGGTCCGCGAAAGCGCCCAGCTGCTTAGTGGGATGATTTCAGAGCTAAATTCTTTCAATATTCGGTGGTAATTATTATTGATGCAAGGAAACTTGTTTGTCTGTTCTCGCGCGGTTTGTCTTCCCTTCTTCCTCAGCGTGAGGATGATCTCGTTGTCGTTGCTGATTGGGCGGGGGACCTCAAAGTCTTGGCACTAGACCCAGTGACTACGCACGTGACAATTTGCTGTAGTGGGTCTTGGTTGACCAATCGCTGTTGGGGCCAAAGCCCTGCAAGAGTTACGTCTCTTAGCCCTCCCACACCTCCGCACAAAAAAAAATCGGTGCGACTCCTTCAACTTCGGCCATCTTCAAACATTCGCGACAGTTGGAAGACATTTGACCACCGTCATCGTAAGTCGCCAACTGCCTTCACACACAAGGAAATCACTAACAATCTTCACAGATGGGTAAGCAATTTCTTCTTCTCCTCCTCCAGTCGACTGAACGATGCCGCCGCCGTGGTGAACCCGATGGACGACAATTTCGACACGCACGTTTCGCACGCCCAACAAGGGAGCAACACTTGGGATGAGGATTGGCCTTTATGGCCTGGATGGCTGCGAGGACCTAGAACTTCTGAATTCATGATCGCTCGACGGCCAGGGCTCTGGGAATTCAACACCGGAATTTGACGACATCCCGATATTTCGACAATTTTCTCTTGTGACGATAATCCGACCTCGCTCTTCGACCACCACTGGCGCGCGGCATTGGAGCACACAGCTTTCAACTACTGAACACTGTACTGACTGTCTTCCTCTAGGTCGTCTTCAGGAATATGAGGTCATTGGCCGCCATCTGCCCACCGAGGCCAACCCTACCCCCGCCATGTACCGCATGACCATCTTCGCTCCCAACGAGACGGTCGCCAAGTCCCGTTACTGGTACTTCTTGCGTGGTCTCCGAAAGGTCAAGAAGGCCACTGGTGAGATCGTCAGCGTCAAGGCTGTATGTAGCGAACTTCTGGAAGCCAGTGAACTACCAAACTGACTGGTACCACAGATCCACGAGAAGCACCCCCAGAAGGTCAAGAACTTCGGCGTCTGGCTCCGATACGACTCCCGCTCGGGTACGCACAACATGTACAAGGAGTACCGTGAGCTGTCCCGAATCGACGCCGTCGAGTCCCTCTACTCCGACATGGCTGCCCGCCACCGTGCCCGCTTCAGGTCCATCCACGTGCGTATATGCCTCCGAAACAAGCCTCAGGAATTAACCCGAATTTAGGTCCTCCGCGTTGCTGAGATCGAGAAGACCGAGGACATCAAGCGACCCTACATCCGCCAGCTCATCACCAAGAACCTGAGCTTCCCTCTTCCCCACCGTATCGCTAAGGAGAGCGCCAAGAAGGTCTTCAGCGCCAAGCGACCTTCCACTTTCGCTTAGAATGTTTTCGATTTCGAGGACGGTTGGGAGGCTCTGCGGGTGTTACTACGGATCATGGAAATATCAACTGCATTTGCTCGATAAAACGAGCAACGAATGAACCAAAATTCTGAGCATACTGATGAGGGGTGATGCAATTGATTGGGTTTCTAACTTAAAATGGTGTCTTGGGCATGCCCCTAATCGTGAACTCAAGTTGAATCTGCTGCACCGCTTCCTTCTGGAGAATGATCCAGCTTTGTGTCGTTTAAGAATTCGGTCCACAATGACCACTCCATCGGCCCAGTTTGTCCCATATCTGTCCCTGCATCCGTCCCCAAATCCATCATCAGTAACTCTGGCGGGAATTCGAACAACGTTGATGTATCCATCGTATTGATGTCGTAGGGCTGTGCCGTGATATCTGTGGAGCCTTCGAACCCCGTTGCCTGGACAGGATCTAGCAACGATTCCGGAAGAGGCTCTGTTGATTCTGCTAGGAGATTTGTTGATAATGAGGCCTCATTGATGCTCAACTTCTTCATGAGGGCCTCTCTGCCCTCGCTGCCCTTGCCTTCTTAAGGAGCTTCTTGATGGGCCGCCAGAGTGACCCACTCGCAGAGTCGGCGATGTTGTCTCTTGATGCAAGGATGTTCCGATCCACAACCTCCCAGGCCCTATCCACCAATTCGCCCTCTGTCTGGACGCACAGTTCAGCCAGGCAAACGGCGAGGGGGTGCCATTGAACGTAGGTGTCGGTCCACCACGCATACCGGTCTCCCCATTCCTTCTGCGTCATGCGCTGGCGAAGCTCCATGAGGGATAGCGATGTGCGCAACATAGTTTTGCGGGAGACCCGGCGGATGGGGGCCACACTACTGGTGAAGGGATACTGGATATTGAGCCACAGCTTGAGGATGACAACCCGAGCAATCTCTGAAGCGTACAGCGAGGGAAGGTGTGACGGCACAACTGTGTGGATGAAACTGTCCTCGAGGTGTCGGATGTGGGCGATGAGATCGTCCTCGGTGTAGACGAAGTGCTGAGCCTCCCCTGGGGCGCTCTGATGTGGGTGGGTCATGATGCCGAATATATTGGAACATAAAGCCGTACACATGAGAATAACGTTGTCAGCGGGCGTTGATTTGGGAACGAGAGGTCCGGTAGTGTTGGGGCCGAAGTCGTCATCGTCGATGTGAGTGGGCATGATGGTGTTGAAGCTGAAACGGGACATGATAGCATCAGAGCCACGGTCTTTCAGAACCCCGAACGTCAAGGACGATGATGAAATGCCATAGGCGGCGGCGCATCTCAGCCACGTACGGCGTGAAACGCCGGCCTTCACCGTCGCGATGGATGCCTTGACCTTGGGCAATACGAATGAGGAGGGCGGTGACAACCCAGGAGGAGCGGTCGTGTGCGTAGCAACGGATCATCGCCTATACCTTCCATGTTAATCAATGTGATAAATGATTCCAGAGCATAGATGACATACCGTGTAGAGGGCTAGAGCTTGAAGGGTTTCCAGTTCATTGCTGTTGAGATAATCGGCCTGGGCGAGAGCCCGCTCCACATTGATGCGATATCTCGCACTCAAAACATCTCGACTCTCGCCTAGCTTTTCTAGGCAGTCCTCGGGACTTAGGCAGGTAACTGCACAAAAGTAGATGGCGAAAATGACGGCATTGATGGGCGCATCGAAGGGATGTGGTGAGGGGCTTTCGAAGTATGTTTGTAGTGTCTTTGCCATGGTCGGGCGATGAAGGATCTTCATGAGAGGATCAACATTGCGGGTGTAGATGGCCCAGAGACGGACCATCATCTCTGGTGGAGGATGTTGTAATGCCTCTTTTTCGTGATACTCTGGGTTGCCGAGGAGGAAGCCTGAGACGCCCCGTGGGCATTGTCAAGCTTGCAGCCTCAATGGACTCGGGGCTGGTGCCCTCGTCGTCGTCGTCATCGTCATCAGACGGCTGGTCAAGCACTTGCCTGATGCCCTCAATCTCAGTACACAGATGCCCCCAAAACTCCCCGCTGAGATACCTATCCACGCCCTGGGCGAGGGCATCCTTGGCTGCCGGACCCTGCGCGCCATCTGTTGCGGGTGCCGCGATCTCTCCTCCTCGACCAGCCTTGAGCTCTTGGTCCAGCTGCAACAGCCTGGCGGGGTCGGCCTTGCCCACGATGGTCTCGAGGCGGCTAATGCGATCCAGAAGTTCGGTTTGATGCGGTCGCGGTGCGCGGCGGGTTGGTTTCCTGGACGGATATGCACACTCGAAGCCGAAGCGTGTGCATTGCGTGCAGATTGGCTGAGCCTTGTCGCACTTGATTTTGCGGCTGCGACAGCTGGAGCAGCTGAGGACCTTGGCCCGTCTTCTGCCTTCCTGCGCGCTCATTCCGGACACTTGACAGGTGAGAAAATGTGTAGTTGGCTTGGTTGAACAAAGAGTGATAGATCTTAGAGTTGTCGCGACCGTGCACGCTCCGTCATGGCAATGTCACTTTTCACTAGTTGTGGTGGATTGGTGTTGAGAAATCCGAGGTCCGGCCAGCCCGTACTCTGGTCCGTAATGTAAGTGGGCGAACTGCCGGTCCCACCCGCGTATACTCTCTCACATGGGTGAGAATTTTGGGCGATGTCAATCCACCATAACGCTTGACCGTGATAAACTCATGTCATCAAATTTGGGATCCCTTCCCTCTAGAAATTGGAGTGATTGCCATCAAAGCTGAACATAATGGCGTTTTCGCTCCTGTAGCTTTTAGGAACCAGGCGGCTGATAACTGGAATCGGCAGGTCGTCAGTGGTCGGCTGAACTTTTGTAGCTTGGGGTCTCAGGCGTGACTCACGGTGGTGTCAGGGTTGAGAGAAGAAGTATGTAAATAGAGGACATGTTCTCTCAGCATTTCACCTGTAACCTGTTCTCCTGAGTTGTGAACTGGCCATTAATTCTCGTCCCTGACGCATCGCATTTGTGTTAGCATTCTCTGTTAAACCGTTCTCGTTTCTCTTCATCAGAATGGAGTCATCACCAATCGAATGGGTCACCATCAAGACCACGCTCCCCACGTTCCCCTTTCCCCCGAATGAGCAGCGACAGGTCATCAAAACGGAGCGCCTCGTCCTGCGACCGTTCAACAACGACCAAAATGACCTTGAGGGCTTACATGCGCTCAGAGCGCAACCCGAGGTGATGACCTGGAGTATCCAGGGTCGACCAGACAAAGACTTGGGCGAGACCAGTATCAATTTCGCCCGCCAAGTATCTCCAGCAGAGATCCGGCTATACAACTGGGCCATTTGCCTCGCTTCAACCGCCGAAATCATTGGCATTGGCGGGTGTGGCACATTCAACGGCGAGCTGGGCTGGCCAGTCCTGGGATACATGCTGCGCAAGGAGACCTGGGGCAAAGGTTATGCCACCGAGTTTCTGAAGGCATTCATCGAGGCATGGTGGGCTTTACCGCGGGAGGAGGTTGAGCTCAAGGTGGATAAGAACACAGTCCGGGGCAACGGAGACGTTAAAGACGAGTGTATCGCGGCCATCACGTTGGATAGCAACATGGCGAGCCACGGGGTCCTGCGAAAGGCCGGCTTTGAACGCGCCATGGCGTGGGAGGAAGAGGATCTCCGGGACAAGACTCAGATCGTGACCCTCTACGGCTGGATCACAAAGGATACCGAGTCGGAGAATGCGAGGCAGTAATGAGCCCATGTGGACATGAAATTGGATGCAATGTTACCTCAACAGTGTATAGAAATCGATTATGCCCACTAAGAGCTGCAAGATGAAGTCTGAATGACGTTCCGGACTTTTCTAACATCCCAAAAGTCCGGAATTTGGGCGGACAACTTCCAAGTCCGTGTCGCCCCGCTTTTCTCATCTCGTTGAAGTATATACGTACGATGCTATCTCAATCGACGGCTTGAAGTTTCATAATTTCTACTTCTAACATCTATTGAAAGGCATTCTACCTTGATAAACAAGTCAATTCTATAATATCAAAGATCTAAGTCAATAGGCATGCAGTTCCCCACTCCATCTCTCCTGGCAGTTGCCACGGGTGTCGTCGGCTCCGCTTGGTCCTCAGGTATGCCTCCCACCCTTACTTACACCATCATCACACACACTCACAAAAAGAAATAGGCATGATTGCTAGCATTTCAGTCATCGGGGTTCCCGCGGCTTTGATTGCCTCTTCATCACCTGCCACCATCTGGGCCGAATTCTTCGCTCGCGGCGTTGCCCTCATGCCCAAGGTCGCCGGCACCACTGCGGTAGCATTCCTTTATGCCGCGTACGACACCCGCCAGCGCGGCGGAAATTGGAAGGGCTTCGCGGCCGCGGGAGTGCTGGCGCTGGCGATTGTGCCGTATACGCTGGTGTTTATGGCGGGGACAAACAATCTGCTTCATGGAGCGGCAAGCGGAGCTGGTACTTTTAGTGAAGGAGAGGTGAAGAGGTTGATTACCAAATGGGGAGCCTTGAACTTAGGACGAAGTTTGCTACCGCTTGCCGGAGCAGGCGTGGGGTTGGTCACGTTATTTCAGAATGTTCTGTAAGAGAAGTGGTTCTGAGAAGTTCTGAGAAGATGCCACACCGAGGTGGCAACTGTACAAACACCACGACTCTGATGTATCTAACTAAACTACCTATTCACACACTAATCTGGTCCTCCGTCTGCCCTCTTGCTGTCTGAAATCCCCCGTCTCCAAGTTCCTACCGCAACCATTCCGCCCTTACTTCTTGAGGCCCTTCTCAAAAGCCTGGATCGCCCGGTTACAGCCGGTCAAGTTCTTCTTGGGCTCCCATGTGTTGTCAGTGCTCGGAAAGCCCTTCCACTTGACGCGGTAGAAGTGCTCCTTGGTGATGACATCGACTTGTGAGTCGACAATCTTCTCAATCTCCCACTCCTTCTGAGATCCGCGGGACTCGGGCTTCTTGGGTGGGCGGCCTCGGCCCCTCTTCTTCGGCGTGACAGCCGCGGGCTCCTCCTCCTGGACGTTTTCAGCGGCAATAATGCGGGTAGATCGTCGAGGTGTGACGTCTTTGGTATTGTCGGCGCGGCGCTGGCGCTTGGAGGGCGTCGACACGGGGGCAGAGCTCATCTCGTCATCAGGGGGAGGAGAAGGCCGAGCGCGCTTAAGGGATGGGACAGTCTCTTCCCGAGGAAGAGGCGACGCAGACGCAGTCTTCTCGCTTTCGTCGCAGGAGTCGTTGTCGAGAATGTCGGAGACGACTCGGAGATCGTCGTCTTCATCAAAGTCGTTCTCGATGCTTCGGGAGAGGCTTGACGGCGGTCAGTTGTGGAAAACACGGTCTAAGCAGCGAACGTGGCTTACTTGGGGACATCCTCACGGCGGACGGGCGTTTCGCGACCGAAGAAGACGGTCTGGGATTTGGTCGATTTCTTCTTGGCTGGAGGCATCGTGGATGCGTGGTTGAAGGAGCTCAGAAAGATGATCGGACTTCTCTACTTGAACGAATGCTGCCTCAAAAGACTCCTTTAGCAAACGCTGGGTGCTTGCCGCCTGCTGGCGTTGGGGATCTAAGTGATGGAGTTGTTAGCACTTGCTTGGCGATAAGATGCTCCAAAGATAAATGAAATGACATCAACTGATCGCATCTCAGATGGCAGACGGGAATGTTGTGTTGAATCAGAGACTCCTCGCAAACGAGTTGTCCTGAGGCGCAAAAACAAGCGGGAGGACTCACAGTTGGCAACGGCTGGTCGGGCTGGTTGGGAGGGCTGCTGCGTGCGACCCTGAGTCACAACACAATTTTTTGTTCACAAAAATTGAAGAGAGACTCTCGCCTTCTTGAAAGGGACTGGATGGAGACAGGTGAATCTTGGTGTCGCAGATGTGTTGCGAGAATGATGAGAGCAAGAGAGAGAAGGAAGTGTTGCAGACTGTCGCTCAGGTTATATTTATGTTGCGTTTCGCTGCCACTAGAGTCTGCCAAATTCTACGGCAGAGTCAGCCAATGGTTTGCGTCTCGACCTTCATAAGCAGCCCACTAGGACGAGCGGTGAGCCCTAAAAGAGGCGCGCAAGCTACCGACGTTCTTTGTTCGTTCGCTATATTGCAGGGTTTGAAACCGCTAGCACTCAGACTGGCTTGTCTCAGTCGCGATGACCGAAAGGAACGCCCTACCGCAAAGATGAGATGCTACAAGCTGCAATCAAGCAATCGTGTAATTCGTTTATTCCAGCTCCTCAACTTCATCATCCTTGAGCTCCCTAAACTGACCCTGCCTCATAGCTGCCTCCACCGGATTCTGCACATCAATAATGCCAGTTTTCTTCAATCTAAAAATCATGTTAATATCATGTTTGTCACTTATCACATTCGGACGACTTACCGCTCGAAGAGCACAAAGAGCCTCTCAGCCTCTCGCTCCTTCTCCTCCTCTGTCATTTCGGGGAGGTCATCATGCTTCTCCGCCTCAATAAACTGGCCAGTGATGGGGTTGACAGGCTTCTGCTCGCCGCTGGCATCGCCCTTGCTGAACGCCTCTGAAGCTGAGGCAGGGATGGGAACGTTGTTCTGGAAGAGGAAACCTGACGCGAACCCATAGCCAACATTCTCAACAAACTTGGAGGCGTCCCTATCTGACATGTCGAAAAGCAAGTGAGAAATGGCTTCCCGTATCGCGGGTGCAGTAGGGTTGGTGGAGTTCTTGAGAAGTCTGGCGGAGAGCGTGGATCCCTCGCCTAGAACGTTCTCTCGGTCTTCAGCGGTCGGGAGGAGCAGGCTCCGGATATGCTCCTTTGTTGCCTCCTGCGCGTGCTCATGGATATTTCGGATCACGCTGATCAGTGGCGTCACCACAGGTTCCAGCTCGTTGTCACGGTATACCTTCATGGCGGGGTCCAGGATCTCGATCAAGCGCGTAACGACCTTGTTGGGGTCATCCTTGGGATAAATGGCAGCCTGACTCTTTTCGGCCTCCAGATTGAGATTCAGAAGCGCATTAATGAGAGGCCCAAAAGGAGGATCCAGTGGCTTCGATGATGAGATGTCCTGCTTCCACAGCAATGACACGATATGCGGTACTGCGGGCGTAAACGGCGAGATGTGGTCGGCATCGCCGCAGTGGTGAGTAATGTTGAACAAGAGTTTCAAGGTCTCAATGAGCGCCATGTCCTGCATGGGCTCAACCTTGGCCTTGGAAGTGCCGGGCAGCTGCTTGGCATGACGACTGAGATTGTCAGTGATGCGTTCTGCGAGGTGATGCTTGTCGATGAGCTCCTTAAGATCGACCTTTGTGTCGTACGTTGACAGAAACAAGACCCGGGAGAGGAGGAACTCGGTGTCGCAGCTTTCAGTCTTGAGGTCGTTGCAGGCCCTGGGTGCGAAGCCTTGGTCGACAAATATTTGACGAGTTTCAGGCTTCAAAAGCATGGCGTTCGCCAATACACGAAGGGCGGCACGCGCGGTATCACTTGACGGGCTGTGGAACGCATGCCGAAGGAGCATGGAGATACCCTAGGGGAGCATCAGTCCTGAGCCTGGGAGAGCTGCAACGTCTCGGAGGAGAGGGGCAGGGGGCGTTGTGCACTCACCTCCTTTGTGAAGATGGGGTCGGCATCTTTAGGGTCTCGCCCATATATCTTGAGTTCCTCCAGTGCAAGATCGCGGTCTGCACAAAATGTTAGAAGATTATGCCTCATCTAGCTGAGTGGAGAGTCGCACCTTTTGGAAGCAGGGTGATGACGTCTAGATCATCGGAGAGCTTCTTGACCAGGTTGGTGACAGCGCTGAGCTTGGCTGCGTAACATCAGTCGCTGAGACGTCGGTCAGTGGGAAGGGCAAATGCACTCACCCGGCCCAGTGGCCGTGCCGAGTTGTGCCATTATGAGCGATGGAGATAAATAAGACGATGTGTGAGCAAGAAGAGGGTGACAGTGATGCTAGTATGGATGGAGTTGAGATAGCGGAGGGTGGATGGACTGTTCTATGCCTGGATGCTGGAGGTAAGTAACGTATGGATTGGTGTGGATGTTTGCTGAGTACCTGTGCTGATGCGTCGCTCCTGGCGTTGAGACGCCAGTGGGCTTCATCTCAGGTGACTAACAAGCGCAACCCACTCCTTAAAGGAAACACCACGCCAAAAGTAGAGGGAATGGCCCATGGGGGGCAATGGGCTGGATGCTTCTGCTATTGACTGATATTTTGACGTCGTATTTCCCAATTCATCTATTAATCCGACAAGGTAAAGCACTGCGAAGTATGAAGTGCAGAGAAGGCAGTTAATTTGATCCAAGATTACTCCGTACGTGTGGTACCGCCCCGCTTGTCCGATGCTCGCGCTTCTTCGTCCGCTCCGGACCGTGATTCATATATGCTTCATGACTACCTACTTGGGGATTAATCTCGGCATGCATTTGCCAAGATGAATTAATTCACATTCTCAATGTTACTTCGTCTCAACAACGCCGGCTCAATGGGAGGTTCGCCAGCAGTGCACGCCTCTGCCTGTCGTTTAGGCCACGATTTATTCCAGGCTCAAAACTATTTAAACCACAGTCTCGTAATAGAGAGAGGGCTAATGGTATCACAGATTATGTTAATTATTGCCGAGTCTTCGTATGCCAGGAAATATCGAGGCTTGACGGAAGAAACTGAATCGATCCATGCCAATTGTGGCTGATGAAAGGCTCCTGATGCTCCGCTCCGCGTAGTGCACGGACCCCTCGTTTAATTGATTCCGCCTCCCGGCCATCCAGAGCGCGCGCTTTGACGCGTTGGCCGGACAAGAAATCGCGGCTGGGTCGTGTTGAAGGACTTTACTTTGCGGACCAATTTAGCCCTGCGACTTTTGGCCTCCACCCTAAGCTCCAGCGCCACGATTCTCACCAGACAACCAGACAACCAGACAACCATCCGCCGTTCGCGCCCTTCCACCCTCATCGACGGGATCTGAGTATTCACACTCGCTTCGCTCCCGCCCAGTCCCGTCTCGAAATCCTCCCGACCTCCAAATACATGCGTCTGTGACGGTTGCGCGGCCAATTCCCTGCTGTCTAGATCGCCAACGCTGCCTGGCAGTGGCAGCCATGGCATCTTCAGCCCCGGCCTCCAACACTGTCATCGAGTCACTGCCAACCCGGCCCCCGACTCCTCCTCGAGAGACGCATCTCGAGCCCCGCGTCTCTCTCAAAGCCGTCCTCGGCCGCAGCCCCTTCGACCCGCGACTGCAACTTTCCACGCCGCCGAACCCGAATTCTCCCCTGTCGACCGGGGCAACCAATTCCAACTCGCCCTCGAAACGGATGAGAAAAAAGGTCGAGTGGTCCGCTCATACCGAATACAAAGATCCGCCCGAGTATCGGGAAGGCAGCAAGCTGAATAGGTCATCTCCCCTTTCGGGGCCTGCCTCCGTCTCGAAACCCATCAAGGGCATCCTTAAGCCCTCGCCCTCTCCG
Source organism: Ilyonectria mors-panacis (assembly GCA_002991585.1). NCBI lineage: Eukaryota > Fungi > Ascomycota > Sordariomycetes > Hypocreales > Nectriaceae > Ilyonectria > Ilyonectria mors-panacis. The sequence continues at coordinate 1,422,680 of PPHJ01000018.1, forward strand.
AATCCCCTGGCCTCCTCGCTACACGGCAACCTCGATGGCCTATCAAGCCAAGCCAATATTGCCGAGATGTTGGACTCAACAATCAAGCAGCTTGCTGGCTCCGACCGGGACTCGCGCCTCGATGCCTACATGATGCTTTCTCGAGCCCTCAAGGCCTCCAACAATTTGCCCGATCGGGTTGCCCTGCAAGACAAGATGAGTCTATTCATGCAGTTCATCCAGCGCGATGTCAAGTCCAGGACCGAGAACGGATCTCCTGACAGTTCTCTCATCAATCATGCCTTAAACCTCCTCACCACTTTCCTGCATTTCCAGGCCATTGCTTCGACACTCACTTCCGATTTCGGAGTCTTCATCATCGATCACTGCATTCGTTCCTTCGACGACCCGGCCGTGCCCAAGGACCTCGTCCGCCATTTGATGCAGGTGGTTGCCTTCCAGTCCTTCTCCCACAAGGTCATGACCTTGGATCGAGTTGGTAGGCTGGTGTCCTCCATGCACAGGATCGAGGATCGTTTGACAGGCAAGAGCATCGTCATGGGTCGCATCCAAATCTACAAGCGACTTATCAAGCAATCACGAAACCACATGGCTATTCACACAGATTGGATGATGGACATGTTCACGGACATGATGAGCACCATTAGGGACATCCGTGCCCAGGCCGTCAGCTTGGGCGCTGATGCTGGATTCTCACTTCGAAATGAAAAGCAAATCATGCGCAAAGCAACCGAGATTTTCCAGACAACGGACGGCGAAGAGACATACATCGAGTTCTACATCCGGAAGCTCGAAGACATGATAAAGGATAAATCATGTTCTTCTGCCGTCCCGCAAATTTGGAGTGCCGTTACCTTGTTTCTTTCTTCGCTGTCCACTTGACAGATGGCAATACTTTGGCCCCTGGTTGAAGCTTGCCCAGTCTGCGTTTAACACAACCGATACACAAACCAAACAAGAAGCGAATTATGCTTGGAACCGATATGTCTACCTTTCCCTCATTGACACAAAAACGGCACCAAAGGCACTTGGCCTGCTGGCCCAACCCCTTGTGAGCCAACTACGACGGAAGGTGAACACCAAACAGGCCGACGAAGGAATGAAGCTGCGCAGAGTTGTCATTAGTGGTATCTGCAATCTATACTATTACGCCTTCCGACCAAGCCACGACAATGCCTCGACCGATACCGTTTGGGACCTTGCACTTCAACCTGTCATAGCACAGCTCATCAACCTTGACGGGAAGCCTGAGACGCATGGTGACTCTATGATACAGGCCTCTCGCATCTTGGCCGGCCTTTTGGATGTCTCGACACCCCGAGGTTGGAGAGAAGACCGTATTCGGGACATGCCCTTGGTCACGCCTGAGGATCTCCCTTCCATCGACTCGAAATGGACTCGTCGAAACTCGGACAAGGTCTTCCAGCTGGTTGGCCCGATTTTGGAGAAGAAATTCACCGATCTGGCCAACAAGGAGAGCTTGACATACAGACTGTGGCAAGCGTTGGTTGGAGCTATTGCGGCCGCTTCGGCGAAGGACATCAAGGTTTCTGATGACACCGCCAAGTTCTTTGGCTGTGCCTTGGATATTCTCTCCAAGATGTGGTCCAAGGGATGTTCTGAGGGCGAGGAGTCCGTTAATCCGAAATTCTTGCTGAGTGTCAAGAACTTCGTCCATGTCCTCGTCAACAGCCTTGGACTGCTTCCCTTTACCGAGAAGAGACTCTCTATGTCCACGGCAAATACATTCGAACCTGCGGCAACGCCATCCCGTTCCGATCGAGTCGATCAGTTACGGGGAACCGCCCAAGCCCCTGTTTATCATCTCTTCTCCATGCTCTGTTCCATCCCTCCCGGTGTAGCTGACGACGAAACTCTTTGCGAGTTTTTCCAGTCAGTTTTCGAGCCGTTCTTCAACGAAAAGAGCGCCAAGGTTCGCGTTGAGCTTATCCGCGAGATGCTTCGATTATTGCCCCGGGATGCTCAGGTTCCCTTTGGCCCGTGGGTTCTGGCTGCAAATAGCATGCGTCTGACTTTGGAACAGACGATTTCAAGCTCTATCCCCCCCAGTAGCGAACGTCTTCTTGGCCCTGAGTACCGGGAGGTTGTGTCCCTCCTGGAACGTGGTCTTCTGTTCCACCCTAATCTGCCGTCTTCATCCTGGTTCTCGCTCTTCAGCTTCCTCTCAAATCACATTGTCCAGGAGTGTGGCGATGCTGGCCGCGCTCTCGGTCTTGTGGAACCTGTTGCTAAGATACTCTTGGAAAACTTCTTTAAAGCCACAGACAAGCTCGACAAAACGGCGCTCACTCTGACGACGATGCTCTTCAATGTTGCAAAGCTACCCCGGGATCGCCAAGCTGTAGAGGCTGCCCGACGGCGACTATGGGGTGCCCCCCCAACCATGTCTAGGGCATCAACATTCGATCCCTTCGACAACCTTTACAAGCTCCAAGACCAGAGCTCGAGGTTTCTTTACGACAGTTCGGCAAACTTGGATAATGAAACATCTGTGGCCTCTTACATTGAGGCTATCAATGCATTTATGAGTGCGTCCTTGTTGCAAGCTGGGATCAAGACCCTGTCCAAGTTGCAGGATGGACTCTGTTGGTGGATTCAGGATGATAAGGCTCGGTTGAAATTGAGTGACGAATCTCCTGTGCCCATTGCAGTAAGTACTCATGGCCAATTGCTGATTAATAGAGACTAACAATCATCAGTTACGAGCTCTTTGGGATACTGTCAATGGTCATCTGATTTCCGTTGGCCGTCTGGAAAATAAGGACCTTAACCTAATCGAGCCACTCATCTCGGCAGGTTTCAAAAGCAAGCACCGCTACGTGGTAAACAAAATGGCCGAAATTGGAACACCATCTTCAAGGATGAGGAGAGCCTTGACTGCTCTGATAGCCTCAAGGCAATCATAACTGCTCTGCGCCCCAAGGTGGATGTGTCATTTCCCGGCATTGAGGAGTCGAGCGGCGAGTTCGGCGCTCAAGCCCAATCATTCATCGGTTCCCAGGACGACCTAAGCTTTATTGCTCTCTCTTCTACCAAATCAGCTGAACGGGCGACCCCGCCAGCTGCATCTTTGTCAAAACTTGCCTTTCAAGGACCGATGACTAGGAAGCGTCGGAGAGAGGCCACTCCTGATGCGAAGCAGGTCAAGTCAATTAAACGAAAGAGCACACCTCGTTTACGCCACGACAACTCACAGATCCAATTTGCACCAATTGCACCCTCATCTCCTCTGGCGGATGAGTCTCAGCATCTCACGGAGAGGCAGAAGGAGGTTCGACAGCGGCAGCGAGAGAACGCTAGGGCTATTCCGGGTGTTAGGACTAGCCCCAGAACCCGTTCTCGAACTTCTCTGGCGGAGAAATCCAAAGCAACTCCTGTCAGCACCAGGACACGACACCAAGAAACGACCCCCGAACGCCCTGCGTCCTACGAAGAGTTTATCAGCTTAACCCCGACCCCACGACGGGGACACGCCTTGCAGATGGAAGACTACAACGACCCTCCCTCATCACCACCAGAGCCAAGACCTAACCCGCTGCTGTCCGAGATTCAAACGCGGTCGAGAGCACGGAGCTCCTTGGAGAACTGGGAGTTTTCATCACCCCCGGGAACGCCTCCGACTAGTCATCAGCAAGCCGCCCGCAGCCTTGAGGCCCTTCCGATTGGCTCCACTAAAAGAAACACCAGAAGACGAAGTCGTAGGAAGACCAGATCCAGCTCTCAGTTCAATCCGGAAGTCATTCCCTCAAGTGTCCCTGCAGAGGAAGAGACACCGGTTGCTGTCGAAGAACCCGCCCCTTCAATTCCAGATGAAAAGAAGGAAGAACCCATCGCGGAGGCTCATCCATCCACGCCGTCTCGTCGAGCTACACCGCCTGATAACAAGGTCGAGGAGACACCCAAATCTGGGGACGATGAATATGTGGATGCGAGAAGCAGCCCCGAAGAGCCACCGCGCGATGAGGCCCCTGCTGCGGCCTCAGAGTTGATTGATAGTCAGAATCATGATTCCTCCTTTGATCTTAGCGAGGTCGATGAGAGCAGCATGATGAGACTGGTCGTCGAGCTTGAGTCGAGACACTGCAACTTGCCATTTGATAAGTTCAATTTTACCTCTCCTGAGAAGAAGGCAAGCCAACCGAGGACCGCAAGCACCACACTCCATCCCGATTCGTCACCTGAGAAGGAGATGGTTAGGAAGGCACGGTCCAGATCCCCCGTCATCCCATCCACACCCGCGCAGCCAGAAATGGAGGCCTCAAGCCAGAGCCAGCTCCAGAGCCAGACCCAGAGTAAGAAGAAGAGGAAGCGACCTGCTGCGTATGCCGAAACTCGTAATAAGAGGAGGCGATCCGTTGGTACCGTGGGGCATGACCAGGGTGACGAAAGCCAGTCAGCATCCTTTGAGGAGACCAACTCACCAGTCCCGGCTACGCGGCGCTCGTCTCGGCGAAATGCAGGGATGAAGAGTAAAAAGCATCAAGGCAAGGATACCCAGGGCCCAGCAGTGGAGGAGCCCAAGCAAGTGGCGCCCAAGGAGGTGGCCTCATCTGATCGAGTGGATGGGCGTGATTGCGGGGACACGGATGAGGAGCTCATGTCACAACTAGTGACAGAGTCCAATGCGGCCTCGCAATCACAGCATGAAGCGGAACCCGAGACAGGAATCCCGATTGCGAATGACCCCATGGAGCTTGACGCCGTTGGGGACGAGGAACCCCAGGCCGAGCTGCAGGAGAGCGCAGGGGCTCCCCACAGCGGAGAAACCGAGAAAGAAGCGAACAAGACAAACACCATTGTGGACATTCTCCGTGGTGGCCTAAACGAGCTGCGTGGGGCGGCATTGTCGCGTGATGAGGTATACCAGCTGGAGGATATGTTGATGGATATGAAGCGGGAGCTGTTTGAGGCCGAGAGGCGGGGAAGATAGTGAATGCCTGGCGGATGCATTGGTTACGGCGTCGAGGTATTTTGAGAGGAATTGTATACCACAAGTATACCTGTACAGAGCACTTAGCCCGTGGCCTTGTCTAACTGCAACGTCTCACGATGGAAGCTGGCTACACATGTACACACATCACAGACACATAGATACAACGAAACAAACAAACGAACAAACAAACAAACATATCCATCACAAAATAGACTTGTTCCTATCTGCACGCATTAGATGACTTCCAGACGGGTGCTTCACCCAGTTTTGTGCGCATGTGTGAGTGGGTTTTTGAAATATTGTCCCTAAAGACTAAGAGTAAATAAAAATAAATCACATCATATCATAAGGTTTATTCATATAAGAACAATCTTATTATCTCTTTTATCAGAGAGGATGTCATTTCCGCGTGCAAGTAACAGTTGGTGCGTGCGAATATGCAGCAATACTCAAAATAGAGGGCGTTTTACGGGGTAACTAATGAAAGGCGATCAAGCGAGCTGGGAAGAGAGGCTAGAAGCGAAAACTAGTCGAGGAAGACCACTTTCGGTCAAGACGAATGCACTATCGAGTCTATCGTGAGATCTGGCTCGGTCTGGACCTCTGGAGTGACCGACGGATGCCTGAAAAGAGGTCTCCGCACGCTGTATCCGTCTCGACGGGGCCGGTGTTTGCGGAGGATCGTCGTGGAAAACATGGGGTGGAAAAATCCGGAGGTCGGGTTGTCCCAAAGAGGCAATCCGAGTCCAGAGGGCGTCACTGAGTTTCCCAGTGGAGCCGTGGAGCCGTGGAATCGACCAGGACAGGGAAGTCTAAGTGAGGCGAGAGGCGACAGGTGTGCGCCCGGCAGTCTGTTTCTAACTCCCTTGTCATTGGATTTACTTGTTTCGGATGGTGGAAATGCGGGAGAAACGAGACGAGACGAGACAGGCGAGGCCGGCCGTGTTGGTGAATCGACTTACATGCCGCCTAGACTCTCGGAACACTCTCCACCCTTTGTATTAGATGCAACGCAAGGGATTAAACTGCATGGCTCTGACACTCTCCACAGCAGTTGCTAGCACAGTAAATACGACGTCGTTGCACAGTTACAGACTTGGGCATACTTCGTGCAGCCGGGGCATTATTATAGATCATCAAGGGTGTTCGTTCGCCTTGTCCAATGCGGGAAACCCGAAGAAGCCCCCTAGCTGCCAGAAGCCCTTCAATCGCATGCAACCGTCGAGAGCGAAGCAGCTTCGGCGACCACCTTGACTGGGCTGACCCGAACCAAATCTCCCATCGGCCCGCTCAAGTCCAGTGACGTCAGGCCCGTCGACCGTCTCGTCGGCGAGAAATGGGAACCGACCGTCGCGTCTGGCGTGCGAAGCGGGACGTCGTTGACGGTGCTGCGGGTCCTGATACCTGCAATGCCTCGGTCTCCTGTGGCGTCAAGAGGGTCCCAGTCGGTCGGGAAGGAGAAAAAGACGCATATTCTCGATGAGGGCGTCATGGTGCATCGGAGCGGAGCTGGCCATGATTCGATGGATGGGTCCCGTCGTTGACCGTCGGCGATGCGACGATACGGCCAACTCGGTCCAACACGGCGCGAGATGCGGCGCGTACTGGACGTCCCTCCGTCTCTCCGTTCTCACCAAAGCCGAGAGCTAGTCCTGTCCCCGGAGTTTGTGACCAAGGCGGCAAGGCCTGGCTCTTGCTTGTGGTATGGCAGAAGGATCCGGAGACGGACTGACCATCTCATCGGCTCTGGGGGCGGAGATTGGCCACGCACACGTTGTACAGTAGATGCAGGCACACCGTGTTAGTGCTCCTAAACACAAAGTCAATTTCCGTTGTGCTGCTGTGCGAGATGCTTGTGTTTGTTTGGATCTTGTTCAAGGTATTGATATCCGTCAAGGCATGTCGTTCGTTGCCTTGCTGCCAATTGCAGAGCCTCATGGCTTCGCGGCTTCGCAGCATCGCCAGCCTGCAGGACCACGAGCGTTGACAGCAGACGCCACGGCTGCGAGAGATCTCTGTCCCACCCAGCTTGACCCTGCTTAGGCCAAACATGGATCTGGCGTCGTTGAAACTTGGCGGCCGCCATCACGTGCGTGCTTCCACGATGGATTCCCGCCATGCCAGATGGGTAATAAGGCAGCTGGGCGGATCCCGCTCGGGTTGCCTCTCTGGTTCAAGGTCGAGAAATATCTGAATTGATCCTAACGAAGTTGGGACGCAACTCGTCCAATAACGACGACCCCCAGTTTTCATCCCGCGAGACCCTCCTCCAGCTCAATCCCCAAGACCCACGATCAGCCCGTTGCCAGTTCCACCAGCCGTGATCGCTCGCACGCAACGCTGCAGAGGCCGAGCGGTGTGCTGTGGCTCACTATGTAATTATCTCGTGGAGCTGGTTCCTGAGGCGTGCCGGCGTGTGCGTATTGAGCATGGTGTTGTTCTTGGCTGCGCTGGAGTCCAGGTTCCCCGGCTCGCCCTCAGCGACACCGCTAAAAGCTTACCTCCTCCTTATGTACATACCTTGCGGCATGGTATGGCATGGGTCGAGGTGTGTAGAAGCATGAGAGGTACCAAAGTCAAGCTCTAAGACGCCGAGTCAGGGGTGTCGGTAGCGTGAAGTGGCCGTGGACCCAGCGCCCACTGCCCCAGCTTGACTCGCTCTACTACACCCTTCCCCACGAATGCAACTGAGATGTCTGTTGCCGGCCGTTACTTATAAACTCCTTGCGATCCCCGTTTCCCCACGATTTCTATCATCATCTCTCCAGTTTTGTCTGCCATCATACTTTTTCCCCAGCTCAAGGTTTGAGTTGCGCTGGTTCCACTTACACCACCCGACCCGCTTGACGTCTGGACAAGCCGTGAACAAAACAACAACAATCAAGACGCGCAAGACGTCGCCGCCATCATGAATGAAGAAATTCCTCGGCCTGAGAGGCAAGCACCTCAACTGGGCCATCAGCGCCGTCGCCGGCTGTGATTTCCTGCTCTTTGGTTACGGTAAGCTTTTCCTCCAAAGCCCCACTTTACACAACCCCATACAAAATGTGAGAGTTGAGGCTAACAATTGATAGATCAGGGTGTCATGGGCGGTATCTTGACTCTGCCTATCTTCCTGGCTCAGTTTCCCGATATCAACGATGGCGAGGAGGGAATTAGTTCGTCCCTGAAGTCCACCCGTTCCACCAACCAGGGTATCGCCATCGCCTCGTACAACCTCGGCTGCTTCATTGGCGCCGTCATCACCATCTTCATTGGAAACCCTCTTGGCCGCAGAAAGATGATCTTTCTCGGCACCGCCATCATGGTAATTGGTGCCGCTTTGCAGGCATCCGCTTTCTCGCTTGAATACTTTATTATCGCAAGGATCCTTACAGTAACAGCTGGTGTCTGTGTATAATGACTTCCCAGGGACTTCCTGAGATATCTTCCAAGGGAAATCCCAAAATATCCCAAGGAAATCCTAGGGAAGAGTCTATATGTGATTTCCCCTCAATTCCCTGGGAAGCAATGGCTGGTATCAGTATAACGACTTCCCAGGGACTTCCCGATAATATCTTTCAAAGGAAATCTATAATAATTATAAAGAATAGTTAAGTGGGAAGGGCCATAAGTGACCAAGGCAAATACTACTTGTAAGTGGGAAGGAGTCAGGGCATTCGAGTATGTGAAGCTCGATGACAACTAAGTGGGAAGGAGCGAACATCAGCATCCAGGCGGGGTAGTCGAGGGGACCCCTATTTCGATGGCGACTGAGTGGGAAGGAGCGAACATCAGCATCCAGGCGGAAGTAGTCAAAAAGATCCCTATTTTTTCCCGGACATAGTGATCTTCTGTCCAGATACATTCTGTGCGACATAAGACGATTTACAAGCTTCAGTCAATTGAACTGCAATTACATCGCCGCATGAGGGTCACTCAGTTCAGTATGCCTGGCCGCAAGTCCCATTTAAAGGGCAAGGAAATCAGCAAGCCTATCCAGAGGGCTTTACTTCAAACACCAGTAAAGGATATCTACGATATACCGGATAGCGATGCGGATGATATCGCTCCAACTCAAATGTATAGTACGTCGCGGGCCAAAAGTGGCGAGAGCTTGCGCATGGGGTCTATCTTAGCGACGCCAGTCTCGGGCCAGAGATATAGCAGTATGTACTTCATCTAGCACTATGGAGACATACTAACATTTCATGACTAGGTGCCCAAGTTGAGGTCACTTCCGCTCCACGGAAGAGTAGTCGGAGGGCCTCAAGGTTAGCGCAAGAGAAGATTACCAGTGCCTACCAGGAGATTGGCGTGGAGATTGGCACAGGAGCAGTGCCATTCACATACGACAAGCGATCCAAGGAGGACGCCAACAATAACGAGTCCCAAGTGGGCATCCATGAGGTCGATTACGAGGTCGACGAGGAGTATGCGGCCGACGAAGAGGCCGATGAAGAGATCGATGAAGAGGATCAGTCAGATGATTCAGAGGACGATGAACTCACCCTTCTTGATCCCGATGAGCTCGACCTCGGTGGATTTGAGGACATTGATGGTGATGATCGTATGGACGAAGACACCGAAGAAACAAGTGACGATGATGAGCCCGTCAACTCCCGTCGCACCGGGGCAAAAAGGGCCTGCACTTCAACCTAGAAAGGAGTCAGACCACTCGGCCAAGAAGCCGCGCATCTTGACAGATGAGACTGGGGAGCAATGGGTCGAGCATTGTAACCAAGCCAGCCCCGTACCAGATGACGACCAAGATGTACGATGCTTCCAAGAACGAATCAGAGCCCTGATTCAGCGAATGTGCGAAGAGGCTCGCTCTGAAGATGATGGTCCCATCGCACTTTGGATGAAGAAGCCTCAATCGGAGAGGAGTATGACTCGAGGTCTTCGACATGTACTACTCAGTGTGGGGCACGACAAGCTGGGAGACCAACTCTTGTCCCATATGCCCCGAAAGACACAGCAAGTCCTGGGCATGAAAGACCTGAAGCCCATCGATCTTTTGGGTATGCCACAGGCTCCTGCAGGCCTCCTCCACCGACTTGTCTACCTTGACGTCCCAGTACGCGCAGGTAGTCGGAATATCAGGACGCAACCTGCCATCTTTTCAAGTGGTGCCAAGAGCAAGGCTCTTAAGGCTGGAACCCAGTTCCAGACGTCCATGGAGGCAAAGGTCTATGTTGGATCAGCCATGGCGAAGGTTGGAGGATACCAACGGCTTCGAACACACGAGAGAGAGGCGAATCGACCAGCAAATGAGCGTGAGAAAGCTATGCACTATGCTTTTACTGGGCAAGATGACGTGGTCCCAAACTTCCTCGTTGCTGCGGTCTGGTCTAACCCACATGTGCTACCTGGAAGCGTGAATGAGGACCAAGATATCAAGCGATGGCTTCCGGTATTCCTAGAGGGCCTGTTAATGGTGTACCTCGGGACATATCATCGATCGAACCGGGGTTACAGCCACAAGCCTGAGGTTCAGGCGATATTTACCGATGCGTCATACGATCTGGTGGAGAAGCTTCGTTGCGGCCTGCAGCTTCCAGATTTCCACGATTCGTCCCTTAACCAGGCATGGCCACTTGTGCAAGGGGTTACAATGGGTATGGTTCACGCAACTCAGTGTGGGAACAAAGAGTGCCAACGGCGTAAGGTGAAAGCGGTTGCACCTGGTAGTGAATTTACTACTACCAAGAGGCTTATTGCATTGGATGGCCCCTCTTTCTCTACGGGACTGCTGTCAATGTTATGGTTTTGCAAGACTCCACGATGGCCTATTGCGTACTCGAAAGGGCAATAATAGTGGTCACTTCCATTTCGAATTAGCATTCAATCGCGACACTATTAATGCAGCATGGTTTGCCAAGGGCAACCCCCGCAGATGCACAAACCCAAGCTGTAGGGTCTCAATCCCTGAGGATGCCGATATCTATGGTTTCGCAAATGGTATGCGATGCAAACGGTGCCATACATTTGCCAGAAATAACAAGACCGAGTGGGACGAACCTGAACAAGAGGACTTGGAGAATTTGAGCGGTTGCGACTCATGTCATGGTCCAGCGCCGGCACTGTTTCTCTGGGGTCAAGAGAAGCTGTGTGTCGATTGCAATACAACACGATGTTGCTTTGGGAATGATGGCAGTGCTCGGCCCACATCACCAACCACAATCCCAGCTTGCGCAAATGCAGCTTGCCGGTCTATGAAGTGCAGGCTTAAGACCCGCGCAAATTATGTGGAAGATATCGATATGAATATCTGGCGATGTCTGATTTGCGATTGGAGCTACTCAGTCTTTGGGGTAGAAATGCCACATGGACTCCAGAAAGCACCAGAGGAGGCATATCCAGCTGGGCCCATTAAGCACCACCGGTACAACTCGACAGAGTGTGTGGAATGTGGTTGCTTTGCTTCATATCTACCATGGATCTATGTCGACAAGGTTGGCTACAAATGCGGTTCATGCTGCAATCTACGATGTGCGAATGACAAATGCTGGACGTCTCCTGTGCTTGCGACCAGCCGCCTTATATGGGACAAGGACTTAAATGGTTCATTCTGTTCAAGCTGCCATACAAGAAACGCCAGTCGAGTGAAGCGCGAAGTGCCAAAGCAACTTCGCTTTGGTCCACATGTCATTCCGAAGGATAGGAAATGTGCAAACCCGGCATGCAATCGCACTCCGGCTAACTTCAAAGATTGGGTTTTCGAAGACGAAGAACACAGAGGTGATGAGAACTTTGTGCGGTGCACCACGTGCCATTATTGGCTCAAGGAAAAGGGTGTCGAGAGAGTGCCCATACGTTTCCAAAAAGGCGGTGCCCCAAGATCCTGCATCATTTGCTCAACGACGGAAGCACGTTTTTGGGGAACAGTGCCGGAAGTGCCTGGCACATTTCGGTGCGAAGAACAAAGAATGCCATGACTACCTGCCAAAAAACGGCCGGGAAAGGACTAAAGAGACGCTCGAACGGAATCGTATTCCAAAAGATCGGGTATGTTGCGTTCCGGTCTGCGATGAGACTGGAGCAACCTGCAGCAAGGGATGGATGAAGGCGAAAGACCAACCCGGGTCTTACCGCTGCAGCTCATGTCACATGTACTTCAAGAGGAAGGGAACAGATCGGCTGACACCGAAAGGCCATCGGGGAGAGCCACGTGAGAGGACAGTTCCGGTTTAGTATAAACGCCTGAGGGAGACTTACGTCTCCAGTTGGGGCTATAAGGAATCTCAGTTTCCAGTTTGGTGTTAGCGCCTAGAGGGATTTATAAGTTACTTTAGGTAAGAGTGGGAAATAGGTTATTAGAATAATAGTTAATATATTTATATTTTTATCTATAGGTGTATAGTAGTATATCTTTATTAAGTATGCTATTTCCTTAAGCTTATAGGTATCTATACTATTATACTTTTTTTTTCTTTATAAAATATTTAAATAGATTTTAATTTATAGTTAAATCTTTATACTTATATATATATATAATAAATAGAACTCCTCTTTAAGTACTATTAGTCTATTAAAAGAATATACTATAGGCAGTATACTTTCCTTTTAACCTGGGGTAATTATTATAGATTTCCCCTTGAGGATATATTGGGAAGTTCCTGGGAAGTGTCCTAACCGATACTAGCTGGCTTCTCAGGAAAGTGAGGGGAAATCGCATACAGACCCTTCCTTGATATGTCCTTGAGATACATTGGGATTTCCCCAAGACATAGGTAAAGTCGTAGAAGGCCGAGGAAGGCAAAATGAAATCGAAGACGGTCGGTACTGAGTTGAAGACTGTCGGTGGCGAAGTTGGGGACCGTTGGTGGTGAAGTCGAAGACGGTCGGTTGATCTGTACCACTTCCTGGCGTTTCATAGCTGCTTAGCCCTTGGCGCCCTGTCTCAACCAACTCCCAAAAAATGCCCGACTGTGGACTATTTGAGGTCCCACCAAGCTCAGACTCCTACCCATCGCGAGACTAAACCTTCCGCCTGGACTTCGCCGCACCGCTGGCCAAAAACAACGGTTACCTGAACTACCCTGGGTATCTACGCGGCCTTCAACTCTACGGCAACAAAGAAGTTCTCCAAGCGGCAGCCAAGGCTCATCACTTCAAACGGTGGGCACGCAATAACCAAAACATCCACGAGTCCCACCGCCGCAGAGCCGAACTCGAAGGCTACAACCCAGACGGAGGATTCGTGGAGTTAGTCAACGACAAAGCAATCTACCACTACCACCACCTTACCGACCAGCGCAATCGGAACGGACGCCCCACGGTGACATACCCGTCCGAGCCCGAGGAACTACCACCATCCACTCCTCGCCGAACCACCGCGTCCGCCAGACCATCAACTACCCGCCCTACGAGGCACCGACTGACCTCAATCACCATCAGTGATTCAGACGACGAGACGATGCCACCCTCTCGACAGACACGGAACCACCGGGGGCAGTTAACGGGAAAGCTACCCGAAGCCCTCACCCGAATGGACGGGCTCCGCGCCCCAAACGAGAACGATTTCCCAGGAACTTGCGTGGGCGTGGCGGAGCTTTTCTCTATCTTCGCCGAGCTCCTGGACCGACTCCACAAGACCGACAACGATGAGGAGTACAGCGCCATTTAGGAAGAAGGCAAGACTATCCTCGCAGCCGTCGGAGGCACGGCGGGTGCCCAAAAGTTTGTAGCCACTATGTACAAACGTTTCCCCAAGACCACCCAGCCGTCCACCCCCCAGCTGGGCGCGAACCTCCGCGGGACCCCGGCCACAACTGGCCGGAACATGGCCCCCATTCCATTCAAACTCCTGTCGTCCAGCCCTGCCCAGCAGGCGAATCCGTCGGAAGACCCCGTTCACTACCCCGACTCACGGACGTGCATCGGTTCTGCTGGGGAAACTCAAAGACCGTACCGCAAAGGCGCAGCGGGTACGGCCACGGCCTCGCCCTCCTCCTCCAGGGTAGGATAGCCCCTCCGGCACTGACCTACCCATTCATCACCGACATAACTGTGCCCCAGTATAGCTCTATTGGCCTCGCTTTCGTGCTTCTGAATGCGAAGGTATCCGCCATCCTGGCATATGGTGGATCCAATATACACTTTCGCATCCATTGAAGCCTGGATATTGACTCCGGGCGTAAGGGACTTTACTGGCGCGGTGGTGCGAAACCCCGTTCGAGCCCTTGTAATATTCGCAACGCCTACCCGGATCGCTTGTCGTATGTGAATGGCACTGCTCCTGTGCCAATCTCCACGCCAATCTCCTGGTAGGCACTGGTGATCTTCTCTTGCGCTATCCTTGAGGCCCTCCGACTACTCCTCCGTGGAGGGGAAGTGACCTCAACTCGGGCATCTAGTCATAGAGTGTTAGTTTATCTTTAGGTTATTGGATCAAGTACATACTTTCTTCTGTCTTTTTAAGTCTAAAATAATTGAAATATATTCTTAGTTTATATTTTAGGTAATAGCTAATATAAAGTTTATTATAGTTCTTAGTAGTATTAGTGTAAACTGGATACTTATATTTCCTTATGTTAGGGATGCTTCTTAATGCAACGAAAAAGGTCTTCTGCTTGAGCTGTCCTTCTGTTGCTCGCACTGTAACAGACTTTACAAAACCAATTATGTAAATCTATATCCGGCCTAAGATCATAAGCTGTTTCTGCTGGATGCCTCTTATATTAGTCGTTAGTATATTGTAGTGGATTACACATACCACATTTAAAGCCGATATTTGGGATAGATTGCCACTCTGAAAATGTTGCATATAGACCGCAGTCGATACACCTTGTTGAATTGAACCGATGGTGCGCAATCGGCCCTGCAGCTGCCAGCTCATCCTGGGTCACCTCGTGGCCAGGCATGTTCCGGGATTTCTTCGTGTTTCCCTGGATGGGAATGGGCCCCGGGAATGCAGACAGCCACTTTCTTTGCAGGGCATGTTGCCAATCAACTTCGGAGCCAGCCATACCGACTGAAGTATAGAACCAACGGCTACTCGACGATCAATTGAGCATGCCTATTGCTCTACTCTCGAGCCTAGACCATCTCAGCCTGCAGGAGATCAGCCCATGGCATTTCCCTCACCAACACTACAGCCCTTGGGCAGCCACATCCACCCATTAAAAGTCCCAAGATGGGCCACGAGACACTCGCAATTCTGACCATGATGTCAGCTCCATAAAGTCCTTGCTTCCAGCAATGGAGTGCCTTCATACCTTTACATATGAAGCTAAGGCATGCTCTAGTGCCCAAGGAGTTGAGAGTCACACTCCTCCGCGAATCTTGGCAATGCAGGAAGCTATGGAGCCTGTACCTCGTGCACGGCAGAAAATCCATGAGCGATAAAGGAAGACACTTTGGAGAGTGGAGTGGCAGAGTGTCTGAGAAGCCATCGAACCACCCTGGAGTCGCTACACATCGATCTTAGATGCATCTGCTCCTCTCGCCCCGATGGTCTGGGCTCTCTATCTTGCCCAATTCAAAGTGTCCCCAGCTTTACCGAGTTCCCTGTTGCGCAGGGCCTATTTCTTGGCACATGTTCGATCCACACACGCAGGACCAACTAAGATCACGCGACCATCGCTGGTCGATATCTTGCCCGCCTCAGCTGCGCCGCTCTGTCTCCCCGGTCGCACGGAAAATTATTCCCGTCTGCGAAACGACTTATCCCGCCTTGCTGGCGTGGAAGGGCGGGATGCCACGCAATTCCACAAGCTCAAACCCGTCAAATGCGATCCTGGGCAAGCTTCCCGAGCTGAAGTGGATAACATGCTCTACCGCAGCTAGCGTGGGAGCGTGGTAGCGTGGGTTTTTGGATGACAGCTGGCCAGTGATCTATCATGGTCGCGTCACCCCCGGTGGGTCGGGAACAATATGGCCTCGACCATTTGGAATTGTCTTACGACATCCGCCAGCTCCCACCGAATGGCTGGAATTCTGCATTGAGTGAGCCTCCAGATGATCATCTGTAAAGGGTTGTCAGCATTGACCAGACGGACGGACCACGAGGCCGGGGGAAAGGAGATTGGACTGGGTCAAGAACGAGACCAGAGTAAACACGTTTTGTCAATACGAATATCAATAGTCTCATTTTGCGTTTATCAATCTTTGTGATTTGCTCTTATACCTGTAAACCTTCGGGCTATGTCGGCTGATTCCTTGGCATCCTGCAGGATTCGTCACCCCAAAAGCAACGGCCAACATCTCGAGTGACCCATTCACCACGGCCAAACCTATTTTATTGGCAGCTTTGGGCGGAACTGTTGCGCTGGTCGTTGCAGCGTCACAGAAGAAGCGGATGGCAAGAAAAGCCGAACTATTTGCCTCAAGCACGGGCCTCAGTAGGCGCTGTAACATCCCACGAGGGACCTGCGGTGAGTTGCCAATCTATCTCCATCATCTCGGTCTTCTCGGCCGTCTCTCGGTCGTAACGCGTTGAAACGCCCTCACGATCACCACTCTCTCCGCTTCCGATCCCGGAGCCGCCTGCCTCGATTCATCAACATCAACGCCGCAAAGAACCCAGAATCGGCAAAATGCCTGGACTTCTCGATCTTTCAACCGAGACGCTATGTCTCGTTTTTAGACACCTTTGCCTGCATTGCCAGGGCGAGTACGCCCTGCCGTACTGCCCAAGCCATCACCATTACGACCACCCCCAACAACAGCCGAATGCTCCATCATGGTACGGCGCCACCCGCCAGGAGCTTTTCTCATTGTGCCTTGTATCGAGGAGAATTCGAGATATCGCCCAAGATATCCTTTACCATGAATTCGTCCTCGACTGGGGTAGCACTTGGCGGGCTAACTATTCGTGGGATGGCCGGCTAGCATCCTTTATGCGGACTGTATCCCAGCGACGCGACCTCGCAGACCGCGTCCGAAGCGTCTCGCTCTCGTGGTCCCTTTTGGATCCCATCGACGACGACGAAGCTCGGGATACACTAAAAGCAGTAGCAGAAGCACGCGACATCCATCTCCGATGGCTCTGGAAGCAGCGATCACACTCCACATCGGGCGGCGAGAGGTACAAGAGGTTTCTCTCGTTCTTCCTCGATAATCCAAAACACTACGACGATGGCCCTAGGTCAACCTCCGACTGCAACCTCACAATCTATGCGCCGCGACGATCATGGATTTCGGTCGAGCTGTTCTCCCTGTTGATGTCGCTTCTCCCGAATTTGGAACATCTACGGCATGTCGGCCTCGAAAGACGATGCCTGTGGCCGATGATGGGAATATCTCCAGCCTCCTTACACGCCCTTGGCGTTGAATCGATGCCCCTCAAGTCGCTCGATTTAGACTGCCACGACTTGACTCTTCTTCGTTTGGCTGAGAATCTGGAGACGCTTAGTCTACATACCAGCATTATCCACGATGATGCTCCTTCAATGCCGAACTTGAAGACACTTCGTGTGACTGACGTCAGACTGCGCAAGAACTCGCTTGAGCACCTCCTGTCCTGCTGCACCGGGGCTCTGGAGACGTTTGTGTACGAGGCAAGAGAGCCCATTGACTTGGACATTCAGGACGTCATTGCCATGGTGGAGGGGGGTGACTACCCCGGTAGCAACCACTTCCAGCCGTCCGATGCGGTGGAGTGTCTCCGCAGTCATCGAAAATCGCTGCGGACGCTCCACCTAGATCTTCGCCGCAGAACGTACGATGATGTAGGGACGGAGCCAATTTGCAGTCTCAAGGACTTTACTACACTAGAAAGCTTATTTTTGTGCTCAATGGATATCTACAACGACAGGCTGGACCCGCGGACCGATAATTATGCCCTCGCCGATCGCCTTCCAAAGTCGCTCGAGGCACTCTACCTCGCAGCACACAGCCAAGGCCACAAAGTCCGCCTAGGAAGGGGGCTGCTTGGTCTCAGCAACATCTTGGAGTATCGCCGGGAGCAATTGCCCAATCTTCGAAGCATTTGGTGTGATGACATTGAGCGGTTCGAGGAGGCGTTGATGCGGTATAGGATGACGACGGCTGGAGTGGAATTCGGATACGAGAAGTGGCCGCGGATGGCCGATGGTCGGTATCCCAAGTTGTTTTCTCCACCAGGTCCCATAACGGACGAGGACCTTTAGCGACGGATGGATATATGTATGACATGGGTATGGTCTGGCTTAGGAGGTTCATTCGGTCGGCGGCTCCCCCCAGAATTCGAAACAAGCGCCACTTATTGTTGTTGAGGAAAATAACGAACATAAATAGCCTCAACGGGCATTTGCCTCATTGTGTGTCATGCCCGCTGCATGTCTGCCCTGTCTGCCATGCCTCCCATGCCTGCCAAGCGAGCCTACCAGCCACAGGGATCGGATGTGTGCATTCTTGGCGGCATCCAACTTCCCTTTTCGTTGTAGCAGTCAGTGTAGTCCAGCAGCATTATACGCATCATGCATTGTTTCCAGAAACTCGATTTTCCTGAGACTAGAGCAACACTCCCTAAATGAAGGGGTGTGTTAGTGCTTATTTCTTGATATCCTCTGCTAGGAATCCAAAGTGCTTGAACTCCCTCTAGTATCATGCAGCTGTCTACCCTGTCTATCCATCTGCCCTGCCCGCCTGCCCTGCCACCAAACTGGGTGCCTTGTGTTTTGTGTGACGATTCCTTTTTTTTGGTGGTGCTGTTGGTGTATCAAAAGAGACATCTGAGACGTGTTTCAGGCAATGGCTGTGTTGCAGTGTGCATCCGCCACCCCGCCTATAGACGGCTGCGCCCGCCCTACCACAAGCCGGCCAACGGCTGCGACGCAGGGCATGGTGGGCAGGGCGACCCAACTGAAAGGCTGGTAAAGGCCCCCTGGAGTGTGTCCGGCAGGGCTGATGCAACGCGGTCATTGGGTGGCCCGGTGGATGTGCCCTGTGGATGTGCCCTCGGGAACCCCTCGCTGTACCGGTCGCTTCAGGCATTACCCGCTAACTCCCAAGGATGCTCACCACTACCGTCAGTACGTAGCCACGAGCGCAAGGCTTGGCCAGGATGCTGACCAAAGGCGATCAAACCGGCCCCTCAACTGTATATGGACCACGATATCTACCAGCATAAAAGCCGGTTGCGCCCTTCTTCTGAGCGGCAGTGCTTCAATCGGCCATTTCTCCCAGTGCAAAGTCAAGTACCACCACAAGTATACCACTGACCTAGCTTGAGCCTCAAACCCCACCACCTCCCAAACGCGGCTGCTGCTACTCCCCCCCCCCGCCCCCACTTCGTCACCCTCCGTCTCTCCCAGCTCCATTCAGCTCCCAGCTCCGAGCTCTCCACTCACTCTTCCCTCTCTAATACTCCATCGTCTGTCCCCTCGCTCTCCCACTGTATCTCGTCCTCCGGCCTCATACAGCGCTCTCATTCCATCCTACACCACACACACTCAGCCACACAGCCACTACCAGACTCCCGCCACCATGGTTGACAGACCCAACAAGCCCTCCGCTCTGGCGTCGACCCCCGCCGCCCCTCCACAGCCCACCGTCGACATCACCCACGACCACTCCCGCGTCTCGGCCACGCTTCCCACCGGCGAGAGCGTCGAGGTCCTGCTGCACGGCGCCAATGTCCTCAGCTGGAAGGATGCCGCTGGCCAGGAGAAGCTGTGGCTGAGCGAGTCTGCTGCTCTTGACGGTTCTGCGCCCGTCCGCGGCGGCATCCCCATCGTGTTCCCCGTATGTACTTGCTTCGCAGTACCAGAGACCTCCGTATGCTAACTCGCTCCTCTAGGTCTTCGGCACCGCCCCCGATCACGAAGCGACCTCCAAGCTCCCCCAGCACGGATTCGCCCGTAACTCCCGCTGGGAGTTCCTCGGCCGCTCCACCAGCGAGGGCTCATCTTCTAGCGTCAAGCTCGACTTTGGCCTGTCCTCGGAGAACCTCGCCGAAGATGTCAAGGCCCTGTGGCCCTACAAGTTCAACCTCATCTACAGCGTCTCTCTCGATCCCGAATCCCTCAGCACCACTCTCGTCGTCACCAACGACGGCGATGTTCCTTTTGACTTCCAGACCCTGCTACACTCCTACTTCAAGATCGATGTATGTCCAGACTCTCTCCCAAGCACATGTGCCACTTGCAGGCGAATACTAATCCGCTAAATCTTAGGACATCTCTTCGACCGATGTTTTCTGGTCTTGAGGACTCTGAGTATATTGACAAGCTCGCCAACCAAGCTGTCGTGACGCAATCTGGTGCCGTTGCTTTCTCCAGCGAGACCGACCGCATTTACACCCCTGCCAAGGGCCCCAAGCACCCCGTCGTCATCTCCAGCGCCGGCAAGCCGGTCTTCCGCATCGTCCGCGACAACCTCGACCAGGTCGTCGTCTGGAACCCCTGGGTCGACAAGGCGGCCTCCACCAAGGATTTCACCCCCGAGGATGGCTGGAAGCACATGGTTTGCGTTGAGCCCGGCAGTGTCAAGGGCTGGCAGAAACTGGAGGCTGGCGATGCGTTCGAGGCTGCGCAGAGCATCACGCTGGCGTGAGAATTTGTTCCCGGAGAACAGGGAGTAAGATGTGAGTTTTTCGGGATGATGTGACGGGTCACAGGGCAAAGAGTGGACAGGACAAACAGAGTTGGAGCAACAAATGCAGCTTGTGAGGAAGAACGATGAGGAATCGAGACAAAATGTCCCAACAAACGTAGTCAAACGGATGAAGTAGAGGAGAAGGAAGAATTTGACGATTCAACGGCCAACGTGGTATATATTTTCTTTTGCTCGCAAGACACTCCTTGATATGATTCCCGATATCACAATATTCTTCAAGTGCACTTTTACCCACCCATCTTTGTCTTTCTTTTCAAAGCACTTTTGAAAACCTACGCAAATATCCACCCAGCCGATAGCCCTGGCCGGTCCTGTTAACTCTCCTGCTTTACACCCGCAACTTCCTCTGCTCCTGGGAGAAGTGGTCCGCGATCAAGAATGCCAGCTCGAGGGCTTGCTTCTCGTTGAGGCGCGGGTCGCAGAAACTAGTGTAGTTGGTCGACAAGTCGTCCTCATCCAACCCCTCACTACCACCCATGCACTCCGTCACGGCGTCGCCCGTCAGCTCCAGGTGCACGCCGCCCAGGTAGCTGCCCTCGTTCTTGTGGATTCGCAGAGTCTCCTGCAGTTCCTTGTAAATGTCGCCGAAGCGGCGTGTCTTGATGCCCGTGGGCGTCGACAGTGTGTTGCCGTGCATGGGGTCGCACTGCCAGACGACGCACCGGCGGAACTCGGAGTCCTCGACGGCGCGGATGTGCTGCGGTAGGAGGTCACCCACGCGCGAGGCGCCGTAACGGGTGATCAGGGTGATCTTGCCGGGCTCGCACGACGGGTTGAGCGTGCGCAGCAGGGCAAGGAGGTCCGTCGTAGGTGTCGTGGGGCCGACCTTGATGCCGATGGGGTTGGCGATGCCGCGGAAGAACTCAACGTGGGCGTGGTCGATCTGGCGCGTGCGGTCACCGATCCAGATGAAATGCGCCGACGTGTCGTAGTACTCCTTTCCGGAGTCCTCGCCGGGAGTGGGGCTGTAGGCCCGGCCGCCTGCCGGGGGCTTCTCCAGCAGGCGGGTCAACGCCTGCTCGTAGTCGAGGAGGAGGCCCTCGTGGCTGGTGAAGAGCTCGACAGACTCGAGCTCGCCGGGACGGGCGTTGATGGTCTGGAGGAAGCGCAGCGTCTGCTGGATGCTCGAGGCGATGGCCGAGTACTTGGCCTTGAGCGCCGGGTCCCGGACGTGGCCGAGGCCCCAGTCCAGCGGCCGGTGGAGATCGGCAATTCCAGAGGCGATGGCGGCGCGGATGTAGTTGAGCGTCGCGGCGGAGTAGTGGTAGGCCTTGACAAGGCGGTTAGGGTCGATTTCTCGGTCCTCGACGCGGTACCCGTTGAGGATGTCTCCCCTGAAGCTGGGAAGCTCCTTTCCGTCGACCATTTCCGTGGGGCTAGAGCGCGGCTTGGCGTACTGTCCCGCCATGCGCCCAATACGCACAACTCGCTTGTTCATGCCCCAAATGAGGACGACACTCATCTGCAGGAGGAGCTTGAGCTTAGACTCGATGGGGCCCTGTTGGCAGTAGTCGAACAGCTCGGCGCAGTCGCCGCCCTGGAGGAGGAAGGCGTTTCCCTGGGCGACATCGCGGAGATGGGCTTTGAGGGCGATGATCTCGTTAGGGTGGACGAGCGGCGGGAGACGGGTGAGCTCGCCGACGGCCGTAGCCAGCTTGTCGGGCTCAGCATAGGGCGGCGACTGCTTGATGGGCTTTGTTCTCCAGGAAGCCGGGTCCCAGGCTGCGGGGTGCGAGGGGAGAGAAGCCATGGCTGAGGGGGATAGCGTTGTGAGGATGAAATGATGGGAGGATGTACTGTATGAGTCGAAGGAGGGGCAGTACGCAACTTGGCGGAACCGGCCGCAGGAGGGCGAGTCTTAATTATCCCTTTTTAAAAGAGACAAATAAGAGAGGAAGATGGGACGAGATGAAGGAGAAAATAGCCTGATTTCCCCTGTAGTCAAGGCCAGGAGATTGTAGTGAGTGCGAGTGAGTCACGGCAAAAGTTAATTCGAACAAAGAAATACGACATACCCTACACAAAATCGAAGGTCGGTCTCGGTCTGTCTTTGTGGTTGAGTGACAGGAGTAGAAGTCAATTGGCGAATCAAAGCCGGCAATATGCGGGGGTGGCCATTAAGAGTGTGGCTAGTGTAAGTGATTGTGGCGTGATGATATCTTGCAAGTAGCGTATTGAACTACCAGGAGTGATCATTAAGACAGTGATGGCCATAGGTTACTGATTGTTCTATCCTGCACAATACAAAACTTGAACGATGTGTCCCCATGATGGTAACTTAGCGAGTTGAAGATCCATATTTCAAGCAAAAATCGTCAAGCGCAAGCACACTGCACATATCTTCTTCCCAGCAGCGTATAAACTAGAATGCTAGTAGTAAGATACAAGCTCCCTCTTGTATTGCATTTTGACCCGTTCTCCTTAACCCAAGGCCTCCATACTCTACTACTGTTATGCTGGTTGAAAGGTCTGGTCTCATGTAAATGGAGCTACCCTATATCAAAACGACCCCTCCATGCGACCCAACCCCACATCGCAAAAGCACCAGCTCAACGTCGACCTCAACTCTCCACACACAACACCACCAACACTCCTTCACCAACCCCCTCACCCCCCCCCCTCAGCACAATGGCCGCTGAAGACGAGACCCAAACCACCGCCAAGTCCGCCGAGGACCGCAAGGCCGCCTCCGCGCTTGCCAGCCTCGACGCCGACGAGTCCGCCGGCTCCAACAACGTCGACCACGATGCCGCGAGCAAGGCCATGAAGGCCCTCGGCGGCGCCCCCAAGGCCGCTCCCGCCGCTTCGTCGACCAAGAACGTCAAGGTTGACCCCGCCGACGTCGCTCTGCTCGTCGAGGAGCTCGAGCTGCCCAAGCCCAAGGCCACCGAGCTGCTGAAGAGCCACGAGGGAAATGCTGTCAAGGCCATGCGGGCGTACATTACCGCCGCGTAAGAGGCTATTGGAATACGGAAATTATGAAAAATGGGGAGGAAAACGGCGTGATGGTTTGGCTTTGGTGCGCGGTCGACAGGCAGCATGGGTTGTCACCCTGAAGCTTCCACCTATAGACACACATAGAGCTCGACCGCGGCGACCATCCGCCTCAGACGCCCTAAATCGGGTGATGAGTGATCAAACCATGCGTCAGTTGAAGAGCACACACGAGGTACATGACATATCATAGATGGCGGTTGAAATTTGGAGACAATCTCAACAAGCGGCTCGACTGGATGACGAATGAAGCAAAATATAATACACATTCTATGGTCACCCTGGTAGATTTGCGACTCTTGAGAAGCACCTCGTGGGCTATTATTATGTTCTTATGAACGAGCGAACCTCCCGATTCACCATATCGGGTATCCATACAAGAATTCAAATCAACCAAGCCCCCTTTAACGCCAAACACCAACGGTCCCATGTATGCCTCCGTATCCAGTTCCCAAACGAGTGTCAGTTGCCTGCCATCCGGCGAGGCAAGAACCAAAACTGCACCCAACCCAAAATGCAAATGCATGTACAATATCCTAGTAATTCACAATGTTGATGGCATCTACTGCCAGGCCCGAGCCAGCGGACTGCCAATCTTGGGGGCAAACTGCAGGCTCTTGCGGCGGGCGGCCATGAGCCTCATGAGCACCTGCTCATCCTTATCCTTGCTCAGGATACCCGCGCCCATCTCGCGGAAGGGGTTTTGCTTAGGCGGGCATGTCCGCATAAGCAGGTTCTCCTTAGTAGGAGAGTAGTCCAGATCGTCATCTTCCTCATCATCCGAGGGCGTCCCGGGCACAAGGTTGGCCGCATAGCGAGCAACCGCATCCGGGGCGGGAGTCTTGGGGACGGGAGTGAGCATCAAATTAGACCAATCGTGGTCCTCCTCCTCATCCAGGTCGTCATCGGCCTGCTCAGAGGGCGTATACATCCAAGTGGCACTCTCACGTCGGTTCTTGGAAGTGATGGGAGTGCTGGGAGTCCGAGAACCCTTGACAGGGCTGCTGACAAGTGTGCCGTTCATGTTGGCCAGAGCCTTGGGCTCCATGCTCTTGCGACGGCGGGCACCACCACGAGGGACGACCTTGGTGTCGATGTAGAAGGGGGCTTCCTCGAGCCACTCATTCTCTCTCTCACAGCTGTTCCGAGTTAGTTTATGATGCAATGGCGGATAATAAACAGAATCACTTACTCAAGCACCCAGCTGACGCCGACACACTGGACGACGCCGTTGGTTTGGCGGACCTTCTCTAGGGTCCGCTTGCCGCCATCCTTGAAGACGACATGCGTGATTCCAACCTTACTGGATGACACCTCACCAGAGCCACTGGGGCTCCAGGTCCACGTCTTCATGCACTTGGCTCCCATCTGAGTGAGCAGCTCCACGAAGATGCTGCTGGCGTCTGCGCCCTCACTAGTGTGCACGTCCACGAACACGACGGCACCGCGAAGCAAGGCAGGGTCGACATCCCGTCGAGGAGTACGCGCAGGCGTACCAATGGATGACCAGAGGTCAGACTTGGACGGGGTGACGGGACCAGGCGTGGCAGGAGCAGAGGCAAGCTCCACATTGGTGACTGGAAGACACTTCCTCTCCTTCATGGGAGAATATGAAATGACGGTGGCATTCCGGTTGGATCCAGTAGGGCGCTTGGGAGCAATGCGAGACGCAGTGAAGCAGCGCTTCTTGAGAGGGCTGGGGGTAGAGTCATCCGCGGGCTTCAGCGGAACCTTAGTGGTCGTGTTGAAGGCCTTCATGACTGGACGAACAGGGGTCATGAGGGCGGCGGAGTGTGAGTTGACAATGGCGGGATCCACAGGAAACTGGTTCTCATCCCCGTACTCCTGGCTGGCCTCCGAGAGGGTGTCGTCAAATGCATCCGCGTGCGCAACACCTTCGAGAATTTCAGGCTCCAAGAGCGACATCTCATTGGCCTCATGGGCCAGAGCGACATCCTCCTCAGTGACCATGATGTCATCGAAAGAAGGCTCCTCTACCTCAGCTGCTTGGCTCTCAAGCAGGGCCTCCGTGTTGAGATCAGGGCGGACGGACATCTCATCCTCAAAGAAGTGGTGAGAAGCCGGGGTAGACGACTGTGTAGAAACTGGCTCTGCCGCCTCAGCGGAAGCCAGGGGAGCCATCTTGATGGGGCTTGCCGCAGACCAGGAACCAAATCGCTCAGCCAGAGCGGTGAAACCTCCAAGGGATTGTCGAGATGCCTTGGCTTGGCTTCGACCAGTTCCCTGGGTCTTGGGGGTCTTGTGGGCGAAAGGGGTGGGGGTAGTCGGGACTGCCTTGACGCGGAGCTCCATTTCGTCATCGGATTCCGAGTCCAGACTATCATATGGATCCAAGTCCTTCTCCCTCAGCTGGAAAACAGGGTTTTCAGCCTGAACAGGTGATTGAGATGGGCTAGAGCCGGCAGATGCGGGCTCCTCAGTCTCCTCCTCTTCAACGGCCAATTCATCAACGGCCAATTCATCAATGGCCATCTCGTCATCGGCATCGTGAACAGGCTCAGCAAGCTCTTCAATGGGCTCCTCAACATCCGCAAGATCAATGCGTGCATCCTCGACCATATCCACGGCATCGGGAGCTTCATCTAGCTGGATTTCAGGCTCATCAACAATGCCCATATCCTTTTTCAAAACTGGGTCCGCATGGCGGGGTAGGACAGCAGACAGTCGACCGGGGAACTGCAAGCTCTCCATGGGCTCGGTGAACGGGTCATCTTCGAGATCATCCACATTCTCTCCGGGCTGATCCTCCATCATGAGCTTGGCTGAGGGCCGATCCAGGTTGGCGGGGGTGAGGCCCGACAATACGAGAGGCTTCATAGCTGGGGAAGCGCCCAGAGCAGTCTCGTCCCGTTGTCGAGGCTCAGTGAGAGGCACCATGCCGGGGAAGGATCGCTTTGCGGGTGATTGAAGTAGCGAGGCCTTCATCGCTGACTGGGGTTGTTGAGAGTTCGGAGGGTTTCCGAAGTTCAGGCTCTTGATGGGAGATGGTGGTCGCTTAGCAGCCGACTGTAGAAGGGATGCCTTGAATGGAGAGGCGTTTCCAGTCTGCCCAGTCAGGCTACCGACTGGTTTCAAGGTAGAACCTGGTAGTGGCACGGGGCCAATTCGTCGAGCAGGGGATCTCATCGTGTCCTTGAATGGGGAGGTGACCATCCTCCTCGCAGGAGAGGCCAGGACTGTTGTACCCAGGTCTGGAGGGTTTAGAACAGTGTCGACATCGATAGTCGGCTCGGTCTGCTCCTCGGATGGTGTTGGTTGGCTCTTGTTGATGGTGTTGGTTGGTGGTTTGATAGGGTTTCTCATCAATGGCTTGACAGGGGTCGGTTCGCCTGCAAGCTCATCTTCGGAGTCGTCCTTGGAAACGGGCATCTGGGTCACTCTTCTTAGGGCTCAGGGGCTTTTGGTCTGTCGTGGCGGTTCTTACCGCGGCTCTGGTGGTTCGGGTGCCGCCGGCCGCACCGCGCTTGGCTGGTCGGCCACGGAGCCCGCCACGAACGGGCTCCTTGGCCTCGATGGCTGGCTGGATGTTCTCCTTGTCGGGTTCCTGGAACTTGACACTCTTCTTTACCACGGGCTTCGCTGCCGCGGTTGGTCTTGATGTTACGGTGGTTCGGACTCTGGTGGTTGTCTTCTTGGCTGGTTCAGCGGCCTGCTCCTCGGCTAGGGCTGCGACCACTTTCCTAGGCCGCCCTCGCGTTGCTTTGACTGGTGCGGGCTCATCCTTAGGAGGAGCTTCTGTGGCGGCCTTCTTTGTGAATCGGCCACGCATGGGCTTCGCGGGCGCCTCAGCTTCTGCAGGGTCCTCCACCTTCTTCGGTCGGCCTCGCGGCCGCCTCGGTGCGGGGACTTCGCGTTGGGCTTCTTGTTCATCATCTTCGTGCTCATCTGCCCTTGTTTTCCTCTTAGCGGCGGTGCTTTTTGTGCCGGCCGTTGCTGTGCTCTTTGCCCGCGCAGCGGCTGTGATGATTTTGGTGGTCTTAACGGTAGGCTCGCCGGCCTTGGCCGCGGCGCGCGCACGCGTCATTCTCTTAGGTGGTGACTCCATGGTGTTGGCGTGATTGCTGTGTCGGTGTTTCGTAGGTTAGTAGAAAGAAGGCTTGCAGGAATCTAGTGTTTACACATTGCGATGTGATGTTGATGAAGACGAGAATCCCGTGATGAACATCTCGGCAGGCGGCATTGTTGTGAGGCGTCGTGTTTGGCGACGTTGCCCGGCAACGAGCCCCACCTTTCCGCCACACCGTTGATCACAAGCTCCGCCAGCGTTAATTGGCAAGAGTCAATTGGGCGCGTTAATTTGCTCCTTTTCACGAGGAAAAGATCTACAGAGCGTAGTTGGCTGCATTCAAGGTTAATGATGTTAGCTTAGAACTCATCAGATGGCACGGAGTAGATAGTTGCAAGACACGCCTGGTTACATATGCGGCCGTGATTTAGCGTGCGAGGTTAATGACATCACTGATGGCCCTGGTCAATGCATGCAGAATGGAATGTGCTTTTTACGATCCCAGCAAATGTGTTATATGCCATTGTGAACCCTTCCATTATTTCCCTGTCTTTCATTTTCAATCTACAACACTCTTACTTGCATGTGTAGTATGACGCTTTCATGTCTGTCATGCATCACATCCAATTTTTATTTTATTTTAATTTTTAAAAGAAAAAAGCTCATCTCACCCTACACTTGGGTTTTGGACCACTCCCTTTACACCCCAATTAACACGGCCATTCATGATGACCATTTAACATTTGGCGCTCTTGCATTCGACGAAATGAAATGGCCGGAAGCATTCAGTCGGCGAGAATAACCGACATTGTCGGCTTACGTTCGAGGATTTTCCAGGTCTTCATTCCATGCCTCGGCCCTCCTACAGAGTAGAAAAAACTGTTCATTGTCGACCTTATGGCTTACTTTCATATAAGCAAGTCGATTTTGTCCGAGCTTCGTCTAAATGACTATCGAACTGACTTGAGTATGAACGTAGAGAAATCGAGTATACATCTGCTTGAACCCAGTCCTTCATCTTGCGAGCAAGCGCCGGTATCTCTTATGGTGAAAGAAATAGTTCATGAGTGGCCCTATAGTCTCGATTCCACCAGTACTGTAATTTGTGAAAAGGCTTCGATGTGATATCATTGCTACAAAATTGAGACGCGTTGTGCTGCCGTTGACTCGGAACGGTGTTGGATGACACCCAACAAACTTGAGGGAGCGGATTGTTGCATGGTGGTACCACTACAATTGTGGTTCTACAAAAGTTCAATCGCCAAACATCCCGGTACTGGGCATGGCGGAGAATCAGGTGGGAGTCTGCCTGAAGAAATTTCCGGCATTCTCCTTCCTTAATTGGCCATGACTTGAGTTATTGCAACTCCCGGATTCGAACCGGTCCGAGCTATGTGCTTGCCTATTCAAGCCAGGACCTACCGTATGCGGCAGCAGCTTAGGATCCTTGTATTCACCACTATGACGAGTAACTGGGGCTTTGTAGTACTTCACCCATCCTGTGCTGCAATCGACGATTCGCAATGGATGGCTGCTATCTCCAAGATTTGCGCCAATGTCGGCAAAGCTTTTACCCTGCAGCGA
Source organism: Ilyonectria mors-panacis (assembly GCA_002991585.1). Taxonomy (NCBI): domain Eukaryota; kingdom Fungi; phylum Ascomycota; class Sordariomycetes; order Hypocreales; family Nectriaceae; genus Ilyonectria; species Ilyonectria mors-panacis. The sequence continues at coordinate 1,451,764 of PPHJ01000018.1, forward strand.
GAATACGAGGTAGATAGAGGTGAAGAGTTGGGCTTCGGCAGGGAATGAACAGTGTTTTGATTTGGGCGTGATTGATCTGCGCCCAGAACAAAGCTGGTCATCGAATCAGGGTAATGAGCTGTTCAATTCGGATTGCATTTGGTTCTGCCACTGGCGCATGGCACACTGTAAGGAGCCAAAGGATGGTGACAGCAACCCTGATTATGACGTCTGTCCTGCTGGATGCTGGAACAGTGCTCGTGCTGCCTCGGATAACACAACGCTCAATGATTGTTAAGCATTCGCAGTAAATGCAAAACCCGGATGAGAGTGGGTTTTAGCGGATTTTCCAAGAGGGATGATGGTCCTCGCCACGGCACTGCCGACGCTAGGTTCGGATTTGGGGTGTCTGTGCATGATAGCTCTGCTCACACCCGAGATTCAAGGGTCGTATCCTACTCCGCGATGGTTCACCGCGCGGCAAGCTTGCAGATCCACTGGGTGGAGTTGTTGTTAGAGGCAGGGCAGAGACAAAAGACAATAAACTTTCAGCTAAATTCTACGAGAGTGGGAACACATTTACCTCTGTTTGTTCAAGGCTGAAGCGATCGTGTTCCTTACCGAAGGGCTGGAAACGACGAGTAGAATGGAGGCTTCGGTGTGTGGTTGGCTTGATCGTATCAACACTTAGTCTAAGCTCTCTATTGAGATCGAGATGGCTTAAATTCTTACTCTCCACAACTGGCGGAGGCCTCACATTCGGAATGGTCGGAGCTCGGAGTAAGCGTGGCCCCGTTTCTTTTGTCATCGTCTTTCGATACCATGAGGCAAATTATACCTAGTAGAGACGGACATCCGGTGCTATTGCGGATGCCGTCTCGGGGATGGGTAGTTTCAGGACTCAACGTCATGATCTTGCATCGCTACGGTTAGTGTCTTCGCGTGGATCTGCCAAGAAACGTGTTGGCGTAATGACATGCTGAGCCACGGCGACACGAGTGAGCCAAGATGCCTTCTAGATTCAGCCATCCCGGGAGACAGGCTAGCTAGCTTCTAGCGGCGAAGGGAAGGGGAAGGGATGTTGGGCAGTGAGCGATGACGTCTGGCATTGACGCTGGAAACCAAGGATGATATGAGGCACGATTGGTGCACAAACGAAAGAGTTGTGCCTTGAGGGATTTCTGGGGGGTTTCTAGCATCCTTCTAAGTCATGAAACACCCTTGAAACTGGTCCCTTTGGCCAACCAACACAGGTTTATGCTTGCTTCCCCTAGTGAGGATGCGGCTCCGTCCCCTCACAAATCTATACCGTACAGAATCTGGAGCGGCCGCCGCTCGAGGTTATCTTGGCATTTATGTGAGCATGAGTGATAATGGGGCTTGCGAGTGGGATCCTTGTTGACGCGTGGGGGAGGGAGGGTGAGGAAAGCAAATAAACCCTGAACCAGGCGGCCTGTTGGGGCGAATTTGTCGCGATGTGGCCTGGTTGGTGATGATCCTTCTTTGCGTGGCTAATTAAATAAGCTCAACGACTAGGGGACTAGACTGATCAGGTGTAAAACATCCTTATGTGGTTGCGTAACGAGCAGGGATGGATTGCCGACCACGGGGATGGGCCCGAGATCGGCCCAAGATGGGATGAAATGCGACGAAATGCGACCTGGATGTTGAGTGAGTGCATGTGCATGCAGGCTGAAGATTGATTGAGGTCGCATTTGCTGTGGCTCTCTGCTCTGTTCTATACTACGCAGTCAGAGTGACGTGAACGCAAAGCTGGGCATAACTTAATGTTTTGTTTCGATTGCGTTGTTTTGAGTCGACTGAAGCGATCCTCTCCATCCCCCAACCATCGCGGATGGCGGTCTCAAGTGCTTCTAGTGTTGGATGGCTGAGGCTCACCACCTGTAACAGCCCCCTAAAATCCCATCCATCCCGCAGGCTAGAGCTGACCTTGTTTTGTCATCCAGCGCCGTCCCGTCAAATAAACATCCCGGCAGCCCAACTAGGCCGGGATCAGGCGGATCAGATAAAGCCAACGTGCAACAACGGTAATTTCGGGAGCGGATCCAGGCCGGTGAGCTACCGTTACATCAACGACAGACGTCTATAGAAGCCTAGCCTAGAAGTCTATTCCACCAACTTCCAGGACCAAAGCCCTGTTTGGGCAAGGCCCCGTAGCGGAGACCAGGATTCCGTCGACGGGATGATTTATCCCGGCTGGCTAAATGGGCCCTTGAATTCCAACATGGGAGGTGCCAAGCAGTTACTATGCGTAGACATACCGGCGCGAGTACAGCCCAAGTACAAGCCCCGAATACAGCTCGGTCTTAAATACAACCATCCCGCCCATCAACTAACAGCCTCCTTGCTGCCAACCACACCACTCTCCTTCATCACCTCCAACTTTCATTCACCATGCGTACTCAGATCCTCACCAGCGCCCTGGTTACCGGGGCCATGGCCACCCGGCCTTTCCTCAACTCCCCCGATACCGGCATCGAGGCGGTCCTCGGCAGCACCGCCGGCCTTCCCGCACTCGCCGACATCAAGGGCCTTCCCGACTTTGACTGGGCCGCCGAGCACTCCCTCCCTGACAAGAACTACACCTACTACCGCAACGGTGCTGGTGGCGAGTACTCGTACCGCAACAACCTCGAGGTGTTCCACCGCTACCACTTCAAGCCCAGAGTTCTGGCTGGTGTCTCTCAACTGAAGAGCACTCTTGCGTAGGTCAAGTCTAAACCAAAGGCAGGAATGTAACTGACAAGTTGCTCGCACAGCACTACTATGCTTGGCCACAATGTCTCGGCCCCCTTCTTCATCAGCCCCTGTGCTCGCGCCGAGTACGGCAGCTCCGAGGCTGAGTACGGCCTGGTCAAGGGTGCCGCTGAGGGTGATATCATCTACATCGTACGTACCCTGGATGTGCCACTTTGTATCAAATGCTAACTAGAATCTAGCCCTCCCACTATGCCTACCTCTCCATTGAGCAGATCCACGCTGCCAAGGCCGAGGGCCAGGTTGTGTTCCAGCAGGTGTGTTTCCACAGACTGTCTCACGATGTTGCCAGTGCTAACCATTGCTAGCTGTACCTGACCTCCAACGACACTGTGACCCAGCAGGAGATCGATCGCAGCGAGAAGGCTGGTGCCGATGCCCTCGTCTTCACCGTCGACTCTGCTGCCGGCTCCATCCGCCACCGTGCTGGCCGATACGGCGTGGGTTCCGCGTAAGTCTTACTCTACCCTTGGACCCAGCTTCAAAGCTAACATGTGTTCCAGCAACTCCGCCTTCTCCACCTTCACTGTCAGTTCTTTCCCGCGAGCTAACTAGACTCAACGACTTCGAATTATCGCTGACAATTTAATAGTGGGACTACTACAAGAAGCTCCAGGAGAAGACTTCCCTCCCCATCATCCTTAAGGGTATCGGCAGCGTCGAGGATGCCAAGCTCGCTGTCAAGTACGGCGCCCCTGCCATCATTCTCTCCAACCACGGTGGCCGTCAGCTCGACGACAGCCCTTCCGCTCTCGAGGTTGCCCTTGAGATCTACCAGGAGGCTCCCCAGGTCTTCAGCAAGCTTGAGGTCTACGCCGACGGTGGTATCCGCTACGGTGGAGATGTCCTGAAGCTTCTCGCCCTCGGTGTCAAGGCTGTCGGTCTCGGCCGCCCCTTCATGTTCGCCAACGTCTACGGTACCGAAGGTGTCGCCAAGGCCATTGAGATCCTCAAGAACGAGATAGCCGTCGATGCTGGTAACCTGGGTGTTGCTGACCTGAAGAAGATCAACGCCAAGTTTGTAAGTTGAATATTCTTTCGTGAAATTGGCCATATCAAGTACTAATGCAATAATTCAGGTCAACTGGAAGCCCAACAACTGGTACTCCTAAATGACAAAAGGTTTCTGGCTGTAAAAGCTGGAAATTTTGTATATAGTTGCTTTGCCTGTCCATAAATTATTCGAACATAGAAATACAAGATTCAAGACTTCGCAAAATCGGTACCAATTTGATTGACTTTGTGTATTTCATTCTTTGTAGAACCATGGTGCTGGGAAAGCTCCCAAATATGTGATGGACTTGGTTCTATCGGCCGAGCCGGGTACAGAAGCTGATTGATACACGTTGCGGATTTGAGCTTGACTTGAAGTGGGAAGCACTGGTAAGAGCCATGTCATTGTGAGTGACTAGTGTCACTAACACCCACGTCCTTGTGATCAGTGAAGGCAATCAAGGTGGACATAAATTCTATACTCATGTCCGGTGTCACTACGCAAGATATGTCGGGACAAAACACTGACGGCGGAACAAAGCCTTGTGCACGCGGGTCCTCACATCCGTTTTGTATTGCAAAAACCAGATAGCCGGGAAATATATGAGTGTTTCATGGCCAAAGCTGGACCCTCCTTACATCAAAACACCGAACCACCAATAACCAAAGCCCAGTGGCTGCCGAGTCTTGAGGAGAGATGACGAACCCCATTCAGCAGGAAGTAATTCCGTGCTGCGTCCGTGCTCTGTAATCTGGGCAAATTGAGGAACCAAGTTCGGGAAAAACATGCATTACGAGATGACTGCCTGCCTTGGATGCGACCTCAGCTGAGATAAAAGCAAATATGCTGTGTGGAGCCGGTGGGTAATTCTGCACAATTATTATCGTGGGCTGAGTCTCGAGCAATCATATCAGTTTCAACATGTTTCAAGGATCACGTCAACTCACACCAGGCGACCAATAAGCAAAACCTGTCAAGCCCCGAGCTGTGAGCTTTGTTGGGGGCAGAAACCCATGGGCTAGGACGAGCAATCGGCATAAGTCCCTAGACGAAGCGGTTCCTGGCCCACAAGTTGCCAGGCAATGCCGGCTCCGATGCACGCTTCCCGGTTAGTTCGACTTAAGTTCCGAGTCCTGCCGGGTTCAGTGCACCCGAGGATCCATAGTGCGAGTTCTGGCAGCTTGTGATGTTGCATTTTCGCTCGCATAGTGCAGTCAGACAAGGAGTGAAACGGGCAGGATGAATCCCTGACAGTGCAACCTAAACTGACGACTCAAATTCGCCGGTATCCATTGACGGGGTCTTCATGCCAGATCTCGTGCGTTCTTTTTCGTCTTGGTGGTGATCTGTCTGCTCGATGCGAAGACCCAAGGCACTCTCTGCAGTGGGGATGTAGAACGCGATCCACTGTCTTCAGCTGTCGGGCATCGCGATGTCACGCATTGCGCTGTCGCGTACATGCTCCGTGCTATTGCACTATATGCACCTTATCGCGGCCGCGCCGTGTGCTGGCCCCCGTGCAGTGTTTTGCCTGCGAAGTGCGTTGGCAACCGAGTGGCGGCCGCATCGACATGGATATCCCCAGATCCCGGGGGAGGCTCCCGGCCGATTTCCCCGTACCCGATGACTTGCATATACTAGTGAGATGCTTCCCGAAGACAGGCCCGGCACGTATACATAGAATTTCAGGAGTCTTCTGCCAGGGTGTTTCCACGGGAATTCTGCTGCTCAACAATTTGCATCACAACTTATACCACCCACCTGCCCAATTGCCCAAGGGAGCATCACTAAACCGTCGTCTACGATCCCCAAGCTCCAGTCAAAACACTCAGTAACACTCATTCGGCATCCCGATTCGTCTCGCTAATCAACTGCCGCTGCTGCCGCAGAAACCCTGTCCTCGAGCCTTTACCGAATACCACATATCTCCCAGGTCCGGCAGCATCCACGCTACTCGGACCCGGCCAAATCAGTCACGATTTCCGCCCCAAACCGAATGAAGAAGTTGACGAAGAGCCTGCGGAGCCTTGGCCGCCGCCGCTCGAAGTCTTCTAAGTCAACAACCTCGACGGTGGCCTCATCCATTCACACCACGGATGACCACGAGATCTTTGCCTCTCCGGCAGAGGAGAAGCCCATGGTGCTCCCGGCGCCCGCCAAGGAAGAGACCAAAGCAAGAGCCCCCAGATTCGAACTTGAAACGGAGCCTGAGGCTCCCCCCAAGGCACCACCTGAGCCGGCCCCCAGGCGAGAAGAGCCCATCATCCCCGTCAAGGAAGCACCCAAAAATGAAACCCCGAAGGATGAGCTTCAGGTTAAACCTGAGCCACTAGCAAGAGCTATCAAGGAGAAAGAACCCGATCTTGAGCCTCAGCCCAAAGTCCAACCTGAGCCACCAGCAGAAAAGCCGAAGAAGGCAGGGCCTAAACCTGTGCCTGAACCCGCCCCTGTCAAGGATGAGCCGAAAGCTCCTGTGGAGAGGCCCAAGAAGGAAGCGAAGCCGACCGCTTTTCCGCCAGTGACTCTGGAGGAAGTGAAGCCCAAGGCACCTCCCCCAGTCGCCATGGAGGAAGTGAAACCCGAGTCTCCTTCGCCAGTCACTCTGAAAGAATCGAAACCCAAGGCCCCCCCACCAGTCATGCTGAAGGAAATAAATCAGTCTCTTCTCCCGGTCACTCTGAAGGAATCGAAAGCCAAGACTCCTCCACCTGTCACTCTGGAGGAAGTGAAAGCCAGAACTCCACCAACAGTCACCCTGAAGGAACCTAAAGTCAAGACGCCTCTGCCAGTCACTCCAACTGAACCGAAACACAAGGCTCCGCCACCAGTTACTCTGGAGGAAGTGAAACCTGAGTCTCCTTCGCCAGTCACCCTGAAGGAAGCGAAACCCAAGACACCTCTACCAGTCACACCGAGGGAAGCGAAACCCAAGACTCCTCTCCCAGTCGCTCTTGAGGACGTCCCCAAAATAGAGCACCCCGCTGAGGCTCCAAAAAGGTATTGGGCCGAAGACTCTTGGCATCTAGAGGAAGATCCGCGGGAACAAGATTCATGGGAACAGGTCGATCCATGGACACCGGGAGTCGAATCAACACCGACGGTCGAACCAACTCCGACCGTTGAACGAATCCCAGAAATTGCGCCTCCTCCGGAAGTCCTGCCAGCTCCCATGATTCTTGCCCCTCCTTCAATTGCCCCGGCCCCTAGGACTCTTAAGGCGCCCTTCACCGCATTGCCCCCGATGCAAGCTGAGATTCCGATCAGCATTTGGGTCTGGGCTAGTGCTTGAATGAATTTATTGTCTCTTTGAACTTTGCTCAAATGCCTCGCTTATGCTTTTGATTTGGAAGAACAAGAGGTTGGAACGAATGATTGCGACCGCCTCTTTTCAGCTATGCGCTGGTACAGGATCGTGATTCAGGAACAGCCATTAGCAAAAACCCTCGAGAAACCGAGATTCGAAGACAGGGGTATTGGCAACCAGTCCTCTTTTGAGTCTAGGTGTATGTCGTCTTCTCTTGTTAAAGAACAATTGGCTTCTCCTTTGACGGAAATAATTCCATCACCTTAGCATGCCTTTCCGGCGAGCTAAAAGCACCACGGATTTCATATGTATTTGAACAGATTGTATAATTCAGAACTTGTATTAAACAAAAGAAAATTTGATGCTCTTGCAACCCTTATTGGGTTTGTTAACCTGGTTTTATTGAGCACTTATGAGTGTAGGGGCGCCCCTCATAGCATCTATTGGTGTTGCGAGGCCGGCCATCGGGATCTTGCATGTGGACGAGGATTGAAGGTGATGTAATTGGTACCCCTCATGAGGGGCTCCGTCAGACTAATTGCTTCACCTCAAATGACCCCACTATATACTCAACGTCTTCTGGTTACTCTTACCATGCGGATTGGGTGAATCTTCTAAATTGATGTGCAATTCGAAAGCGTAGAAGCAAAGAACATTTTGCTTAAGGAGCTCGATAGGGCCTCCCTGGAGTCTACGATCGAATTCTCGTCTCAGACCGGGTCCATATCGACTTGGACCTTCACGCCGCCGTCGATGGACTTGAGGAGGTTGAACTCGGAGGTGAGCAATCCGATCTGGAACCAATCCTTGGACAACCTCTAATATATCACCTTCCAGAGGGCAAGATCGGAACCACTGGCAGAGGTATCGGTCCAAGCTATTCTTGCAAAGCCGCGGTAAGCACAATGATACCGAAGTGGTAATGTACACATTGCTGAGTCTGTAATAGCGAAGTGGAATTCGGTTGGCAGAGGTCTTCGATGCCGAGCTTTTCGAGTCTAAGCTTCGACGACTTGCATCTGGCTACGCTAAGAGACACGGAGATCTGCTCAAGTATGACGTCGAAGAGGAGCTTGCCCGTTTCAAAGAGTACCGCCCCAAACTCGCCAAATTCGCCGTCGACGGCGTATCTCTACTCCAATCAGCGCAAAAGGACAACACCAAGATCCTTGTAGAAGGCGCTAACGTAAGTACTCTACCCCGGTAGCCGAAGTATCTTTTTTGACTCTTTGGTGGGCTGAGCAATCGTGCCTGCGGTCTCATACCCCATTTCTCCGACCCTGCGGCGATATTGTGAGGCAGACTAGAAGTACCCTCACTTCATCTGGCCAAAGTAGCAATACGGCCGTGTCCTAATGCCTTTGGCCGGAATGGACTTAGAGAACTTTTAGCCTTCCTCACAATGCCAAACGGGATCAGTGTCTGCGATAAACCTGTGACTATGGTCCAGTAACCTTTTGACATATTAATATTTCTGCATGAAGATTGAGCCCTGAGATTATTTATGGATGACCCCATCTATAAGTAGTTTCAGGGCTTTGTTTTCATGTCAGAAAGCCCCTTTCTACATGTCGAAGGTGGACTAATGGTACTCGTTTTGATCCGCTCTGGCAGGAGAATGGGGCATCAGACCCAGAAACTTTGCTCGGCTTACCTAGAACAGGCCCTGATGCTTGATCTAGACATGGGGTCGTACCCGTGAGTCTTCTACCCCCCTATCTTAACTGCAAAATACTAATTGTGGACAACAAGATACGTGACTAGCTCTACCACAAGTATAACAGGCATTATCGGCGGTTTGGCACTTAATCCTCGTGCCCTCACAGAAGTCATTGGTGTAGTCAAAGCCTGTGTGTTTTTTTCCACCCGTCGTGTAACTGAAGACGACGCCACCGGTCCTCCAAAATGCATTGTATTTCGGGATTGGTGGCGGCTTCTTCACCCACACGCTCGCTTCCACATTCATACTGACGAAGACCAGACACAAGGCGAGTTGGTATGGGCAGCTTCAAGACGGAGGACCTCGGAGAGTAAGTATTCCAACCTCTTGGGCTGTGAGTGGTAATTGACCATGTGCGACAGGGTTGGCACGAAACTCCAGGAAGTGGGCCGAGAATGGGTAACGATTCATCGAACCGGGTTACGAAGAAGCAATACTGACTGTTTCTAGGGAACTTCCACTGGTAGAAGACGCCGTTGTGGCTGGTAAGTTTCTTGGATACTCGAAAGTGTGTGTTGAGTGGTCGTACTAATGAGAATAGGCTCGGTGTGTTAAATCCTATGATGATAGAAATGGAGCGTCCTGTACAGGTGTCACTAACACGTATTTGTAGACCTTTTTGTCGTCAAGTATAGCACGGCGATCAACTACTACACTGCACTGAACCTCACCAAGGTGAATATCTCTTCGCAAGTTTTGCCCTTGATTTAGGCACAATGACTGACTCGACCCTTCACAGCTTGATGTTCTCGACAGCTTCGAGACGATCAAGATCGCCATTGCGTACAAGGATCCCGAAACCGGCGAGGTTAGTCTTCATACTTGTCTTCGAGTTGACACAAGACACTGACGGTCTGTAGGAGTTGGCCGCATACCCTGCGGATCTCAACATCCTCGATCGCGCCGAGGTTATCTACCACGAGATGCCCGGATGGAACAAGCCTACCACTGACGCGAAGACCTACTACGATCTTCCCAAGCAGGCACGAGATTACGTTGATGTAAGAGTTTGGTTTTTACTAACGTGGGCGACTTTGCTGACTGCTTTGCTAGTATATTGAGAACTTCGTCGGAGTTAGGGTAAGCTTTAACTCTTAGGAGCCACTTCAATAGCCTGTGTATTGACAATTACTAGATCAAGTGGATCGGCACCGGTCCCGACCGCGAAGCTATGATTAAGCGATTTTGAAAGGCCGCCGGTGGCATGGGTTGGGCCAGGGTGAAAGAGGGCTATGTGTGAAGTCTGGTTGTACGCTTCCAAACGCAACAGGAAGTCCAATAAAATCTCTAAATCCGGGTGCCAGCAACGATAGAAAGTCATTCTGATATTCTCTGATCTCATGAACACAAACCATTCTGTGTATTCATTGGCCATGGGAGCGAATCCGGTGACGTCCCACGCAGCTCTATCTCCCATGCTTTTGGATTGATGATTGCAAGCTTAATTTTGGTCCAGATATTCTTTTGGTGTCAATATTTCAATGCCACAAAAGTCCTATTTCCCGGGTTTCAACAGAAAATCACTGCATCCTTGGCCCCGTTCATAATACTTAAATTTTGATGTAATTCGAGGTTATCGCTAACGATCTCTCCCATAAACCACCACCAGTTCTGCTTCCCCCGTTTCAAGTCATGTTATTAGCGAGGGCTCCCTGAGAGACCAAGCTCCGAACAAATGCCACCACCCCTCTGATCGCCACAGGAGGGATATCTCCGTCTTTGTCAAAAGAAGGGTCATACGATGCGATTGTAAGCGAGGCTGGTTGTGTTTTTCGGGTAATCGTCTCCAGGCATCCGACAAGATCTGTTTCCGGCAGACCGCCAGGGGCAGAGAATTTATTCACCATGCCCACCGAGGTGTCGAGGCAATCGAGGTCGACGTGAACCATTGTCGAACCTAGTTGTTGCTCTTCCAAGGTCTTCTGTAGCTCGGATTCGAAATTGACATGACGCGTTGTGTCTCCCCATATGGTAGAGAAGCCTGCGTCGATGACTCGCCCGCGCTCCAGCTCAGTCACGTCACGCATGCCGACGTTGACGAAACTCTTCTTCAGATTCATGGGCTGAAACCCAGGCACAGTAGACAACAGAGTCTTCCACCCGACACCCTCTAACATCGCCACTGGCATGGAGTCAAGGTACCCACTGGACAGGACGTCGGGGGTGTTGTAGTCGTCATGTGCGTCAAACCACACACAACTCGGCGTCATCTTCTGGCGAAGGAATTCGTTTGAGCCCGCGAGGCCAGCGGCCACACCCACTGCGGTGGAACAGTTACCGGAAAGGATGAGGGGGAATGAGCCGGCATCAATGACCTGAGTGACTGCCTTGGAGGTGCGACGCAGTAGCTCAAAGAGACGCCCGATTTCGCCCTCATACTCATCCACGGGCTCAAGCTCGACCACGCTCACCTCAAACCCTTGGTCTTTAAGCGCAGTGACGAGACCGGCCTTGATCAATGTTGTTGGTCCTGCGCCAACGGCGACGTTCTTGACGCCGACGTGGTAGGGCGACGAGATTATGGTGATGGACTTTGCAGGAGCCATGAGGGAGAAGCAGCTTCCCTATCGCGTTCTGGTAGAAAATGGGTTGGTATAGTTGTAGGTTGGCAAGTTGATCACCGTGCAGATTCTTGGTACGCTGAGTGATGTCTGGTGTGGACCGTAGTACTACACGCCGCTGGCCGTTGAGAGTGATAGTGGGAATCAGAAGAAAGTAAACATCTTCCGTCCCTGTCCCTCCTTTTATGAACTTTTCTAGAAGAACAGACACGCGTCGAGTGGGAAATATATGTAATCACGACTATTCCTTCAAAGTCCAGCCAAGATGCACGGGGCTTGGATCTATGCCTCCAACGTTTAGCCATGATGCAGGTTGTTTGGAGCTATTCCCCCAAAGTAGAGCAGTGCGAAGTGCGCCGTCAGAATGACACGCAAAAGAGGGACCAATGTGAAAAGGCCGCGATAGCCGAGGTTGACTATACGTAGCCCTGGTAATATGGGAGTACGAAGTACATGAGATATCACTGCCTGGCGACGTGGAGCTCTGAGTCTTGAGTCAGATGATGATTCGTATGCATGCCCTGACAACCAACCAGCCGGCGTAGATGTCTGCATTTCATGCATGTAACATAAAGGGCGAGCCTTGTGGGTTACTCCCTCATTCAAAATCAATTAGGCGTTCTGGGTTAACTTGCATGGAGAGAGCCACTATCAACTTGACACCTCCACGCCCTTCATGCCTTGGCGCTTTGCACTTATCTCGATGAACAGCCCCACACGTCGTCAATAAAAGCCAGTTGGTTGAAGGTTCGTGTCATTCCGGATCCAGATCGAACACCCCCGCAGCTCTATCCCTACACGGTATTCCAAGAAATGAAAATACAGAAGCGCCAGTTAAAAACATTCAAATACCCAGGCTATGCGTAATCCCGCTCCTCTCCTACTCTTCGTTCCCCGAACAGATATGCGGCCTCGAGGCAAAACCGCCCATGCCCTCTCTCCATGCGTCTCTCGCTGCCGTAGCAGATAAGTACCGCGTCCACAATGCCGCTTAGGATACCCTCCATAGCGCCCATCACCGAGTAACCAATGAAACTCGCCATCAAACCAACCACATAGGCGTACGCCGAACCCCTCGCTCCCATGCCGTCTGGAAGCTGAATACGCAACTGCTTAGCCGTAATCACCCATCCCGCCAAACCCAGGCCAGTAGCCATAATCAACCGGGTTGCCACCAGAAGCAACTTTGCCAATCGGTATGGGAGGAGCCCATTGGGCTGTCCCCGGAGACGCAATGCCCGTGGAGTCAGAGTTGTGGTCGGTATGCTAGGGGAGACCAGCTCCATCTGGTCCAGCCCTCTGGCCGAGGTTGCCAAGTTTTGCGAATGGATGGCCGAGTATGTGATGGTCAGCGGGTTCATCAAGGCCACGACAGGCGTCGGAATCCAGAAAGAAGCAATATTCGAGATAGCAGCGCCCATCCTCCTTGGCAGAAATATCAACGGCGCTCGGATGAGCAGGGACAGGAGAGTCGATTCGCAGATGCTGCCAAAGATAGTTGTTAGCGCGTGGTTAAGCGCAGCTGAGACAATCTCTCGTGAAGGCGTCGGTGGGCCGGCGTTCCGGTGAAAGTACCACTGAGACACAGTCGCTGCCGTGGTGCCGCGGTGGACAGCATTGATGACGGAAACGGTCCACATGTACAGGAAAATAAAGGCTGCTCCCAACCACCAGCTCGAGAAGCGGATCACGAACCGCACGAGCGACTTGGAGAAGTAACCTCCCATGAAAACGCGTGTGAACATGACGAGCCAGGCCCAGGTCCAGATTACGATCAACGCCAAGCACCCGAAGCCCACCAGCATCAGTGCCGAGTTCTGAGCCAGAATCTTGCTGGAGAACTGCAGAATCTCAATCGCTTGCTGGATTGCACGACGTCCCCTCACGACCAACCATACCCAGAGTATACATGCGGCAGCGGGGATGATGGCTGTCCACCGCATGACGGTGTCCTGCAGGCTCGCTCCGTGTGTCCGACCTTTGAAAGAGGAGACAAAGGAGTAAATAGAGAAAGAAAACAAGATGACGGGCACCGCGATAAGAATGACGCTAACGAGGGGTCGGACGAAAGACCTGAGGGCTGCAAGCCAGACGAACGACACCATGACGGCCACCACTGTATCCACTGCTAGCATGTGAAATGACTTCTGTAGTGTGGTGTAAATGGTATCACCAACAGGGCTCTTTCCTGGCGCCGTATGTAGCCAGACGAGAAAGAAAGTCGACATCATCCCGGCAAGACTGATGAGGAAGATCCAGGCAAAAAAGGGGTCATGTCGAAAGATTTCGCCTTCGGGGAAATTCACCGTTGTTTGGATAGGCTCCTCATCGTCTAAGCCGTCTTCACGTCGCGCACCGCTCATTTCCGTTTCTGTGGTAGACTCCCTCCGAACCATAAATGGTGTTCGCTCCGAATCGCCAGTGTCGCCGCGCTTGAACCGCTGGAAGGCGGGAGGGCTGGTGTCGGTCGGGGTCTCGCCCAAGAGAGATGCAGGCGGATCCTCGTCCAGATCTGCCTGTGACTCGAGCCCAACATCCACCATCTTACCCTTTCCATCGGGTCCACGCTCGCTGTTCTGGTCCACGCTTGATCTAGGACTGTCCTCAGCCTCCTCCACGAGGGTATCATTCGCTACGCCTGGGCGATGCGTACTTCGGGCGCCATTCCAACTGCTTTTGAGGCCGCGTCGCAAGCCTCGATCTTGATAAGGGTGGTCTCCGTGGCCAACGCTGTCGTCGAACGAGCCCCGGCTATGGGCATCTGAATCGACGCTGTCGGCCAATCTGCTCGCAGCAGCCACGCGACGGGACCTCTGCAAGGCAAACAAGTCGGCCGCCTCTCGTTCCCTCTCTTCCTCGTCATCCTCCTCGCGAAACTCATCTAGGGTGCTCTGGAAGAGCGGGGCATCCTGAGCGGCGGAGATGCGAGACGCAAACGCAAGCTGACCGAAGCGAGAGCCACCGCCGTTCTGTTGATAAGGATTCCCGCCATAGCCACGAGATAGAAATGATCTACTGGGGTTCGCGCCTCGGCCGGCGTCTCGTTGGGTTCGGGAGGGTCGCGATGTCCAGTCGGATTGCCGGGGAGGCGCCTCGTTGTTGTCAGGTTGGCCGAAGTTGGACAGCCTCGACTGCGACTGTGCTAGGAATCTGGATGCATCTGGAAATAGTCAGCATCGTCGCGAGCGCTGGGAAAGACATGTTCTTTGCACGAACACTCCGAAAACATGGCGCGCTCTCAACACCAGCCACCTCACGTGCGCCCAAGCACACTGCAGCAGCGACCTCGATAGACTGATTGTCGATGTGACGTAAGGCGGAGACCGCAGGCAGACAGGCAGACGAGCCCTCGTGTGTCAGAGCGTCGTTGGAGGTGTTTAATCGGGTCGCCAAAAGGGATATCGGGGAAGCAGATCGGACGGAAGCGAGGGTCGCCGCGGGAGACAGTGGTGTATGTATGAGGAAGAAAAATATGCAAAAGGCAAAGATGGTTGTGCAAAGGTTACCAAAAGGTCATGAGGCGGCCCGGCAGACAGATGAGGCGTCCTCGGCTTATCACTGGTGCTGGGTCGCTGACTGACCGAGTTCAGGCAGACAGGCAGGCCGATCTGCTCCAGTTGTCCAGGGACCTTCCTGGGGCGCTGAGCTTTAGTGGTCGGGACCGGCGGTCAGCAGAGCCTAGGAGGGCCCACAGCGCCTAGGACCGTGGCGGGACGCACTCAGGCGCCACAGGCAGCCGCCTTGCCAGAGCATCTTGAGAGGGATCAAGGGTGACCTGGGGCCATGTACTTGTGGTGCGGCATGACACGTGGATTACAAGGCATGGATACATATGCACAGGTACTCGTTGGTGTTGATGCACGCAATCTGCCGTCACAGCACATCCTGTACATCAGCCTCCAACATCTCGTATCCAATGCCCCTCTCTGTTATAGATGCACAATCTCTCGATATATTGTATGCATTCCTCATTGCTACACTCGCAATCCTCGATACATATCAGCCCATGCGATACTCGACCTCGAACAGTGACCAGTGGCCGGATGACTGAACAGGGCAGAACGGCTGATCAAACGACCTTTTTGCGCTGCGATCAACTGACTCTTTGGTGTCTTACCCAATGCGTTATCGCAACTCGCCCGTTGCGTCACCGATAGCGCAGCACCGAAGCCCAAAACCCCACTGTAACTAGACCCTATTTGGTGGGAGGTCCTCCACCTCAGTCTGGATCGTCACGCTCGCGTCACGCCCGGATGGTCTCAGGTCACTTCCAAGTGCGGGAATAGCATGATATCTCGATAATTGTAGAAATTATTTATTATCCTGGCCATGTTTGGAGGAAATTTGAGCTCATTCATTGGAAATGTTTATTCTTTCTTACTCCCGGAGATCTTTAGGCTACTCTCAGCTACGAACGACAAGTGTTTCATCCTGACGTACACTAGGGCAACCATGGACCGTCAAATCACTGTCATCATGAGGTGGCATTCTTCGTTGTAAAGTCAGCGTTCCCGAGAATCCTGAATTTACTGTCCCATTCAGAAAAGTATCCAAGATCATTTCCACAATCTCAATAGGGTATTTGGGGAGGACAACCTCACCATTATTGCAGTCGAAAACTGCTGCGGTGTGGCCACTACCAGAACATCGCGACGCCTAGAGGCGTTAAGGATCCCGTCGGCTTCCGTCTGTCAAAGATTTCCCTAGGGGTATCGACACCAACGGTGCACACGGCTGCATAGAATCCAGGGTCACGGGGGTTTGCCACGTTGTGTCTCGCTTCTACCAAGGAAGTCCCGGTATTAGTGCAGCATGGCGGCAGATGACGGCAGTGGCATTCCATCCATGCGTGCTGACGAGTGAATGAGACATAGGCTCACTAATAACTGAGGAGCATGTCTATTCTCACACATGCAGTTTGCTATTTACACACACAAGTACATACTCTAATCCTAAAGATAATCATCAATCATGCACCTAATACAGCGGCTCAGGAAATAAAATTTATATAACCCTTAGTCTTAGTACTTGTCCCCTAATAACAATTCTTATTACATTTATCAAGTTAGATTTGTTAATAGAGCCAGAGAAGTTGGTCTTTACTCGAGTCCGCGTATCCATGATGCTGTTGACATGAAAGTGGGGACGTATCATTGCCTATTATGGCGGCCACGCCCTCGTCAGACAACATTGGCCTCGGAGACCCATGTACTCGGTATACATGGGACTTGGCAATGATGTGATATCAAGCCACGGGCCAAGTAATTGACCTAATGCTTGTTCCGACTCTTATCGTCACGGTTCACTCTGACGGCGATGAGGGGGTACGACCCATGCATGTCTCCGCTGTTCCCGGGGCTCCTTTCGTAGGAGCAGTAAGGCAGATAGGCGATTCTGCACATAGCATCGTCGGAACAATTCGCACTGGAACTCTTTGGGCATGGCGACTGTTCGTTCATCCACTATTGTAGCCAAATGTACGAGTCATAGGTGGATCGGCAGAGGGGGAGTCGCTGGAAGGAAATCACAAGCCTCCGTGATCGTTCTTCATGCCCCCAAAGCGCCACTAAAAGAGCCCCAAGTCCTCGGACCCTCCCAGACCCCGGAGGCTTCCAGGTTGCTGGCGTGGAACCATGCCATCGTCACCTGCAACGACGCCCGCTTCCCGTACTCTCCCCCCTGTGATCTGGCCTTCATCTACTTCACTCCGTCACCTCTTGTTTTTGCATTACTGGCTACGCGCACCACACATAAGCACCCCCCTCGCAATTCCACGGATCCAAGTTGTAGATATCTAGAGACATCATTTTGTTCTAGTCTAAAGCACGTCTTCTTACGGCCAGGCCGCTTTCAAAAGCACGTGCCCCTCGCCTCAACAGCTCTCGCGATAGCTCCCTCCTCCCTCCAAGGCACCAACACAACGCCTCTCCGTCTCTTCTTCCTCCTCCTCCTCCTCCAGAACAAACTCGAATCTTTCCTCTCTTCTTTCATCACGGTCTCCTCGCCTCTCCGCGCCTCCTCTCCCACTCGTTACCCCTCCCTCTCTTCCCATGTCGACCACTCCCTGGGACTACATCGCCAAGCTCGTCTGCATCGGCGACTCAGGATGTGGCAAGTCTAGCCTCACCATCCGCCTCTGCGAAGGCCGATTCTCACCCCATCACGACGTCACCATCGGCGTCGAGTTCGGTTCCCGCATCGTCCCCGTCGGCCCGCCTCACTCCAAACCCGAAGTCCGCCCCTCCTCCGCCGACCCTTCAGACCCCGATGGCCTTCCCGAACCTCCGCGCGACGCCTCTTCAGTGCCGCAGAAGCATATGAAGCTCTCCCTATGGGATACGGCCGGCCAGGAGACATACAAGTCCGTCACCCGCTCCTATTTCCGCGGCGCCAGCGGCGCCCTCCTCGTCTTCGACCTCTCCCGCAAGCAGACCTTCCAGCATGTCACCGATTGGCTCAACGACCTGCGCCAGATAGCCGAGCCTGACATCGTCGTCATCCTTGTCGGCAATAAGGCCGATCTCGCCCAACAGGAGGACAACAAGCGCGAGGTCACTCGTGAGGAGGCCGAGGAGTGGGCCCGCCGCAACGGCGTCATGGAGTACGTCGAAACCAGCGCCAAGAGCGGCGAGAACGTTGAGAAGGCATTTATGCGCGTCGCCGAGAGGATATACAATAACATTCAGGCCGGGAAGTATGATCTTAACGATAGGAGGTCCGGTGTCAAGGGACCAGCCGCCGGTGGGAACCGCCAGGTAAGACTCGCAGGCGACTCGAGCAAATCGTCAACCGGGGGCTGTTGCTAAGTCAAGCAAAATATTATTACAAGAGGAGGACAGGAGGGAGGCACAGAGACACAGCTAGTCCAGGAGGCACGCGCTCGCATCATGATACCCCTTGTCTGCAAGAAAACGTTGTCATCATCAAACAAGTGTATGAATTGAAGTACTCATCAAGGATTGTACAATAATGCGTAATACACTGTCGGCCCTACCAGGCCGGCTAAAGACCCATAAAGGAAATATTGCATTAGACGCGGACCACATTTCGGTGACTGTCTTCCTTGAACTCTTTTTGTCTTTCCTTGCTCGCTTTCCCAGCCCAGATCCATGAAAATACGTCTCCTTATCTTAGATTCCGAACATCCTCCGATATCCTTAGACCATTTGTAAAGAGGGGATTGTATCCGCGTCTCCGCCATAATACATATTGAGCGAACTCATCTATAGTTACACCTCTCAAGATGGACCGAGCAGAGCTCTGTCCATGTGTAAGAAGGTATGTGGAGATCACTTAGTCAGTGATGCGCCAGCCGTCAAACCACTTCATGTAGCCGTACTGCTTGTGGTTTCCGGTCATGCCCCAGCAGATGGGAATGAAGTAAACGTAAAGGCCAATGATGACGGTGTACAGAATTCCGTAGACGACCCCCTGGATGGCCTTGTTGCGGTTGCGCATAAACCAATCGACCAAGAAGCCAAAGGTGAGAACGGCAAAGTACAGAGCCGGGTAGTAGTGGTGCACGTAGGGTAACACGCGCCATAATGACAAAGGGGAGGTAATGAAGGAACCATCCGGCGATGGGTACAGAGCAGCGTAGTGGATCAGGTCAATCTCCTTCTGGTTGAGATCCTCGAAGCCGCGTTGCCATCGGAGGATGTACCAAACAATAACGAGGCCAACAACGCCGAGTGAGACGGTAGATCCCCAGTAGACGAGGGGGTTACCAAGCAGGAAGTACTTGACGATGTCATCGCCCCAGCCGCACATGCGGAGACCAACATTCAACACGGGCCACTGCCACCATTGAGAAGCGAGATCATCCTGCTTATCGGGGTCGGGAACAAGGGCGTTGTTGGAGGTCATCATCGCAACGTTGAGGTGGACAAAGTCGTGGAAGAAGGGGGAGGTGTACACGCCAGCCTCAGCGGGGGGGACTAGTTGGAGTCAGTACAGGCCAGAGCAATAAGATAGTGTGGGCTTAACATACGCTTCTCGTTCACGTGGGCCTCGACGTTCCAGTGAGTGTAAGTGTCGCGAGGGTTGTTGTCCTTGGTGCAGGTAACCTCAATTTGCTTGAAACCCCACTGAGGAAGGTTTACATTACCAGCTCGGAGGTAGCAGCCCATGACCTCGTTCTTGAGACGGAAAGCGGTGGTGAGGGTGCGGAGCTTGCTGTGGTCGCGAGAGGCAGCGTCGCGGACAACCTCGACCTTCCAGTGATCCTTCTCGTCGCCGACAGTCAGGTTACCGTAGCAAGAAACTTCCTTCTGGCCACGGCTAATGGGGGCGGCGATATCGTGAGAGTGCAGGTTACGGCCAGTCTGAGCGTGGATAAGACGGATCATGGAACCGTCACCAATGTATCGAAGCTCGGGGTCCTCGGCGTTGTAGACGGGGTCTCGGCGGTTGGGGTAGAAGAACCAGTCGTTGTTGGTGTCCTTGTGGTGGTAGCAGGTGATCTGCTGCTGCTTGGAACCCTCCGGGTAAGTCTGAACGTGAGAGTGGAGAAGACCACCACCGTATCCCATGTTCTTGATGGTCGCGCGGGAACCGAACACAATCTCGAGGGGGCTGTCCTTTCCGACATTGGTACCCTTCAGGTTGGCCTGGAACAGAGAGCTCATCTGAGCATCGCCTGGGCCGGTCTTGTCGAGGATAGCAAAGTGCAGAGCAAAGGAGAGCATGTAGATGAGGAAGGGGATGACGATAAGACCGACGACTCGAGTAACGACATGGGCACCGAGGGTAGTCTGGAATCTGTCAGCATTTTGCAAGGCAAACCACGTGTAAGAGAATTACTTACAACAGGCATCTTGGTGTCACCAAACTTGTTCCAGAGATCCTCAATGGTGTACAATCCAACCAAGGCAGTCACAAAGAGACCAACGAGCTTGACACTGCAGACACAGCCGATGCTGATACCAGTCATGAAGAGCCAGAAGAACCACTCGGGCTCAAAGCTGCTGTGGCGCTGGTTGTGGAACTTGGCCCAGCAGAAGACGGTGGCGACAGTGCCGCACAGGAGCATAGAATCGAGGAGGATAAAGCGGCTGATGGTGGTGTACGAGTTTTCGCAGAGAACCATGAGAGCGACGAGCCAGACAGCGGGACGACGAAGCTTGAGCTCTCGAGCGGTGAAATAGGCCAGGGGGATGCAGACAATGCCGAAGGCGGCATTGAAGGCACGCATAAAGGTGTAGTCGACATCTTCGGGGTACTTCTCGCCGGACTTGAACTCGAACGATCCGTTGTATCCAGCGAGGACTCCGGAGAGACCAACCAGCATCTTGCCGAGGGGAGGGTGGACGTCGAAGTAGTATTCATGCTTGATGTAGTAGCTTCCGAACTTGCCAAAACTGCGCGGCACGGGTCAGTAATGCTACTTGAGCCGCGATGATATGAGGAGACGTACTGGGCTTCATCCCAGGTGACAATGTTGCTGATGCCAATCTTGTATAGTCGGGTGAAGATGGCCAGGGCTGTGAAGATCAGCGGGGCAATGACAACCTCCCACTCGTCGAGGACGTTGAGGAAGGACTTTTCCTAGAGACTCAGTCAGCACATTGCATCCTAATGTCTGGGATTGCGAGGTACCGCACCTTCTTGGCCAGCTTCTTGTTGTCCTCGGGCTGGGCGGGCTGGGGCTGGGAGGTGGCTTGCGACGCAGCGACGGGACGTTTTCTGAGACCATCGCCCACGTCCGCGCCAGAGGCGACGGCGGCGGCCTTGTCGGCAGCCATGTTGCGTCAATCGAGAGATGTGAGGGCGATCTGTAAGGAGACGCGAGGAGGGCGTTGCGGCGAGGTGAAAGGGGGTTGATGAGGTCGGCAGAAAGGTGCCGAGGACAGCTGGAGAAAAAGACCGGACGAGCTGTCAGACTCAAAGGGTAAAAGGGGCGAGAGCGTCGACGAAGGCGGGCAGCAGGCCGTCGTCAATGCGAATAGCAAGGCAGAAAAGCCAGGACCTGTATTGAAGTCGCAGGTTGGAGAAGAAAGAGAGGAAGAAGAAAGACCCAAGACCGAGACCAGAGTGGTCGAGAAAGAATTGGCGGCGTGGTGGTTCCAAGAATTACGACACGACACGCATTCGACGGCATCCCCTGAAATGCCACATATGCTTCAGTGGGCTGTCGGAGCACTAGCACTGTCTAGCAGTAAGACTCCCCCGTAGGCCCCCGTAGGCCCCCGTCCGGGTGCTGTCGCCTCAGGAAATCCCACGCGTGGCGTCGATTCTGGGCCAGTCGAAACAATCGAAACACTCCGCCCGCCGTCAGCTCGCCTCCACTATCGTCCAGCCGCAGGGGCTCGCTGCTGCGCTGCGCAAGGGAGCTGCGTGGGCCAAGGGGCGAGGGAGCGCTAGCAGGATCTCCACTAAACATCGGTGGATCCCTCAGCCTTTGAGACCTGTCAGCCTCCTAACATTCTCCGAGCTACAATCGACGCGAACTAGCACGTGCTTCCTCACGTGAAGCAAGGTAAAAATAGCAACCAGAGCTGTTCCAGCAGCTCAAGTCAAGGGAGACGAGACAAAGACAGACTTGAAATTGAGAAAAGGAGGTGCCCCTACCAAGTTTTGGGGAGACCTACCACTTTCAGTAGCACCCTGGCTAGCTAAATAAATTAACCTCCTCTGTGTCTGTTTGCACCATCACACTAGATTATTTGTCCTTTATCTTTCCGCCTCACCACGGTTTGTATAATAGCGCTCAAGTGCTGATAGTTAGCAAGAAAATCGCCCTCTGGGGTCTGCATTTCCTATCAGTCGTTAACCTACTCAATTTTGGCCCTGGGAATTGCATTCTCAGCACTGTTCATGGGACAGAAATCATAGAAGAGGAGACCTTCATAATAACTGGAGGTTGCGCCGTGCTCGCATTAGCATTCATTGGGATGTTTTGAAGAGTTGAACCCGGAAAGACTACCATATTGACGACGGGGTTGATCTCTTGAAAATGGACCTCAATTACACCCATGCTCTGTGTTGGAGTGCCAATCGAATTTTCGTCGGGGCCGATCAATTCCGAGTGAACTGATATAACAGCGTCGTCGGTGTAACATATGATTCGTGGTGATTTGCCCGGAACTTGTTTTCTTCTTATGTTGCGACTTCAATGCACATGAGAACAAGGAGAAATGGTGTCTACCCTCCCATGTCGCGGTGAGATTTAAGGCAAATTTCAAGAGAGAAATACGAGATGTGGCACCCAAATATTGTGCCTTCTACATAGGAAAACAGACACGATAGGAATTGTTGACAAAAGTGTAAGCTAAGAGATCGTGGTAGCAATTGAAGGTTCACATGCCTCAACCGCACGAGCCACATTTGCTCACGTCTAAACACACTAGCGAGGCTGAAGATCGCCCTCCCCGCCACGGAAGCACCCACTGAAGCAATCCTTGTCAGCTCATAAACCCGGCATGCTCTGATACGAACTCATTACATGTGATTTCCCCATCCAATTTCAGCTTGTTGGGGTATATTCATCGTATGTTCCCTTTAATCCCGTAAAATACCCAATAACCGCAGTCATCTTCAACACGCCATGTGTCACTGTTCGTCGAATTGCCAATTGTACTCGGCTTCCTAGAAACCTGGGCCCAGCCCAAAACAGAGGGTAATTGTCGTGCACGTGCATCACCACAAAGAGCGAGACCAATAAGACGATACCGCCCCACAGCCCGTCTTCCTTGTCTTTGATACAACTGACAACGTTGCGGAAAAAAAACCGCCTTGTCTCCATCATTCGGGTCTGTCCATTCCTTTATCCGGAGGTCGACATTTCGGGAAGGAGAACCCTCGTCTGTCTCATCAGCTCGGCCGTACTGGTGGATCACAAATCGCGGGATCGTGACGATGCCGTCTTCGGAGCCGAATACGGCAGTCTTGTCTCCAACCGTGATGAGGGCATGACCCTGTAGTACTTGGACGTATTCTAGTAGATGTTAGCAGGGTTGACTGTCAAAATAACCCGGTCATAAATCATTCCGGGCTTACCAGTCTTGTCTTCATGCCAGTGAAGACCCGTTCTCGTTGTGGTGCCGACGCGAAAGACAACGGTTGAAGTTGGGTTGCTCGCCCGACAGTCGGCGAACTCGACACCGCCCTGATCGAGGAATAGTGACGACTCGTTTCGGGTAATTGATCGTGGCATGATGAATAATTCCGCTTTTTTGGCTCATGTTGACCATAATCCTTGCTTTTTGGCGGATGTCAAGCTATTTGAATAGCTGTATGGCTACCTCCTGTGAACAAGAAGTCACCGACGTTCGTCCGACTCCGAAGCCTGCTAGCTGCATAGCCTACATAGCCTGCATGACCACTTGGCTTAGGCTTCTATCTCACTTTGGCCCCCATGCTACGCAGAAATGCGGGACAAGTGTTTCGTTGCATGCTAAGCCACGGGAACTTGAGCGCATCGGGTAAGGAACGTTTGAGAGAGCACTATTCACTGGCCGAAACCCGCCATGCCGATGCCCTCACATGGCTTCGAGAGCAACGCCACAGGGTTCTGCTGTCTCATGGCGGCGGCAGGTCGTGACCCACTGCAAGCCCATTTTGTAGTTGGGTCGTCTCGGTTGAGGAGTATCTTTTCGATCTAAATTATTTTTCTCGAATACCTTCTCTGAGTCGTGCATGCTCTGTCCATAACTCTAACTTTCCAATCCCCGCCTTGAAAATCCATCATGTTTTGTCAATTTGGCACCGTTGTCCGAGTTCGACGTGTGCACTGTCCCCGGCTTCACAGACATCCACCTCTCACCATTGCAGTTTTTTATTTGCAATAGTATCATGGTCGAACTGAATCCCTGCACTGCCTGTGCGAACATTTCATTCTTGCGGTCACGATTGGGAATTCTCACAGTCGCACCTCGACAGCTCTTTTATCTCAGCACCAACGCTCAGGGTAGCCCTTGTATGTGGCATGTCACCGGTTCGCCAGGAATCCATAATAAACCCGCAGAAATATAGAACTACAGAACCTCGACACGCAACTGAGCCCAGTAAATCCACCGAGACCTGCGGGACGCTGAAGGTCGATTGGGTTCGGGCGCCCCACGCCACTTCCAGAAGAGGTCTCCAGCCGTGGCTGCGATCAATCACATGTTGAAAGGGGCCCGCTTAGGCTCCGCTACGCGGAGGCCTGTTTGTAGTACACCAACGCCTTATGTCATCCACCGCATCTCGTGGCCACTCTTCGGCGACTCAGACCCTCCAGACCTCCAGACTCTCGTCATCCCGTCCTCATGCTCTCGTGAGGCGTCGAGTTTAGTTTGAACAATCCCCTCCTTTGCCCTCGCTCCTCTCTCCGCCTCTCTCTCGCCGTCTGTTGCTGCCCAGATCTCGGGGACTTCCGACAGCCCTGTACCTTGTCACCCTTGCACCTCTGGCCCTTGCCACCGCCAGGGCCCTGATGTCTTCCCTCGTCTCCGACTTTCTCATCAATCCCGTCTTGCGACAAGCCCGCCGATTTTCTGAAATTTCCCGCGCCACGTTCGCTGGCGATGGGGACAAACCCTCCGTACACACAGACGACAACGCAGTGAGCAACTCCCGCCACATCGATAACCCCGTCCCCGATTCCACCATCCCCGTCGAATCCCCCCTCCCACGACCCCTCAGCGCCTCGACCCAGGAGACCCGAGTTAGAGTTGAAGAGCCGGCACCGAGACCCGCCATGGCTGATGCACTGCCAACCCGCGACCACATCAGCCTTGCTCTGAGTCCGCGCAGCCCGCGCAAGATCCCCGAGGACGATGGCATGAAGGAGTTGAGGACCAGGATCCATGGCATCAACGCACGTGATATTCCCTCGGAAGAGAAGGCGAAGTTGATACATGACACCCTGTTGGAGGGATACCGTGCCTCAAGGACCGACTTGCATATTGCCAAGGTCTTGGAAAGTGACGGGTCCCTAGAGTCAGCGCTTGCCCAGTCGCCCACGTCGAGTCCATTGAAATTTTGGCAGATCCAGTCGGGAGAGGCACTGGATGCTGAGAGGTTCATCCTAAGCGACGAGGACATCAAGCCCACGTACGTTCCGGTAAAGCAGCCGAAGCATCACGGGAGTGAAACACCTGTGATGCCCTCCGAGGTGGTACCAGAAACGGACCAACCCCTCGGATGTCAACACTATGAGCGAAACATCAAACTTCAATGCTTTACCTGCAAGAAGTGGTACACATGCCGCTTCTGCCATGATGCGAATGAGGACCATAATCTTGTTCGCAGGGAAACCAGAAATATGCTTTGCATGATTTGTGCTACTCCCCAAAAAGCATCTAACGCATGCATCGGCTGTGGCGAAATTGCCGCCCACTACTACTGTAACATCTGCAAGCTCTGGGAGAACCGTCAAAGCAAATCTATCTATCATTGCAACGATTGTGGTATTTGTCGACGAGGCATGGGTCTCGGCAAAGATTTCTTCCACTGCAAGGTGAGACAAGTGTGTCAAATTAGATTCATCGATCAGATGGCTAACTGTAACGCAGACCTGTCGTGCATGTATTTCAACATCGATTGAGACCTCTCACAAGTGCATCGAGCGATCCACTGATTGCGACTGTCCCATTTGTGGAGAGTACATGTTCACGTCACCACGACCTGTCGTGTTCATGCCTTGCGGTCACAGTATCCACAGAAGATGTTACGAACAGCACATGAAGGTGTCATACAAGTGCCCAATATGCAACAAAAGCCTTACGAACATGGAAAGTCAGTTCCGGAACCTAGATGTGGCTATCCAGAGTCAGCCAATGCCCCCGGAGTTTCGTAACACCACAGCAGTCATTTTGTGCAATGACTGCTCAGGGAAGAGTACAGTTCGCTATCACTGGCTGGGCCTGAAATGTTCTATATGTCGGTCGTACAATACCGTGGAAATGAACATCCATGGAAGGGACTCTGGACAGGCACAGCCGTCCTTGACCGAGGAGGGAGAACTACCAGTCGATGCTGAAGCAAGCCGCCAAGCTCCAGCATCTACATCAGGGAATAGGGTCGCCGCCGTAGCGGTGAACAGGCGCAGGCATTCTTCGCACGGCATCGAGGCTCAGTATCGCGCACCTGACAGGGTAGCACGATCGGTCTCCCCTCTCTTAAGTCTAGAATCCATCGCCGCCCATCTGCCCCAAGATGATGAGTCGGACAATGATATCCTAAGACTTTGGAGGGGTCGCGAGCAGAATGATGAGACATCAACAAGCGACGAGGAGACTGAATCAGATGACGACACTGATGGCCCCTCTGATGCTGAAGATGACGAAGAAGACGACGATGACAACGAGATTATGCTTATTGGGCATCGATGAGCAAATACAAGCTCACAAGCTCCAATCATGACCAACGGAAGCATGGAAACCTATTTGATACTTTTTTTTTGGGGGGGACTCATTATGCAAGGAGTTTGAAGGATCTGGAATTTGACGGCGATATCAATTTCGAGTTACTTAGTTTTGTGTACCGGTATAGTTTCCTTGGGTTATTCTTGGATGGAGTTTTTGGAACGTTTGGGACCTTTTACTGTTGGATGTACGGGCGCGGCAAAAAGTGATACGCTCACTATCCAGCATGGACATGATATATTAATGCAATACTCCTGTAAACTCCATATTCCCGTGGTTTGGTTCATTTAACGGATCGCATAATTGTCAGTTTTCGTCCAGCATCCGGGCTGGCATCACCGCCGTCTCGCGGCGGCGGCGGCATTGTGCTCCACCTCTTGAGCCTCGCCTCTCAGTTCCTTGATGACTTGCTAAGAAGCAACGAAAATGAGTCACTCAGTTCAGGCCTCGTCGGGTTTCAAAAATGGCAAAAAGGGCCAGCCACGGGTAAACTCACCGCCAGGGCTTCAGGATTAACGCCACGCTCAATCATGGAGATGCAGATAGACAGGGTGCGACGGTCAAGTTCGCAGTTCTGGATAGTGTTAGGTCGGCACAGGGTCAGCGCGTCAGGGAGTAACGAACGAGGATAGTAGAGATCTCGTGGAGAATGTCCACGGCTTGCTGCGCCGCGGCGTGTTTGTCGGCCTCGGGCATGATGGCGCACGGTGTGTTCGAGTGGGTTGTAAGAGGGAGATCAAGGTGACGCTCGGTTGGTTAGGGAAGTGGAGGTGGGGTTGGAGGAGAGTTGTGGTGGGGGAGACGCGGTTGGTGGATGCGTTGATTAAAGGAGCCACCGCCCGTAATATGATCCTGGCATTCACACTGAACATCCACCAAGTTAACGAGTGTGGTATTTTATATTAAAAGTTCGTGGTAGAGAACTATTAACTACATATCAGTACTCAATGGGAGGCAGAAACGACCAAAGCTGTGCTGTGCTAGGTTTCGATCAACCATTGATACATGCTTCTTGTCCGAGATGCATGCAACCGATCTTCCGGCTGTGGTTAGGCACTCCAGTAATTGATCAGATCCCTACTAACCTGCACCAAAAGTCTGTAATTCAAGGCGTACGGCATATTATTAACTAGCTAGAGATTGATACGAGCCAGGTGGACACAAGACTACGTATTGCCGTGAGGCGTCAGTTGGAGCAACAGGTATAAATTTGTCATCTAGTGCCCACCTATTCGGCTGCTGGTGATGAATGCAAACTGAGGATCAAACGAATCACTAGAAGATTGATTTTACGACTGTGCAAGGAGGATACTCTATTGACATCTCAAATTACCTCTCGTTTTAATTGGTAGTGAATTTACAAGCACCTCGAAGATGCGTATAAGCAAGACATTTCACATACCAGTCGGGAATTTGATTAGTGGGTTGACAAATCGCCAACTTGCTTCAGGATATATGAAGCTGTTGATTGTATCGCGGTATCAAAAGAAGATTATTAAAAGTAGAAACTCTTGCAATCAAGACTTCATTGCCTCCACGAACAACTCCCTCATTCCCTTGAGGAGCACCACCAGCTCTCTCGATTCGTTCACCCGATCCAAAACCCGCTCAACCTTCTCTCTCTCCAGCTTCGGCCGACAGTGCTTAACGTCGTAGTCACGAGAGCTAGTGACAAGTTCGAACCACGCCTCCCGCTCCCAGTTCTTCTCATCGATATGTGTGTAAACAAACTTGAGCCGGTCGTCGTGGCCCGCGCCTTCGATCTTCAGGCAGAGGTTGGTGATCCAGAAGTCTAGCTCCGGTACGTTAAATCGTGATTGAGCCTCCTGCTGCTGTGCATGCGAACGCTGCGCTGCAAGTCGCGCGTCGATCTCGGCCTGGGTCTGTGTGATCTGCGCCTTGAGGCTGTCGCGCGTGGCAAGGTGGTTGTCGCGCTGTGAAGCGAAGGAGTTGATGGCAGCCTCCATCTCCCGGGTCTCGGCCTCTTCCTTCTCGACGGTCTGTTGGTGTGACGATGTCTTAACTTGGATGATCTCGATATCTCTCTTCTTCATTCGTTGATCCTCTGGCAAACAATAGTCAGCATGCTGTCGCATCATCATCAACCCAGACGTCGCATACCTTGAAGTTCTGCGACATTCATGCGGAATTGGTTGCGCTCCTCCAAAACGCGCTTGCGACCCTGCTCAATGAATGCATCGAACTTGGCGGTAAACTTGGTCATGCGGTCGCGCAGGTCGTCGAAGCCAAAGTTGATGTTGGGCAGGGTGTCTGCGACAGAGGGGCCAGCAGGTACCATGGTCTGGCGGCTGAGGCTTGCGGAAAGCGAGGGCTCGAAAGCAGTAGCCATTTTTTCTTGACAGTTGGATTGCGGTGTGATGCTGGTGGTGCGATGGGACACGGTGCAAGTACGCTTCTAGATGTTTTACGCAGCCTTTAGTGGGATGTGTTTCCTTGTATTTACACATGAAAGTCGCGTTGCTCGGCCGACCCGCAACTGTGGCGCACGCTTCTTGCACCGCCACGTGGGGGCGTCGCGGTGCTTCTCGTTGCGTAAAGCCAAAATGCTTCACGCTCCGAGCAAAGCCAATGCGACGCTACTACGCTCCACCAACTCTTACCGACTCAAACATGCTGGTGTCTTGACTTTTAGATTCACACCACAGCATTCATTCGGTTCAACTAGGATGCCATCATAGGTCTTCCCTGCTATCCTCTCCGCTTTGAGATCCCTTTGCGCTCTTCCCGGGCCGCCTCGCCATGAAGAAAGGAATCTCGATCAACCTTTTGTCGCATTGGAAATCATTGCTCGGCCCAAATGGCTGAGCCACGGCGACTTACGGACCTAATCCACGGTCACGTAGGGAGCTTAACCTATCTTCCTTCGAGGGATAAACGATCGCAACCAGGAGCTCTTCACACTAGTCGCATCACATCCAACGGTGAGTTTCCTTCCTTCACATAGCGCAAAGCCATCACTGAGACCTGTTCTCAGGACCACACTTTAACGTGATAGGCTCTTCAGCTGAGCTGTATCCTCCATCAAGAAAACCACTCCCTGAGGCATCTTCAAGTTTGTGGCAGGAGCGCCGGACGCAAAAGCGATGGCTTCTTCAGGCTCACCCCGAAGCCTTCATGGGCAACTCTGCACTCCAGGGTCTCTTAGAAGAAAACATGAATCGCTTTCAGAAATTCGAAGGCGAGGCAAACGACAAGTCGTTGCTTGCTATTGGCCAAATGACTAACGTTCGAGATCCTTCCCGAGTCTCGGCGCGCGCGGATGCTGGCAGCGGCAACAGGGGAGTCCGGCGAACTTCTACGACTAGCTCGAATCGATGAGTCGAAATGGCAATGGGGACAGCACAATGACATGGCCTTGAACCTATCGGTCATTGATCCGGACGATCCTGAGGAGGAGGCGTTCTGGATAAGTGATGGCCTGCCCATCTCACAGATCAAGTTTGCGACGAGTCTCACCAGATATGACGCTGTACGTTGGCTTTTGATCCAGAAGCAAACATCGACTACGATCCTTCAGCCGGAGTACCACAAAGTTCCGGTGATTCAGAAGGAGCCGATTGGGCTGGGTGATCAGCATCCGCCATCCCGAATTGACCCGAACCCTGCAGTGACACTGTCCCACAAACAAACAGGTGGCAACGCACACACGGACGTTACTTTCAATCCAGGTGTCAAGGGACAGGCACCACAATTAGCCATCATGGATGAGTGCGGATACTGGAGTGTCTGGGATGTCCTGGGGACTAGCACCTTTGGGAAGAACACGATGCGTCTCTCGATCAATAAATGCGGACACATATCGGAAGGTTTCTTGAATGAGATACCCACCATTCCAGCATTCCCAGCCGAAAAGCATGGTCTTCTCTTTGTGGGAACTGCTGAGGTTGACAGCTTTTGGAACGACGTGTCCCAGGACTCCGAGGAAGTTGGCGGTTTCGCAGCTCGTTCGCAGCACATTCTACTTTGGAGTCGCGAGAAATTTGAAGTTGTGGACCTAGTATCGAAAATGGCCCTTCCCAGGCTGCCGAACTTCAAGACAGCCAAAGCAACACCGGATTGGATACTTGATATTCAAGTCAGCCCAGTCAACCAAAACCACGTCTTTGTCCTGTCGATGCGATGCCTCTACTGGATTGATTTGTTCTCATCCAAAAAAGAGGAGGAAGCATCGCCGCAACCATCAGTCCTGATTGCTTGTCCCCATTTAATAGATGGGGAGGGCTTGAGAATGACTACCTGTCGAGCTTCCGAGAAGAGAGACCAGGACGCCGCTATGGTGTTTACTTATTCTCCGAAGCTTAGACAGACGCATGCTTATTGGTTTGGGCATGCTACAGAGCAAGGTCTTCCACAATGGCATCGCCAGATACTTACCCTGCCCCATGATAACGACCCTGCACACTTTGGCCCCGAGATTCAGTCCCTCGAAATCCATCCTGCTAGCTTGACTCCATTGGGGAACCGGGCCAGTGGTCCCGGGTCCAACTACCATCGTAACGGGGCTCATTTTTACCAGGGGAGTATCCTTGGAAAGGATCTAAGCGTGCGGTACTGCATCTTCGCTTCCGTCTTGAATCAGAGTATCGACGTAACCCTTCCTACAACCCAAATTGGACGGACAAAATCCGATGAAGCACAGCGTTGGAAGAGAAAACGAAAGAACTTTCTTCGTCATATGGGAAGTACGTTTGTGCTCCCAGACGGCATCACTGAGGCTGATCTGGACTCACTTGTGCGACTGAATCCCCGCTCGAGTGTGCCTTTGGGCCTCGGTGACTCGACAGTTGCGCCGGGCGAACGTCCCATTCAGTTGAAGTTTGATACCCTCTGCCAAGCCCTCCAGGGAGCCATTGTGAGCTCTGCAGACAATTCCCAACGTGATATCTCATCTGCGTTGCTCTCTGCCATTTATGAAACAATCGAAAATGGGTTGGCGATTGGGAAACTTCCACTTACCACATGGTATGTTAGTTCCAGGTTCGAAATGGTTCCCCTTTGCTAAATTTCTACAGGAAAGAAATCGAGGAAGATCTAGGGTCACTAGATCAAGGTGCAGGAGACGATGCTGCACAGAATGATATGCTTGATCTGTTCCTCAAAGACAATGGAGAGACTGTTGTCACGCAGCTTAGGAGACACTCCCGAAATGAACCCATGGGAACGCTCATCAGCTTGCCACAGCTCACTCAGTCCTTCTCGGGTCTCTGGCTGGAACCTCTTGAGGGGAGGCTATCAGAGAAAAGCGAGGAAGTGAGACGAGGGTGGGTGGCAGACCTCGCCAGGGAGTGCTTTTTGGCTACTTCTGGGATCATGGTTCAAGACACCACGCTCTTGGGAGCCGGCAATGACAATGCTGTGAATAGTCAGCAGAATCGGTTGGACTCAGTCCCCATCAAGTCCTCTCAGTCAATCCCTTCCAGCATCCCGTCATCGCCTGTGAGCACCACGTCAGTCAGCACCAATGATGCCGCGATTCGGCGGCTACAGCTGCTGTCCCCGTCAATCACATCCGAGAAAATGGCATCCGCACATGCATCTAGTATTCTCTCATACTGGCCGAAAGAACGCGGTATTGGTACGGACGACTACGTATCCAGTGTTGCGGTGGCGAGTGACAAAAAGTTCGATGTGGCACGGCAGCGACTACATAAAATCGAGACGAGGCGCAAGGCCCATGCAGAGAGGTACAAGCTCCCGGCCTCCAGGAGACAGGGCGCATCGAAGCTTGGACGCCGAAAGGATGATGGTCTTGAGCTGCCACAACAACGGGTGCTGGTGCAGGCGCCGGCGATGCAGGCCATGTCGAGTCAACAGCGAGTTCCAGAATCATCACAAAGCATGGGCTTGCCTGGCCCATCGGTAACAATGAGCCAGCCGGTGTCAGGCCTGTTTGGAGATCGCAAGAAGGTCAAGAAAGCTAAGAAGAGGAGTGGATTTAGGTGAAGAAGTTCACATAATAGCAGACGAGGTTTGGATTGAAGCAAGGGAAGTATCCACACGTTCCCCAAGAGCCTTAAGGCAACATTCCTAGTTGGACAATGGCGACTTCACGCGCTCAATTCCTACATAGAGTGTTGGTTAACTCAACCTAATATTAATACACCAGAAACCCAAGTAACTCATAATGCTCCCTAAAGCTAGACCCAACATTTTTCTGCCTTCATGCAGTTTCTGTGGTTCAGTGGTGGTACCCAGTGAACTTCATAGACGTTGAACTCTGTCGAGTAATGCACATTAGTCTATCAAATCAAGGCATAAATGGAACATTTTCACTAAGAGCATGTACCACCTCGAATTCGGGGGCTACAAAGTCGATAAAATTGTGGTGCAGGTTGGGTCTCTTTGTGGTGAGTTCTGCCGTGTGTCGGAGCTTGATCCGGCCCGCTACCCGCAAACGTCATTGCCCACAGGCAGCGTCTCCCTTGCACCACTTACAAAGCAACCAAGTACAATCCAACTACTCTCGCATCGCGGTCGCCTCTCCTGTCTCATCAAATTTCCGGTAGTCCTTTACAAAAGTATCGCTCATACAGACACGCTTCTTCAGCACCGGGCAGAAGAAATGTCTCATTGTCACGACGAGCACGAAAGGCCACGGCCACGGGCATGACCACCATGAACATGACCACTCTGACGACATCACGCCCGCGGTGCAGTTCTCACTGTACAGCCAGATCAACTTTGACCGCATCATCACCCTCAACGAGGCGCAGCGGGACGTGGGCCAGGCCGTGGTGAAGAAGACTTGGCAGGAGAGGCTGAGCGTCGAGCCCGAGTTGGCGAGCGACGTGGATGAGCAGCTCCTCATGACGGTGCCGTAGGTGTTTTCCAGGCGTTGTTCTCTGATTCTCTAGAGCCTCGTTTTCTGCTTGGAAGCTCTCTCGTGCGAGGAGATGGACCCAGCACCCACTGACATGGACGTTTTTTATCAGATTCACGGCGCAAATCAAGCTCCACTCCATCCTCATCCGCACGTCTCCCTCGCCCAGCGCGCCCAAGACGCTGCACGTCTTCATCAACCGCGACGACCTCGACTTCGCGGCGGCCGAGGAGTCGGACCCCGTGCAGACGCTGGAGCTCTCGCAGACGGGCGAGCTGCAGGAGATCCCCGTGCGGCGCGCGCTGTTCGGCAAGGTGCAGCAGCTGGTGCTCTTCTTCCCGGACAACTTCGGCGACGGCGACGAGGACGTCACGCGCATCTCGTACCTCGGCTTCAAGGGCGAGTGGACCCAGCTCGGCCGCGCGCCGACGAACATCTTGTACGAGGCTGCGGCACAGCCTGGCGATCACAAGCTCAAGGGGACAGGCATTAACCAGATGGGAAGTGGAATTGGCGGGCGAGGGCCAGGCATCTAAAGAGTCTAACGAGACCTCAAAATAAAGTCAAACGCTTGATATCCCACCAAAGACTCAGTCTCAGGTAAATTAACCATACATGAGCACGTATCTCAATTCTCGTCAATTAACCACCGTTTATTGCATCGAGCTGGTACCGGTGACACATTGGGTGTACAAGTGCACTCCCTAACAGGCTGAGAGTGTCTCTTCCCGTCAGGCGCCGACATCAAGACAGGGAATATTAACCGACTGCCCTCTTCGCCATGGAGTGTGTCTGTGAAACTAGAACTCCCTTTATCTTCATCTCATCCCCCACGCGTCTTCATATAGGACCATCCATCGCTTCGTTGTTTCAGAGAGTGTCACAAGCGGTGTTTGCTGGAGAAGCGACGGGCCTCGACCTTTTGCGTACCCAATCCATCTTCAAGGTCAGCGTGTGCAGCATTAGTTTCATAACTAATGCACCTCACAGGAGTCTGTAGAACGCGACGTCGATTGGTGGTGGTTGTGCACTTGCGTCGATACGGACGTGCCGAGTTTTCGTACTGTGATCAACGGAACGATGTTCTGATCCTGGATGAGCTGTGTCTAGAGTATCCGAGGACACCAACCTCCTGTTCTTCTGGCACCTCTCTCAGGTTATCAAGTCAGAGGATTCCTTTGCAAAAAGCAACTGGCCAGCCTTGCGGCGGCGCCACGACAACCGAGACCCCGACTATTGAAGCCACACAAGACAGCCGCACCCAGCTGGGAAAACGGGACGTGCGATCGCCATAAGGCAACGAATAGAATCGGAAAGAATTCATAATGCTTGCCCGACTATTTCTTTGACAGGTCTCTTTGTCCTGGTAGAGGATACAGTCGGCAGTAGTGCTCTAGAGCTAATGATAAGGTTGAATCCCCCACGAGTCAAATGCATTGCTTATTATGCCTCTCCTGCTGTATCACTCCCCCGTACTCCCCCTTCTCCTCTTTACATAGTCATCTCACCGTCCGCCTTGAACCCTCAACTCAAGACAAGATCCCAGCTCAATATCCAGCACAACCGAGAAACATTATGCGGTCTTGGCAGGTCCTGCCGGCCCTCGTCGGGTTCGCAACAGCCACGTGCTATTATGCGAACAAATCCGAGACAAGCAATTCATTCGTCGCATGCGGTATGGACGGCTTTTCATCATGCTGCTGGGAGGGTGAAACATGCCTGGAAAATGGATTATGCCAGGAAGCCGGTGGGAAGTGGTACCGTGGACCCTGTGATAATCCAGACTGGGACGGATGCTATCAGGCGTGCGTGAAGCGTAAGTTCAAGACTCTTACTGGGGCAGTTGTAGACCGAATGGGTCTACAGATATTCCCTCCAATACACTACAAGACAGGAGGAAGCGTGTTGACCACTATCATAGCCAATTGGCCTTATGAGTACGTCGAGCAATGCACCACAGAGGAGTACTGTTGCTTGGCAGACGAAGACGACTTCGATTGCTGTGAGAAGAACTCTGCCGAATTTTTCTCCGCGACGCTATCCTCTTCCTCCGAGCCTACCGTCTCCGTGACCGAATTCTCTTCCTCCAAGTCCACCGTCTACGTGACCACATCATCTTCCTCGAACCCCACCGTCTATGTGACCGCATCGCCAGACCCGTCCAAGCCCTTGCCCGTGGGTGCCATTGCGGGTAGCGCTGTGGGCGGAGTAGTCGTGCTGGGAGCCATCGGTGCGATTATCTGGGTTTTGCTCCGTCGAAGAGAGCCCAAGCCCGATGCAGGAAACCAGGGCGTCGTTATGCAGATGCAACAACCACAAGTTGAGAGTCCTATGGGGCCGCCAAAGGCCGATATGGCCGGCGTGACAGGTATGGGAATGGGAAAGGGGACAGGCTTGGGAGCGGCTGTAGTCGGTGTGAATACTGGTGAGAAGCGGGAGTCATATATGACTGAGATACACGATGGGCTCAAGATGCATTCCCCGGGGGCCGAGAAGAGTGCTGCTGCAAAGACGTCGCCACCAGTTGAGATTGATGACGGCGTGAGGATGCAGCCGCCAGTGGAGATGGAGGCTCAAGTAACGACGGCGCCGATGCAACCGTACTCGCCGCCTGCGGTTCGGAAGGATGTTTTTGAGATGTGAGCATGATCTTGGCAAACGTGGTACTGTTTTTATAGTACAGTATGATTCTTCTTATCTAATGCGTAATATCAAATCAGAGCTTCCTTTAACCTGTCTCGATTAACCACATATAGGCATGTGCGTCAATCTATTTAAATAATTTCGCTGTCCCTTTAAGTAATGTCGAGCTGGTACTGGTATATATTGGACATGCAGCCTCTCTTACTTTCTGGCACTGTCATTGCCCACCGCACAATGGATCGACTCGCCTTTGTTAGAGTATATCTTGGAAGAAGAGCTCTCGTATACCCCAGAATACGAATGCGCCAAATGTTTATGTTTTAATTGACGATACGAGGTCCCGATTTGCAGATATGTCTCTCTAAGCACTAACTCCCTGGCCTCTTGGTTCTTCCCCCCGGCCCCTTGGGTCAGACTCGCAACCCGCAGTCCAGAAAGGTATTTTTGAGATGTGAGGATAATATGGCGAGTATATTAAGTGTTGGTGAGGGCACTATTCTTATCTATCGCTCAGCGTCAAGTCAGAGCCTCCTTTAGATTAATTTGGAGAACACACACAGATGGGTGGGTATTTCAATTTCCATTAATAATTCAGCTGGCATTCGAGTAATGTCGAGCAGGCACTGGTGGCACATTGACTGTACAGCCTCCCTCGCCTGCAGTGGCTTTTCCACCGGCGCTTAACAATGCCAGGCGCTTAACGATACGATGTGCCGGAATATTGATCGACTCCATCTTCATCAGACAATACTTATTTGACATAACGCTTTCGTGTGCCCTGTGATGTGGCGGGTATTTATACTCTAATCGACAACAAACGTTCCGGTCCTACACAGGGCGTGTCCCCCTTGACAGCAACTTCCTACTACGCCCGTCCCTCAAAGATCATCAAGTTGGAAATTCGATCAAGCTCCGTATGCAAGCAGCAATCCGGTCCACATTACGGCCACGCCAAGCAACTACTGAAGCCACACAAGACAGCCGCACTCCATCTGAGAAGACGGGACATGAAATCTCCACCAGGCGACGAATAGGCGACGAATAGAATCATCAAGAATTTACAACTAGGCGCCTTTTTTAAGACAGATCCGAAGTAGGGCTCTGGAGCTGGAAAGAAGGTCGGCATGGACCCATGAGAAAAAGGCATCACTTGTTGTTTCGCCTCTCTGTTCTCTTCGCTACTATTTCTTCTCCTGCTTCAGTACCCTCTTAATACAAACAACAGAAAACGGGTATAATACAACCCGATAACTACCATGCGTTCTTGGTTAATCCTCTCTGCCCTCATTGGCTTCGCCACAGCCATATGTTATTTCCCAAGCGGAGGCGAGACGGGCGACGAGTACCAGCCGTGCGGGGCAGACAACACGAACTGGTCAACATGCTGCCTGGAAGGTGACATATGCCTGGAGAATGGCTTATGCCAGGGTGTCGATGGGGATAGGTACCGCGGGCCCTGTGATAACCTAGAAGGGAACGGATGTTATCAGGTGTGTAAGGGTAAGTGCCAGATTCCTACCGGGGCAGTTAGAGACAGAACGAGTCTAGATGTTTACGTCAGAAGCCCAAGGCAAACATACTGACAACCATCATAGCAGTTTTTGGTCTTGAGTACGTCGATCGATGCACTTCGGACCATTACTGCTGCTTGGGCAACGCCACGAGCTGCTGCAACAATAATGCGACCGAACAGTTCACTGTTTACAACGAGCCAACTAGCCACATAACAACCACCTCTTCCTCTACCTCTTCGTCTTCCTCGAAACCCGTCGATATAGCTGAGGCCGCATCCACCTCGCCAAACCCGCCCAAATCTGTCCCTGTGGGCGCCATTGCGGGTGGCGCCGTCGGGGGCATAGTCGTGCTAGCAGCCGTTGGCGGAATGATTTGGCTTTTGCTTCGCCGAAGAAAGCTCAAGCCCAATGCCAGAGACTATGACTGGGTCAAGGTGAAACCAGTTGTCGAGATGGATTCTGCTCAAGGGTGGTTGAGATTGATTGTAGTGTGAGGATGCAGCGGCTGGTGGAGATGGAAGATCAAATAACGCCAACTACTATACAATCGTACTCGCAGCCCGCGGTTCGGAAGAATGATGTTTTCGAGATGGCAGCATAAGTTTGGTCGGTATAGTGTTGTTTTTAGTAGAGCCGCTCTTCGGAGCTACCTCAATGTCAAAGCATAGGTTGCTTTAGATCCTACCTAGATGTCCGACAACACTCGATACACCTCAACCCCATGACGCTCACAAACCTGATTGCGGTTAGAACTTATCTCCAAACCCATCAATTGTTCCATTCAACAGCTCTTATTCAATTCCTAGTTACTCAAGTTTATTAATTGCAGCACTGAATTTCCCAACAAGGAAATAAGAGAATGCCTGGATTAAATCGAGTGACCATGATGGCAAGCTCGAGCAGTCGTCGCTCAGGAATAACCGGGTCGCCGAAAGAGGCGGCTCCAATTGGCCAAACCCAACATCTGTGGGTCCCGAACTTCACGAATTTCACCACCACGATACTCGCATCACCATCATCACCGCACCACCAAATTGACAGCCCATCCGCCTGTCTCCCCGCCACCCGAACGGCCCGCAACCGACCCAATTCCCTCCGCCCGCCGTGCCTTGACGACCTCCTTCGCCATGCCGGTCCGTCTGCCCATCCGGCTGGCCCTCCCGCGGCCCTGCGCCCGCCCGGAGCTTGCCCGCCCGCTGCTGCTCCCGCGCATCGCCACCCGCGGTGTCAAGTACGGCTGGACCACCGCGCCGCCCCGGTCCAAGCACGCCCGTTTCAACCAGCCCTCCGCCGGCCTGCCCGTCCTCACCACCGGCCCCGCCGCCGCCCTCAAGCGCCGCGAGAGGACCACGCCTCTGCGCACCGGCGTCCTCGCCACCAAGAAGGGCATGACCAGCGTCTTTGTCGGCAAGACCCGCGTCCCCTGCACCGTCCTGCAGCTCGACCAGGTCCAGGTTATCGCCAACAAGACCCGTGAGCAGAACGGCTACTGGGCCGTCCAGATCGGCGCCGGCACCCGCCAGGGCCGCAACGTCTCCAGCCCCATGCTGGGCTACTACGAGGCCAAGGGTATCGCCCCCAAGGCCGACCTCGCCGAGTTCAAGGTCCTCAACGAGGAGGGCCTGCTGCCCGTCGGTGTCCAGATCCTGCCCGATTGGTTCCAGAAGGGCCAGTACGTCGACGTCCGGGGCAAGTCACGCGGAATGGGTTTTGCCGGTGGTATGAAGCGTCACGGCTTCTCCGGTCAGGAAGCCTCCCACGGAAACTCCAAGAACCACCGTACGATCGGTACGACGGGTCCCTCCCAGGGCAGTGGTAGTCGAGTCATGCCCGGCAAGAAGATGCCTGGCCGCATGGGCAACGAGTGGGTGACGGTGCAGAACCTCAAGGTCATCATGGTGGACAACGAGCTAGGCACCGTGCTGGTCAGCGGGCCCATCGCCGGTCCCAAGGGCCGTGTCGTCCGCATCCAAGACGCCAAGAAGCGCAAGGCCCCCGCCCAGCCGCACCGAGAGAAGGCCCTCAAGGAGTTGAACGAGAGGCACCCCGATGCCGCCGAGAACCTGCAGGCGGCGCGAGAAAAGCATCTAGAAATGAAGGAGAAGAGACAGACGGCACCTCTAGACCTATAGTCTAGGCCAATGGATAAATGATGTAAGATGGGTCGATGCGATGGAACAGAAAGACCAATGACGATGGACTTTGTACTTTGTACGGCAAGGGGGAGATCATAGCGGGCTTTGTATTATACACACACACACACACCATCAACTACTGTACAGATGCGACAAAACCGGAGTTCCCAGGGTTCGTCATGTTTTATCCCCAACAGTCATGACCACGCTTCAGTTCGCCTTGTAGTCAACCTGCTTCCTGAAGCCTCTCGTAATGGCATCCTGCTCCATCTGCGTCATTGGAGGGGCAACATCGTCGTCGCCGCCCAGCAGCCCGCGGAACGGATCGCCCAGGTCGAGCAGGTCCAGGCGCGTGCCGTCCTCCATGGTGAGGCTCCACTCGGTGGTCCTGAAGAAGCCCTTGGGGCTGGGTCGGTTGCTGGCGAAGCGCATGGAGCCGACGCCCTTGGAGCCGCGGACGGAGAACCAGATGTCGATGCGGCCGTGCAGCTGGTTCATCTCGCCGTGGATCCAGGGGATCTGGTGCTTGAAGTAGACCTCGTCGCCGAGCAGTTCGCGGGCTTCGGGGGAGGTGCGCAGGGCGTAGAGCGTCGACGAGACGACGGGCGAGGACATCTTCTGGTAGTTGAAGATGGCGACGGAGCAGGTGGTAACGATGACGAGGAAGATGGGCAGGGTGCGACGCCACTGGAAGCGGACTTCGTTGATGTCTGTATAAAAATGTCAGATAAACGTCCACCAAGGCCAATTGGCGTTGCGAAAGAAGGCAAGAGGCAAGAGGGGTGTTCCCTTTGCCCGGGCATCAAGACGTACCTGGAAGCTCGCGATCAGCCCGCCTGGCCAACATGGGCCCATCACCAGGCCTCGGCGCGCGGGTGAGCCATCGGCGCTGGACGGGGCGGATGTTGGCGGAGCGGGCCTCGAAGGCGGCGACGAGCCTCCGCTGCACGAGGCGCGGCAGCATTATTCGCTGCATCTTTGGTTCTGGCGTGTGGTGATCTGCCGTCGTTCCGTCGCCCGTCAGGTGAGATGGGTCAGGATATTGGAGTTGACGACGAGCCCCGGCCGGGGAAATTTTGCAGCCGGCGCCGAGGGGTCCTGTCCCGCCGTCCCCCACTTCGAGAAGACGGTACGTAGGTACCCTGGAGCTTGCTAGCCGTCAGTTGGCGTCATAAGGCGACCCTACGTCGGTAGTAGAGACGCTAAGCCAAAGATCCATGTGACGACGTGCAACGTCCTCCTGTTTCAATCCCAACAACCTCGATTCCCCATTTCTCTTCCTTTTATTCTTATGGATTCATCGCCTGCATGCATCTTCTCGGGTTGTGAGCGCACATCATGGACAACGTCAGAAGCACCACCGCCCGCTTGAGGCGCACATTTCAATATCCCATCGATGAAGATTCGACGGATTCGCAGCCTGAAGCTCTCGACGAGCAGGGTAAGCCGATACTCCCCACACCTCTCTCCCCTCCAAAGACACACAGACTAACACTCAACTTGCTAGAACAAGAAGACCTGATCGAAAGCCTCGCCGCCGAAAACGCCGCCCGTGACGCCCAGTTCCGCCGCCTGCTCGTCGCCGTCCCCATCGTCGCCACCATCCCCTACATCCCATCCCTCCTACGACCCTCGACGACCCTCCTCTCGCTGCTCAGCCTCACCTCTCTGCTCTCCACCGCCTACTTGCTTCACCACCTCCCGCCAGCCTCCTCGGGCATCACCTTCCTCGACGCCTGGGCGCGGCCCAAGACGCCCCATCCCACGCGCGCACCTTCAGTCCACGACGACGACGATGACGATGGTGACGAGGTGGCCTATGCGCCCCGTGGCAGGCCGCGCAGGAGGCGCACTTCGTTCAGCTTCGTCGAGAGAAGCTCCCCGCTCCAGATTTACCTGCCGTACTTGAACCTAGGGCTCGGCGTCATGCTCGTTTTGATGAGCTGGGTCGTTGGTCGCGCAGGGAACACGGCTGTGTGGACGGGCATGGGATACCTGCCGCTGTTTGTGTACTTTGTTGTCCTGGTCTCCAAGGTGGTCATGAGCAGCGTGGATCCTGAAAAGGAGCTGACGGCGCTCAAGTATGAATTCAAGGGCGCCTAGCCGTGAGTAAGATGCCACGTGGGTGGATGGGCTGGTAGATAATGATAGCAAGAAGTACAGTACACTACGCTTCAAGACGATACGAGTATGATTATGACAATATCAAATTTATGATTCTTTACTCGTCTATATCCAACTAGTCTTCGTATGTCATGAACCAGGCATCACTCATTACAGCCCCATCTACATGTCTATAGAATCATTGAAGCGCAAAATACCATGACTTTTCAACACACCATCGACGCCCTTGGGCGGTCGTGGGAAGGGATCCGTCATGGGGCTCGCATCAGGCGAGTCAGACGACTTGTCCATTACCAGTGCCAATCCGTGCGACTTGATCGCATCCACAAGCGCTGCACCATATCCTGCAATAACGGTTAGCAATGTGGTCCCTCGAAAGGAGATGAAAAGGGGAAACATACCAAGAGTCGAGAATAGCAGATCAGTCCCATGAAGTTGTTGCTCTGCGCGATCCTGACCACCTCCTTGATCGACGCGCTCCGTCGTCCACTGCTCAGGGGGCCATTGGCATAGCCCGTCGCCTCCTCGCGTCCCAGGTCGTTGCACAAGAAGACCGGGAAGTTGGGCTGCTTCCAGTTGAGAGCGGTACACAGCCGGGGGTTGTAGCTGCTGAAGACGACAGATCGCACCACGTCGGGAGACTGGGCCCGCTGCGCGCGAGCGTGGTCGAAGACGATGCTGAGGATGGCGTCGACAAAGACGTTGACGTCGAGCGCGGGGCCCAGCGAGAACGCCTTCTCCTCCTCCGGGGTGGGGTACAGGATCTGGAGGTTGACGTGGATGCCCGGATTGAGAAGCGAGAGAGCCTCCTGGAGGGTGATGCCGGCCGTAGCGAGGATGTGGTAGATCTCGGCCATGCTTTCCGGCGTCTTGTTCTTCAAACTTGCCAGATCAGCACGGCTATTGCTCCGCGACGTCATGGAGGTGAATTGATCCAGAGACAACCGGCACACGGGGATATCCAGTCCGCCGCAAGAGATAGTCCATCGGGGCCACAGAACTGGCACACCGTCGCTGGTGTGCTGTGCAAACAGCCTCACGTAGTCTCCCGACAAGCTCGATCCGGTAATTATCGCGCTCGTAGGCTGGTTGAACTGACTCGTCGCCTTCCAGTATGTCTCAAAGTCGGTAATCTCCAGGGGTTTGCCCCTGAACGGCTTAATGACCTGCACGGTGAAGCTGATCTGACCGATAGCTCGCAGACGAGGATCAAACAGAGGCAGACAGCACGACGAGTTGCCTTGCCCCTTGAAAGTGCTGGAAAGGACGACCGTCTTGGCGATCACCTTAGCACCGTACGTAGGAAAAACATCGAGGTCCAGGCTGAAAGTATCCAGGTTGTCAACCTGGAACGAAACAATTCGGGTATCTTCTTGAAAGGGCAAAATGATGTTCTTGGGAATGAGATCCGAGACCTTGGAGGAGATGGTGAGCCGTGCGGCGGGGTATTTGCCGTCCTGGAAGAACATGAGGGGCTGCTCCTCTGATTCTCCAAAGGTGATTTGTACGACCGTCTTCGTATCGAGGAAATTGTGGCCATATCTTCGGAGAGGGATGATGGGCGGAGGCAATTCGAGTTCGGGGATCGCATCAGGGTCGAGTGACATGGGTAGAGGGGCGGAGCTGCTGTCCATAGCACCCAGCGAAGGTTGCACCATGAAGGGGCTCGCTCGGGGTCGCGTGTTAAACGGCGTGAGCAGCTTCATGCAAGCCAGATGTCCTTCCCAAGCGGCATAGTACATGGCTGGGAAGTCCTTTTCGTCCATAATGTTTGCGTCCGCTCCAACCTTGAGCAGTGCTTGTAGACAGTCGACATTTCCTTCGCTTGCTGCGTGCACAAGCGGCGTCCATCCGTAGAGCCTATCAACCTGGTCCAGGTCCGCGCCGTACTCCCTCAACAATAGGAGAAGCTCCGAAGTCTGACCCGATCTCGCCACCAAGTGCTGGGGATACAGGCCTTCGGCATCTGGCAAGATACCGGCACCATGTTTGAGCAGGAGTTCAACAACAGCCACTGAACCATGTTCGCAGGCGAGGTTCAGGGGGACGTGGAGGACACGGTCTTGTTCGGCTACAGGGTCAATGTGGGCGGATCTGGAGAGAAGGTTTTCGATGCAGTCGAGGCGTCCGTGGATGATTGAGTGTATTAAGGGGGTGAAGTTGTCGTGGTCGATGGCATCAATAGTATTGGAATCAGCTACATGACATGTTAGAAACAGTTTTCAATAGGGGGCATATCCATGCGA
Organism: Ilyonectria mors-panacis; assembly: GCA_002991585.1. Lineage (NCBI taxonomy): Eukaryota > Fungi > Ascomycota > Sordariomycetes > Hypocreales > Nectriaceae > Ilyonectria > Ilyonectria mors-panacis. The sequence continues at coordinate 1,495,950 of PPHJ01000018.1, forward strand.
GCGACTTACCATCCAGCAATACCTGCAACATCTCCAGTCTCCCGTGCAAGCTGGCGTAGTGAAGAGGCATGCGACCGTAGACGTCTGTTCGATCCACTGCCACCGGATTTTCTGCGTTGAGTCCCCATTCCAGAACGTACTGCTTGCCATAAATGGCAGCCTGGTGCAGGCAATTTCGCTCATTGATGTCGTCGTAGGAATGGAGGTCGACGAGATTCGTCTGGAGAAGGACTCGAAGAGCCTCTTGGGGTGCTTCTGAAATAGCCGCAAGGAAGGTCCGCGTTATCCTCTCCATCAACGAGCTGTCTCCATCTGTCGCCTGAGTCGCCGATTGCATCCTGGTGAGCAGATCTCGCAGAGACTCGATGTTTCCGGTGATGACTGTGTCTAACAGGAGTGTGTCCGCATCCCCCTCATCCGTCCCGACAAAATGTTGCGTTTGTGACGACATGGCCAGACTGGAAGTTGACCTGAATACCATCAGACCAAGCTCCAAGTTCTTGCAAACTCGTGGTCGCCTGATCCGAGAGCTCGCTGATGACGGTGGCATTGAAAAAGGGCTGAACCTCGACGGCTCTCGAAAGGTAGAGTTCCTTGGTCTTGGATTTTGAGGTCTTGTCCCATTTCTTTAGGATTTTTGAGAAGGCAGTGCCATTGATCTCGACGAACTGCTGGAGTTTGTTTAGGTCGGAAGCGAACTGTTGGAAGCCCTCCTCGAGGGTCGTGAACTTTGCGGAGCGTCGGGAGATGCCTTGCCGTGTCTGCAAGACCTTCTTCTTGTCTAGGAGGGTCTTGAGGCGGATTTTGAGCTGCGCCAAATTAGAGACTCATCCAGGTAGAGGCACGTGGCAAGAGATAGGGGTTTACAAACCTCGGCTTCCTTTTGCAGATAGAAGACATTGACTTTGTCGAGTTCTCGTTCCTGGTCGGAGGTGAGCAACGCTGCGGAGATGTTCATGGCGGAGATGAACCGAGGAGAAAACTTACCAGTTGGAAGAAGAAGGTCGCCTTGTTGGCCTGGAGAGCGGCCTGGGAGTCGATAGGTGTGGCCGAGCGGAGAGCGTCATTCTGGGAGGAGATGGTCGGTGTTGCTGAAAGCTTCTTGATGAGCTACATGGCAGCGTGTCAGCGTGTCAGCGGCAGACGGCTTACGGCCCAAGTGGTCGCGTGCGGATCGAGGGAGAAGAAACGTGCTCCGGGGATGCAGAACGAATGGAGAGGTACGTTTGCTTTTGGCAAGCCCCCTTCGCACAATAGGCCACAGGGGATCGGGATATGCAGCCGGAGCAGGAAAGGGAAGGCCGGGGCATACAGGGAACGGCAAGGCTAAAGCTGGGAAGACAAGCAGGACAGGGCAGGGCAATGGAAGTGGATGACGAGTAGGGTTAGGGAAATGATTTGGCGAGTGGGAGGAGGCGGTTGGTAGTGAAAAACCTGAGCAATTGGGAATAGTCCGTGTGCGTGGATGGAGCGTGTGGGAGATGACAGCGGAGACTAGGGGACAAGATTCGGGAACGGGAACGGGTAGATAGCAACGGGTAGTAGATGACAACGTTCAACGGACAGCGGGAGAGCGGCATGGACTGACCTTTTTCAGGGCCTTGTAGTTTACAAAGCTAGCAGCATATTCGGGAACCTCGAGCTGGCGCTTCTGGATATGCTTGCCGAACTTCCTGGATGAGAAACGTCAGAAAGCCAAAAGACAGACGCAAGTGGACGCACCGAGGGCTTATTTGAGGGACAGGGGCTTACATGTTGCGGCTTGGACGCCCTCGAGCAGCCCTTGGCGTCCGGGAGATGAACGGAGAGCAGCAAGAGAGTGTATGAGCAAGTCAGGGGCTGGGCCAGAGCGTTATCCGCGAGTGAGGCGAGTTCCAGGTGTGGCTGGGTTATGCGAGATGTGTCTGCGTGCGCGGCGCCGTGCTGAGCTCGCTGTGCCGTGTGCGGCGGGTGCGGCAACGATGCGAGAAGAGAGGACAAGGTTGTAAGGCGCTCAGGAACAGCGACAGAACGTAATAGAAACAAGGACGGGGCAGTTCAATGCCTCGGGGCCTTGTTGCAGGGTCAGGTCAGGATCAGCTCGGTTGAAGATGGAGGCCAGGCCGTGCGGACTTGGAGGCTTAATGCAGGGCAGTGATGTGTCGGGTAGTGTAAGGCAAGTAAGTGGATGTGGTGTAGTGGGCAATGTGTAGTGAGGAGTGAGCAGTGTGAAGTGTGTAGGTAGTGTGCAGCGAGACAACTTGGTCGGCGTCGAGATGCACCTTCAAAGTCTTTGCCGCTTTCCGCCGGACTCAACAGGCTTCTTCTCTTTCCTCCTCGCCCGAGCCTAGTGCCTCTCATGTAAGAGTGACACGATATGCCTCGCGCTTGGTTCATCACCCGACCTCCGACGACCTACGACGTGCGAGGCCGTCTCCCACGGGGCACGTGGGGGGGTTCAACCACTCCGCCGGCGGGGTCACAGCTCGGCGTGCGCGAGGGCGTGAGGCCCGCGGTTCGAGGCGTGAGGCGCCGAAAACCGCTCTCACGGGCGGCTGTGGGGGACGGGAGAGGGATTTGGTATGAAGGGGATAATGGGATATGGGATATGGCGGACAGGGTGCAAGAACAAGCCGCGCCAACTCACTGACAGGCCCGTCTTGAACCAACCAACGAGATAGTCTATTCGGGTTGGGGAGCGTACCTAGATCGCCGGATTTCCGCGGTTGCGTCGCACAAATAATTCGTCCAAAACAGCCCGACGAGCCGTTGCAGGGTGAACGCACAGACAAACGAGGCGAGGTGTGAGCCGCAGAGACAGGACGAGGCCGACAGGAGTGGGTGGTGATACTGCGGTGACGTGGGACGGGGATGGATGGGGCGACGTCGAAGCGCTCTCTCACTTAAAAAAGCGGCGGCGCAAGCGGCGCAAAAGTCGTCGAGACTTCGTCCGTCTCCAGTTGCAATGCAGCGCTACGCTACGCTACACGCGGCGTATGAAGGAAAAATAAAAGAAACCGACGGTGGGAATGAAGGAGAGTTTATTTTCTTGGATTGGGGCCGAGTCTGAGAATTTGATTGAGAATGAATGACAGCGAGCGCCTCAGGAAATGGAACAAGTCTGTCGGCCCCTCCACCGCGTCCGCTCGTCGGGGCGTCTATTATCTGCCTGAGAACCACGAGCGCAACGCACGCAGGCAAAGAGTCAACCAGCGAGCGGGGGCCTGTAGTGCGCGCCTATGCTGTTATTGCGGCCTCTTCGTTGGACAATGGCCGGGCCTAAGCAGCAACGCGGTTAGATCCCACACCTGTCGAGCAATCGCTTCTTCACAATAGCCTCTCGTCCCCGTCTCGACGTCGTCCGTGGTGCTTCGCCGGCGCTCAGTTGACCGATGTGCTCCAGGCGGCGGGTCCCATCGGAGTAATGGGATATCTTCGGCGATCTCCATGTTAGCGATTTAACAGCACCAGGTGCAGCCTACTAACAAACATAATAGCGCCCTAGCAGAGGCAGCCTCCCCGTCGTCATCGGAATAAGCATCTACTAATCTCGACCCGTTCGCGCCAGGTTCTGTTCGCGGCCAGCCGTTATCCGAATATCCAATGGCCGTTGCGCATCTGCCCCCGTGCTCGAGCGACAGGTAGGCGGCCGGGGAGCCTCTCCATTCCCCTGCCCGTAGTCGCGAAGAACCCACTTGGCTAGAACAAACCGACGAATGCGTGGCCCCAAAACGCATGACTTGAGCTATGGATGTAGGTCGTACATACAGCGCCTTCCTCCTCCCGTGGTGCGGAGTAAGGTCAGAGCCAACAAGTCCCGTCACGGCGATGTCTCTGTCGCCGGACGGCTGGTCTTGACGGGGCCCCAGTGACCAGCCAGTTGTCGGTGACATTTACCAGCACTAGCCCAATGACCTGCCTTGGCTCATGCGAGAAAGTCCCGGAGACGTCATCGTCGAGTCCTGCAAAAGGCCCTTTTCGGTGCCAAATGTCCACTTCCCACAGCGCTGTGTACGTAATTCAGCTGCTTGTTCTGCTGGCAGTTGACTCCATCACGGCTCCGTCACTTGTTCCGTCACCAATGCAGATGCACCTTTTGTTTCGCGCTTGAGTCGGCGTTTTGCTTTTGAATCCTAGCTCCCGACTAGGGAGTGGCTTCAATGCCTCAACTCGGAATAGTCAAGTCAGTCTCAACTTTCTGTCACCAGGTCTCAACCGTCCAGAACCTGAAAGAGTCTCAGACCTCAGCCCTTCCCGCGGGAAACAAACGGGAAGGTGTCAAGCCACAGTTGAAACATGGGAAACGAATTACAAGGCTGGTATTCCATGCTATCAAACCATTTCAGACTACCCAAGATAGACCACCCATCGCTCCAGCAAGCTCGCCGACTGATTACCTACGAAATGGCTTTGGCTCCAAAGGTCCTCCTTGAGTTCTCGTCTTCCAGGATTATCCTTCCCCGTCGCTTGTCAATTTGCTCAACTCAGTTCTTCTTCGATGCCTCTGAGTCAACCAGGCTATCTGCCATGGCCTCTGCAGCCGCCTTCTTCAAACGATCGCTGTCATCCGTCTGAGGCTCCTTGGGGGTCTCCTTGGGCTTCTCCTTCGTATCCTTCTCGTCCTCGCTATCGCCCAAACTAAAGGGGTCGTTGTCCGTAATCGGGCTAGGATCAACAGTCGACAGAGGTTGCCATTTGCTTGTCCTTGAACCGCCGCTAGGCACGGAATCCTTGGGTGGCACTCGGGGTGACGACTCATACATGTTGATCTCCTCAGTCTCCTCCTTGAAGCCGACCCGTCGGCCATTGCTGCCGGGTTTTGGTGAGGCTGATGGTGGTGGCGGCTTGAACATGCCAGTGTTGGCCATGGGCCGGGTGATCGGAGCTATGACGTTGTCAGTATTCCGGTTTGGCACATCACAAACGGGCAACCTACTACCATCCGCGGAGAACTTCATGCCGGCAAAGTCGTCGCTCAGAACCTCCGGGTCCGCATCATATCGGTCGTAATCTCCGCTTCGTCGGCTGGACTCTCCAGGGCGACGGAAGGGCTCGCCCTGTCTCTGCGCACCCGCACCCGCAACCTCCTCGCTCTCGTCAAAGTTCTCTTCAATCTTCTTCTTCAAATTCGTGATCCACCCATTGACCTTGGTCTGGGTTTCATAAAAACCCTTGCGCAGGTTTTCCTGGATGATGGGGAGGTCGTGGTCGAGGAAGCTGTGTTCGTTCTCGTCGTCCCATGCCTCCTGGTTCTGTCTGGTTCGTCCACCACTGTGACCTCGATTGGAAGTCCGAGACTCGTAATCGCCCACGTTATCGAAGTGCTCCGCAAGTTGGCGCGCATATTGCTCGTCCGCTTCCATTTGCGACATCTGTCCCCTGGCCTGCGGTCGGGGAGGCTGGGGGGGTGGCACATCATCGTCCTCAGGCTCGTTTCTCACGGCATCGGGGTCGGTCATCTCTGTCGGTACATTAGTTCCCCGTATTCTCTACGATGAGAGGCGAGTACGTACCAAGCAGCGCGTTAAAGGCGGGCTCGACACGACCACTGCTGGCCCTCAAGACAGCTTTGATGACACCATCATCCACGGTGGGGAAGGCCTCCTTCAAAATCAACACGTTCTTCTGCGCCTCGGTGAGCGGACGGGGAGGCTTGGGCGGGGGGTTTCAGTTGTCGAGGTAGGGGCATTGGCAGTCGCCGAGGCGGTGGTCGCAGGGCCATCGTCTCCAAGCAGGCTGGTCTCCTGAACATCGTCGTCGTCCATATCGAGGGGTCGGACAGTGGTGGGCGACTCAGCGCCGCTCTCTGCCGTGGCCTTGTTCTGCATATGGGTGGAGTTGTCAGTCTAGTCCTGCGCCGCATCCAGATACCCTGTGTCTCTCTCCAGATTGTCTCGACTTACCGTCTCCGTAGGGGCTGACATGTTGTATCACCTGAGTATCTCTCGAGAACACACCGACTGGGGTGGCTTTCGGGTTCAGAGGGTGGTCAACTTGATATTCCGCTCTCTTGCAATCTTGCCGAGGGACGAGGACCAAGGGAAATTGGTCGATTTCGCTTCAGCCTGGCTGACCCGTGATAATAAGGCAATGAGGCGCGAGGGGTTGACTGGGCCACGACGCTGATGACGTGCCCCACCTTGGGGAGCTCTTCAAGCCACACTTAATTCGCCACAGCGGCCAGGCAGCGAGCTTTGCTTAGCACCTCTTTATGCTTGCAGGGGCTCGCATTTCTTGTCTAGGGTAGCTCCATCGATTCTCGACTTTGAGCTTCAGCTGGAACAAACACCGCCAACACTGATGCATGAATCGCCTCAGGAGGGTGTCAAATATCGTCATGCAGTCAAGTCAATGACTAGCGTTCTAATTTATAGGGAGATAATCAACATTTGACAGTCTTTAGACCCCAGCAGGCGCCGGAGGCGTGCATCAGGGGTCCTCTCCAAAATGGCAGACTTAGATCTTGACTCGTCGTTCATCCCGGCTCTTCACAAACCCGCTGCACTGCTTCCAATCGCGAAACACCGAGAGAGTCTTCTTTATGTCATAGAGAATCACCCAGTCACCATCGTCATTGGCCAGACGGGCTCCGGCAAGACGACACAGATACCTCAGTTCCTAGAGAGCGCAGGGTGGTGTTCGGAAGGGAAAATCATCGGTGTCACACAGGTACTCATCCGTCCCAAGAGATGATCAGAATCACTGCTAACAATCGCCTTGTAGCCTCGCAGAGTTGCAGCTACCACAGTCGCCCTTCGTGTAGCCGAGGAATTTGGCTGTGAGGTTGGTAAGGAGGTTGGATATTCTATCCGGTTCGAGGATGTCACCTCTGCCGCAACGAAAATCAAGTTTCTTACCGATGGACTCCTTATACGCGAAGCTCTCGTGGACCCCCTACTGACACGATACTCTGTCATTATGGTTGACGAAGCCCACGAAAGGTCCATCAGCACAGATATCCTACTTGGGCTACTAAAGAAGATCCGCCGGAAGCGCCCAGATCTCCGCATCATCATCAGCAGTGCTACGCTCCAGGCGAAGGAGTTTCTGGATTTCTTCACACAAAGTGGCGACAACCAGGCACCCAAGGGCAACGGCGACGTGAAGGATGCCATCGGGACAATTGTCAGCCTCGAGGGTAGGACGTACCCGATTGACATCCTTTATCTCGAATCCCCCGCCGAGGACTACGTGGAGAAGGTCATCAATGTTGTCTTTGACATACACACCCAAGAGGGCGAAGGTGATATACTGGTATTCCTGACTGGCCGGGAGGAAATCGACAATGCCCTCGAGGCCGTGGCTGAGCGAATGGCTGAGCTCGACGCGAGGTACGGCCCGTTGATGGCACTACCTCTATATGCTGGCCTTTCGAGCGAACAACAAATGTACGTTTTCGACAAGCCGCCCGAGGGGACAAGGAAAGTAGTGTTCTCGACAAATATTGCCGAGGCGTCGGTAACTATCGATGGAATCGTCTTTGTGATCGACACCGGATTTGTCAAGTTGAGGGCCTACAACCCGAGAACTGGCATCGAGTCACTCACGGCTACGCCCATCTCCCAGGCAGCGGCGTCACAGCGAGCTGGCCGAGCAGGTCGAACACGTCCTGGGAAGTGCTTCCGACTGTACACGGAGCAAAGTTTCCAGACGTTACCAGAAGCCAATATCCCCGAACTGCAAAGATCGAACCTGGCTCCTGTCATATTGCAACTGAAGGCTCTCGGCATCGACAACGTCGTCCGATTCGATTTCTTGAGCTCTCCGCCGGCCGAATTAATGTCCAAAGCACTCGAACTACTCTATGCCCTGGGAGCATTGGACGAATACGCAAAGCTTACGAAGCCACTTGGATCGAGGATGGCTGAGCTGGCAGTGGAGCCCATGATGGCGAAGACGTTGCTCTCGGCCCAGTCATTTTGGATGCCTCAGTGAGATGTTGACTGTTGCGGCCATGACGACATTGGGTGGAAGCGTGTGGTTCCACCATGATGGAGAGAGGAAGAAGATGGAGACGTCCAGGAGGAAGTTTGCTGTGGAAGAGGGTGACCACTTGACACTGCTGAACGCCTACCAAGCATTTGTCACAAAGGGGAAGAAGGAGGCAAAATTTTGTCACGAAAACAACCTCAACTACAAGTCAATGACTCGGGCAGTGAGTATCCGAGCACAGCTGAAGCGGTACCTGGAGAGGTTCAGCATCAACGTGGACGAGACACTGGCCGGCCAAGCCTCCGCTTCGGCATCGACGGACAACACGACGAAGGCGGAGCAGATCCGGCGGTGTTTGACGGCGGGCTACTTTGCCCATGTGGCCAGGATGCAACCCGATGGGACGTTCCGCAACGTTGAGAGCGGGACAGTGCTATACGCGCATCCGAGCTCGCTCATGTTCAACCGCAAAGCGGACTGGGTCATCTTCCACGAGGTGATGGAGACGGGCAGTAAGATTTTCATCCGGGATTTGACTAAGATCGAGAAAGGATGGCTCTTGGAGTACGCCCCCGAGTTCTACAAAGTGGCGGACAGGCCTGGATGAACAAGATGAGACGCCGGACATGGTCATTGCGCAGCGGCGCGTCTTGGCCCGTCCCTCCTCGAATCGACAGTATGGGGATTGGATGAGGCGTATCCAAAAAACGGTGAAACCGCCGAACAGCTGCGTCCGTGAGGATTCAATTAAGGTTTCATACATATTGATGAGGGGGAACGCAAGGATGACTAGAGATGCAAGGGTGAGGGATTTGGAGGCGAGATGTCATTGAAGTTGGCCGTGGTTAGTGGTGTGACCTGGGGTTGGATGGCTGCAAGGGAGGGGACGCTTAATAACGTCCAATATTGCGGAATGAGATAGAAGATTCAGCAGCAGCATTGTGTTGATAGCACACGCAACTACCTTCCCGAGCAAACGTTATTATAGTGAGACTGGGTGAGGTATATCAAGCCATGGTGGTGCGGGACATGGCAGATGCAGCATCGCGATTTTTTATCACAACAACCCTGGCAGAGGAGCAATACGCGTACCCAGGTGGGTTAGGGCGGTGATACCGGCCGTAGGTGCGGGCGTCTCGGAGGACTATTAATGTCAAACAACGGACAGGACAGGATGGACAGGGCAGAGATGATGTGTGTTTATGTGGCAGCAACTAGTTAGCAATCTCAAGCAGCCAAGTTCTGCCAACTTTATTCGGGGACGCTGTAATTCTACAGCCGATGGACATTTATGTACTATTCGCGTGCGATAGATGCGAGGAGGCATCCAACCTGCCCTCAATCCCAGATTACCCATCTTGCATTGTCGAGGACGATGTCCCTGCAATCTTGGATCGCAGCTGGACTCACTGCCGAATCGTGCAAGTTCCAGGCCCAGAAATGAAAAGAGGAGCATCGACTGGGGACGAGTAAGGCATTGGCGCAGGTCATCTCCGCCGCGAATTGCGTACGTAGTAATTAGGTTGTGGGACAGAGAAAACCCACCGAAGGCGAACAACACAGCGCACTTGTGCAGGTGCAGGGTCCATCTGGCGATGGATGAGGAATAATGCTATAATAGTAGTACATCCTGCGGCACTATTATTGCATTGGCCTATGCTACCTCGCGGAGCCGGTTGACACAGACCGCGAGATGAGCCCTACGGCGGGACACATGTCGGCCTTCTGGATGCGCGGTAGTGCGCAGTAGGAAGCAGGAAAGTTGCGAGGTCGCAGGGATGGAGGATACAAGCGGATGGGCTGGAGTGACAGTCGCCGATATCCGACAACTGGTTTATATTGATATGAGCGGAGTGGTTGGAAGATGCGGAGTGGATGGCGGCCCTTCTGGGACTAGGGCCAGGGGTAGCTAACTTAGGGAGCTTACAGCTCCAGCTTGCAATTCACAGTGTGCAACAAAGCGCACAGCCCAAAGTCCGCCGTTGTGTTAGTGGCTATGGCACTGTAACACTGTGGAGGCAGGGATCTACCATCACAATGACGGCATTAAATAGGTTGCGACCGGCGATTTCACGGCGGACACAAGATAAACAACCGATCGCGAGACCGACAAGACAGAGTTAGAGACACAGGAGCATCTCCCCCACAGGATGTCTCGCTCCCCGGATGCGCCGCAACACAGTTCGATAGTGCATAGTAGTAGGATGCACGTACGAATGACGGCGACGACGTACCTGCATGATGCCCCAGCGAGCCAACAAGCCCCTGGCGCGCCACTTGCGGATGCATGCGCGGACTGCTTTTCCTCTTACAGCGCGCTTCCATATGACGCCCCTTCCGGGCCCCATTCCACGGCCCCAGTGGCTGCACCGGGTCGAACCAGCCAGCCAGTCTCGTGCGCCGGGTGCCTTGTGCTCGGGTCTGCGGGTGGATCGACGGCCCAATCTGGATGTTGTGCAAAATGAAAGAGATGCAAGCATGCACACCTACTCATGTTCTGGATTTTCTGCTGTGACGGCGAGGCTTGTGTAGGGCCGGGCGGTTCGCTTTCGCTATGCAGGGCGCTCGTCGTGCAGCCGTCCCGCGAAGGAACTGCTGGTTGTTGATGATGTGGATGTGACGAATGTCGCTGAGCAGCGGTCACTGCGCTAATGAGGGCGTTGGATTCCTGGAAATGAAGGAAGGCGCAGCATCTGTTTACTTTTTTCTCCGAACCGATCTCGTTGTCTCTGATGGAAGCAGAGACAGACAGGACACACATGATGCCTCTGTGTAAGGTCGTGGACATCCATCTCGACGACATTACCACAGTCGCACAATGACCGACCACCCCTTGGCCAGACACCGACTGAAGCCCCAGGTGATTTCGCTCGCACGCTGGCTCGTAACAGGCAGGCAGCTTCGCAGGCAGGTTCCTTGGCTCCGTGGTCCCTGATCCCCTCGGTCCCTGATCCCCTTGGTGCGCGCCGCGGGTGTCTCATCCGTCGCCGTGGCCAACCCCAAGCCACGTCTCTTGTTCGACGACTTGCAGGGTCTGCGGTGGTGAGTTGATGGCGGCGGCTTGGGTGGATAACCGCCCCGTCCACCCAATCTCGTCTCGACGCCCTCCCCCCTTTGCGCCTCTGCAGGTTTTCCACGCCCCTTCCAAGGATCCTGGGAACCAAAGAAGCCCCGGCCGAGGATCCACACTCCAATCTCTCTTGGGGAGCCCTGGAAGAGGACCCGACGCAAATCGTCCAATGGCGCCCCGGATGAAATCCACTGATGGGGGACTTGTCCGGGTTCAACTGCACCGTCGACCGCCTTCTCAGGGGGGGAATATCGGAACTCGTTGTCACTTACTGGATGGGACTGAACGATGAACGAGGACGGCATGAAGATGAGAGGAGAAGAGAAGGGATCCATTCGAATCATTGGGTCGCCCCCTCCCGTCCCCTCCGGCAGCACCCAAATTAGAACGCTAGGGCTACCAGAAGATGGTGGACCGGGTCCCGTAGCGTACGTTGGGTGCTGCGTGCCCTGTAATTGCTGGAGGCTGTCAGCAGTCCTACGCAGTGCACGCCTGGTCGCCTGTCGCCAGCGCTGGGAGCCGCGACGCTCCAGGAGCCCTGCACGGAACATGACAGCCCTGCCAGGGCCCGTCGGTACCTGACAGCATGTACGTAGCCCGCTGTAGCGAAGCTCCATACCACTGGGGCTGGGGGGCTGGACTGGCCTGGGCCGCGCCGCCTCGTCCCTGGTCGGTCCCTGGCCCCCCGTTGGAAGGCCCGCCGTAGCCCGTTCCTCTATCCATCCCATTTCGTCTCTTCCTCCCTCTTGGCCCTTTCCTACGACTCTCTTCTCATCGTCAGTCCCTCTCTTCTTCTCCAACTGTCGACCGATCCCGACGACGACGGCATCCCCCTCCGTCCCTCTCTCTCATCTGCCTGCCAGCGGGCTCGTCATTCTTTTATTTGCTTAATTCGGGATTCTTGCCTTGACAAGTTCCCGCCCGTCACTCATTCCTTTCGTTGGCGCGCGTCCGGTCCAGCTCCCGCTCAACCCAGCGACCTCTGTCCCTCTTTACACAACATCACTGCCAAATCTCTGGCTCTCGCTCACTGGCTTTTTGGCTCCTTAGTTGACTTCTTTTGCGGCATAATTTCGCTCGACTTCTTGCCGTTCATTCTGCTTTCAGCCCCTCGACGAAACGAAGAAAACAAACACCGATCGATCACTCATACATCCACCCGACGTCAATCGCCTCGTCGATCTACCCAGCAAATCGTAAATCTTAATGGTCATGACAGCAGTTTTTGGGATATAATTCGAAAGCCTTAATCCTTTATTTTCAACACACCCGGAATCTCGTTTTGTGGAGGAAACATCGTCGACACTTCTTTGTTGTCATCCCTTCGTTACAGTTGCCGTTATAGGCGTACCAACACAAACATCCCTTCACCATGGAACTCACAGGAAACGAGGGCTATCGCCTTCAGCCCCGAATCAACGTCCGGCGAGATGTCTCGCCCGCAGCCAGCCCACAGGTCGCATCATCTACGATTAATGTTGTTTCTCGAATGTTTGGTCGATCATCCGATTCCAAGTGCGAGGAGAACCCCAACTTGAACACTTGCGAGAAGCCCGCTAGTGTCAGCACTCCCATGATCGTCGCGGTCGTAGTGTATGTCCATCAACCCCCCGTTGAGCTCTGGGAGCCTCCGAGTCGATCGAATATGGTACTGACTATTTTATAGTGTCCCGGTTGTGCTTATTGCCGGCCTACTCTTATATCTCCACCGCAGAAATGTCCAGAGACAGAGAATGGAGGATGTCCAGGATCCTCACAAGAGCTTGGACTTTGGCCTGGGCGACAAGAAATCAAACCGCAAGAGCTTGTTCATGGGAGGTGGTGAGAAGGGCCTGCACCACAAACAGAGCCAGCTCTCAATGGACATGAACCTCTCATCCCCTTACCTGTTGCCCCGGGTCTTCAGCAGTCTCGCGAGTCGCTTCACTCCCTTGCCCGCTCGCTCGGCAACGACCAGGACCCGTACCAGCAGGTCACAAACTACACCAACAGCGAGACTGGCTCCATGCGATCCATGCCTTACAGCAAGGAGGGTTCCTCTCTTTACACCAAGTCAAGCAAGCGCATGTCCACCACCACGGGACGGTCTATTCCCTCTCAGAGGATGCCTCCTCGGACCAACTCTCTTCCCAAATCGCCCACATCTCCTTCAGACATCAAGATTGACCCATTTTCTCTTCCTTCCATGCCTCAGCCTGCCCACAAGCTTCAATCCCCTGTCGAATCTGAGAAAGATTCCTTCCAGCCCAAGGCCATCATCCCCGAGATTGGCACCGTTTCCGACTTCGAAGACAAGCACGATGTCCCTTACATCCAGCAGCCGCAGCCTGCTCGATCCAAGAGCCCCCAGTTTGAGTTACCCACTCTTTCAGAAGCCAGCAGCAACAGTGGCACGCCCGTCACCGATGGATTCCCCTTGCCTCCTCACCGCGGCCGCGAGTCTAATGGTGCTGGCCTTGGCTTGAACTTCCACCTCCCAAGGGTCCCGTTCCCGACGTCCCTCACTCTGCCCCTCTCCCGGCCCATGACCAGCAGCCCGCTGACTCCAAGTTTGCCCCGTACCAACCTGAGATCCAGACCACCGAGCACTACGACGACTATGAGGACTTTGATCGTGGTCGTTCGGCTCAGCGAGCCTCGTTCGTGGAGGACATTCCCCCGCCGCAAGCGCAGGGCCTGGGAGTTCCTCACCAGGATAACAAGCGATTGTCTGTCGGATTCCGCCCTCTGCCTCCGGATGAGGTTACCGAGTCTGAGGACCCCGAGTACCGTGCCAACCGTATCAGATCCTTTTACAAGGAGTATTTCGAGGAGAGCGGCGGCAAGGAGCCCCCGCCACCCATGCCTGCTCCTCCTCGCGGACAGCAGTACTATGAGGACCACGGCCAAGGCCACCTGGGCGAGGCCGCGGCTTACTTTGACCCCGAAACCAATGCCTTCGTCATGCCCTACGCGGAGCCTGTTACTCGTCGTGCCATGACTCCTCCTCCGACTGGCCGCCAATTCCGTCCCGGACCTGGTGGCCCTGGCCCCCGTGGACCTCGTCCCCACGGTCCTCAAGGCTCGATTGGAGGCATGAGCCTTCCCGGCGGACCTCGAGGTCGTCCCCGTGCTGGATCTGCTATGGATCCTCGCGCTGGATCCGCCATGGGTTCTCGTGCTGGATCTGCCTTCGGCCCCCGACCTGACTCCTCGGCGTCCGCAAGAATCCGCCAACAGCCCAAGAAGAACCTCCCGCCACCGGCCCCCCTGACGACGCTCCCTACGCCCTCAAAGCTCACGGATGACTCGTTTGCCATCATGGGCGCTATCGACTTTGCCCCTCCTGATCGTATCAAGGATACTGCCGCCGGCCGCTCCCAAAGCCCATTTGGTGAGAGGCGCCCGTACTCTCCTCAGGTGCCCGCCGCCACACCCGTCGTCTCGGCCTTTGAGGAGCTGGCCGCTCTCCCCAGCCCGTAAGTTTTAAGACTCCTCCAACTCTCTGTTGAAACACAAACTAACTTGGTGACAGTCACTTGCTCCGCAAGTCGAGTACGTTCACTGGTCTGGATTTCGCCCCTCCTAAGAAGTTCAAGGATGCAGACACCATGAGCGATGCTGGAAGTATCAGGAGTAACCGCAGCGGAATCTCAGCGGCCCAGTTGGGAGCTATCCGTGGTGGAGCTGGTCGTGTCAGCCGTCTTCCGGGAGATACCGTCTTCACGCAAGCCTCGCTGGGGGATCAACTGAAGCCTCAATGGGGCATGCGCCAATGAGCGCAAAACCTCCATTAGGTTTCGGTGTCTGAGACTGCAGCTGGTAACACCGTGAAGGCCGCTCTCGGAACTTGTCATTTCTGACATTGCGTTAAATCACAGCGTGCGCGGAACTTGTCATTTTTCTTCATATTTCATTTTCCCGCTTCACCGGCGTACTTTGAGGGTCATGACGACTGGCGAAATTTCTTTCTCTTATTGTGTCTTGGGGAGCAACTTGCAAGGCTTTGCATATAGAAGGGTAGGAAAACCACACACGACAAACTAGATGACGACTACCTGTCTGGGCGACGTCCAGCAAATTGTACATAGGTCAATTGGATGTGGTGTTGACCGATTCAATCAACACTGTCATATTCTTCTACGGACACTTTATATGTCTTTTGTTTTGTGTGAATAAGTCGTGTTGTCATACTTGGATCTTCAGTGAAGTTGTTGCATTAGAGGAACTCTGTCTGTCGAAGATTGTACTTAGAAGATCCGTGGCGACATTGCAAACACCAAGAAGAACGTCGTTGCCTCTGAGATATGGCCATTACTTCCATCATGCTGTTTGGACTTGATCGTGCTCTGAGCAACATACAACGCACGAGCTGGGCTGAGAACTCTAGCACACTGGACTACTCGGGCTAGAGAAGTAGACTATGTCTTGGTCTTCTTCTGAAGCATTCATTGCTCGCCTCGAATCGCATCTACTGCATACCTCTGCTTATATGACAAACCTCAGCTCGAAAAGATATATAACTTTAATTAATAATTTTGGGTTGCTTAGGCATATTGAGGATATTGGTGTGATCATTGCGTTATTGCAGATGTTAGACACTGGCTGACGTTGACTTTGGTTCTTGTAATGAATGTTTTCCAGTTGCAAATAGAATTAGTCCTGGCGGGTGGACCAGACATGAGCTGCTCCGCTCCGTAATGGATAACATCGAGTAGATACTGTGTGAGTGTATGAGGCGTAGTCGGTGGCGTGCAAGCGCTAACTGGACTGATTAAGCACGATGTCTCGGGTTGGAAGGTGGTTAGACGCTGTTGTAAATAAGCTCACCGATGCGATAAATCTATGAATAAATGGGTTTACGAACTGTTGATGTTCCATGATTTGCTATTTTCAGCACGGTAGCGGAATTGACACCACCTGATTCCGATGCACATGTCGGGCTGGGGGAGACCAACCATGAGCCCAGCGATCAGCCATAGTAGGCTAAAGGCGGCGAGGTGCAGGAACGAACCCTATTGGAATGGCAAAGAAACGGCAAAGGAATGGCACAGGGGAAACGTTTCAGTGGGGTCAACGCTATCGGCTGAGACCAGGATGCTCGGTTGCTCGATGGAGCTGCTGAGCCACTTTAGAACTCGTATACCCAGGCCGATCACGACACGAAGGAAAAGCACAAGGAAGGTGAGCGAATTTTTAGAACCGACATTGGAGCTAACGTCAGAATGGGATTGGGTCATGGAATAAGCGCGGCAGTCAGCATCGTACATAGCATCTTGGGATCGGAGCCGGCGCCATATTTAAGGCCAGGCGCAGGGCCAGCCACAGACACGCGACTAGATTCCTATTTTTGGGAGGGCGGCGGAGGGAGATGAGGAGTGGGGACCGGGCTGGTGGTAGGTTGCAGTGGGGAGGCTTGGTGGCGGGATTTTGGGGGGAGAGCTTGAGATGAATGGCGATGGCAAGGTGAGGGAGGTGAGGTGGCAAAGGACGAGCGAGAGAGGTTGAATTTGATCCCAGATCAACCAGCTGAGGGAGCCAAAGGAAACCTACGAGCTTACTGGTGGAAGGTGATTGCCTGGTTCGTGTGCCAATGTTCATCAGTCCATCATCAACCGGGGCCAAGATCTGGATCGGGGTAATAGGTCCACTGCTACTAGTAGGGATTGCGGTTTGGCGGCGATATTGGTGATAAACACGGCTGGTGATTGCGTCTTGGACTGATAACAGATACATACTGTACGCACGTTAGGCATGATATGATGGAGTGTTCATGTCGCATCTCCCAGCCAGCCCTTTGTCTCATTGATCGCCGTTCCGCGCCGTGTTGCGCCGCGTCTCATTCGACGCTGATGTTTCCATGCTCGCGGCCTGGCAAATGGCGCGCCGACAGCGTCGTATCGCAGTGCGGTGAATTGGAAAAGTACACAGTAGGATCGTGATGGCCTTGTGGGAGTTGCGTTCTTTTTCCATTGCTTTTCCCTTTCGACGTATATCAGGCTGGGGTTACAGCAACGGACGCGTTGCAAACGGCGGGAAGGGAGAGTGGGGGGAATGTCTGCAGTCGACTATCGACTATTGAAACCCAAAGGCCAGGACGGGGGCGCTGCGATGCATTCCACACGATCCCGACCAAGTGGATATTCTCTCGAGTCGATGGGTTCTCGATGCCACCGTCACTGTCACCGTCAAGAGCACAGTTGCCGATAAATGTCATTGTGTCACTCATCATGACTGGCCGCCCGGCGTGCCCCCCTGTGACCTGTGAGCCTGTGGTACGGGGGACGTCGTAACGTTGCGGGCCCCCCAGATTCCCAGCTCCAAGGCAGCTTGCTCGGCGCTCACATCGCGATGGCACACCCGATGGGGAAGGGATTGCAACGCTTCTTTGCAATTGGGCCGCGATTTTCCCCTTGCTCGCGGGCTGCGGGTGGGAGCAGAGGGTTCTGCTGCCGACGTTCCATCGGAGGCTGCAGGCGGAGAGGAACAGGAAATTGAGCCCTCGCTGTGTCCGGCGCTGTGGCACACCCACTGTAGGTTTTTTGCGCTTGCTTCTCTCATGTCCGGTGAACGGGGCCATCCCTACCTCGTTTTGGATTGCACATAAGCACTTGCTGCCGGGTGTTGGGGGGATTTGGCTTCACGTTTATCTTATTTCGCCGCGCTTTAGTCCGTCTGCAGGAGCATCCGTTAACCATATCAATTGATAGACCCGCCGCCGTACAGACGTGGCGAGTGCGTAGTGAGTGGGCTCTCAGTGACATGACATGTGGTGCCCGTCATTGTTCGCCCGAGGGCTGGCCTGGAATCCTGCGCCACACGACGGCACGACGGACGGCCTGTGAGCTGCGACGGGGGGCTGCGGGCACCTGAACTATTTACATGGGCTTGTTAGCACGTTGGTCGGTGCTGGAGCTGGAGCGGTGGGCGAGGAGGTCCGAATACAAGTCCCCGCCTCGTATCTGAGCTTGCGTCCAGGTGGGCTTCCAAGGCGCTAGGACTGCAACATGGCACTGTAATACGTACCATGTACGTAGGAGGGTCTGCGAGAACCACGATGGGGATGTCCCGGGAACTCAATGAGGGCCTGGACTGGAACTTTGGGCGTCGACTGTAGCAAGTTGGGGTTTTGGATGCAGGTGGTAATGAGGGAGCCATCATTGCAATATTATGCCATCCATACCATACCACCACTCAGTCAGCAGGGTCAAGGCTGCAATAGTAGTAGGTCCCGGAGCTCACTGCCATGTTCAGGTGCCTCGATCTTCGACCATCCCAGCTGGTGAGGCGAGGTGAGCCATCCACTACGGAGCACTCCGTCCGTACCTGTGCCCTACTAAACCGGGACCTGGCCGTGGATGTTGGTTGCAGTCTGTAATCTGAGAGTGCAGCTGGCTGGCGACGATTGCAGGCCTGCCGCTGATCCTCAATCAATCTCTCCATCCCTGGATTACTCACAGTGTGTTCTCTCTCGCTCGCTCCCCTTCCAAAAGCGGGAATTCTGTGCTCGTCTCCCCATTTTCGAACCTTTTTCCTCTCGCGCGCGTCACCGTTCACGACAACTGGTTTCCCAGACACGCAGGCTAACCACAAATTCTACAGAGACGCTCCCGTCAAGCGTCAAAGTGTGCGCCCTTGGCGGTCTCAGGCCCAAACTCCACCCGACCGCGTCCGCCGAACGCGCCCGCTAAACCAGGAGCGACGGTCTGGTTCCAGCGCCTCCGCAGCGCCTCGCAGCGGTTCAACGCTGTCGGCGCAAGCCCCGGGAGAAACAAGCTCGAGTGGACGGGAACCTAGGAAAGAAAGAAAAAAAAAGACGCGCTCCACGGTCCGCTGCCAGCTGCCCACTGTTGACGAGCCCCGTAACACCAGGTCTCCAGCGCCCAGCGCCCAGTACCCAGCACAGCAACCGCCTGGCTCCCCGCGCCTTTTGTCTCGCACCACCTGCTCCGTCAACCGCAACCAACCATCTTCGTCTCGTCCATCCGCGCCCACACGGCGAAACGCTTCCTCTAACAACCTCGTCTCCGCCCTCGCCCAGCACGCAAAGATAACAGGTACGTCGTCTCGCAATCCGCACCCGCCGCCCGCCGATCCTGCGCTGCTGCTGCCGCTACGCGCGACCATGCGCTGCAATGCCATGCGCCCTCCCGTCTCGCTCTCGAGTCTCGAGTCGAGAATCCACTCCCATTCCCCAGAACGACTCCTCACACTATCTCGTCCTCCATTCCAACGCCTTGATGGCCGCTTTGAATACCCACTGCCCTCCATCACCCTTTGTTCTGTTAATTAATCCCCCTGATCCATCCTTTGCAACCGCATCCGTTCTCTCCTCTCCTTTGCCCGACCCTCGCCGCCCTGCTCCGCGTGAAGCACCGCCCGACCGCTGACATGCTTCTCAACTACAGGCAGTTGCCCAGCGTAGGCACCCCGGGCGCCAGCATCACAATGTCCAACACTCAAGGGGGAACTCCGGCCACCGACGAGGCCTCGGTTCCCGCTGCGACTACCGCTGCCGAGTCCCAACCCACCTCTGCCGTCGAATCGTCCTCCGCCGCCGCCGCGCCCACCTCAGAATCCGTCGCCGAGCCAGTGACGAGCGCCGCTGCTTCGTCTTCGCAAGCCCAAGAATCCAGTTCAGCACAAGAGACTCGACCTGCCGAGACTACCGCCGCTGCATCGTCATCAGATAATCCAGTACCCTCCTCGGCCGAACCGTCTTCGTCCCAGCAGCAGTCCAGTAGCACTGTTCGGAGCGAGCAGACATCCGCTGCGCCTACCCAACCTGCCACCACCAGCAGCGACACCACCAACAACGACAGCAGCAGCAGTCAGGACAACCAAGCTTCCTCTAGTCGAACTAGTGAGGTCGAGGTATCCACCGTTGTCACTGTTACGAACAGCGATGGGGCTGCCCAGACGAGCGTCGTCGTAATTCGAACTATCACCACCAACCAGGTCGCCACCGGGACAAGCTCAGAGACTGCCGCGACTACCACCTCGGCTTCCAAGGACATCAATAACTCGGGGGGTTCGAGTGGAGGTCTGAGCCAGCAGAGCAAGGTTGCCATCGGAGTTGTTGTGCCTATCGCTGCAATTGCCATCTTGGCCCTCATTGGCCTCTTCTGGTGGAAGAAGCGTCGCTCCCGCAAGCTGGCTGAGGAGGAACGTCGAAAGGAGGTTGAGGACTATGCCTATAACCCCAATGCCGATCCTACCATCCCCGCAGTTGGCATGACCGATGTCAGTTATGAGATGAGGGAGGACGCGTCTTCGGGTTACCGCGGCTGGGGCAACACTACAGTTGGCTCCACCGGCCGCAAAGCCTCAACCACCATGTCTGGCGGCCAGACTGGCCAGGCTTATTCGGATGCCACGTCACCTACGGCTCACATGTCCGACGGCAGATCCGGCGAACCATTGATGGATGGCTCATACTCGCCCGAGGGAGAGATTCTCGGTGCCATGGGTCCCTCTTCAGCCAACAACCGCGGGGGTGATGTGCACCGCGGTCCCTCCAACGCCTCTTCCTCATACAGTGCTGCCAGGTCCGACGGTTCCGATCCCATGGGCACCTCGTACGGCGCCGGTGGAACGTACTACGACCAGTACGGTCAGAATAACCCATACAATGAGGGGGGTCCGCGACCTGACGTCCCCGGCGCACCTGTGATCCGCGATAACCCTGCGCGGCGCAACACTCGCATCGAGAACCCGTCTCACTACCCTCAACAGAGCGCGGGGCATTTCTCAAAACTTTTAAACGAAAACCACCCTCTGGGGCAGTGAATCCCGCCGCCCCTAGAGTTTTCCTTATGTTCAAGATACCCGCCTCCTGTCGAAGACTCTCGCTTGGAAGTGGATTATGCACTGGCGTTTGATTTTTTGGCATCGTTTTTTTTGTTCTATTTGATGAGGGGGATATCTCCATGTCTCTGCCATTTACCTCGGCAGACTCACCTACCTAATCGCTCCTTGAAAAATCGACGTCTCCTATCGGGTGTTGTACCACCAGAAACAAGAGCATATCCGTTGTTTTACTCCCTTTCGAACGTTTCCACGGAATGGAATCACCACGAAGGGGCGACTTGCACGACAACGCTCGCTCCTGAAACGCTTATATCATGAGATGGAAATGTACATACGGTGGCTGTGGAAGAACAGGGCCGTGAGGGCTCGAAGTAATAGGGATGTTTCGGCGATGTATATCGGCTTCGAGGCCCTGTGAGTTGGAATGTATGGTGGATGGATGTAAAACGAGAAGGAAGGGGGCTTAACTAGAAGTTATATCTGGATTGGACGCGTATGGATAGACGTATATAGGAACGAATTGGAAAGCTTTGTGCTTTGTTAAGCTTATTCAGTGTCTTTACCTTAATTTGGCCACTAGTCTTAAGTTGGTATAGACAGTTGTGGGAGTGTTCGACAACCATCTCCCCTGACGAGTTCGCTGTAAGTCAGTCCAAGGCCATTATGGTGCCTCACTCATGCATTCAACCTCTCTCCCATCCCCTGAACCAACTCCATCCTCTCCCACCAAAACCGCATCCGTCTCATATCCTCCAGCGTCAACACCCTCTCCCGCACCGGATAGACTCCCTCAGCCTCCTCACCCTCGACGCCCCAAAGACAAGTATCCTGCCCTCGCCCATCGAAATCGGGGTTTCCGCCGTGCCGGGACTGACAAACGCCGGCCACGAATCCCCCATGTCGCCGTCGGGACTGCTCACGAACTGCGTCATCCGACCGTGCAGCGCTACCGCTGTCTCGGCGAGTCCCGGACGCCCGCTTAGCAGCGAGACGTCGCGCTCCGCGGCCGGGCCCTGGGCGCCGTGCATGGCGGCGTTGAAAGGGGGCGATGTTTCCGCGTACTCGTATACATAGACCCTCGCGCCGGCTGAAGAGAGGACATGCGCTGTGTGCAGCACGGGAGCAATGTACGCAAAGTCGCCGTAGGCCGTGGCCAGGCGGCGGAACTGGGCACCCTGCCGGCCGCGGTGGACGTACGGCGAGGACGGGTCCGTCACGGGGTCCGGGTACAGCGCGTCGAGGGCTGCGAGGTCGGCCGCGGACAGGGACGGGATGAGGGTCGTGAAGAAGTTGCGGAAGTCTTGGTTGGACTCTGCGGAGGCCGGGACGAAGCCGATGCCCTCGTGCGAACAGAAGCCAGTAAGAACGCACATCATCCCCGCGCGGCCATCTGTAACGCGCTGCTCCCACAGCTTCAGCGGCAGATCAGGGATCACGCCGCCTTCGCCATCGACGACCGGCTGGAACGGCCATTCGACCGACGCATCCCACTGGCCCCAGACGCTCTCCGCAGCGTCGAGGAGGCTACGCAGCGTAAGAGCTTTCAGACCCGCGAGGGACGAGCAGCCCGTCTGCTTGAGGAGGCTGGCGTGCTGGGGAGGTGGACCGCGGGTGGGCCGGCGAGAGGACGACGCGGGCGGTTGGCGAGCCGGATTCAAGGATGGCTTTGTGGAAGGGAGGTGGAGAGGTGGAGAGGATTTGGTGGCCGATCTGCCAGTAAGTAAGTGTGAGTTAGTGTTGCAGAAACAGGCTGTGTGGTGGTGGCGTCGGCGATGAGGAGCAGGATGAGATGCCAATATCAACACCCTCCCGCAACCATCTCATTCCCTCACTTCAACCACCAAGAACCAAGGTAAAGAAACAGCACCAACTTACCGAATGCGCCCCAGCACTTGCCCCCACAACCGTCAAACTGGCCGCATCGCCTCCAAACGCACCAACGTGCTCCACAACCCACCGCAGCGCAGCCGCCTGGTCCCTCAGTCCAAGATTATACGCCTTTCGACCCTCCTCGCCGGGAGCCGCCGGAAACCCTAGCACGCCGAGCCGATACACGATGCTCACGCCCACGATGGGCCGCTCGCTCCACGACACAACGTTCTCCATGTTGCGCTCCAGCGGACTCCCAAAGTTGAACGCGCCGCCGTGGATGTACACCAGCACCGGCCAGCCAGCGCCTTCAGCGGCGCTCTCTGTGGGACGGGTGATGTTTACGTGAAGGCAGTCCTCATCACCAAACGCGGCAATACCCGGACACCCGTCTTTCGGCTTCGTGGCATCCAGCGTGCCAGGCAAGGTAGCCGGTACGGGGTGTTCGAAGCGCCGCGCTGTTGCGTAGGGGATGCCGAAGAAGACGTCGAGAGGTCGAGGCTGTGTCTCAGATGCAGGCTTTGACAGACCGACGACCGTGCAGCTACCAAGCTGCACGGTAGTGCTGGTGACTTTTACCATTGTTGATGGGTTATAAGGAACCGTGTATGAGGGTTAGTGAAGGATATTGCTGTATGTTGGCTGGATGTGTTTGAGCGGACGGGCCGTTGTCGGTAGTGAGTTTGTGGCGAGCGGAGGGGTGACGTTGAACCTCGGAGCGGGGCCGGGCCGGAAGACAATATCGGGGCCCGGATTTGCCGGGGCCGACCACCCACCCACCAACACTGGTCGTGACAGGCGCATCCAACAAGTTTGTAACAGTCCGCTCATTCGGATACTATGCTACGATAAACTTAGTCTCGCATTAGCAGGAAAAATTGGCTTCTGAAGAAATATTGGGGCTAATTTCACATACTAACCATAATTTCTACCAAAAGCATGTAAGCATTAAGTTTTGTCTCTGGGGGTGGCACCGGATACACTCGAATAAGTTTATGACTAACATCTGCAGTACAGTTCCAAAGGCAAAAACAATATTGACTCGACCATGCGCCCTGATCGCCTCCTTTATACTATTACAGACTAACGCCATTGTCAGAAATACTCAAGCAAAAATGTCTTGAGCCCGAAAAAACAACAATGTAAACAAGCACTCAACCGGTGCTAAAAACGCCATCCCTTTCCAACTCCGCAGCTAATGGTCGGAAAAATTACTCCTTGTTTGTAACCGCGCGCGTCCCCGGCGCGGCAACCAGACTCAACAAGGGTCCTCTCAGACAGCCTGATATGTCCCCTGCTTCATCGCGTCCCTCATAGCGAGAGGTCCTTACGTCGCTTTTTCTCCGCCCATTCTCGACTGGCAGCCCTAGAGCGCTCCGCTGCCTGCTCTCTGGCCACTCGGGCAATGGCCTCACGTTCACGCCTCTCGCGCTCTTTGTCTTGTGTGTAGCCAGTGTTGTCTCGTTCGAATATTTGTTTTCCCTTTCGCTTTAGTTGTTGACACTCCTCTGCAGAAAGTGTATTTCGTTTTCCAGTGGAACTTCCAGTTGAAGTTGAAGTTCCCCGACTCAAATCTTCCTGTGAAGTCATGTTAGCAAGTCTGCCACGGGTTTGGCCTGGCTTGCTGTCCACGTTCTCCCCCCGGGTCGGGCGCAAGACTCCAAGCGAGATTCGCTTTGACTTGGTCGGGTCGGAATTATTTTTCGCATCATCGCCTTGGGGGGGCTTTCCCTGACGAGCACGGCTTGTAATCGTCTCTCGCGGGAGGGTTCTTGGTGCGGCGCTGGAGCGCATAGGTCTAGCTTTGAACTCGCGCTTCTTCTTTTCCTCTTCCTCCTGCGCCTTGAGACGTGCCTCGCGCTCCTCGCGCTTCCGTCGCGAGATGGCTTCTCCTGGAAGCTCAAAGTTGGGTTTCGTCAATGGCTTGTTAGACTTGGGCCTAGGAGGAGCAACGTATGCCTTCTGAGCCTCGGCCTGTTGAGCCAAACGAGCTTCACGTTGTTCCCTCAAACGACGGGCAACAGCCTCTCCAGGTAGTTCGAAATTCGGCACTGTTAGTGGCTTAGTCGACTTCACGGGGGGTTTAGGTGGTGCCGCCTGTGTATTGGCGAGTTTACTTCGTGAGAGCTGCGATCTCAATCTTGGTGGTTCTGGTGTCTCCTCCTTCTTGTTGCGGAAGACCAGTGAAGTGGATCTTCGAACGGATGGCTGAGCCCTTTCAGACTGCTTGATACGGGCGGTTGCAGAGAGACTACCCATGGATGCTCGCTTAGAGACGATGGCTTTCTTGGCCTCTGAGCGAGGATCGAGATGCTTGGGATTATCCTTGACCTCGTCGGGGTTGATTCGTCTAGGCTGAGTGACAGCATTAATGGCTTCGAGCTCCTCTTCGAGCTTGTCGAGCTCCTCAAGAGAATCCTCGATACGAGGGACGAGAAGGACCCGGCCCTTGAAGATCCGCCAGCGTAGCTGCTGCTCCTATCACTTATCAAGGTAAGAGACGGCGAGACAGCCTGTTCGGCGACCTCTTCGATTTCGACCTCGGGCACCTTGAGCGGGGTGGCCGGGTGGAAGTCGTAGGCCGGGGGTTGATCTTGATCAAGTGACATGTCAACCTGATCACCTAGGGCCTGGGGGATGTGCATGTCTGGGAACGAATATGCATCGCCTTCAAGAGGAGTAGCTATGAGGGTGTAGGTGTTAGCTAGGTAACATCCTGCAGTGGCCTTGTGGGAAGTCGATCGCCGCTTGCGCGACAGCAAGTTACAGCCAAAGACCATGGTTCCTCGTATGCGACAGGTGTTGTCGGTATCGGGGGAGTGTTGGTCCTTGGCAGAACTGACTGGCGCTGGGCACGACAGTAGCCATTCGAACTGACCTGCCAGATGTCTCTCGATCTGTTGTCGCTTCGGACACTCGGGGCCTGCGGCCAGGAGCGGGTGGATCTCGGAGGCGTTTGCTGCAAGGAGTCAAAGTTAGCACAAGATCATCAGGGCTGAAAAGGGTATGTATGTGTGTTGCGTTGAGAGGTGTCAGGGTGCATGGTTTCAGAGGGCAATGGCATCGAGACCAACCTTGAGAAGAATGGTGGTAAGGAGGCTTCACTGATGCGACTAGTGTTACAGCTGTGGATGCGACAGAGGCAAAGCTAGGAGCAGTAGGCGCAATGGCAGACTCCTCCAGCACCGCATCCAGCGGCTCAAAGGTGGCCGAGTCGATTGGAGCGCGCCGTCGAAGGCCCCGCGACGAGTGTTTGGCGTTGATCGACTTGGGTTCAGGATTCGAGTGGGAGTGTGGGTTAGAGTTGAAGTTCGGGACGCTGGCGCAGTTGGCTTCGAGGTCCGAGTCCTTGTAGCTTCGGGCTGAGAGGGGCGCAATGGACTTGTTCTGGGCCTGGCCAATGGACAACTCTTGGAGCAAGCCTCGTGAGCCCGACGACGGGATCGCGGTAGTGGCCTTAGCGTTTGCGTCCGGGTCGATAACCGTAGAATGCTGGCGGATCGAGGGTATCAAGGTGATGGCGGCACGAACGGAATCCGTGGCACGGTTGACTCGAGCCATGGTCAAGGGCTTCTTTCACAATGGAGCCGGGACCCGACAAATGGGACAAATGGGACAAATGGGACCCTTACGATCCCTGTCAACGTGGGAGACCGGGGGAAGGGCCGCAGATTGGGTGCCACAGTGCGTCGCAATAGGGCAGGGGATTTCTCGATGGACAGAGTGCAATTTCGCAGATACGCAGGGGTCGGCTGAGATAGCTGGGCCGTCTAGGCCAAAGTTGTGCTGCACGTAATAAAAAGCTTCAGGGTATGGCCGTAGCACAGAGGCGATGAATGATGCGTTGGTGGTAGATGAGTTGCAAAGTGTAGCGATGGGAAGCTGAGAAGATGGGAGGATGAGAAAGGAAGACAAATTGAAGCAGATGGGGAGAGTGAATGGGAATCAACAAAAACAACGCCGCGCTCGCCTCAACAGCCACCTGCCGCAGTGAACCATCGCCACTGGCACCTTCCCCGTGGAACACGCCCACTGCACTTGCCTACTCCCAGAACGAGTTACTACGCAGTACTACGTACTACCATTTACTGCAAGCAGCCTGCACATGCTCGGTGGTCCACGGCGCAAGCACGTTGCACAGTCCGAGTGGTGGGTTGTTGTTGACTTTCACACCCAAAACTGCAGACCCATGCATTTCCAAATCCGGGAGTGGGCGAGCCAGCTATCATTGCGCGTGTCGCGTCGTCGCTCGCCAACTCGATTGGCCAGATCTTCATGCAGGCTGCAAGCACGAGCGGTGCGGAGAGGATGGGCCTCATTAGCTCGTTAGGCTGCGCGCAGCTGCAGTAGCTTAGTACATATATGGAGGTAGACCAACCACAATCGAATGGTCCAACGCTTATTTAATCTGCCCACGAACGCCAGGCCCACTTGACACTCAGTTGCTTCTTGCTAGGGCTGGCCTACGCTGTGAGAATTGCTTTGTCGTCAGATACTAAGTCATGTGGTCTTTGGAATCAAAATGAATTGAATTTGCCACGGGTTCGCTCATCGATAGGGCCGGAGTAGGGAGGCATAACCCCCCGCCTCAACTTCATGGCACGCCGAGTTCTTCATGTAAAGCTCAACTCCAACTCACTCCAATCAGATCCAGTCCTGGGTCCGCATCTCGACTATTCGCAGATCATACCTACAGTGCTTCCTAAATATTCATTCTCAGACATGTCAGAGTCAAAAATGTATTACGCCTGCAAGGGTTGGGTATCATGCTCCCTTGACGCCACGAAATTACTCCTGCAGCTGCATCTACTGTACCCAACCAGGCTCCATTGTGCATCACACCTCTGCCCAACCCCCTCTACCACTATTGCTCTGCCACTATTGCTCTACCACTCTTTTACTATGTATTCTAGCCTGACCCAGTCCATCCAGTGAATAGCGCACTTTCAAGGACTTATCAGACATAACACTCAGGGTTATGCACGAGCTGGAGCGCAGAAAAAAAGTCATAGTGACGTAATAGTACTTGAAAAAAGTTCCAAGGCGCCTGATACCAGATGTCCGGATTCAGCCCCCAAGTCTCGTGTAAGCAAGTAGGTCACTTCACTTAGTTAGAGTAGGGTGTCGTTGACCTTTGTATCAGTTCCCAACAACCGCAACTGCTCTATTATGACCGTTGAAGGTTACATCCACCCACAACGTGCTGACTGCCACCTATCGTGAGGTGGAAGCAGAAGTTTCAGTATCCGTTGAGAGTTGTCCCTGAGACATGGCGTTGCTGATGGGACCGGCGTACTCATTTCATTCGTCGAAATGGAACTTGCGGGGATTTGTCGGCGATGATTTCACGCCGTGGGGATCGAAGTTGTTGGATGCTGTCGGCGGACAGCCCGAAGGGAACGAGGATCCCACTATTGAGGGATTCGCAGTCTAGGGAAGGCGCTGTCATGCTGGTATAGACAGGCTCTAACCCAGTCGCGACTCTTCCTCCTCAGCAGCGGCCTCAGCTGCTTCTGCCTGGGCCTGTAGTGCGGGTGCGTGCTCAGTTGGGATGCGAACAAGCGTCTGAGGAAGAGGACCTGTCGCATCTCGGGCATCGTCGGAGTTCGGTTTCGCAAGCTTGGCTGTTGGTTATGCGTTAGACCATGAAAACACGTATAGTATGGGAAAGACATACAAGAGGCCATGTTAATAGCACGCAGCACATTATGCCAGTTTCCCATAACGACCGCAATTGCTACCCAGCGTTAGTCTCGTGAACATGGAAGCCTGTGGCTTGCAAAGACATGCCTTCAGTCCCGTCTGACAGAGTTGACAGCTTTTTCTCCAAAGCCTCCATCTGTCCTGCGACTGCAGCACTCAGATCCCGGAGTTCTCTCAAGCTCTCCAGTTCGGCCTTCTTCTCCTCGATGCGCGCGAGCAACGCCGGTGACTGTCCCGTTGATGAGGTCGAGGCGCTCGGCGCGCGCATATGGGACGAGAGAGATCGCGTATGGTAAGACATGTCGGGCTGGTTGGTTCGCAATTCAGCGATTATTGCAAAATAGTTCGCGGCTCTTGAGCTCGTAGCCGTGGAATATCGCGTTCGGGTGGTGGGGTTGAACGTGGGGTTGATCCGTGAGGAGGCGGTACCCCGGCAACGAGAGGCCCAAGCGACTATTTTGCGCTACTCCCAAAACAGACGATAGTAAATAATGACACAACCAAAAATTCCCACTTTCAGACCGTCTGTTACCAACCACTCCGTGACTCGACCGGCGCACTTGCGACCTTCATCCACTGCTCCACAGCAAAACACCAAATCGAATAGCCGATACTTCTGCATTATGAGCTATGGCTAGGCTGAACGAACCCCCAGTGTCTACGGACAGCCTCGAAACGCGTAAGTATTCACATGCTTCCCCTCCCAACCACCCCGACACGACACTGACCGCGAGCCACGATGCAGTCCGCAAGAAGCTACTACGCCAAAACCGAGATCTTGCCAAATCAAACAACGTGCGAGCGCTCCGGATCCGTGAGCTTGAGAATGATTGTGCCTGCATTCTCTCTGAGAACCTCGAGCTGCGCAGTCGCATACTCGAACTCGAGAGAGAGCTCGAGGACAACGACACGCGCAGAATTGCCGACCATGCGTTGGCAATCAAGGAGAAGCTGGAGTCGCAGCTGACGGAATGGGGCACTCTCCTCGCCGGTCTGGGTCTGGAGCCGCCTATGAAGCGACATTCCCCCCAGATTCGGAGGACGGCGAAGCCCCGATTGAGCTTCAGCTCGGCTCGACCCAGTCCTTCTCAGAGACGATTGCGAGATATCGCCCGAGACATTGAAGAATTGGGACATATCTCAGAGACCAAGTCTCATCCAAGGATGTCGATGAAGTATGTTATTATTCTTGACCGAGGAAATAAGTTGAATGCTAACAACTTCCAAGCCCTGAACAGATTTTGGCTCTCCGATCCGAGGCAGATTCCGCCGACTCTCCAGAGCTTGGCCCGCCTCCCATGTCTCAATTCATCGATGAAGACCCCGTTAAAGTCGATTCCCCCAGTCGACCCAATCCCGCACCTCCCCAAGAGAGTCCCAAGGCCAAGATGGAGCCACCAGTCACCTTCGAGTCTCCCTGCAGTATCAAGATGGTGGAAAGATCCCCCTCACCTTTGAAGAAGATGGAACTCCCAGCGCCGTCCCAGGAGACCAAACCAGAACAACCTGCCCTCCCGGATATCCCAGCACCCCAGCCTGCAAAGGCCGGTTCGAAACGAAAGCTTGCCGCTAGAGACGACATGGTAACCGCCAAGCCGCCCAGAGCTAACAACGAAAACGAGCCGCCGAGAACTTTGGCCGACAAACCATCGATCCGTGAGAAGGCTGGAGGCAGGACCCTGAAGGAACTTGCCAGCATGAGAAAGGACGCCCGCGGGAAAACAAACACGGCCACTACCACGAGGAAACCCCTTGCCGCGAAAAGCACCAACAACGACATCACTTCTCCCAAAAAGATTTCCAAGGCAGTGGTCACTGATGAGGTTGCGGCAGCCAAGGCCGATCTCGTCAAGTCCAAGGCGTCTCTGGAGCGACCCAAGTCCAAGGCCGTGCATCCAGCTCCCGTCATCATTGAGACCGTTATCAACCCCCAACCCACCGCACCCGAAGTGGCGATTGTGCCATGCGATCTGGGAGCTCCTGTTGTCGAGCTCGCCCTCCTCTCGCCGAGTTCCCCCGAGACAGTGACCACCGATGAAGGCCCCCGTGGAGCCACGCCACCGCCCGCGGACATCAATTCCAACCGAGAGCCACCTAGACCGAGCCGAAGAAGTAGAGCAGCTGTCAGCTACGCGGAGCCAAATCTCCGAGACAAGATGCGGAGACCGACCAAGGAACTATACGATGCCGTGGCAGGAGATGGAAGATACGCGCGACGATCCAGTCAAGTCGAGCCGAATGCCCCTGATTCCGTCACGATGAAGCGGGAGATTGATCTCGAGGCATCCTGGAGGAAGTTGCCTCCTGCTCCCACACAGCTAAACGATCACTCGCATGATAATGTCCCAGCGAGCCCTTTGGCTGGAAAGGGATCATCGCCTTTGGAACTTCCCCGATCTGCTGCCAGAGAAAAGGCCCGGCAGACGTCGATGCTTGTCACGGAGACGGTCATAGACCATAATGACGACAAGGAGGCGGGAGATGAGAAGAGGAACGAAGCAGCCAACCCTGATTCCTCCAATTCGAGCGAAGTCGATATCTACGAGTTTACACCCTCTTCGCCTCAGCCGGAGAAGCAGCCAGTCCCAGAAGCGAGGAAGAAGGCAGGTGGCCGAAGGGCCTCCAGAAGAGTCTCGTCTGCGGTTACCAACGAAGACGGCCTCGCGGCCCAGGATCGAGCCTCGTCGAGGCGGCGGAGTATGATGCTGTAATGACACACGATGGCGAAAGCGGAATTGCATAGAGCACTGGGCGTTTTTCGGGAGTGTGTTGCCTTATTAACGCTGATAAGACTTCTTATGGCGATCATTCAGACTGGTTCAATGCCCAAGATACCAAAGCGACGGAACTTGTTTTTTTGTAATGTTTGTATTTACATCTGCTACTTGCTCTTTCTTCAGACACCACCCAATTGGAAATGTTGGCATTGCGTCTAGCCAATGATGATTTCTTGGAGGTTTGTGTGGGTATAGATTTCATGGTTGCATCGCTGAATGTCTCTTTGTAAGATTCCCCTTCCTGCTTCCCTCGTATCATGACGAGGCAGCCGCGGGTTCCACTGGTTTTGTGTATGTCACCTTCTCGACTGCCACGGTCTCATTACCCTTGTCGTCCTTCCTCAATTGGTAAACGTAGAGGGTGAGCGAGATGCCCTGGACCTAAACACGTAATCAGTACCGCTGGTCGGCGTAAATCCACCAGTGAGGTACTTACATCCATCAAACAGAAACTCGGCGTCGGCTCCTCTCCCTCCTTGCTAAACTCGGTCGAGTACGCTCCCGTGGCACTTCCAGGGTTGACAAAGAACTTGTCCATGTACTCGAAGGCATCGAAGCGGTGGGTGCCGCCAGAGCAGAGGACGTCGACGTCCAGCTTGTTCGCCTCAGCGAGTAGGAGATCTGGCTCGTTTGAGACCAAGGTGAAGCCTTCGAGGAAGCCGATGCGCATGCCGCCGTGGGTGACGACTTGCGTCAGCGGGAGGGAGGTGGCCTCGACGTCATAGCGGCCCTTGACGATCTTCAGATCAGGCGCAATCGATCGCAGGTATTCGTACGTGTGCTTGTCGGTCAGGTTTCCGAGGCACAGCGTCTGGCCGATCTTGCCGGGGGCGAGGAGTTTCTTGAACTGTCGGTGGTGTTAGCTACCCTGAAGCGTACGGCGGCGATGCGCGGGAAGGTCGTGCCTTGGCGGGGATGTCCAGCGCCCGATCGGGGATGTGCAAGTCGCCAATTACGAGGATGAGGAAAGCCATGATGTTCTCTCTGACGCCGTGAGAGAAGCAAGGCTGTGGTGAATTCGTGATTTGGATCTTGTAGAGAGACAAGCGGATGAGCTGCCAGCCCCCCTTGAGCTCCACGAGGCTGGAGGGGCAGGCACCCAGGTGGGCAGGTAGGTCCGTGATCGGATACAGCAATACCGCCATACCGGGGATAGCCGGTGTGGCTCAGCCCCCCAGCCACCCTGCCACCCGACGCTCCAATCGGCAAGCTTATCTTATCAGTCCAGCGGGGTGCGATAAGCAATTTTCAGCGTCCAGCGTAAAAAATTTGGGATTTTACACAAAGCCGGGGTTCTACTTCACCGAACAATTCCAGGCGCTTTGCGATCGAATTGCTCGACAAGATGGCGACCCCTTCTCTGGCCGAAAAGCTGGACAAGATCAAGTCCCCTGGTCTTCAGAGCCAGCAACGGGTACGTTTCCATCACTTCCTTGACCGGGTTGCATTTGCTTGAGAAATAGATCGTGGGCTAACACAGGCAAAATATTTAGTATGTCGTCGTTCTGCATGCCGTCGAGTCGACTTTGAAGGACCAGAACACGGCCGCGACCCCGACAGGATACTTTGCCGCGCTCCTCGCCCTCCTCCAGCAGGCGAACAGCAATGACAACATCAACCTGGAGCTGGCCACGCCGGCCGTCTACCTCCTCGACGTCGTTACGCCCTTTGCCCCGCAGCCTCTCCTCCGCGCCAAGTTCACCCAGATCCTGACTCTGCTGGCCCCCATACTCCTGTTGCAGGATGCCGAGCCCATGCTGCTGCGATCATCCATTGGATGCCTCGAGTCCTTGCTTCTCGCCCAGGACTCTGCGTCTTGGGAGCTCGGTGTCACACAGATTGGCCCCCGACGTGCGGTTGCTGGACTCTTAAACATGTCCCTGGATCACCGACCTAAGGTGCGAAGAAGGTCTCAAGACGCATTGAAGAAGGTCCTGCGAAACCCTCCCCCGAGCCCCTCGCTGGACCACCCCGCTGCCGACATGTGCGCCCAGACGGCGATGAAGAACTTGGACGACCTGGCAGGCAAGATTGCGCAGCTGCGAAAGGGAAAGAAGTCTTCCGACACTACCCACGAGCCGGCCATGATCCACGCTCTGCAACTGGTCAAGACGGTGGCATCCGCGAGCGGCGGATGGCCCAGCAAGAAGATTGAGTCGCTGTGCGAACTGCTGCTCGGAATTGCCAAGACCGGAAACGAGTACATGACGATGGCTTCTTTCGAGATCTTCGAAATGATCTTCGAGGGAATGAGCGATGAACTTTCGTCTGCCAAGCTGCCGCGTCTGATGGAGATCATCTCTGAGCTGCGCCCGGCTGCCAACGATACCCAGCTCGTGCCCCCGTGGCTGGCGATTTTGTCGAGGGGATACGATGTTTCGGCTCAGATGGAGCCAGAGGAGACCTTCCAGAACATCCCCAACTTGTTCGAAATGATTGTGCAATTCCTCGAGTCACCCTCCGAGAACATTCGAATTTCCGCGTCCGAGTGTCTGGTTTCCTTCATGGCCAACTGCGTGCCCCGTCAAGTTATCCTCGAGCCTTCTATCTACGACGAGAAAACTCTGGAGAAGATCGCAAAGACAGCCGAGTCACTGTTGACTGTTCAGTACCAAGCCGCTTGGTTGCAGACCTTCACCGTGTTGGGTGCCATGTTCGATGCCCTGCGATGGAGGGCTTTCCCTATTATGCTGAACATCACCAAGACGATTGGCGAAATCCGAGAGAACGGATCTTTCCGCAACAAGAAGGATGCGGATGAGGTGATCGGAAAGGCCATCCGGGCAATGGGACCCGAGGCCGTCCTTTCGGTTCTCCCCCTGAACCTTGCGAAGCCCGCCAAGGGACAGCCGGGACGAGCCTGGATGTTCCCTATTCTGCGAGATTATACCAGCAACACCAACCTGGCCCACTTCAAGAGTGAGATGGTGCCACTCAGTGAACTGATGTTCCAGAAGGTGTTGAACCACGGCCAGGCCGAGAAGACCATGGAGCTCAAGATTTACGAGACTGTGGTACAGCAAATCTGGTCCATTCTTCCCGGTTACTGCGATTTGCCTCTGGACTTGACCGAGGCATTCGACCAAGGTTTCGCGGAAATTCTGGCCAACCTTCTTTACAAGCAGGTCGACCTGCGACTGGATGTCTGCAGAGCCCTTAAGACTATGATCGAATCGAACAAGGCTATCGCCGAGATCGAGGAGGAGGAGGACCTCGTCCTCCAGAGCCGAGTTAGTCGTGCTGCCGCTAAGAAGAACCTCGAGTTTCTTTCGCAGTACGCTGGCAACATGCTCGCCGTCCTGTTCAACGTTTATACCCAGACTCTTCCCCAGAGCCGAGGCCCCATTTTGCAGACCATCAACGTTTTCCTGAGCATCACCCCCAACCAGGAGCTTATGGAGACCTTCGACCGTGTGAGCAAGATGCTGGCATCCGAGCTGGAGCAAGCCTCCAAGGAGAGCGAGAAGGATAAGAAAGAGAAGAAGGAGAAGACACAGAAGTCCAAGGATCACATGCCGTCAACAGCACAGACTCTGATGGATCTCGTCATCACCATGTCCGTTTATCTCCCCCGCGAGAGCTTCTCTGCACTCTTCGAGATCGCTGCCGTTATCATCTACAAACAGGATGAGCCTCAGTTGCAGAAGAAGGCATACAAGCTCATCCCTCGCCTGGCGGATTCTGAGATCGGCAAAGCTGCACTCCAAGAGAGGAGTGTCGAATTGCAGAACCTCATCTTTTCCAGCACCGAGAAGGTTTCTGCCCCTGCCCGACGAGAGCGCCTCGCCGCAATTACCGCCCTCCTCCCCTTCATCCCTGATACTTCCCTTCACTTTATCCCTACCGTGCTCAGCGAGGTTGTCATCTGCTGCAAGGAGAACAACGAGCGTGCCCGAGAGACGGCATACGAGCTCTTGGTCCAGATGGGACACCGCATGGCTGGCGCCAATGGCGTTCCCATTGACAACACTAAGGTTCCTCATATGCCCAAGGATGCCCCCGCTGGTACCGCCAACATTGAGGAGTACTTTACAATGGTTAGCGCCGGTCTGGCTGGCAGCACCCCCCATATGATCTCTGCCTCCATCACTGCCATTAGCCGGCTGTTGTACGAGTTCCGAGAGGGCCTCAGTGAACAGACCCTCTCTGACCTGGTGCAAACCATGGATCTCTTCCTGACCTCTAACAACCGAGAGATCGTCAAGAG
Organism: Ilyonectria mors-panacis; assembly: GCA_002991585.1. Lineage (NCBI taxonomy): Eukaryota > Fungi > Ascomycota > Sordariomycetes > Hypocreales > Nectriaceae > Ilyonectria > Ilyonectria mors-panacis. The sequence continues at coordinate 1,531,276 of PPHJ01000018.1, forward strand.
CTGCCTGGGCTTCGTCAAGGTCTGTGTCATTGGCCTCCCAGTGGAGCTTATGCTTCCCCGACTGTCTACTCTCGTGCCCAACCTCATCGTGTGGAGTCATGAGCACAAGGGCCACTTCAAGGCCAAGGTCAAGCACATCCTGGAGCGCATGGTCCGCCGATTCGGATACGACAACATCCACCAGAACTGCCCCGAGGCCGACAAGAAGCTGATTGTCAATATCCGCAAGACAAAGGAGCGATCCAAGAAGAAGAAGGACGCCGCAAAGGAAGGCGGCGACGACGACAGTGATGATGACGAGGGTCAGGGCAAGCGACAGTTCGAGAACGAGTACGACCAGGCCCTGTACAGCAGTGACTCTGACGGCTCAGACGACGACGATGATGAGGACGCACCCAGACAAAATAAGAGGGCCCAGAAGGGCGGCAAGACTTATATCGTCGAGGACGAGGACGAGCCCCTTGACTTGCTTGACAAGAAGGCCCTCGCCAACATCTCCTCCACCAAGCCCATGAAGCTCCGCAAGCCGACCCGCACCAAGGCCAAGGTCGACCTCGACGGCAAGCTCATTCTCGGCAAGGACGACGACGAGGCCATGGATGTTGATGAGCCCGAGGCCTCCGGCGTGGGCGCCTACGTCGCTGCCCTCAAGGGCAAGGACGTTGCTAAGCGTGGCCGTGGCGGCAAGCTCAAGTTCTCTAACCGCCGCACCAACGACGACGATGACGACGAGGAGATCGACGACATGAACCCCGACACTGCCGCTGCCGTCAAGAGCAAGATGAGCCCTCGGGGCAACGGCCGCTTCCGTGGTGGACGTGGCGATGGCTTCCGCGGCGGACGCGGTGGTCGTGGAGGCCGCGGCGGCGGTGCTCGAAGCGGCAAGGGCGGCATTTCAGCAGGTCGCAAGGGATTGGGCGTCGAGAAGAGGCATGGGCCGTCTATGGCGGGCGTGGGCAAGGGACGGGGCAGAGGGCGCAACTAGATGCCTTGTTTATACCCATTCGATAAATCAGGTTCCGGCAGGTGTTCAAAATTTACAGTCACGTTTAAGTATTCAGGTCAATCAAAGTATACATAGATCATTCACAAGCACATTTCACAATCCTTTGCAAGATAGGCCGGCCAGTTCCGGAGGGAATCCTCCAAGCACGATGTGAAGTTCATATCATCTATTCTATACAATAGTCCGTCAAACAATCCTTTCCATCCACACTGGGTATCATTCCGTCAAGTCGTTGTCCCATTCGACTGGTTCAAGCAAAAATCCAGTAAAACACGAAGCCTCATAGTTATCATCACATCATCCTCCCCTACTAATACCATTTGAGCGAACATAAGCCGCCAACGCCTTTATGCAGTCCTGCACTGTCTGGAGTGTAATGCTGAGAGGGAAGCGAAAAGAAGGACAAGCCACAGGCTCGTAGTACGCGACTGTGCCACACAGCTCGGGTGATTATTCGAGAACAATGACGTCCTCAGCGCGATGTGGGTGTAAAGGGTGTCCTCTTCGGGGGTTGAATTGGTTGTCTATTGCTGGTGGCTCATTCCCAGTGTGCCGATACACCGGTTGAACATACGGAGGACCCATGGACAGGCGCTCGTTGTGCCGTCTATACACAGTTAGGTTCTCGTTCCAGTTTGGTAGAAACATCACCACGTACACTTCTCTATATGGTTCCTGGCGGGGCTCACCCGACACTGGTCGAGGTTCCAATCTCGGTCTTTGAGTATAAACAGGGTAGTGACTTCCGTCAAGACCTCGACCATGAACTGGATTGTTCGGTGCTCGTTGCTCAATGACAGCAGGATCTGCAAGAATTGGGCGAGATTGACGACCAACTGGCAAGGGACGCGCGCTCGCGATCGGAATGACCTCGACTCTAGCACTTCCTTGGCTCTCCCTCAAGATCCGCGACCCCTCCTGCCAGGAAACCACACGATGGGGTTCCGGTGCTCTCCGGACCTCATGAATTGGCTGTCGGAATTCAATAATCTTAGTGGTCCGAGGTAGTGGATGAGCACCGTCTGGATGAGGAGAAACCCGTTCATAGAACCCACCCCGGTCTTCCATAAATATGGGGTTAGACTGGTCTCCTGGTCTTGGGACATTTTCAAAGAGCCTCCGAGTCGGCGCCAGTGCTGGCGGCTGATCGGACTTAGGGGCTCGTCCGTTAGAGCGATACAAAGGAGAGATAGAAATAGGGTATCCACTGCGAGGGGATACGTATGTCTGTTCATGGGAGACATTTGGCATCTGCCTGTGGTGATCATCATAATAGCCAGCCATGGGGTTGGCTCCCGGCATAGGCTGATCCCCAGTCACGCGTCGGTTGGGGAAAATGGGTTTATCCCTCATCATGACCCCTCTCAAGGGCGAGGGACCTCTTGGGGAATACTGCATGCTGGAACCAACGGGAGAGCCATTCCCGAAGCCCTGACTTCTGGGCGGTACGGTACGGACAAATGACGGTCTCATAGATTCGGGAGACACTGGTTCGATGGAACGTACCAGCATGTCTTGCAGACGGTTGGCGACCCTAGAGACCGGCTGATGCGAAACTTGACCGCTGGGATGCACAGGAGACATTACCTTCTCATGAACTGGAGGCCTTGGACGGGGAGAATACGAGTGTCGCGCAAGGTCCATAGGCTGACCGCCGTAGGATGGTGGTTGCACAACGTACCCGTTCTCAGTCGGCACAGGCCCTGCATCTTTGGAAATAATCCTAAGCTCCGAAGGGTCAGGGAATTCGTGCGGTGTATACGGGGCAGAAGGGCCGGGCGCGAGCTGGCGGTGAAGTGGGTAGCTGGGAGGTATGTCCATGGGAGAAGGCTGGGGTTCTGGATCTTGTTCTTCGCGATACCGACGAATTGCTTCTTGCCAGGCATGGTATCTCTTGAATCCGCGCTGCCCTTTCTTGTCCGAAGGATTCTTACGGTTAGCTTTCTTGACCTTGCCGTTTGACTTGGCTGGAGTTAAGGGTCCGTTGTTATTTGTGGCTCTGGGTGAGCGTCTGCGACCAGGAACAGCTTGGCCGGCAACATTACTCTCAACCCGAGTGGGGACGGCAGCTTTTGGTGGAGGCTCAATCCCCTCGATGGAGGACTCATCGGTTTCTTGACCGGAATCTTCATCCTCAGAGTCAGAAATTACGACCACTTCCCGGAGAATCTCATCCAACTGGTCTCGACCAGTCTCCTCGTCCCCTCGCCACTTGACGAGGGTGTCCAGGCACAGACCCTCGACGACCTTGCGGGCATTCTGCCAGGTGGTTTCCCTTAGCAAGGTGTCATATCTGGTGTGGGTATGGCGGATGTGAGCGAGCACTGCAAGCTGAACTCGCCGGGCGAGTGTGATGTCTTCCGAGAGCCCTACTGGTTTCTCGCCTTTGAAGGTGGTTCCCTAGGGCCATAAATATTCGTCGCCTGTAGGTTTACATTAGGGAGGGAGAACAAACCCGTCTGAACGCATGTTCTATGATCATCTGACGATCGGTGTTTGGGACCCGGGGAAACAAATCTCGGATAGCAGCATCTACTTGTGCATCATATTCTTCCTGGGATTTTGGGATGGGCTCGGGTGATCGGCCAGATGCTGGCACCACATAATCCAAGGCTTGTCCAAGAGCGGCTCGTGCTTCATCGACAATTATTTCCCTAATATGGTGACCGATCCGATGAACCTGGTGAGCGAGATGATTCGAGTCGACTTCCTTCGAATTCTGCAATAGCGATGAGGTCAGTACTATAGGTTTGGTATAGCGAGGAAGGTTTACCACATACCGAGACGATAAAAATCATGGCATCCTTGTCGCGAGACAGCTCTTTACATGCTGTTGTTAGTTCAGGGTTGCCGATGGGAACAAACTCGAAGCCTGGTGGTGGCGATTTTCTGGTCGTGATCTAGAGGTGGTGAGTGATGCTGATGTGCGAGGCGGCCGAATATCGCTTTATACCTGATACTCGAGCTTCTTCTTCTTATCTTTGTTTTCGACAAACTCGAAATACGAGTGATGTTTCGTTTTTGGGGCGTCTGGTTTGGCGACAAAGCCTTCGGGCACAGGCGCCTTGCGATCGTACTGCGACCTTTGGGTTCGCTTGTGCCTCTCCTTTGGGCCGCCCGCCACTGCGGCGGGCAAGTTTCGTTTCTCTCTCCCCATTTGTACAGTGATCATAAGCTTACCATGGTGGTGATAAGTAACAAGGATCCGGGTTGGTGGGCAGACGGCACAGGAGACAGCGTTGTGAAGGACGCGATTATCAACTCCAAGCGACCTTCAAGGTCAAGCAAGGACGCTTCGGTGAGGTGTTTCTCTGGAAATCCCCTCGCGCAAGGCGGGCGCCTGCAAAACAACAAGCAGAGAAATCAAAAGCAATGCGCGTTGCGAAGGACAGCTAGAGAGACAACCACAGGTTGTTTCTCTTGGCACAAGTCGCGACGAGATACAGACACTTTAGAGCGCGATGACGCAAAGTAGGATCCAGGAACGCGGGATGGCGACACTGAAAATGGGCGGCGAAGATGGAGATGGAGAGAAGATCGGGAAAGCTTGCAGTTGGGCGCGACTGGTAAGGCGTCGGCGAGGTGCAGGCAGATGCAGGCGAATGGAGACCTTGAACTTCGACCTGACATCAGGCTGAAAGTTCCCATCAGGCTGGAAACGGTCACCAGACTGATCACGGGACTGTTTCGCCAGTCTTGCTTGGATTGGTTGAAATTATCATGTGAGTATCATCACGTGACGACCAACACTTGGCATCAGCACTGCCACTTCGGTTTGCCTCTACGATGGAATTAAATGGCTTGGAAGGGTTACGATGTGTGCTAGCGTCGTTCATAGCCTCCTTGCACTACAGGGCGGAAGCAATTTAGCAATGCCCCTTTGGAGGTTGACAAATATCTGAGGTTTCTGTAATCTCTCTGGGGCTGGATGAATCTCAAGGAGTCGAGGGGAAACACTGGATTGGCTGGGTGGTTAGAGAAGCATCAAGCTTCCATTTGGAAGGGCAGACTTTCGTCCTCCCCTGGCAGAACGCCTTGTTCATGCTCGCCCGGAGCCACTGCCAAGGGTCTCCTATATCTTGAAGAGCTGAATTGTGGAGCCGGGGCAATGAATGCCAAATGATGACCAGTTCGTGGCAGAGTCTCTGGAACAAGCCCCATTTGACAGGTTGACAGATCTAGACAAATGACCGAAATGGCGGTGATTACCGGCGGCTGGGGGCAGTGTGATGTTCGTCCGCCGATCAATAAGTCTGGACCGACTGGCGGGAGAGCCATCTCGTGGGAACTGTTTGAGAAGGGAATGGGGTCTGGTCCGTGAGGTGAAGTATATGCCATATGCTAAGGAGGAGGAGAATGTTTGGAAACAATCCCCTGATTTAATGCAAGTCGGGATGTGGGCGTGCGTGGCCCAGGCAAGACCGGACGAAACCTACCCTCTCATGATGCTCATCGTCAGGGGCGGAATTACGGCGGCACGGTACATAGTACGTTGCCTCGGCGTGGCGATGAACCTGGAACAGAGATGAGGAGAGCCTGAGACGTGTTATGCCCTCCACCGCCCGAATGGTGAAGTGGGCCCGGCACCTGTTTCACCAATGCCGATTTTCTAGATCTCATGTCCAACAATCGGCCAATGCTGGGGTAGAATTAATCAATCCGCTATTGAATATCGGAATGGTGGGAGTATCAAGAGAGGCAGCCGGCGATCCACTACGTCGTTATGTGTGGAACGTGGGAGAGCACTGTGCTCCGTCTCCCGGTTTTGGGTGAGTGAGTGGCACAGAAATTATCAGGCCAGCATATGTCAACAGTGAACACGAGGCAGCAGTGGATGGATGATCGACAGCAGTGGGCTGGTTATGGGCTGGTGGTGTCTGTTGACTTGTGGTGGCAGTGCTAACAAACTTTGATCCGGTGGCGGCTTGGATGTTATTCCCGCTAAATTATTGCTTTGGATCACCAATTCTCCGACGATGGAGAGCATTTCGTCATAGAACCCGAGGAAGAGCCAAAAAGCAACACAGGAGCCCCAACGACCGTGCCATCAAGAAAATAATAATCATGCTGCTATGGAGTGCTGTGGATATGTGGGCGAAAATCCCTGGGCGGGGCCGTTGAAGAGCCGGACGGCGTCGCCGGCATGGGATGTGGGAGAGCATCGGGACGGGTGCTAGACCAGAGCAAAGGTCACCAGCACCAGCCAGTGAGACGTCTCGAGCGGCGGCGGAGATGGCAGTTGTAGATTGAGGAGGGGAGGATCATGTCGGCATATCTCACGAAGGTTTGGTTGGGCAGATCATTTTGCTTGAGTCTGTCTGGGTCTGGGCAAGTCCTGAGCCATTCGGGGGCTATCAGCGTTTGAATGGCTGTTCTCGCCAAAAGAGAGAGTTCTATCGTGTACAGCCACGTTTAGTGCTCGCGGAATGAGACAGAATGAGGACGAGCAATAGAATTGATAGGTTGATAAGTACCGACACCACGGAGCATGGGGAGATTTTGGTGGGTGGATATGTACCGGGAACGAGCAGCGGGCGATGCCTGAGCGTATGGCCGTATGCTGACCGGGTGTTCGGCCCCCGTCGCCCAGCCGGAGACGAGCAATACGATATCACGATTAAGCCCCCAGCCTGGCTTTGTTGACATCGGGTCGGGTTGCATTCCAGCTGGCGCAGGTGGCAGAGACTCAAGAGGGTCAGAGCAGGACGTCGAAAGCCTTTCCATTCAGAGTTATCGCCGAGGTGCGCTGGCGGCCGCAAGCCGCATCACATTCTACTACTCATCAGGCTCATCTGGAGTGATGGTGAGCAGGAGTCGCAGGACCCTGGGGTCGTTTATCTGGTTCAACCGGGGTGGGGAATGGGTGTTCTGTCTGGAGTCGTAATCCTGAATGCAGGTAGGGGAGCAGAGCGCTTGGGACTTGACTGTTTTGAGGGCAGGCCTCGCGGCCACGATCAGCCTCTCGTGGGGACTGGCCGTCTCTGCTTCGCGAGTGGTTGTGATGGTGGTGATGCGGTTCGTATGGGTGTCCTTTGCAGCTCGTAAGAGCGCATTCGCAGCGCAGCAGCGCCTACAGAAGTGCGGACAGAAGTGCAGATGCCCATCATCACAACATCTATCCACCCACATCCACCCACCCATCATCACCACAGCCCTCGCGTTGGTCCCAAACGGGCAGTAGGCGTCGTCATCCTCAGGCCGCAGTGTGGCCAGTCGCAGGCCCTTTGCGCCGCCAGCTCGGCCGCCCATTCGCTGGCTTGCCGGTGGATGCTCTCATCTGCCCGCTGGTCTCGCTGGTCGTCGCTGGCTCTCTCGCGGCCTCTCCCGTTCGCTCGCCCTTGACTCGCCTGGGACGCACCACCGAGCGAGCTGACGCGTCCTCTGTCGGACCCCCGGCGGCTGATCCCTGCGCTGCCGGACAATGCCCTGGAAACCTCGGCCAGGGTCACACCCCGGTGCCCCCCGCCCACCCTGGCGCTCTGGCATCAAGCCTGTTAGGGGGCTTCCAAGGCCTTCCACACGCCGTCAGTGGCTCCTCCGGTGGCTCCCCAGTGGCTCCCTGGCGTCTGCTCGTCGCAGCGTAGCAGGTGGTGGTGCGGAGGTACGTACTCCAAGGGGGCCAGTCGCCAAGGCATCCATTCCATTGATAGACATTAGCCCCCCAGTTCTGCCTGATGCCATCTTTCCTTTCTATTTTCCAAGAAAGCCCAACTTGACAATTGTCACCAAATTCATCAACTTCACGAACTCAACCACAGCCATCGTACATCTTTCAGCCTCATCACCATCATCGAGCAACTTGATTCGAATCCTTCATAACCAGCTGCGACTCTCCATCAACCGACCGTCGTTTCTTGTCTCCTTAGCTCGCTTCCGGCCCTTCCGTCGCCGCTTTCATCAATCCTCCTCACATACAACAACATGTCGGCTCCGGCCCAGAACGTCGACATCGACGCCCTACTCGACCTCACCGAGTACGAAGCCGTCTCTAACTACCAGTCGCCCGCCAACTCGGTGTCGCCTTCCGCTACCTCCAAGGCTACTTTCACCAGCCCCGTACCGGTCGCCGTCAACGCGCCCGCCATCAGCAACTCACAGTCCATGAGCGGTCCTAGTCACAACTATGACATGTACCGACAACAGACGGGATTCGTTCCCGGCGCCATTGCCAACACCATGGCCGTGAACCAGACCAACAACACTGGCTACCAGGACTTCGGCAGCCTGGATTACCTCTCCACCTTCAGCCCCGAGAACGAGGGATTCGACTTCAACACCTCACCATCCCAAAACGCCATGGAGATGGATTTCGAGTCTCCCGCCGACTCGCAGCAGTTCTACACTGTCAACCCCAGCAACATCGAGGAGTCCAGCCTGCCCTCGCCCCCAGTCCTGCCTACGCAGACCAACAACGTTGGCCGTCTCTGGCCTGGAGCCCACTCTCAGGCTGCCCTGGCTAAGGCCCAGGCCCAGCAGCGACAGCAGCAGCAGCTCATCCAGCAGCAGCAACAGGCTCAGCGCCAGGGTGTTCAGACCAAGGGCCGCGGCAAGGCTCCCCAGCCCGCCGACCCCATTGTCGAGCAGAAGATCACTCAGCTCCTGAACTCAATGCGCGCTAAGCCCTCTATGCCCGAGTCCGCAGGCCAGAGCCCCGTCACCAACCTTCCTCGTTCCAAGAAGGAAGAGGAGGAGATGGATGAGGACGAGAGACTCCTGGCCAGCGAGGAGGGCAAGAAGCTCAGCTCCAAGGAGCGTCGCCAGCTCCGAAACAAGGTCTCAGCCCGCGCTTTCCGATCCCGCAGAAAGGGTAAGATATTCCCCTACACCCCTCTATTCATTAAGTACTGACGCGGTGCTACAGAATACATCACTCAGCTCGAGGCTGAGATTGCCAACAAGGTCAACGAGAACGGTGACCTCCGAACTCAGAACCGCGCCCTCATGGATGAGAACAAGCGCCTGTCTGATCTCACTCGCATGCTTCTGTCGTCGTCCTCTTTCTCCAACTTCCTCGACCACCTCAGCAGCAACCCTGCCACCATGAATCAGGCTCCTCAGCTGAAGGCCGAGGCCCAACAGCAGCAGCAGCAGGCTCAGCAGCCCAAGGACGTCAACCCCTACGGTTCTCAGCAGTCCCAGCAGCAGATCGGCATGGCCATGATTCCCGAGCAGAGCATGGACTTCTCTATGCTTAGCATCGATAACAGCGCCTACAACTTCCAGCCTCAGGTCTTTGTCGTGCGACACCCCTGATGTCCCTGCTCCCATCGATGCTGCCATCCTCTCCGGAAAGTCGTCCAACTTTGTCGAACCCTCGTTTGACTCTGATGAGGAGAAGGTCGAGATGCCCGTCATTGAGCGACTCGTTGAGAAGACTCAGGTTACCGAGTCGACCGAGGTCGATTCCGAGTTTGAGTCCGACCCTGAGTTCGCCCTCTTCCACTCTGAGCCTGCCACCTCCTCCTCGGAGCCCAAGGAGCTCGACACCGACTGCCTTTCTCACATCGACCTCTTTGCTGGTGTCGAGTCCGAGAAGGCCCTCGCCCGATTCGAGCTCGTCGACGCTAGCGAAGAGGAGGCCACGGCCGCCATGGCTATGGCTCGCGTGCAACGCATTAGCGCCAACGTCGACGCTGTTGTGTCAAGGTTAGAGCTTCTGACGATGGATCTGTAACAGATCCACATGTCAACTTGGTGTTACAGGTGTAGGAGTGGAGATTCTCCTCTAGACGAGGACAAAAATTAGCGAACACATTTCCTTTGTAAACTGTCGTGTGCATATCAACTACCTAGGGACTTGGGACGGATTTGGCGTTCAGGGAAGATCAAAGGATGGGCTACCTGTGCAGGTGTTTCTGCATAATTTGCTTGATACGGGCAGATGACGAGTGATGACGCGAGGATGGTTGTGTATACTTAGATAGACTGGCCTGTCGCCACTCGATAAGAATCGAAATTTCTCAAAAACAGAAGCTCTTGTGCAACGCAACGTGGTGACACTGATCGACATTGACTGTGCTTAGTGTAATTGTAACGGTATGTACTCCGTAATTGTATGGAGAGTATGGGGATAATGGCGGGCTATTGCTGCTGTACTTGCAATCCTGACCAGGGTTGTTGGCTCCATGAGATCCACTTATTGGCGCCGTTGGTAAAGGACTTGTGGTGTGAGTCCGGTTTGGTTTTCAGCCAGGCTTACCGTCGCAGTCGCACGCTCCAATGATTCATGAATGTAAAACCCCCCGCCCAAAGCTGACATGGTCCTTCGGGACAGATCCTTTTCTCTGTTCCGGAATGTGAAACCCCGACCGCTCACGACTACCACTGCATCGGCGACTTATAGATGGCGTGAGAGGAATCGGAATCGCCCCCGCACATTGGCTGGTGTACTACAACAGCAACGGGCTTGTTACTCAGCGGCCCCGGCGTCATCCATGGCCGATGTGCTCCCGCCGGAGGAGACCCGGGAGACTCGGGGGATCCAGGCTCCAGCCGTGTACGAGTATGCTCCCTTTGAAGACAGCTTCTCGGTGCGCATCCTCACCTTGGAACCGGGCTCCGCAGACGAGCCGTTGGTTGGCCGCCTCACTGTCGAGAACCTCGACTTCAACCCCCGCTACGAGGCCATCTCCTATGTCTGGGGCACCGAGGGCCGCTGCTCCGAGATGCTCTGCGATGGAAGGCCGCTGCCGCTGACGAGGAGCGTCGAGGCTGCGCTGCGGCGCATGCGGCACGCGACGCTGCCTCGGCGGCTGTGGGCCGACCAGGTGTGCATTAACCAGGACGACATTGCAGAGCGCAGCCGCCAGGTCAGCTTGATGAACGCTATTTACAAAGGCGCCCAGCACATCTTGGTCTGGCTAGGCCATGACGACGAGGATGTCGCGAAAGACGCCGTCCGCATGATCCATCACTTGCGGGAGGTGTTTGAGGACGAGGAGAAGCACGACGCCTTCAAGTTGGCGCACTCGGAAGAGCTTCTGCAGCAGGACGGGGATTTATGGGTTCCTCTTTCCAAGTTGACCAAGCTACAGTGGGTGAGTTATACCGACAATCGTAGCCTTAAGTCGGGGAACCGCGTCTGACGAGCATAGTTCAACCGCATCTGGATTGTCCAAGAGATTGGCACGACGACTGCGGCAACGCTGTACTGGGGCGACGCTGAGCTGGACTGGGATGTCCTCTCTCTCGTGGCTGGAGTCCTCAACCAGCACTATCACTACTTGCGGTCCCGATTCTCCATCCTCACTCCAAATATCCGCTATCTGCACCGGCGGTTCGTCGAGCCTGACGATGAGGACCAGGATGAGATCAACCAGAACCGCTCTAGCTTCGTCTACCAACTCCATCGTGCGCGGCATCTGCGGGCCAAGGACCCTCGTGACCATGTCTATGCATTCCTCGGTCACTTTTCTATCCATACAGGGAGTAAGTCACTCGCGAAACTTAAGGCGGATTATAGTCGACCTATTGAGGATATCTTTTACGACGTCGCCGCTCGAGAGCTCACGGATGGAGAATCACTACTTATACTATCTGCGTGCCGCGCGTTGCCATCTGGACCTAACAAAATGGCCATCCTCAGTCCAAGCCTGCCATCGTGGGTTCCGGACTGGCGCATCGTTCCGATTCATCTTCTCGCTTCGCCCATAACCCCCCATCGGGCATCCGGAGACACCCAACCCAAGCTCTGGATCGATGACACGAAGCGGGCGTTGAAAGTTCGCGGAGTGCAAATTGATAAAGTTGCCCGTCTGTCGTGGACCTTGTTCGGCAAGGCTTTCCAGATCCGCCGCAGCAATATCAGGAGGCTCCCCATCCAGGTTTTGTGGCAGGACGTCTGCCGGCACAAGCGCTTCACCCTCAAGCAACCATACCCCACTGGCGGCTCGGCCTTCTTTGCGTTCATGCAGACGCTCACGAACGCGTCCATCGTGGCAGACCTCTCGCGACCCTACGAGAGCATCCCCAAGTCGGAGTGGCTAGCCAACGGTGCCGCATACTTGGTCCGCGCCTTAGGTGATTCGGATCTGGTGGCGCCGGATGTCCGAAAGGTGGCTTCCGAGGGCGATGCCTTCCGGTGGAGCCACGAGGCGACGCTGGTAGCGCGATACCGCAAGTTTGCCGTGACGGACGGCGGACTGTTCCTCATCGGACCGGAGATGATGGAGTGGGGAGATGTAATTGTCGTGCTGTATGGCGGGAGGACGCCCGTTGTTCTACGACAGCGGCCTGAAGGCGATGGGTGGACGTTAGTGGGAGAGTGCTATGTACACGGAATTATGAATGGAGAGGCCATGGAAGGCGATGAATTGAAGGGGGAGGAGTTTAGTATTCTATGAGAACTTGTGGGGATCACCTATGAAGAGATGGACGGATATACCCTTGGCCATTGGGTTGGCTTGTGGCGGGAGGCAAATTGCAGTACTCACCATGTTGAATCACATACGTTACGTGCCGAGTGCGGCCAGGCCAGTGCCTGGCCGACCATGGTCGATTGTGCATTAGTTGGTTAGCCAGATGGTATTCTGGAAAAAAAGATGACGAATGGAATTTAAGTACACGTCAACCTTCATTCGGGAGCGGCTCGGTTAGATTTAATATGTGAAAGAGATCCCTGACCTGGTCACCGTGGGCGGCGACGGCATTCCGAGAGCACGATTCTTAGCAATTGCTGGCCAACTTTCACTACCATTATGAAGAAGACTCGAAGTAGGAGTACTGTTGAGAAAGCACAAGAGAGAGGGGAAAGAAGCCAAGATAAGTGAGCAAGGTAACACGACAGCTAGAGCGCTAGAAATGGTGGCTGGAATATCGCACCTAGTGGATAACAGGTATTCAATTGGAGTCTTGGCTATGGCAAATTAGGACAGGCGATTGATAAGGAAGACATAGACAGAGATGAGGAGGACTTTGGAATTGACCCGTTCTTAAGGGTTCGGGTTAGATACTAAGTATAGATCCTCGCTGCCTACAGTTACCAACGTCTTTGACAGGCCGTGGGGGGAACTTGCGCACCATAAGCAGCCCATTGCACACAGTCTAAACCAAGTTCTTAGGATTACGGCTAACCTTTATTATAAAATAATGTCAAGTTTGTTCATAGAGGGGCTAAATACTAAGGATTAGGCATATTCACTTTCCTCTACTAAAGGCTATACTAGTGCGTTATTGAAGATTATCTTAAGACTGAGGCATTTACTTACGTCTGCATAGACGTATTAGCGATAGGAATAGGGGGAATCCTACTTCAACTGGACAACACTATGGCTGGAGTACCTATCACCGACAACAACTGAAGTAAGGCCAGAATCATCATATGGCTGTCTGGAAGATTGAACGACGCAGAACAACGATAAACTTTCAGAGAAGGAGATGCTGGCAGTAGTGAGAGATCTATAGGAATGTATATGGCCCCTGGATTATTCTCTACACCCGATCAAGGCGTGCACCAATCACAAAGGAATTATCTTATCAGTAGCTAATGCTATGGGGATCTATAGAAAGGTCTCAAGATGGATTGATATCCTGGGAGAATTTAATATTGAGTACATCCATCGACCTAACACTAGCAACATTATTAAAGTAGCAGGTGGAATGTCGGTTACTATATATATCAGTGAACCACAATATCTTAGATTAAACCTCCAGACATGGTCTCTTCTTGAAGACCAATTCCAACGGTCCCGGCAATAAAAACAATTGATTCCGTGACTGCTCCACCACTGCACTGCCATCCTCCTCAGGTGCAAACATAAAGTCGCAGAACCACACCGTATACGCAATCACCAGCCTCAACGTCATCATCGCTAGCCGCTGGCCAACGCAATTAAAAGGGCCTGTCCAGATGTGTTAACATAAGTCCTTCGCCCGTACAATTGAAGGCAAGAGATGGGTATTTTAAGACTCACCGGTAGAGAAAGGATGGTACGCCCGCTTGTCGAGCACCAGCTCCGGCTGCGAGGTCCATCTCTCAGGGATCCAGTCTCCTGGGCGGACAAAGTAGCGTTCGCAACGGTGGAAAGACCAGATCGAAGACGACATGTACACATCGCCGGGTATATAGGTGCCGTCCAGGACAATACCCTCGGGGGGTGTCTTCTTGGGCCCGTTGGTGCATGTCGGGTTGTAGAGGCGCATCGTCTCGTTAATCACCGCGTTGAGGAACGGCGCAGAGCGGGTGAGATCTGCGTTTGTAAAGCCGTCTTATTAAGAGCAGTTGAAGAGAGGAGCTAGCTCGGCGCGTAGGGTATCGAGGGTGCCAGGTGATAGAATGAGGTGGCGAAATAAGAAGGTTATGGGTGAAAAGGATGAGTCCCTTGGTGAGAATGTTAGCGAGGTTCACCACAGTGCGTTCGAGTCTGCTTACGCTGCGCCGATGAGAATTGCTCCCGCGTCGCGCTTCCCAAGTGCTCATGTGTGAAGAAAGCCTTTGGCTTATCCGACTTGAAGTCCTCAATGAAATAATGGATGATATCCTCCTTTACTTCCGTGTCCTTCAAATTTTGTCAGCAATAACCACACCACACAGAGGAAAAACCTACCTTAAGGCGCTGCGCAACTAACCTCCTGGAAAGGTCTTCGAATCCAACCAGATCGCTCGATGCCGGTAGTGGCAACCGCTTAGAGAGAGTGATCAGCCAGGGCTGCTGACCCGCATCCGCCATCATCTTAAAGAGCGACTGGATATATTGCTGGTAAACGCTCTTTTCGCCGGCGCGCACCCCGCCAAACGACCGAGAAGCCAACGTGACCTGTTATATCGAACGAAATGAGTGAAGCAAAAAGCGTCCAGTTGATGGGCCGGCCACTGAGTTCGTCGACCTTGGCGAGCCACTGGTGTATAACATCCCGGATGGGTTGTTCGCGCGCCTCGATGGCTAGACATGAGATTAGCGGGCATTACTTCCGGCAAGGGCTATAAAAGTCACCTTTCCCATTAAAGGCCCTGTCCCAAACCTGTCGACGGGCACGATGCTCTGCCTTGTCGGTGATGCCGTCGAGGTTGAGCACCCGAGAATGGCCATACTCCATCGTTGCGTAAAAGTTCCCCTTGCTGCATCTGGACTGCAGCCCATGGACCTCGGTCATGGCGTCTATCGCGGTATGCAGGATTTCATTCGGCCCTGTATTTCTGGTTTAGGCATTATGACAGTCTATGATGTAGGAGTGGGTGCACAAACCGATGCGGACAAAGTGGCCATACTCGCGAAGTAGCCTGTCGTACTCCTCATGCGTCTTCCCATCACGGTTAGCATATAATCCATACACTTTCGTGATGCTGGCCCAAATCGGTCCTAGAAAATGTCGCAATCGGTGAAAGAAGACGCGATATATGGTAATACTCGTAAACAGTGCAACCAAGTACACACGGTGAAGACGAGGAATGACGCTTGAAGTCCTGACAACGCACCCCGCTCAACGATCTCCAAGGGCACAAGCGTCAACAATGCAGCTAAATGACCAAAGAGAAGCCTCATGGCGTTTCTATCGTCGGTCCAGTGGATGAAGTAGAGCCCGTGAGCAAGAAGCCCGATGAAAGCCGCCCCCATGCACTGCACTGGCAACGGCTGGTTGACCGCGCCGGCAACATATCCAAGGTCGTAGCCCGGCATAATGACAGAGGAATTTTGCGAGTTTCTCTTCTGTGACTGTCTAACTGCACTGATCGGCATCTGGGGCCTTGGGGTAAAGCGTCCATCTTTATACGTCCAGTGCTGCCGCTCGCCACTCCACTAACGGGCCGTGTCTCGGATTTCCGGGGCTTAATGCATGCACACGGGACGGCAAAACATGATCGAATGGCCGAGACGGAATGGGAATGTCTCAAGCGGCATTGGTACGCTGCCGGGGGACTGTGACCTGATTGTTAGCTTGTGGGGTTGCAGTGGAGGTTTTGTACAGTAGGATTGTGAGCCGGAAAGGGTGCTCCGGGTTGTGCGAGGTGGACTGCTGATCGAGTCGCTCTGGGATGTATGCATATATGAAGGTGCTATGAAACAATTCCTTTTGCAGGATACGGCGGGGGTGTTTGTTTTACGGTTGTTTGACCTAAACTGATATACGCGGATATCATTCCATTACTTACGCGAACACATCTAACATTTATGTCAAACCATTTGATAAATAAGGAAGATATGCATACAACCGTGATTGTATCTCAGTATTCTCATGATAGTATTCATGATTGACGGTACAGTCATATCAGTTCCTTATTGTATAAGATGTCGTGGATAAGCCAACGGGGAATCTGTCTGCAGCCCCAACGCCAATCCAAGTCCCAGGTCCTAAATGAGCAAGTCATAGTGATCGTAAGAAGCAAAGGGTATCCATATCCATCCCATTCCATCCCAGTCCTGCCAGCCAATGCCCGCCCATATCATGACATCCCTGTCATATATATTGTTAAACACTCTCATGCTCCTTGACCGGCGTCGCGCCCATGACACTAATATCATCCTCGTCATCATCAAAAGACCTACCCCTCTCTCGTGGCAGATCCTTTGGTGTAACACCCACCGCTTCGACAGACGGCAACTGTTTCCCATCTCTCAGCTCCCAGCTGCCGACTCGCTCGTGGTGGAAGCCTTCATTTGTCACAGCCACGTCCTTATCACCATCCTTCCTCTCGGGCCCCTTGAATCCTGCGACGGGGGCAGTCGGCTCCTCTTTGATGGCATCACGCTTTAGACGGAGTCCAGCGAGGCAATAAAGGGATCCCGCGATGAAAGCAATGACCACACCCATGATGACGGCGCCGACAACGCCCGCAACAACGGGATCAAGGCTATCCGAGGTAGAATCAACATCGCCGTCAGTCCTATAAGAGTAGAAACACCACGGCGCAGCCGTAGAATCGCAAATACCACACCAATCGTACACCGATCGTCCAAGCTCCTGCATGGTCTCGGCGAAATCCGAGTAGGGAACGAGGCCATTTTGGGAGCCCGAATCAAAGAAGGGTTGCATCTCGAAGTTCTCCTCTGTGTCCGCAGTAGCACGGTAGTAGAGCCTTACTGAGAGATCATTGAATGAGGGTAGCAGATCTGGGTTATCTGAATCCTCCCCATAGAGCTCAAAGATGAGTGCGGCGCCGGGATTTGGAAGAGTGGAAAAGGGACCATCCACGATGCTCTCGGGGGTGAGTAGACCGGACAAAGCAATGAAACTGACGATAGGGTCGAATGAGCCAAACATGAGCGTCAATTTATCGCGGCTGCCGTTCCATTGGAGGTTGGTAATAAACTGCCGCACCACCCGATTCGCGAACGTGCGGCCGGCAACGGAATAGAGAACCTGTTTGGTTTGAGATTCAAAAGAGTCCGAACCGTCGGCATAGCTATTCTTGATCCGCTCCATGGAAGCCGCGTATGAGCCTAGGATGTTGAGAATGGCGGTTCCGTTGGTGAGACCGTCATGCACAGTTTCGTTGTGAGTATACATGTAGTTGACATAGTCGTATATCTCGTAGGCATTCCAGAGGTTGGCATCCTCGAGATTGATGGTCCCGAAGAGTGGATACGTCGAAAAGAGTATTTGGTAGTAGTCATAGGTTGCGTTGTAGAATTTCTGCATTGTCGGGTCTTGGGTCAGGTTCCCGTTCATCTCGGACTCCCAGTTAGAGCACCTGAGATTTCCTTGTATGCTGGAGTACTTGTTAGCCTAGGTGTTGGATCAACCAGTCTGGGAGACATACGCAGTCGACAGGGGATCAAGAATGCTCAGTGTGCGAATATTTGGGTACTGGTATCCATTGAGCGGATAATCGGTGATGTTACCCCCTTTCGAATAATCGCGAGCAATATCCCCGTCGGTCCCAAATGCATTTGGGGAGGGAGGATATAATCCCTGGAAGAAGGCCATGGCTCCGGCAGTGACGGACTCTTCCGACTGGGAAGTCAAGTCGAGGACGGTATTGTCAATCTCGTCGGCGGACATGTCCTGTAGACGGGCGACCTCAATACCGTCGTAGTCAGGGTCGGTCACATTGGCCAAGTAGCGGGCGCGGAATGCTCGTCCTTGTCGCCGCATCTGCTGAGCTCCTTCGGGAGTCAGCATCCAGCGGTCGCTAATGACGGGCGTCCTCTCGCCGCTGTTAATAAAGGCGACAACGGCCCAGACCTTTCCGCTGTCGCTTCCATTACTTGACTGCGCCCAGACGCCGGCGACGAGGGCGTAGGCGACGGTAAGACACTTCCACAATGCCATTCTGAAGACTCAGCGTCGTGCTTCGTGTGGAGGGTGACTCGGGATAATAGCAGACACAACAACCTTCGGGCCTGCGAGAAGAGTGAGGAGGGGAGAAGGCCATTTTAGAGGTCCGCGAGAGGGACGGCACGCAGTTTAACTCCGACCTGCGAGCCACAGTTCTTAGTGATCGTCATCCATTGAAGGCAATTGCTGGTGCTTCCCACCCATCCACTTGACCTCGCCAACCAAGCCAAGCCAAGTGCCTCACAGGTCCCAAGTACAAGGCCAGGCGGCACGATGGGTATGGGGCATCTTGTCATTAGAACCCATGGCATGCGGCCGCCAGGTTTATCCTGCCGATAGGCTTGGGAATAGCTGCAAAAGGTAGCAGGGCTGGGCATGCGGGGAAGCAGACCAAGCATGGGAAGTGATAGCGCAGTGGCACGATAAAGCTGAGGTGGGCACCCATCGGAGGTGGCCACGCCGTGAACAGACAAGGCAGCGCGAGCCAACGTGGGTTTGACCCAATCACAGATGTTCTGGTTTACGTAGGTGCTGCACGCCTTCTGCAGCCCGGCAGCGATAAAGGATGACGGGGTGGAGAAGTGGCCGGGTGTAGTTGACGCTGTGAGACGCGAGAGGAGCAGAGCGGCAGCTATCTGGTTGGACAGCCTAAAAGCAAAGGCAAAGGCAAAGGTGCGCGTACGGCGAAGGCTTCTTCCCACAACCAACACAAAGAGGGGAGCGATACTTTGTTCATTCCGGAAGCAGGACGGACGCAAAAGAAGGGTGCGCTCCAGGGTGGAAAACGAGAGTTAGTCGACGGCGATGGCTTCAAGGTTTAAGCCTAATCCGACAAGACGGCAGCGTCGGCTCAGAGTCGCTCAGGGTTCGCTCAGAGCCGGCCGCTGAGATTAGACAAGCCCTGCAGTAATCAGACAAATCGCTTCTGCGTCTGTATCGGTACCCGAAGCCGAGACATTGCCGTCACGAGGCAGATAACGCACCCCGGCCATCCACTCACAGACGGCAACCGCTTGGCTGCTTATTCGGCGGTTGGTTTTGACTCGGCGTTGATGGGTTTGTATTGGGGCCATCAGCCGGCAAGCTGACAGCCTCTAGACATGGGGGGGTGGGGGGGATGTGCGGAGGCGGTCACCCCTCCAATGATGCAATATTGATGACTTTGCAGAAGAGGGTGGGAGAGGAGCGGCATATCCCAGGCCTGGCTGTGCACTTTGCTATGATTGATTGTTTTCTCACACAAGCTCGTGTTTTTTTACGAGACTCTGTATGTGTTCCCGCCGAAGTTCCCATTAGGTTTGTCATGGAGCTGGCTGCGATTGACGTCACCGAGAGCGAACTCGACACACCACCCGATAAGACAGCCCCTCCATCATATATTGAATGGACCTCGCCATCACGCAACCTCTTACCTGGCATATCTATATTTAACCAGCACCAAGCTCACCGACTGACTGAAAGCTACTGCAGCATTCCTGGACCGGACCCTAGCTCATTTTCTCTAGGGTAGGTGCTGCAAGTAAGTAAGCATATCGACAACCACACACTCACGCAAACGGCAAACATATTCGGCAGAGCATTCTCCAATCTGCTCCAATCTCAACACATCCAATGTGAACCACTCACTCCGAGTCTTCTCCATTCTTCGTACACCTACTAGTGAGTAGTCTCAGCTCAACAGCGGGACTGGAAAAATCTTCAACTCAATATATCCCGCATTAAATTCTCCCGAATCCATCCCACAACGGGCACAACCAATCATGGGAAGTGGATCACCGCTTCAATAGGTTCCATGGTCTAACGGTTATGACTGCGGATTCTGATTCCGCCAGCGAGGGTTCGACTCCCCCTGGAACCTTCCTTTTTGACATTCAGCAACTCTCCGTGGTGGGGCTCAAGTGTTGGGAACACCGACTCTCTTTTTGAGCCGGAAAGGTCCGTAATCTGACAGACAAACCCTGTTATGTCTAGGAACAACTAATAAGTGATTCATGACTGATTTGCCGTTGTCTGGAGGATGACCGTTATTGTTGTTATGCTTGACCGAATCACAGCCAATCAGCAGAAATGTGACGAAGAAGATGATGAATCTAGTAACTAACCATGTAAATAACAATTGTCAAATCGTGTGTTATTGATCGTTCCTTTCAAGTGTTCAGTGAATAAGAGCGAAACTGCTCCCCAGACTTTCAGTGAATACATCGCATCAAGAAATCCAGCATTTGTATGTGGTTGTAGAAACTGGACCTAGTAAGAGCAAACAAACAAACAAGAAACTAGACATTTAAACACTGCCGACATGTAAAGCAACAATACGTCAGGCGGGCCCAACCGTCCAGCCCCTGTGTCCATGGCACTAGCCTCATTGACCCTAGAACCAGTCCCTGGACCCAAGAACCAACCATCTTGCCCAAGGACGGGACAAGAGGGGGAGAAGGGATGGAAATACCGGATATCATAGATTTAAACGTTTCGCATTTAAACACATTCGGTGGTCTTAAGAATTAGATCTCTTATCCATAAGTCTTATTGCCGAAGATAAACAAACGAGGCGTTCTGCCGCCGGATACAGCTCAGAATACCCAGGAGTCCAGCGGCCTCGATGTAGCTTATCAAATATTGCCGAGATAGCATTTGCACATGTTGTAACAAAGAAGGATGCGATGAGGAACTCTCTGTGATACAAGCAAAGGCCTTGGTCATTAAATGAGAGATAACAAAGGGGCAACTGGAAGTGCACTGGGATTGGATGCACAAGGGCGGCGATGACGAATAGGAAACATTGGGAAGTGTGTACGGAAAAGTATAGGGCGTGTGCGAGACCACGCAGTCGAAAACAATACCCGAAGACTGGCAGAGCTACGCCAGGATTATGTGGGTGCCGGGCAGACGGTAACTGGCTCAAGTCATCTGGTGGATGTGGAGATGGGAGCAGGCCTGAGTCATCTGGACGAGGGAGGAGCAGATCAAGATGAAGATGAAGGGGAGTAGATGGACCGAGAGCCGGAAATGTGGAATATTTGTTTCGAATAACCAGCAATGTATCAGTAGAGGAGGGAGATAATAATGTGTCGAGACCGGGGCGACCGGGGTTTGTCCGGCAGTGGAGGATCTTCGATGAACCCCGGCTTGGCTGGCGACGTCGAAATCTTATCAATCTGATCAACGTGCATCACTGAGCCAGGGGCAGGACCTGAGAGCCCCCGGATCTTGGGCCCGGTTCTTGCGCGAGTGCGAGTTCTGCCTCAGGCAAAAGAAAGCAATAACAAGCGAGAAATTCCCCGAGACGGCTTGGTACCTGGTTTTATTGAATTTCCTCTGTAATTGCTGTACCTCGGACAAAGGTAGAGAGCACAAGCCGCCGTGGTACCCTCCTCCTGAGCTGATGGCGCGTGAGAGCCACCAGTCGTAAGGAGGCAACTATGCAGCTGGCAGAATGTGCCGCTTTGAATTCCGTGCCTGGCGCAACTTGCTCTTGGCTGGCATTGCGTATTGCATTGAACAGGGCACGTCTCTGTCTCCCTGCCTGGGTCTCTCAATGCAATAATACTCCGCCCACACTCGGCTGGTACTCCGTGCTTGCGTATCAGTGGAACCCCCCGAAAATCGTACCACTGGATCGCTCGTTTGGCCGTTTGTAGCGACGCGCGCTGGGGGGTGCCCTGTAGCCCTGTTCTTCCGGGTTCGCAGGTCGGCCAGCCACTGTAATCTTAGGGTACTCGGCAAGTACCTTTCTGCGGGAAGCGCGCACAGAGAGTACTGAGCTGCCCACCTGCCGTTGAAGTCATTCCCTAACAATTTCTCCGCATCACCTGGCCCTCCGTTATTCTGGCTGGCGACACACACCCAACACTTGTACTTCAACTACACCACACCCTTACGAGTCGTCGCTTCGTCCAGACTTGCTCGACGCAACGCCCGCCCTGAGCGCTCTCCCGTCCCTCGCATACGAGCGCCGATTCGCCACCGCCCGCTGCGGCCATCAGCGTCTCCCAGTCGACAATTCCTCCCTCAATGGCCCCGTCGCAAACAGCGACGTGATCGCCTACCATGTCGACGTCGACCGACGCCGCCGGTCCTGCGGTCGCTCCAGCGCCTCCTGCCGATGACTCCATCACAGCCCTCGCCCACGACGACATCGACAGCGCGAACCAGCTACAGGCCGAGGCTAAAGCCGAAGTGCAGAAGCAGGCGCAAGCCCAGGCGCAGGCCAGCTTCTTGCACTCGCCGCCCGACAGCAACAATACCGTCAAATCGGACGCCTCCGACTCCGAACTGAGCGAACTCGACGAGGAACCCATCCTGAGCGATGCGCCCATGCCCCCGCCCGCCAGCGACGACGGACAAGATGATATCGGCGAGGTGCTGCCAGACCATTGGTCTGGCACAGTCCCCGTCTTCAAGCCGACGATGGACCAGTTCAAGGACTTCAAGCGCTTCGTACGTTTGCCTGACCGTCCGCACGCTAATTAATCTCTCTGTGCTAACCTGTGGAATTGCAGATGGAAGCAGTCGATAGCTACGGAATGAAGTCCGGCATCATCAAGATCATCCCGCCGGAAGAGTGGAAGGAATCGCTTCCTCAACTTGACGAACTCGTGAAGCAGGTTAAAGTTAGAGAACCGATCAAGCAAGACATCATGGGCTCCAGCGGCACTTATCGACAAGTCAACATTCTCCATGGCCGATCTTACAACGTTCCCCAATGGCGCCAACTTTGCGAGCAGAGCGAACACCAGCCTCCCGCCCGTCGCGGCGAACGAAGAGCCAATGCCGACAAGGTTAGACCTACACGGGCTCGAGCTGCCGCCTCCAAGCCTGCAAACCTAGGGGCTCCTAAGAAGAGAACACGAGGTCGCCCGACCAGAGGCAAGCAGGGAGCTAAAGAAAAGCTCATTCAGGAGGAGACAGAGGGAGAAGGAGGGGAGGACAGACCACTGACGCCAATCTCGCCCAAACACGAAACAGAGGAGATCGAAAAACCTGTCGAATCCATTGAAAAGGACCCGGGTGAGGCCATTGACGAAGCCGACTGACTGTGCGCCTACAGTGGGCCGCATGGGCATCTCAAGGCAAGCAAGGCCCAAGACCCAATCCATCTCAGCACGTCGCAAATACAGTCGCCGCGAGGGATCCGCCATGATCGACGAGGCTGCATTCAAGGACTGGGATTACCGGATGGATATTTCCGAGTACACCCCAGAACGCTGCGAGGAGCTTGAGCGGGCGTACTGGAAGACTTTGACCTATGCCCCTCCCCTCTACGGCGCCGACTTGATGGGAAGTCTGTTTGGCGAGTCGACGGAGGTGTGGAACTTGAACAAGTTGCCCAATCTCTTGGACGTTCTTGGCACCAAAGTCCCCGGTGTCAACACGGCATACCTCTACTTGGGAATGTGGAAAGCGACTTTTGCCTGGCATCTCGAAGATGTCGATCTGTACAGCATCAACTACTTGCACTTTGGCGCCCCGAAGCAGTGGTACAGCATCTCCCAAGCCGACGCCCCGCCGTTTCGAAGCAGCCATGAAGAGTATCTGGCCCCAAGATGCCAATGCCTGCGATCAATTCCTTCGGCATAAGGCTTTCCTAATCTCCCCCCAACATCTGCTCCAACATTACGGGATCAAGGTCAACAAATGTGTGTCATATCCAGGAGAATTCGTCGTCACATATCCCTACGGTTACCACTCCGGTTACAACCTGGGGTACAACTGCGCCGAGGCTGTCAATTTCGCACTTGATTCGTGGCTTGATATGGGCAAGATCGCCAAGAAATGCGAATGTGCACAGGCGCAGGATAGCGTGTGGGTCAATGTCTACGAGATTGAGCGCAAGCTGCGGGGCGAGGAGACGGAGTACGAAGAGACTGAAGAGGAAGACGATGGTGACGAAGACCAGTCCGGACTGCCGACTCCGCCAGCTAGCCATGGCGTTAAGTTCAAGGAAGAAGGTCTCAAGCGGAAACGTGGCCCTGGCGAAAAGGGCCGCAAGGTCAAAGTCAAGAAGATCAAGCTTCGCATCAAGACCAAGGCCGAGCCACCTTGTTGCTTGTGCCCCAATGATTATCCATCAGCAGAGTTTCTGCCCACAGATGACGGACGAAAAGCTCACCGGCTATGTGCCTTGTATCTCCCCGAGACGTACATTGATACGGTTGACGGCCAGGAGGTGGTATCGAACGCAGCGCACATTCATAAGGATCGTCTCGACCTCAAGTGCCTGTACTGTCGTTCGAAGCGTGGAGCCTGTTTCCAGTGTTCGCAGAAGAAATGTGCTAGAGCGTATCATGCGACATGCGCAGCCGCAGCAGGTGTTTTTGTTGAAGACCAAGAAGTCCCAGTCTTTGGTGAAGATGGTAAAGAATACAAGGAACAGGCGTTCGAGTTCAGTTGTCGATTTCATCGGGACGAAACGGGACAGGAAACTCGATGGGGATGCATTGGAGGCGGACCCACGAATCCAGGCAGCTGCCGCCGCTCTCAAGAAAGGCGAAACTTGCCAGCTGCAATACCTCAAGGGCGAAATATTTGCCGGCTGTGTGTGGTGGAGAATCGCGCTGACGAGCAAACGCTTCTCCTAGACATTCTGCCAAACGGGTATGCAACGCCCACCAAACCCTTGCAACTAAAGCTAACTCCAAGCAGTAATCGTTTAGAAGTCGAGTGGAAGTGGCTGCTGCTACCGCATCCTGCCGATTACAACCTCCCCAAAGCCTCTGCAAACGCCATCCCAATGCCGACCTCACGAAAGGCCAAGGACAAGCTGAAGGCTACGCGGCAGCAAGATGACAAGCCGCGAAAGGATGACCCCTTCGGTGAAGGCTACACCTGGTCAGAATTCCACCTTCAGGATGTGAGCAACAAGGATCAAGTCAAGATCGACTTCACCAAGCAAGATCAGATTTGGCACTACCTCGGGAAGACGTCAACAGAGGCTAGGGCGCAGTACACCGAAGATGCATCCCGGCCACGTCACAACCCCAAGGGCAACTTCCTGGATACGATCCCGAAACCACCGAAGCCGCCGAAACCAGTCTCAACAGCATACGTTCAGCAACGGCCGATGTACGCGCCTGTGGCGTCGTATGGAAGCCCATACTCTGCCCTGAATGCCGCGGGTGCTGTGGGTGTGATGCCTGCAACCTCAGCTTCGGCTCGCCCCATGAAACCATACGTCTACAAACCGAGAAAGCCCGTGGATGCCAACGTTAGTGGTATGGGTGTGTTCGCAGCGCAACAATTCAGCCCAGCAGCTCCCTCAACTGCCCAACTCACCCGTCCTGCGTACCCCCAGCATCCATACGTGCAAAATCCAGGACACCAGAACACGGGCCAGTATTCGGCACAACGATTTGACGTCAAAACCCCACAAGCTTACATGCCTCACACA
Source organism: Ilyonectria mors-panacis (assembly GCA_002991585.1). Classification (NCBI taxonomy): domain Eukaryota; kingdom Fungi; phylum Ascomycota; class Sordariomycetes; order Hypocreales; family Nectriaceae; genus Ilyonectria; species Ilyonectria mors-panacis. The sequence goes on from PPHJ01000018.1 coordinate 1,556,886, forward strand.
GCAGCACAGCCTCAGCATCAGTGGCAACAACGCGTTGTTGCACCCGGTCCAGTAGCACCACATCGTGTCCACCACATTCCTTCTGCGGCGCAGCCGTCACAGCTACAACCTGCGCCAGCGCAACCCAGGCCACAAGCTAGAGCCGCATGGCAGGTTCACTCGTCGATCTACCAAAAATATCAGTTCTTCCAAGTGAATCATAATAGGTATGTTGCTCTCAATGTACAAGAGGCTGAGATCGTGCTAATCCCTTCTAGGGACTCGACAAAATACAGAACTCCATACTCTCCATGGGGTGGCTTCACCAACGGATATGAGGGCAATCTGAGAGCACATCTCATGAGCAACCAGAACGAGCTGCTTCGAGGAGCCAGCATGGGAACAGGAGCACACCGTCAACCAAGTTACAGCGCAAGCCCTTACACGACGGCCGGTTTCAACCGTGCTCTCGCGCCTGGAGGCCATTTCCAACAACCGGCTCCCCCGCACGCATCTCCCTACAGAGCAAATCCCTTCACGCACAATCCGCGGCCTGGATCGTCATCGTCACAGGCACCGGTACCGGCGACTCTCTATCACCACGCCCGGGCTTCGATAAAAGCGCAGTATCTTGTACCAGCACCGGCCCTCGCAGCAAACCATGAGGCCAGAACCTCAGTCCAGCAAGGCAAAGCCGGCCCCGGTGCCGGCTCAGAAGTCTTACAAGGTTGGAATCCTCACCACCACCGCCGTGCCACAGACAGACTAACAAACAAACTAGATTCCACCTAAAGAATCCCCAGTACCCTTACCGGCTAACTTCCTGGCCGCCATGACCACGACATCAAACACGCATACGGCGGGTTCGAATATGGCGTCACCTCAGGCCTCCAAACACCGTAGCCCTGGTGATCCACAAGTATCACAGGAACCTCAAACCAAATCATCTCCAACAATATCAATCCCTGGAGATACAATCAAGGTCTCGACAACGCCTATCCTCACCCCACAGGTGTCAAGCACAACGTCCCAATCCGGAACTGCGACACCGGCAACATCCTTGCCAGTATCCAGTTCCGAACAGGGCAAGGTGTTAGACACCATAACTGCACAGCCTGCCCAGAGTCCTCTGGAAGCAAAGAACCAGCCACTTTCTCAACCAACTGCAGGCAACACAGCGATTGAGCCACAGGATTTCCCTGATGTTCCTGGGTGCGAATCTATGGAGTTCGTTGAAAGGCTGATGCAGAACCTCCGAAAGGTATCACAACAAGGCGGGACTACGTAGACGGTCTCAAATAGCACCCTACGCATGTGCGTTTCACATGGGGAGTTGGGTGGCGAGACTACCGATTACCTGCTTGGGCCTCGCATCACAAGCAGGATGTACAAATGAGATGCGATCTCTGAGATGGCGTTTTAGGGGGTTCGGCGGATTCTTCACGGCAGCATTTTTCACTTGCGCATTCAGAATGACGAAGGGGGGACGAAAGCAATGCAACGAAACAGGCGTCGTCATACCCGAGCTTTAGAACCAGGAGCGGCGTATCCTGTGTAAGGCGGTTTTGGTGCATGCATGCATGGAGGGAGAGCTTTGGAGCATTAGTGAATCCATGATGTAGATCAATGAACAGACTTTACGATCGAAATGATGAATATTAAGTGACATTAGACTTGTGAGAGTATTTTTGAGTAATTGTTGCTCCAAGAAGTAGCCTTGGTTATATCGCGGGGACAGAGAGGTGAAAAGGTGGGTGGATTGAATCTGAATATCGGCATATATATAGCAACTCTTCGTCTCCAATTGTGGTTCCGGGATTTCGACAATGACACTCTTTCATTCCTTCTCATTATTTCCTTCCTAGTCTTCCTTATCCGCCTCCTTGCGCTTTTTGATTTCCCAATCCTCCCGTTTGGAATCGCCGTCCACACGGGGGTGACATCGCACCTATGCAACTGCTTTCAAACGCGACTTGATTCTCTCACTGTAACGTACTATATGGTGGCATTACTTAGGCCATCCTTAAAAGTCACAAACGGGGACAATTAATAAGATCTCGCTTCCAAAATGCCACCTTCACCTTGTCCATCAACGCCGGGTAGTCCTTCGCGCCATTCTTGAGAAGCTTGCGACTGGGACTCTCGAACATGTCCATTCGCATCGTTTGCACGAATCCGCGGCCCCGAAAACGCGCGGTACGGGTATTCCCACGCTTTGATTGGAGTCGGAGCTCGTCTTTGATGAACTCCTCGATGGCAGGCAGCGCGTATCCGTTGTGGTATAGATCGTCGTCGTCGAAGAAGGCCCACGCTCGCTGGCGGTACATTCTCCGGAACGCGTGACTGAGGCTGTCGTCCCGTCGCACCGAGTAGAAATCTGGCATCAGCCTTCGCCACAAACCAGAGCCGTCGTCACTAAGCCGCAGTATCGTGTGCGGGTAATATCGCAAGTGGTTCAGTCGGCAGCCGAAAGGTGCTCGTCCAGGGTGTTGGCATGTGACTTCACTGTAAAAGCACTCCAGGAAGCGGGAACACGAGGACATTTCCGACGTCAGCAGGGACATGATGAGGTCGAAGCCGCATCCGGCCAGACGGTCGATATATGAGTGGCGAATCCCGAAAAACGACTGTGGGTCTTGATTCTCCATGTACATCTCGGGGTTGAACTGGAGATGATCAGGGAACACGAGCCCCCGCTGACGATCATCATCTGCCGAGATCGGGTATGAAGACACATGAAGATCGATGTCAGTGCCTTGAGGAGTCACGATGCGGGAAATGATGGCACCATACAACGTCCGTAGATATTCATGGACGCACTGAAGCATTTCCGGGCCCGAGGGCTCACCGATATCCATACTGTTCAGGTCTGTATCAAAGTTCTCGTAGTTTTCAAGCTCATCCCAGACCCAGTCCTTCGTGTCCCGCCATACCTTGGCCTGTGCCGATGGTCGCAGCGGGTTCAGCTTGCACATCAGTTCGTATCGAAGGAATGCTCTCATTAGCCGCAAGCGTTCCTCGGTGTGTAAGTCATGGAGACGGAAACCGTCCTTGGACTCATAGAGTCTCTTGAGGCGCTCGGAAAGGGAGGCGTGTGACCAGGCTGGGAGCGAAGCATATGCCCGTGGGAGGTACGAGCTTGTAGCCTTGTTGATATAGTCCTCCATGAACAAATTCAAGCGGATGACCAGAGAATCAATGGCCAAGAGAACATCTGGGTAGTTTTCATTCAACGGATTTGGGAGGGCTTTCCGTCCCCATTGTGTGAGATGGTCGTGCACAAGCTCGATTTGCTCGTCGTTGGCGAGGTCGTCCTTCTTGGGGAATGTGACGATGGCGATGGCGTCTTGGAGGAGATCGCCGGGGAGATCTTTTCGGATGAATGGCTTGAGGATGGCCACATGTGATTGGATGCGTTGTTGGAACAGGGCGGGCGAGGCGTGGCTGGCGCTGATGACTTCGGAGCGGGTGGGGAGGTCGCAGAGGATCATGGTCCGGAGCTCGGGGGCGAGACGGTTGAATGGATCCATTGTGGAGTCTGAGACGCAGGGATATATATAAAAAGACAAAGGGATATATATAGAAATACAAACAATGGGATTGTTCTTTGTGTGGGTGTGAGTGGAGTAGTGAGACGAGATAGTATGTGCGCTGAGATGCGAGAAGCGCAATGGTGTATATAATGAGAGTGTGAAATGAATGACGGGAAGACCTGCCGTCGGTGAATGGGAATTAGATGGTGCATATATTCAAGAGCGAAGAACAATTGCTGAAAATTCTATTGTTGGTGGTGAATCAATGGCTTTTATACATCTCTGAATAATAGGACCCGATCGGGATGAGAACCTGGAAGACGGCTTTCTGCCTATTGTACTCTATTACACAGCGGAGCCAAGGCCCACAAGGTCATGGCAAACTGAACAAGGAAACTTAATACCATTGTTCAACTGAGCTTCTGATTCACCTTGGAATGTACTGATGTGAGCGCCAAGTCGGCAGGAGGTGATGAGATACATAAATTCGACTTTCCTCCTGAACATCCCTCACGAAGATTCACTCCTTTGCAGACGCACTCATTCACCTTTCTCTTTGGTTACGAATCGACCTTTCATCATCGCTCATCGTTGAGTTTACTACTTTTCATCTGCTCTAGCCCCGAAGGCTTGGTTTGGGTTACCCGTGTAACCTCGACTAAAGTTTGCCAAACCGTGTGTGCGCCAACAACGCAAGGTCACCAACGTTTATCATGGCCGACATGGGGGCAAACGACACGGAACCCAACAGCCTCGCGGCCCAAACAGCCAACGCCAACCTCTGGACCAGCGATGACGAAGATCAATCCGAGGTTCGCAATCGCGATTTCGCTCCCGGACCGTACAGCCGTGGCGCACTCTTGGGGAGTGGCGGCTGGTGCGTCGCCTACAAGGTGCGCAGACTCCGCGATGGAGCTGTGTTTGCTGGAAAGACGTCAAAGTTTCCGCAGCAGTTGCAAAAGGAACTGGCCATCCTCCCGTCTTTGAGTCATGTGAGTAGAGATGAAAGCCTAAAATGATGACGAGCTAACAGTTGCGGGTAGAATCACATCGTCAAGTACATCGACTGGTACGAAGACCACGCCGCGCCGCTGGGCACCCTGCTGGTCACGGAGCTTTGCCTCGGAGGAACACTACAAAACCGCATCAACTACTCGCCCAACGGCACTGGGCTCATGGAAACTCTCCAAGTAGTTCTCCAATCAGCAAAGGCCCTTGAATACCTTCATGGCAAAGGCTTGATCCACACGGATGTGAAGCCACGAAACATCCTAATCCGAACCTGGAACCCGGTCGACATTGTGCTGGCAGATTGTGCAGATGTCAAGCCTGTCACCTTCACTGGACGAGCCGTTGGAACGGAGGCCTACTGGTCACCTCACATTGCTAGATATAAGCGACATGGTGGGATCAGTGACGACGTGTGGGCGCTGGGGGTTACACTGCTTGGGATGATGTCGCAGTGGCCTACGCTGCGCACGTCGGAGGATTTGAAGAAGTATCCTACACTTTGCCATGAACATGCCGAGACGTTGAAGGAGCTGAACCCGACCAACGGCATTGTGCGGCTCGCTAGCAAGATGCTGGCCTGGGAGAGAGCGAAGAGGTTTACAGCGGCTGAGTGTGTTGCTTTTGCTACTCAGATGCTCGCTGAAAACACCGGGAGCAACAAGTTTGGTTTCAAGACCCCCAGGGACTTTAAAAACATCGCGTTCTGGTGATTGCGTTGTTCATGTGTTGGTTGGATTGGTTGGGGCAAGGGTCGATGCATAGAGTAGACGTGTTTGTGAGGGTTACTACATAGACCTGAGAGCACGATAAACCAGATCTCGGTAGCCGAAATAAAATTGGAGTCGGAGTTGTCATGACAATGTTTCGTGAATAAATTGTATGGGTTGCATCAACGCCTCCATCTCCGGCGTCGGCCATCGGCGTCATCGGTGTCTTCGGCGTCATCGGCGTAGGGTGGGAGGCGGAATTAGCACGCCAGAGGCTATCGTCGGATGCCAGCCCACCGCGGACGCTTTCTCCCACTTCAACGGTCGCCGAGCTCCATCTTTGGTGAGCCTGTGAGCGAGTGTGGGGTTGTCGAACCAATCCACGCGGAATAGAAATCGTTCTCATCATTGGATGCAATGACGCAATCCCCTCGGATCTCGTCAACCCCACCGTATTAGTCATCCGTCTCGCTGCCGGCACGGCGATGTCGCACACTCGCAGCCACGGCGACCTGCTGTTTGGCGCCGGGTTGCAAACTATTCTCCGCGTGAGCGTTCTGCTGTGGAGTTGACGAATTGGGCCCAATTGAGGAGCAGCCAGAAATTGTCCTTCTCGCAGATACAGCGACGCTGGGCCAGGAACACCTCTCCTCTCCCCCGTGACTAATACTCTGACGGCGTGTTTTAATGTCGCGCTCCATCTTAACCTTGTCCTCAACCCCCTCTCCGTTCCGGACTGCCCTTCGAACCATCCCCTCGCGTTCCATCTCCAAGGCATTCTCAACCAAAATGGGTGAGACTCAGAAGCTCAAGCCTGCCGCCAGGGTTTCCGGCAAGAGGCAGGATGTGTGGTGAGTACCGAGTGTCGGGCGTTATGGCCTCGACGCTGCCCCCGGTGTAAATGGTCTGGCTCTGATCCGCATATACAGGACCATCATCAACGAGGCTGCGGCTGCCTCGCCCAACCAGCCAATTGTGAACATGGGCCAGGGCTTCTTTGGCTACAACCCGCCCAAGTTCATTCTCGACGCCGCCAAGGATGCCTTGGACCGCGTCGATGCCAACCAGTACTCGCCCACCAAGGGCCGTCCTCGTTTGAGAAAGGCCATTGCAGATGCGTACTCGCCATTCTGGGGGCCGCCAGATTGACCCCGAGACTGAGGTCACCATCACTACTGGTGCCAACGAGGGAATGCTGAGTGCCTTTATGGCATTTATCGAGGAGGGAGACGAGGTCATTGTCTTCGAGCCCTTCTTTGACCAGTGAGTGAGATGGTGTTCTCGGCTCGAATGGTGCTGACATGGTGCAGATACATCAGCAACATTGAGATGCCCGGTGGCAGGATTGTCTACGTCCCCCTACACCCCCCTGCCACAGGAGCCACGAAGACGTCGTCTGCTGCCGAGTGGTCCATTGATTTTGATGAGTTGGAGAAGGCCATCTCTCCCAGGACCAAGATGATCGTCATCAACACCCCTCGTGCGTATCTTGTCTGCGTAAACTAAATTGGTCGCTGACATTTGCCAGACAACCCCGTCGGCAAGGTTTTCTCTAAAGAGGAGCTACAGAAGATCGCAGACCTTTGCGTGAAGCACCAGATTATCATCCTCTCAGACGAGGTGTACGACCGCCTTTTCTACGTACCCTTCACTCGCATTTCCACCCTGTCCCCCGAGGTCGAGAAGTTGACCCTGACCGTGGGATCTGCGGGCAAGAACTTTTATGCCACTGGATGGCGTGTCGGTATGTCGAGATGGTCCCCTTTAAATAACGATGCAGGCGTTGACAAGAGTCTAGGTTGGTTGATTGGCAACCCAGAACTGCTGCAGCACGTCTCGGCGGCTCACACCCGTATTTGCTATTCCTCCGTGTCTCCCCTGCAAGAAGCCGCTGCCGTTGGCTTCGAGCAGGCCGACAAGTTGGGTTTCTGGGACGAGGCGATCAAGGAGATGAGGGGCAAGGTCGACCGCCTCAACGAGGTGTTTGACGAGCTCAACCTTCCCTACTCGGATCCCGAGGGCGGCTACTTTGTGCTCGTGAACATGGCCAAGGTGAAGCTGCCTGAGGACTACCCCTTCCCGCCGCACGTTGCCAGCCGCCCGAGAGACTTTAAGCTGGCTTGGTTCCTGATCCAAGAGCTGGGCGTCGCGGCCATCCCGCCGACCGAGTTCTACACTGATGCCAATGCACATCTGGCGGAGGACTACATCAGGTTTGCTGTTTGCAAGACAGACGCTGTGCTGGAGGAGGCCAAGGAGCGACTAAGGGGGCTGAAGAAGTACATCCAGGAGTAAGTGATGGTAGTGGCTTCAAGAACAATAAACAATAAACCGCAGAGGGAGCTATGTGTTTTCGAAGGTACCTGATATAGATCTACATGACAACGAATAGACGCTGTATGCGAGTACTGGTCTGCCTTCCACTTGGTGGGATAGTGTCTCTTTGACTGGGAGGAGATGCTGATGTCAGCGCTTCGACACGTGTACGAGGCGTCAGACTGCACTGCTTCCGCTGTAATGTCTAGAGCCTTAATCTGTGGCTGGTGAGTGCCAGGGTCCTACAAGTGCCGGCATGTGGACGACCCCCTGCCCCTGGACGAGGAGGCCCTTGTTGAAGCCGCATTTCGGCATTAAGTATGACGTTTACGAGTATGATGCTGATCACATGGAGATGTTTAAGCACAGAAGACGAGCAATTAAAAGCCTTCTACGTGGGAACTTGTAATAACTTTTACCCAGAACCGATAGGGGCCTTGACAACACCGTCTCGGGCGGTGCCTGGAGATGGTAGCTCGAAGGTGGAAGTCCCCGATCGTGGAGATGCCCTATCGCCCGCCGGAGCCGGCCGAGGCGGGTGGATCCTGTAGGCCTGAGCGCCCTGGAGCGTGGGGAAGGGAGCTCTTCCCCGCCCTGAACCGCCTGTGGTATGCGGTGCAAATCTAGCTTATCAGTGGTAATCTGGTGCTTGGCACGGGACGCAAACCACCAGAATAGGGCTGATCGGCACCGTGCTGTTTGCGCTTCGCACGCGAGCACTTCTGCTTTGGCCTGGTTGACATATCTTGAGCTTCCTGTTGGAGCAAGGACAGAGGCGCCGCCGGGGGGCAACAAGCGGGATTGTTACTGCTACGGCGTAGTCGAGATGACGCAGCGATTTCGGTTTTGGGCCTACGATCCGTTATCTAACCTTGCCTTATATAGCAGTTCACCGTAGGGTATGACAGCCGACGGCTCGTGAGATGTCGCCTCGCTACCGCTGACTCCATTCTTCCCGTCTTCATCCTCAACATAAAACCGATTGCCCGCACCGCTTTGTTCGTCGCGGCCTCCCTTCGCCCTCGCACGCTTCGGATTTGCTTCTTGGCTTCGTGGCCCCTCTTACCTTCACCGTTCTGAACCTGCCTCCATCGCCATGGCGCCGAGCGCCGTCTCCCCCGTGCGGGACCCCAATCCTGAGCGGTTGGCGACGCTGACCTCCAAGTTCGACGACACTCTACGATTCTATATCAACGGAACCAAGGTCGTCCTCGACGAAATCGACCCGGAGATCACCGTCCTCGAGTATTTACGAGGTATTGGGCTGACGGGAACCAAGCTGTAAGCAGCCCCTCCTTCGACTGCCTCACCGTAATTGCTGATACTGACCTCTCTAGTGGCTGCGGTGAGGGTGGTTGTGGTGCCTGCACCATCGTGGTTAGCCAGTTCAACCCAACGACGAAAGAAGTCTACCATGCAAGCGTCAATGCCTGCCTCGCGCCTCTCGTCAGCTTAGATGGCAAACATGTCATCACCGTCGAGGGTATTGGCAGCAGCAAGCAACCCCACCCTACACAGGAGCGCATTGCCAAGTCCAATGGCAGCCAGTGTGGCTTCTGTACGCCTGGCATCGTCATGAGCCTATACGCCTTGCTCCGAAATAACAGTACCCCTTCAAAAGACGATGTCGAAGAGGCCTTTGACGGCAACTTGTGTCGGTGTACCGGCTACCGATCCATTCTCGACGCAGCCCAAACCTTTAGTGTTGATACACTCTCCGGCAAGTCCAAGCAGGGCAGTGGGTCTGGGTGCTGTATGGATAACGGAAATGGGCCACCTGAGGGAGGATGCTGTATGACGAAGCAGTCTACAGATGAAAAAGCCATCAAGAGGTTCACGCCTCCAGGGTTCATCAAGTACAACCCAGACACGGAGCTCATCTTCCCCCCCGCTCTGAAGAGACACGAGATGCGGGCACTGGCGTTTGGCAACAAGAGAAAGCGGTGGTATCGACCAGTTACCCTCGACCAACTTCTCCAAATCAAGAGTGTCTACCCACAAGCGAAGGTCATCGGTGGAAGCACCGAGACCCAGATCGAAACTAAGTTCAAGGCATTGCAGTATCCCGTCTCCGTCTACGTTGGAGACATCGCCGAGCTACGACAATACAGTTTCAAGGATGACCATCTTGAGATTGGAGGAAATGTCATCTTGACCGACCTGGAGAAAATTTGCGAGCACGCTATACCTCATTACGGGCATGCGCGTGGGCAAGTCTTTGAAGGCATGCTAAAGCAACTGAAGTATTTTGCGGGCAGACAGATCCGAAATGTTGGAACTCCTGCCGGAAACCTGGTGACCGCCTCGCCCATTTCGGACTTGAACCCAGTGCTGTGGGCCGCAAACGCTGTTCTGATCGCCAAGTCCGCTACCAAGGAGACGGAGATTCCCATGTCACAATTTTTTACTGGTTACCGAAAAACAGCTCTACCACAGGACGCCGTTATTGCATCGATTCGTATCCCAATCACCTCGGCGAAAGGGGAATTCTTCCGAACCTACAAGCAAGCGAAGCGCAAGGATGACGATATTGCCATTGTCACTAGTGCCCTGAGAGTTAAACTGGATGATGAAGGCATTGTCCGGGAGTGCAACCTCATTTATGGAGGTATGGCTGCGACGACTGTTGCCGCTAAGACAGCCATGGACTATCTAGTAGGCAGGCGGTTCGCAGACTTGGAGACGCTTGAGGGGACTATGGGAGCGCTCGGCCGGGATTTCGATATGGCTTTCAGCGTTCCAGGTGGTATGGCATCATATCGCAAAGCCTTAGCACTTGGTTTTGTATATCGATTCTACCACGATGTCTTGGCGATTCTGGATGAGAAATCCGATACCATAGACAACCAAGCCATCGACGAATTGGAGAGAGAAATCTCAGACGGCAAAGTCGACGAAGATGCAGCAGCCGCGTACATGAAGGAAGTCACAGGAAAATCCAACCCTCATGTCGCTGCGCTGAAGCAAACGACGGGCGAAGCACAGTACACTGACGACATCCCTGCCCTAAAGAACGAACTCCACGGTTGCTATGTGCTGTCAAAGAAGGCTCACGCCAAGATCAAGTTTGTTGACTACACTGAAGCAGTAAATATGCCTGGTGTGGTAGAAATTGTGGATAAGGACGACATGCCTTCTGCGGAAGCCAACAAGTTCGGCCCTCCTAATTTTGACGAAGTCTTCTTTGCCGAAGACGAAGTCTTTACTGCCGGTCAAGTCATAGCATTAGTTTTGGCAACGACGCCTGCTAAAGCCCAAGACGCAGCGAGGGCAGTCAAGGTCGACTACGAGGAGCTCCCCTCAATCTTGACGATTGAAGAAGCTATCGAGAAAGAAAGCTACCACAACTTCCATCGAGAGATCAAGAAGGGTAATACAGATGAAGCTTTCAAGAAGTGCGACTATGTTTTTACCGGAACAGCCAGAATGGGCGGCCAGGAGCATTTTTACCTGGAAACAAATGCCTGTCTGGTTGTACCGAATCCGAAGATGGCGCAATGGAGATATTTGCTAGCACCCAAAATGCCAATGAGACGTAAGTGTTCAGCTCCCCCGACGGGGATAACGAGCTAACTGGGAGTAGACAAGTTTTCGCGGCCCGAGTCTGCGAGGTACAGGCGAACAAAGTCGTAGTCCGTGTTAAGCGACTTGGTGGCGGCTTCGGAGGCAAGGAGAGCCGATCTGTATTGCTCAGCTCGGCGCTGGCGCTTGCAGCGAAGAAGACCAAGAGACCAGTTCGATACATGCTCACACGCGAAGAAGACATGGTCATCAGTGGCCAGAGGCACCCCTTCCTCGGCAAATACAAAGTGGGAGTCAACAAGGATGGTAAAATCCAGGCCTTGGAGTGTGACATCTACAATAATGCGGGTTGGACTTTTGACCTCAGCGCTGCTGTGTGCGAGCGAGCGATGACCCATGTTGATGGATGTTACAGCATTCCGAATGTGCACATCACAGGGCGCCTTTGCAAGACGAACACAATGTCAAACACAGCGTTCCGGGGCTTTGGTGGACCCCAAGGCATGTTCATCGCCGAGACTTACATGGAGGAGGTGGCAGATCGGCTTGGCATGCCGGTTGAAACCCTGCGGCAGATTAACATGTACGAGGATGATGGCCAGACACACTTTAACCAAGGCCTGGGGGATTGGCATGTGCCGTTGATGTACAAGCAGGTCCAGGACGAGGCGGCCTACACACAACGGAAGGATGCTGTTGCTGAGTTCAACAAGGGAAACAAGTGGCGAAGGAGGGGCATCGCAATCATCCCGACCAAGTTTGGCATATCTTTTACGGCTCTGTTCCTGAACCAGGCAGGTGCTCTAGTGCACATATACCACGATGGATCTGTCCTGGTCGCCCATGGCGGGACTGAGATGGGCCAAGGCCTTCACACCAAGCTCACCCAGATTGCGGCACAGGCGCTGGGAGTACCGCTGGACAATGTCTTTATCTCGGAGACGTCAACCAACACGGTTGCAAATGCATCCGCAACAGCTGCCTCGGCGTCATCAGACCTGAACGGATACGCCATCTTCAACGCTTGCAAACAGCTCAACGAGCGTTTGGCGCCGTACCGGGAGAAGCTTGGCTCGGGGGCGAGTATGGAGCAGCTCGCACATGCAGCTTACTTTGACCGTGTCAATCTTTCGGCCCAGGGATTCTACAAGACTCCAGAGATTGGGTATGACTGGAATACGGGCGAAGGCAAGATGTTCTTTTACTTTACCCAAGGAGTGGCGGCTGCCGAGGTAGAGATTGACCTACTCACTGGAACTTGGACCTGTTTACGGGCAGATATCAAGATGGATGTGGGACAGTCTATCAACCCAGCCCTCGACTACGGGCAGATTCAAGGAGCGTTTATCCAAGGCCTAGGACTATTCACCATGGAGGAATCACTCTGGATGCGGAACGGGCCGATGGCAGGAAACCTTTTCACGCGGGGACCCGGAGCGTACAAGATCCCCGGATTCCGGGATATTCCCCAGACGTTCAACGTGTCTCTACTCAAGGACGTGCAGTGGAAGGAGTTGCGAACGATCCAGAGGAGCCGAGGAGTGGGGGAACCACCATTCTTCATGGGAAGTGCGGTATTCTTTGCAATTCGAGATGCGCTGAAGTCGGCTCGGTCGAGCGCTGGTGTGGCTGCTAAGGTGGGAGACGATAATGATCCGGGATTGTTGAGGCTGGAGAGCCCGGCAACACCCGAGAGGATCCGGCTGGCGTGTGAAGATGAGATTATGCGCAAGGCGAGGGTTTTTGCCGAAGGAGGGTGAGAAGAGCTTCTTTGTGGCTATCTGATGGGAGGGGTGTGAAGCTCCGGAGCGATGGCGGTAGTTGAGAGTGCGGGGGAGGAGTAACTGTGACAGGTTGGTCCAATCCAATCAGGACAAGGTCAGATCAACGATGACGGTTCGGCTGGAAAGTTCGGTTTCATGGTTCAAGGGTTTATTTCTAGGTAGGGCCAGGTTGTTTACTTTTTTGGAGGGAGGGATGCATGTAGGACTGAATGAATTCAAGGCCACGGGCATTGAAGCTCGGAACTCGGAGTGTATCTGAGATGATGCCTCGGCGCCACAATGTCCCGAGGGACAGCCCCGGTAGAGCATATCAAAACAAACTGGAAAAGAAAACATGTGCTGCAAATATTATTGATGACGACGAAGTATTCCATGTAAGTGTCGTATGCAATTACTTTGTGTCTGCCTGGACGCCTTGGCTGGACGAAGTACGTAGGTGGATATAAATTGTGCATCAACGCGGGCTGGTCTGAGTGGATGAAGTCACCGGGCGTATTCGTACGAAGTACACAGAACAACAACCAACATGCGTCTTGGAGTCGGTGGCAAAGCATGCGCGGCCAGCAGTTAGTGGCCGTCGGTTGGCGTTGATTGAGTTGTTTTCCGGCCTGTTCCATGTTCCACTGTCAGCCATCCAGCCTCCCCGGTGCAGTAGCCGATATGCAGGTGCAGGAATTAGAAGAGGCGGCTGCAGATTTGCAGATTGCAGGCTGTGCGTGCTGCGCGCCAGGTCAAGGTCAAGGTCAGCATCATGAAGATCGGCAGATGTTGGGCTGCTGCACTTGGTCGGCTGCAATGCCTGGCGGGATTAATTATAGAGTGGGCGGGAAAACAAAAGAAAAACAAAAGAAAAACGAAGGTTTTGTGCAGTTTTGCAGGCGGACCATGCCATTGTCAGAATCGGATGGATGTCTTGCATGGCATCGGGTCAGCGGGCGTAGGTACTGTATGTCGCGTGTGGGTGTGTAGTGGTGGCCTATGGAGGGCGTGCAAAAAGGAAATGCATTGTCTGGGGCATTTGAGGAGGGCTTGAATGGATGGATGAATTTGCAAGGGTGTGGAGGAGGAGGAAGATCATTCAGGCACCAGATAGGCAAAAACTACCTATGCCCATCGAGACATACGCAGTACTACGCTGTACATGCTGGAGAGTGAGTGTTGAGGCGCGAGAACCATAGCCGTGCATAGCCGGCACCCGGGATGGACTCTGGAGAAGCCGAAAATGGTGAGGGGGAGCGGTGAAGATTTCTGGCAATGGTGAGAGACGAGGCCCTAGAAAGAACTCTTCTTCGTCGTGGGTTGAATCAGGTTTGGCTGCCCAGGTTGGCTGCCCAGGTGAAGCATTGCCCCCTTGGGTAAGGCGCAGAAGCCGGTTGCAACCTGCGTCGCCGGAAGTAATTAACTCGTACTGTACGGACCACAGTTCCGTAGGCTGTATGGCACCCTGTATTTGCACCCTGTAGTTAGTAGCGTCCGCTCACTGTTTGTGGTAAAAAAGACGAAATGGGCAAATTTGGGAATGGCTCCATGCCATCAATCCCTCCTGCCCGCCCGGGATCTGTACGATGTGTACAATGTGTCTCTGGTCTGAGCTGTGGACATTGCTACAGAAATCGTACCAGGCCCCATCTCGTCCATCAGCAATGGGACAAGAAAAAATCATGCCAGAAATCCTCAGCGCGCGCGCAAACACCGTCCAGAATGGCCTGACGCCGCCAATGACGAATCGGAAACCTGGGGCGTCAGCAGATTTTCGCTTCCGCTGCTGCTTCGGCTATCTCGCGGCCCCCGCCGCAGTGTGTCTTTGCTGGTCTCTTATTCCCTTGTCCTTTCTTGGGGTCGATGTTTCCCAGCCTTTTTCTTTCTGTTGTAGCAGCAACTCCCCTTTATCCCGTTCGGTCCCGATTCGGGGAGGCTGAGCCGGAAGTAGGGCCAGCCGCGGGTTGCTTCCTCTGTGTTTCCGCGCACCCTGCAAGCCGTTTGCTTGATCGATCGATGCCATCCGGGGTACTGTGCAAGGCGCGAATGAGTTCGCACTGTATGGGTGAGAAGCCGGGGTTGGGCGGCGAGTGGGTTAGGTTATGTAAGGCCTGCTGTACGATTCTGGATTTCTGCAGCGCGCTCAGCCCAGAAGAAGGCAAGTGGGGGAACGTCGGTGACGCCTTAAGAGAGGTCACTGAAAGTACTTTGGTACGCGCAGTAGGACGTTGGGAGGCCTGACGGGAAATACTGCGAACCAAAAGTACATGCGACGCCGACGCTTGCCCTCGCCGGCGGATGCTTGAGGGAATGGGTAAGCGGATCGAAGTCGCCTGGAACAGCAACCTTTCCAGGCTAGTTAACAGGCGATATACGGAGCACCTACAGGGCTTTTGGAGGGGCACTGCTCACCGGGCGGCCAGGCGGGGAGGGTCGTGGAAGCAAGGTGAGCGGGCTTCTCTGTGCTTCCCTCAGCCCCGCCATCAGCCACCAACCTGCTGTTGAGCCTGTTGTCGCGGCCCCTCTCTCTAGCGCTGTTTAGTGCTCTGGCCGCCTGGGCGCCGGGGGTAATAGTCCTCCAAGGACCTGGGTGTTCCCCGTCAAAGTGCCCCGTCAGAGCGAGTGCCTCAACCCTTGCAGGAAAATACTGTTCGGGTACGTATAATCGGTACAAGATTGTTGCTGGGATGGGGACCGACTCCTCTGCAGAAACGTCATCTGGTCTGGTCTCAGTTCTGGCCAGATGGCTGTGGTCAATGCCCATGATGCCATCCCATCAGACGGAGGAATAGCGGAATAGCCAGCTACCCGGCCACTCTCTCGTCTCGCGGAGTGCTGTACCGCGCTCCTCGTTCCAAACCGCCGTCTACATAGTACACTCAACCATGTAAATTTAGTAGGCTCTCTCTCTCTCACTCTCTCACTCCCGCGGCGTTGAACTGTCCAGCGCTCCACTCCACTTGGCAACTGAACCAACCCACTCCCCCTCCGTCCCTCGTCCCTCTCGTGCGGTGCCCCCCCCCCCAGTCCACAGTCCACAGTGGTCAATCACGTCCAGCCCATTCCGGCCCCAGGTCAGGCAGGTCAAACTTCACCGTCCGGGTCCTCGAGACCATTCTTTTGCTTCTCCCCGAGCTCGCCCAAGGCTCCGACGCTTCTGCCTTGTTGCCCCTGGCCTCTCCTTCTCGCCGCCAGCCCGCCGCACCCGCTGCGGCCTCAATTCCCCTCGTCGACCTTCGCACAGCCGCGCCCCGTCGATCGCTTCCCTTCCCCGCGGGCCCCCGTCACGCGCGAACGACGCCCGACGACAAAAACGAGACCGGCCCCAGCGGCGCATGTGCTCGCAGCCCGCGGACCGCAATTGCAACCGACCCCCCGACCCGCGGATGGGTGGTTGTTCGCTCGCCTGAGCCGTAGACCTCCCTCCAAGACTGCAACGAGCCGCAAATGATCTGCGAACCCGACGCCCCATTGCGTAACACAGAGACCCAATGGAAGCATAGGACAACATGACCGACCGGAACCCCGCGGCCATGGGCAAGAGCGGCAAGGCGGGCGAGCGAGTCAAAGTGGAAGACGGCAAGGGGAACGACCGCGACAAGCCCGCCGCTGGCGCTGATGCCGCGCCCGCCAGCGCCCACAAGAGCCCCAAGAAGAGACGCAAGGTGAACCACGGTACGCATTCCTACAGACTGAGCCCTCCCCCTGCTCCCCGGAGTCCCCGCGACTGTCCCCCGCGAGCCGCGCTCGAAGGATCACGTCGCGTTGGAGTTGCCGTCTTCTGTGGAGTTGCCGGAGTGTGGTTGCGGCTGAAGAGAGCGGCGGCAACCACATCGCAACCCATTGAGCCCCAACTCCCGCACGCCTGACGCCGAGAGAGCGCCGGGGGCATGTTTAATCGAGAAACGAACTTGGGCTGACATTGCGGGGCGTCTGCGCTCCTACAGCTTGCGTATATTGCCGACGATCTGTAAGTCAATACCGGATGAAGATGCGCAGGCGCAATTGGCTTCGGCCGCCGTGCCAGAGCGCTCCGAGGCGCTCGACTATTTGTCCTGCGCCTTTGTGAGGCGACACAGCGCCTGCGGGCTTTCCTTCCCCTTTTCCCTTTGCCTGCATTTGCATCGAGTCCTTGAGAGGCGTGGCTGACGGGCTGTTTCTTGTGCGCGGTTAGCACATGACTTGCGATCTCGTATGTAAGATCTCGAACGAGTTTCTCGCCTCTGTGGGCGCCGCCTCTATTGCCTCGCGGCGGTGGTGGTGGTGGTGTTCGCGGAGACGGGAGGGCTTGTTCGCATTTTCCCCTTAGAAAGCCATGCGCTTACGACGTGGATAGGAGAGACCATGTACGAGATGTATCAAACGCAACATCGGGCACCTCTGTCACGACGAGCCCCGCGATGCCGACTCCAAAAAGGCCAAGAGCATACAGACCTCCTCCGTTGTCGATGAGTCTGACGCCCAGTCCGATATAGCCCGCAGCTCCATCTCTAGTACTATGGGCCCACCACCCCCAAACTTCGATGGGACCAGACGCAAGTCAGGGTTCGCCGCTGGGGGCGTGTTAGGACAAGGCAACCCGCTGCCCCTTGTGCAACCGGGGCCTGTCTCCGGCCTGCAGGGAAATACGTTGAACAACGGTAACAACAATGCGAATCAATGTACGTCTCGAGCACCCTTTGTCCTGCCGGGACCTCCCTAAGGGGGGCCGGTCTGTTTTCTTTTTTTTTGCTTGTTTTGATTTTTAACCCACTGCGGAGAACGGGAGCGGCCGTCACCGACTTATTGACATATCGACTGACACGCCACTTAGTCGCTGGCTTCCAAGATGCATGGATGACGGCTCAGAACCACTTCCATGACATGCACACCTACCACCCCAACTACATGATCGCGCCTGAGGTCACTCACGAGTTTAGTCTACTCAACGACTTTCTTCATACTAGCCTACTAGATGACGGTGGAGTGCCGTCCGATGATCAACAGAGCCCGGCATTCAGACGGTCGAGCCAGTCGGAAATGCTACCCGCCTTCGGTAACAACAACTCGCTGCAGCCCGGGGGCGTCAACCCGGCAAACATGTCAGGGGGACCGATGCTGCCCCCGCCGAACCTCGAAGGCAAGAACATATCGAGGCCGGGGAGTGTAGTGCCTGCCGACAAGGCCCGCGAGTACTACCTCCAAGCCGCCGACCCCTCGGGCAACGACACACCCGAGGAGCGTATGGCTCGCGTCCTCAAGGCCAAGTATGACGCCGGCCTGCTCAAGCCCTTTAACTACATCAAGGGCTATGCCCGCCTGGGCACCTATCTGGATAGCCACATCGCGCCGTCGTCCAAGCAGAAGATCCTGCGGACCATCAACCAGTTCCGCCCCAAGTTCCGAGAAAAGGCGCAGGCCTTGACGGACATGGAACTCGTATACGTCGAGATGTGGTTCGAAAAGCAGCTCATGGATTACGACCGCGTCTTTGCCAGCATGGCCGTGCCGGCGTGTTGCTGGCGGAGAACCGGAGAGATCTTCCGGGGTAACAAGGAGATGGCCGAGTTGATTGGCGTGTCGGTGGATAAACTGAGAGATGTGGGTTGTCCCCGCCCCCGCCGCCTTGGCTCCTTGAGGCTCCTCCCCTCGGGGACAAGGGCTAGCGTTCCCGGTTGACACTTGCTGACTCTTTTTCGACGACACAGGGCAAGATTGCGTTGCACGAGATTCTCACAGAAGAGTCGACGGTCCGGTACTGGGAAGAGTTTGGCACCATCGCCTTCGACCCGGCCCACGAGACCCTCTTGACAGCGTGCTCGCTCAAGAACCCCAGCTCATCGTCGAACCATCCGATTGTAAAATGCTGCTTCTCCTTTATGATCCGACGAGACGATCATAAACTGTACGTTCCACGCGCTCCCTCTCTTCACCGGTTGCGAGACCAGCTGCTGACTTGACTGTAAACCAGGCCGGCCTTGATCGTGGGCAACTTCTTACCACATGACCCGCCTCCCCAGCAGTGAGGACGAGGATCACTTCTCGTAAGAGATTATGGTATATATGGCCCCGCGTAGTACACGCGGGGCGGGATTCAGAAACGGGTTCAGAGGCTATTGATTAGCATTGCGACAAGCGGAAGTGGAAAGAATTATTTTGGGGCGCAAGGATATGCGCGGATTGCATGCGTACATATTGTCTAAGAAAGGCTAGATAGCAGGGCCTGTCTAAATCATCAACATCGCTGTCGTGGTTATTGAAGTATTCGCCATGTTCCTTTTGGTGTTGTGGGTTGTGTTCCGGGGGAAGGCGCATGTGAGGACGCTCTTGCCAGTCCAATGCAGCCGGCCGATCAGGCGCCTGTTCCACGTTGCCGAACACCAACACACAATCCATTTTGCAATTCTGTAATGTCGCATTTCTACCAAATGCACGCAATCTTATGTCGGTCACCACGTACGGAGAATGGCACCCGCTGATCCAGTTGCCGCGGGGTGTGACAGAAAGATCAATGCCATCTTAGGTTGGCACTATCCTCCCCTTATGCGCTTCCATTTTCACTGATTAGAAACGTGAAAGACTTTGGCAAGGACCTTCTCTCGACGCTGCCGAACTCCCGTGATTCTGCCTCGATCGAAGCTCTCCTCGCTGATCTCAACCACAACATCCACACGGCCAATGCCTTGCCGCTGAAGACGACCAGCCTCTCCTCTCAGACCGCGAAATCCCTCAAAGACTGCGGAAGGAAGTTGTGGAACGAGTGCATCAAGGAAAGGAGGAAGAAGGATAATGGGTCAGCTCCCGGCAGGGCAAAGCTATTGGTGAGAACGAGGGTGTTTGCCTTTCTGATTCATGCACTGGCACGAGAGAGCCATCAGGGGAAGAGAAAGAGGGACGATGAAGAGGAGGTCGTGTATCTGATGCACTTGGCCTTGACGGTTGGGAGGCTCTGCGTCGAAGAGTCCGACCTGGACGGGGCACGACTGGGGTTGCACAAGGTTGCCGACTACATTGAACAACTAAAGTCGATGGACCGAAATTCTCACGATGATCCAAGCCTGAGGAGCAGGTTTGAAGCAGAGTATTTAACGATGCGCACAGCTCTGGTAGGGTTGACCCTTTCATTTACGGATTCTACTGACAACTGGACAGTCGTGGAAGGAGGACCGACTCGATGTAGCTGAGCACATGTACAGCAAAGCGGAATCCCTTCGACGGCATCTCGATCCATCTTCTGCCGAACACATGGCAGATACTCTGCAACACATCGGAAGCGACCTCTCATCGAAGGGCGATTATGCAATGGCTCTGAAATGGCTCCGTCGAGCATACGAGATGATTAACGGCCAGGAGTTGGAACGTCTCTCGGCAGAAGGATTGGAACTGCGACTAGCAATCTGCCACCACCTCGTCCAAGTGCTTCTTGCCATTGGATCTCCGGACCATCTCCGCGAAGCTGATGACTTGGTGGCGTATGTGGAGTCGGAAATAGGAGATAAACCGGTCGTCTTACACTGGAAACTGGAAATTCTGCAGAAGTCACCGAGCGAGGTGTTCGACACGGATGCTTGTGCAAGTATCCTGCGGCGGATGATCCGGTCCATCGACTTTTCAGATGCAGTTCTCGGCTTTCTTCTTCACAATATCAAAGATTTACATGATAGGAATTCCCGACTCACAATGGGATTGCTTGATGAACTGTTGCTGACGAGATTGTTACCATCGGGAAACCCGGATTGGATTGGAAAGGCTCTTGTACGGCGTGTATGGATGAGCTCGATGGACCCGGAATCCTCCAATGCCGCCACTGATTTAATGGGCTTTCTTACGCGGATCCCACAGGCTTCTAGTAACTTGCTGGATGCAGATGTCACCATCGCTGCTCAGTCGGTATGTCGAACCCCTTTTCGTGAGAGTCCCTAACTGACCCTTAAAGCTTATGTGGAAAAAGCTCGATGCACTTTACACCAAGAAACAGTACAAAACAGCAGAGCTCTGGTGTCGGGTCGCACTGCACGCAGTATTCTCGAATTGCGGCGAGGCAAACCAAGGGAAATTTGGCAGGAAACTCATTATATGCGCAATTGCCTGCAATGATGTTGATGCCGCTCGGTCGGCCTTTAATGACATGCCGTCGACTGTACAAGAGGACCCCCTGACGAGGTACCTTATGTTCAAGGCCTCGCTCACGGGCTGGGACCATGAACTTGGCTGCCAAAGTATTGAACACCTCAGTAGATCCTCCGACAAGGAAAAGAGCCAAGATATCCTCTATGCGTGTGTCAGGGAGGCACAGCAGGTTGGAGATAGGTTGTGTACGTTGGCGGCACTGAAAGCTGTAGTGGACAAGTGTGACTCAGGAGAGTCCTCAAGGTCCCACTTACCCTCAATTCTGAGATGCACGATCAGATTGATCCACTTGATTGAGAGTCAAGAAGGCGAGGTTCCGAACCAAGACCTTGAACTTGCCGAGGACACCTGTAAAATCTTCGAGAAAGGTTTGTTGTTTCTACCGAGCGTTCTGGACCAGACTGACAAGCCAAGCTGCTGAAAATTCAAGATCGGATACAAGAGATGGAGATGGGAATAAGGCGTTTACCGTACCTGAGTTGGAGTGGTTTCGAAAGAATGCTTACAACATTGGCGTCACAAAATGCCACGTCTAGGGGCTGTGGCATCTGGTTCGCATCTTCACCTCATGCCTCGCATTCATTGAATGTTTCCCTCAAGATATCCCCTCGAAAGACATATCCGGCATCCAATTCATGGAAATGCGATGCCACTTTATCATTTCTGCAGCTCTCGTATCGCAAGCGAGGACGGAGGACAGGGTGGAGGAGCAACTTCAACGCTATGTGGAGATGCGACAGCACATTGCATCATTCGACAAGGCATTTGAACTTGTTTCCCAAAAGGAGTCGGATTCAGATGATGGACCGGTGATGGGAGATATGCTAGCAAAGCTGTCGACACTGTTTGTGTTTGATTTTGAAGGTGCCCTTTGCCTGAAGGGTTGGGACGACCTGGGCCAGATTGTGAGGAAAGCAAGAATCTGCAAGGATGAGTTAATGTACAAGGCCATGGGAGATTCCTTGTTGAGAAGCCAAGCTCCGGGGAAGGGTAAGGGCCTACCCGGCGCAAGAGAATCAAAGATGGGCTTCGTTGACTCTCGCTGCAGTACTGTACGCAACGATGCGCGCCATCATCAACCAGATTTTCGAGCTCGAGGACTTCGACAACCAGAGGCTCGCAAAGTATGTCCGCTGCATGTTCCAGGCGATTCTGCCCCTAGACGACAACTTGGCGTTGCAGGTGGTTGACCAAGCCCTCCAAATCGCCCGCGAGGGAAGCCAGGTATTTGATTCTCAACCTGCTGGACTCGCTGGTTTTCCTGCTTCGCACTGACGTATCCCTCACAGATGCAAAAACCGTTCCGGGGAGACGAACTCGACTGGATTGTTGCGACTACGTTTAACCACGCTATCGACATACTGGCGCGGGGCGACGAGCCCCTGTGCCATCAATGGGCCCTCAAGGCGCTCGACATGGCAGAGTACATGAGTGATGGGGGCGATATGCGGAACGTGCTCCAGGAGAGGGTCGTTAAGCTTGGTTTTGGCAAGGACACGCACTAATTAGATGCTATTCAGAGTCACTTTCTCGGGTGTAGCAGTCAGATAATTTCAGTTCAAATTCCCACAAAACACCAATGTCGTCTGCCCAGGACACCGACATTATCCATTTATGCAACCTATTAAGGTACGTATATATCCCTCTATTTATCGCATCCGCTTCAAATACGAGCAGGTTCCGCCCAAACGCCGCGCTGGCTCTCCGCTCTCTCCCATGCTCCATCATATCCCTGTGCTGCGTCTCGCCGCGGGTATGGTATCTCCTTTTTTTGCCCGCAAGCCGCCTAATAGCAGCAGAACGCGCGGTCGCAGTGATAAATCACCGTATGATAATAATAATAGCATGCCCAACCAAAACAAAACCAGAGTATGGTGAAACGCTCATATAAGGGGGGTATTTCATTAAGGTAGGCGGGTGAATGCCTGGCGTGCGCTCATCGAGAGATAGACATTAAGCTCCTCTCTGTTTTTTTTTTGGAGCCAGGGTAGTCAGGCTTTCAGATTATGTTTGCAATGCTCAGACGGTCCTTGGAGTTCCCAGGGGCGCTCCCGCTCGCGCTCTGATTGCTGCCGGTTGCCGGGCTCGCTCTTCCGCTGGCATCTCCCAGCCTTGGGGCCTCGGATCCGAAGCGTGGGACTTCGCCTAGCCGAGGGATTTCCACCGCTGGGCCAGGCGTCTCGCTCTTGATCGGCGGGGCAGCGTCCACGTTGGGTTCGAGGGCGTGGGAGTGGGCGTCACGTTTCCCGCAACGTCCAGCCCGCGGACGGCGGCCTCAAGCCTCACCCATCTGCCCCATTCCCTGTCCTCCGTCTCTGTCAGGCCTGTTCGCGTCTCCGAGCTGACGAGACCGCTGCTTGCTCCTGCGGCCTGCGATAGCACGGGGGAGGAAATCGGGGGGAGTTGTGCCTCACGCTCCAGACCGGCCCAGAGCCAGGAGGCGTCTGGGGATGCTTGGAGGTCCGCTGACACGTATGCTAGCAGATCTTCATCTCGTGACAGCATTTGGAGGATAGAATTGTGATCGATCGACGGGCGTGGGGCGCCAAAGGGGGGAGGGGGTGCACTCCGGGATAGGTAGTTGGCGAATTCGGCCTTTTTCGTCCCCAAGGTGGAAACGAAGAACGACAGGAATCGGCCACATGGAGTTGCAACATCTCTCCGTGTGCTTATCGAAGCCAGGGCTCTGATACATGTGGTGGCGTGGTCTAGATACCCTGTGAGAAGTAGAAATAGAGTACATCGGAAAATGTGCGTTGTGAGGAGGGCCGTTGCTCCGTCGGCGAGGAGTGAAGTGTTCGATCGGTGCAGGAGAGAGGCGGTCTCGAGAGCCACGTGCGTGCAGCTCTCTACAGAGGCAAGTCGGGCTTCGAGGGGGTAGCCCGGATCAAGGTGGTGTCGGTGGAGGAGCATTCGAGCGTGGAAGAGGTATGCTAGGGGCGCAAGGAAGTGAGGCGCCAGCGGAACGGTGCTAGAAGGATCGCAAGCTGGCGGAAAGGTGCCGAGACACTTCTTGAAATGTTCTTCGAAAGTTGACAGTTGGACCGATGACAATGCTGGTGGCGTCAGAGCCGCGAGGAGTGCCGTGTAAGACCTGACAACGTGGATAACAGCAAGCAGTGAATGCGTTAGTGGCTCTGCACCGTTGGGCACCAGCATGCCTCCTTCGTGAATATACTGATCGTCTACCCCTGCCGGCAACGAAACATCGCAATCCTCGTCGTCGATCAAGACTGGCCGGCCGAGCTCAGTAGCGAGAGTCCTGTCCAGGATGTAGATGGTCCACCACGTCCTCCGGCGCATCTCGCCCTCGATCACTGGCCACGGCCCCGACTCGGAGTAAAGTCCAAGGTCTTGGCCGACTCGGACTGCCCTGCCCAACCATGTCCATGCTGCAGATTTCAAATTCATCTCGTTGAGGCATAGGGAAATCAAAGCTAGCGCTCTCGCGTTATCTAGTCCGAAGTCGTCGTTCCAAGGGTCAAGCATCTTGTTTGCCATTTCGAGGAACTCGGCGGTCTGGTAGAACGAAGCTGATTGCGATGCAGAACCGAACAGACTGCCAGCAGCGAGGACGGAGAAGAAGAGTGAAAGCCATGTCGGCGACGCCCTGGCCAAGCCGCTGCTGGAGTATAGGTTTTCAACTGCCGCTCGGAATGTTGGGAAGTGTAGAATCGGGAACATCGCATGGGATGATGTGTAGTAGCCGTGTAGTAGCTGGTCCACGACGTGCCGCGGAGGAAGTTCCGGCTTTGGGGGGTTGAAGGACGCCAGACCTGCAGTGCGGTATTGCGCCGGAGGCTTCCAGACACCCTTCGAGAAATTCCGCACGTTCGCTCGTGCTCTGGCCAGTTCCGGAACAGGTACCGGTCGTTTTCGTCGCTTCGGTTCTGATCCGATCGCTGGTAGTAGAGGAGCTGGTTGATCTGGCGCCTCCATGTCCAAGTCCATCGACCCGTCCTTGTCCTGGAGCATCCGCCGCAAGCCATTGTTCTCCCTCTTTACCCGTTCCATCTGCTTCTCTAGATCCTGGACCTGCTTGATCGACGACATGCGCCGGTTTGTCTCCTTGGTAAACTGGCACTTGACATTTCGGCTGGAGCACTCGGAGCAACTCGTCGTCTCAGTGGCATCACACTTGACCTTCCTCTCCCGGCAGGCGTCGCAACTTGGATCCTTTCTGCGTTGGCGATAGGCCCGTTTCTGTCCCTGTGAGCCGGGGAGATGGGCGCTGGAAGGGCCTGGGGTGCTCGTTACAGAATCAGTCGAGGCAAGGGACTCCTGACCCAGGGACGAAGACGTGGCCATTGGGGTGTACGGTTGGAATCCCTGGCTGACTGAGGGAAGATGCGGGATGCCAATCGGCTGGGGCGTCGGCGCCGCATTTAATCTTGGGTTGGCGCTCATTACTCCGGCAAGATACTGCGACGAAGGCCTAGGCGACGTAGCGGACGAGACTGAAGAAGAGTCGTAAGATCTAGTGGACAGATTTGGAGATCGAGCATAGGGATTCTGTGATGAAGAAGCCATAGTCGAGTGCCCTTTGGGGTCCCACCCTCTGGCGGGTTGGTTGAGGGGGCTCTCCACGGGTTCCCCAACGGGACGGATACCGGGCAGCCGATGATGAACGATCATGCAAACTACTCTGGACTAGAATCTGGGAGTAGGGTCAATTATACAAGAGAGGACCTCCCACGTCTTGTCCTTGACCAAGATGGACGAGCCGGCGAGGAGGACGCCACTTGTTTGTCAAGCGACCCTGGGCTGGGGCCACCGAGCAACACCGCCGACGTCTTCTGACTCGGCGAACAGTGCAAACCCCGGCTCAGCAATGGGGGTAGCTTGAAGATAATGCAGGGTTGTGTAACCCAACACCTCTCTGGTCGGATGTAAGCCTTTGGGGCTTTGGTGTCGTCCAACCCGGATCACAGTTCGAAGAATCCCAGACAAGATTACGATACCGGGAACGGGTGGCTATGCCGTGTGGCGTCGTGTTGATCCCAAGATGGCATCTGGGTTCAGGCCAGTAGGTCCAGCAAGAGGAAGAGAGCCTGCACAAATCGAGCCTGGCAAGAAGTCGAGTGTTGGTGTCCTTCCAGGAGTGGCAGGTTAGTGGTCTTCCTTGCCACCCAGCCACAGTGTTGTTGGAAGAGTCGGGAGGTGAGGCGGAGAAACGCAACGCACAAGGCTAGGGGAAGGCGGCGTAAGTTTGGTACGAGAGTGGGAATAGAGGGAAATGTTTAGAAGCAGATGGCGTCTGCAAGTAAGTATATTGCTGCCCATCCATCAGTCGCCGGGTACAGCAACAGCACCGTGTTAGTGGCGCTGGTCCGTGATCCGGGGCTCTCCGCTCCTTAAAGCAGATTCGGAAATATTATCTGGGCCAGGTAGGTATGGGAAATGGGGGGCCGGAGGGGAGGAGCCAGACCCTTGATAAATTGGCTGAGCAGGGCTGTTGAGATCAGCCAGGGCCGCTAACGTGTTTCGAGCGGAGTTGGGCATCCTGGTGGAAGTCACCAGTAAGAACCCCAGACCCTAGTCATCCTTGGAGGCGACGGGTCCAACAATTGCTTGTTTCCAAGCTGAAGGAGAGCTGTCAGGACCCACGAGGTGAGGCATCTTGGAGGAGCCCTAAGGACCCCCGGTACTTAGTATCTTCGCTATCAATCTCCCTGTAGATGGAGGCCGGATACAACGCAAGGCTCAAGGTGTGGCTCTCCCGTCGAGGGGTGCATTGGATGATTGGGCTCTGCCATGTCATGTACAAGGACGATAGGAGATAAATCCCAGCGCGGCTCGACAGCCTGTACCAAGCCGTCGGCATTTGGCCCGTCTTGGGGCTGCGGCGGGACTAGTTTGGGGGAGTGATGTGCACACGGGACCATTGGAGGTTTTGGGATTCTGGCCTGGTGCTAACTGCTATGCCATGTGTTACCCCCGGCCCATGGATCGCCATCCTTCAGTCAACATGTTGCATGACTCTGAAGATCCGAAAACGATTCCCTCGTCGGCTTGGAAGCCACGTTCCCAATGCTCTCTTGACTGCAGGTCATGGACCTGACTTTGACCCACGTGCTGACTCAGGATCAACGCTGGGTTATACAGAACGCGGCATATGGCTCGGCCAGCAGCGTGGTCGGGTTGGGCGTTTGCTCGGATGTAGCCGTGGGAATAGAAGTGACTGAGGCTTGACGAAGCATAGCATACACGCACGGGATGCCCCGAAGATCCCCTCCAGGTGACTGTTGAATGTAACGTGATGCCATAGCCAAATGGGCGTGTACTATGTAATGAACATAGCTCGTTCCTCAACCTCGGCTTGCCCTACTCGTGGAGAATTAAAGCCACTGATTGAGTTGGAGCGCTTGGAACTCTGATTCATGGCTCCATGTCCTCCGTGGTCTCCTTACCCTCCTTGCCAGACGCGTGGCGTCAGCAGCCGTTGGATGAAGGCCCGGGGGGATTGGAATGGGGACTGGGATGGGGACGGAGCCAAAGACGGGGCCTAGGGCGGGTATGGCTGACCTCACCGGTGGCTTCTTAGACGCCCAAAGACCATGCCCTTGGCCGATTCGAGGCCCTCGCCCGAGCTGTGGCTAGGGTTGGTCTGCTTGGATGACTCCAGGAAGCCTGCAACTTGCCGTTGGGCACACGGCCTGCCGAAGCCTGTGGGTTCGGCCATGGTGGTTTCCGAGGGGGTGCCACCCTTCCATGTGTTCGCCAATGGCACAGTTGTATCCGCCGCCTTGGGTGGGAACATGATGACGAGTCCCCCAGTAGGGGTCGTAGTGGGGATTCGGGCTAGAGCCGAGTGAACCGCCGGGAGGGAAGGGCTAGACGGGCGGCTCGCCGGGGTCCCGTGGTCGAGGAGGAATCTCGATGTTTGCTAGGGACGAATGGTACTGCACGGAGTACACACTAGTGGCAGGCGTCCGCTAGGCATGGTCTGAAGTACAGGGCCGCCTTGCATGTAACAGAGAGCCAGGGCTGGTGGATGCGCAGCGCCGGGCGACGCAGACGCGAATATGGTTTGCCTCGAAGCAATCTGGCATCAGATATGTGGGATCTGAGGGCGCCCGGGCTCCGTGGTGCGGTCGACTTGGCACATAGTAGCACACGGCACGGGAATGTCTCGCCTTCAATATCCCCGAGGTCTTGAGCCTAGGCTAGAGAAAAACGGGCATGGAGATGCTATACGCGGAGCCCTGGTGGTGTCGTGGCCCGGAAGCGAGCCTCAGGGACGTTGATCTTCTGACGCCGTCGTCGTGTGGGTTATTAGAACCGCGTCTGGCTCTCTTGGTGGGCGGCACGAGCGCTTGGCTCCTTAAAGACGCTGCCGATGAAGGGGAATGAATTGCCTTCCTGGGTAACGACTCAGCGAGACTACTCCGCGTCCGTCCGGGTGCTGGAAACACGCCGCCGAGAAGCGAGAGCGGGGCCGAGTCGCCGACTGGTTCTTAGAAGGTGACGAAGAAGGGCCTTCCTAACCTTAAAGTCACAAGGAGGCCGGGGACAGTTTGCGCTAAGTTGAGCTGGAAAGTGGGAAAGACAGGATGGACGGGCCCTGCTGCACGGTGCACCGGCAAGTTACCGATGGTTAGGGGCACAGCAAGCGCCGTCAACTAGAAGACTGAGAGTGGTGTCAATTTTCGGTGATCCCTAATGCCCATGTCCTAGGTACCTAGGTTTGTGGGCTGAGATTGGAGCTGGGTGACAAGTAACGAGGGAACAAGTGACGAGGGGTTGACGATGTTGGAGCATGTTGGAGCATGTTGGAGCTGCAGGCTTCGCAGATGGAGATGGGGGACGCATGCCGAGTGGACGCGCAGCCAGCACCCCGTAGCCTGATTCTTCGGCGATGAGCGGCGGCAAAATCGATCATCTTGACTTGGGATTGGCATGTTGGTTGGTAAATTTAGTTGAGTTGGGAATGGTCATGATGACGGGAGGTGGGCGGCCGAACCGATGCGCTCCTACCTCAGGTAAGTTAGTGAGCCTGCTTGCTTGCACCGGCGTGCGCGCCTGCCCTGCCAGCGTACACCCTCCGGAGACCTCTCACAGCACCTCCAGTCCCTTGCCCGTCATTTCTTGGACGCCACCCCACGTACCCTACCCAATTGCAAACTGCGTACTGCGTAGTACAACCGCAGTTGGTTCGGACCACGCCCTGCAGACATCACAGCCAGACAGACGATGACTTTAGCGAGCGATCTCAGTTACACCTCCCGCGTCCTCAACACCAATTCAATCTTCTCCCTAGCCTGCAGCCTATCACGTTGTTGTCATGGACGGACTACTTACCAATGAAGGTTGACAGATGCATGCGCCCCTTCCGAGGGAGGAGAGCAATCAAGCAAGGGGTGCCTACGTACACATACTACGTACAGTAGGAGTTGCACCTTCCCTTGAGCAAGTGCCCTCATGTCCAGCTCCGTAAATGGGTAGGAGTGCGATTTCGCAAGCACAATCGGCGCCTGCCCGGTAACCCAACCTGCCTGTGTCCTCTGTCCTGCATCTATCCTCTTCGATTCTTACCCAATGGATGGATACTCTATTCCGGTGGATGCGAAGCCTGGAAACTCCTGGGGCTGGCATGGCCTGCCAACTTGGAAGGAGCCCTTGCCCTGGAAGCCGGAGGCGCCTCTTGCAGCATCGTCGCCTTCAAAAGCCTCGGAAACTCCACATCTTTGCTGCCAGCCCCGGTCCCTTCCATGCTTCCTCTCCCTGCTGTCTCTCCTGGGGCCGCTCCTTGACCACTCCTTGGCCTCTCCCTGTGTCCTCGACTCGATCGCAATTGACGGGCTTTGCCACGCCAGCCCAGAGCGACGATCAAACGCACACCCCGACACTGGACGCGCCCCCCTCCCATCGCCCCATACCAACGATTCTGGCCGTCAACGTCCCCCAAGGGCGCGCGGCAAACCCAGTTACACATCCAGGGCCACCAGCGCCATCGCCACGCCTCGCACCGGTTCGCACTCGCTCGTTGGAGAGCCTCCGTCCGTGTGCTACGTCCTGCTACAGCTCCGGGCCTTAAGGAGGAGAAAGTGGGCTGGCCAACGTGCTACGTGCTACGTAACACGGCTAAACCGCCTCCACTTGAGACTCCCTAGGCTGTCGAGGTGCAGATGCGACGGATGTCCGACCCGACTTCGAGATGAAAATAATCTGGCCCGGTCTGTTGTCCGGAAAAAGGCAGAAGCGACAGAGGCGCCGGCCCTGCGGCTGATGTGGAGCTCAGCCACTTCCCACCCGCCATTGGATGCAAGCCGGAAGCGCGATGCGCCGAGTTGCCTTGCCCTCCATTCGTCTCTTTGGCTGGCTACTCTGTACATAGCAGATAACCCCATGCTTATGCTCGGTACAGTACCCGTTAGCAGCACTATTCTCTTAGCTGTCGTCGACCCAACGACACGGCGGCCCGTCGCGTCGCTACCTGGAGGTTCAATGAGCCCCTGCCATTAACGTGTGACAGGGCGACGCACGCAATCACACCTTATCCAGCCTCCCGGACTGCTCTGACCACGGAGTACGTACCCCCAACTCCAACAGGCCGGCTTGCCCTTGGTGATGGCGACGGGTTGGTGGCCGTCAAAATGAGGCCCCATGCGGGTGCCCTTCCCGTCATTGGATCTTGCCTGCTGGTGGGGCGATGTTGGCCCGCCCTGTGCACGTTGAATCTGGGATGGGCCCCCTTATCCAACCGAACGGTTCTTTTACCGGACGTGGTGATCGGTTCCCACAGAACCTCCCACTTCCCATCACGAATGCCACCCGACGGCCGATACGTACAACATCCACTCCCGTTGACCAACCCAGCCGATGACCAAGACAGGGGCAAGAGGGTCCAGCACCCTGTTTCGTCCACGTGCCACTATCACGTATGATCACTCATGCTGTGCCAGTCATGGTTGCGGGACAAGCCACGCCAGCGCGGGCTTGAGTCTGGCTGCATCTACCCGCTGATCTCCATTCCGGCACATACAGTCTCACACAGCTTGGGTGAGATACCACTGTGAAAGTGCACGCCCGTGGCAGCCCAGCGTCTTACAATGCACAGGACTTGATATTGCTCGGTTAGGCCAGCGATCTGCGAAAACCGCTCCTCATTATTCTGCTCGCCAGGTACGACATGGATCTCTCCTCGTTTCTCGCCGGCGCCGACATTGCCCATATCTGGCAAACTGCCGACAGAGCTTGGACCTGGAAGCTTTCGTCAAGTTCATGCCGATTCTTGCGCGCTAGTCGTTTCTTGAGACATTCTAGCCGTCAATGGCTGGGGACATCTTTTCCCCATCTGCCTCCCCACAAGAGGGTCTTGACACGGTCCACCATCCATCAACTGCAACCCACATCCCGCCGCACGTTATGCCGCCGCGAATCCGAAGAGCTTACGTACGCCGTCCCACTGTGGCCCAAGCTTGTCTTCTGTTTACGCCTCAATCACCAAGCCAGATGGTCCTAGTCCCGGAGCTCCTCTCCGACTGATTCCCTCATCCACCAGAACTTGCTCCCCACGTATGTTGGAGAGTGGTTTTACGATCGGGAGGGGCAAGGTGAGTAGAGTTTTGCCCCGGCGACGGGATGGCTCCCACCTTCCGCGTTCCATCTAAGCTTTTCTGTTCGACTGAAGGGATAAACGCTGACCAGAGTGTCCTGGTAGCGTGGCCGGAATACAACGCCAGCTAAGATGACGCCACTAGGTTGGCTCGTGGGCTAGGTCTGATCAGAATTCTAACCGCCCGGGGGTCCGAGCCAGTGCTTAATTACCGTGTTTTTGGTTGGGAGCCCCCCTAACCCTCCCTCCTGGGTCGCTAGATTATTTGACGATCACTGTGGGATGCTCCATTATAGGACCTCCCAGTAATCCGGTCCCAGTTATCCAGCCAAGGGTTCTCAGAGGTGACAGCCACCCGACAGTGGGTACCAAAGGCTTGATTCTTCTCACAACTAGCGGCCACCATCCGAGGATATTTGCCCGTGAACCGGTATTTGCCCGGGGTCTTGACTCAATATCGAGTGACTCGGCAGATAACATGATGCTTCAATTCCTGTTCGGTGACAGGGGGTGGATACCAGGGGCTCCTGTTTGAAGGGAGACCTTTGTTCCTATTGAGGACTCATATCCAACACTCCCGGAAAGCGAACCGAGCATGCACTTTATCCACGTTTTGTGCACCTCGTCACAGATCGCCAAGGGCCGTTTCTTTTCCAAACTCCCACTTGATGGGAGGCACCAATTCCGCCGTCACGGTGCCAGTTCAGCCACCCCCCCCCCCCAACATTGATCAAAAACTACTGCGTAGTAGTTCCTTGTGATGTTGTGAGTCGACGACCGGGTTCTGCCACAGAATACGTACGCTATGTACGTCAGTCTGTTAATCTAGTGCAACTAGGATTTGTGAGCAAATTCGAACAGGAGGAGACAGCGCACAGCAAGTTGCATGCGAGCTACTCTGTAGATGTCGAGAATCTCCCTGCACGGCTGTTGCCGATGATCGGAACAGTTCCGATTCGCACCGGTGCAGGTTGGCGGATCAATCGTAAGGTTTATGCGTGCAAGAAAGCCGAGGCGCGGCCAGTCAAAAGGGGCAACCTAGCAAGACTTAAGCAACTCGTGCGTGTGAGCGCATGCGACTTGTGGGGGACGACGAGCCGAGATCCTTCGATCCCGATACTGGTTGTCCTCTGCTCCAGTATCTGCTCCAGTGCGTATGCACTATGCTATGTTTTGCCCCCCGCCCAGCTTATCCCTGTGCCCTAAGCTCCATGCCCATGTTCAGGAGTCGCGCAGTGCAATACCTAGCGGCGGGCCGGACAGTCAGTCCTACCCTAGCCGCAAAGCTATTTGGTTGCCAGCTTCTCCTGACCGGGGAGCCTCTTTGCGAGGACTCGAACGCTATCGTCGTGTCGTTGACACGGATTCTGGGCCGCAGTGCTGGGAGGGACAAATCATGACTGATCAAGGCCCAGATCTATTTTGGTGATTAAGCTCCAGCCATCCGAGGGGCAGATCCTAGTCCACGCCTCCTCTGCCCGCCCGCCAGCTTGCATTTAACTAGCAGGTTCTTACTGCCCGCTCGGCGAGTCGGCAGCAGGACAACGGGAACGCCGGCCACGGGACTCTAAAATTCGGTACTCGGGATATATGTGGGATGCCGTCAATTTCCCTGTTCGCTGGGGACTGACTGAAATAGAGACGTACCTGGAGGCTCCCCTTGGAGATGGCATACGCAGACGTCACAGGGTCGACTGAGGCTAACCCCCTTGTCGATCCCAGCGAAGAGGGAATGCAAGCCTCAAGGGCAATCGCAGCGGCGGAGACCGGCATCCAAGCGAGGGACGGCCGGGACGTAGGCTCGGAGACGAGGCGTCGCAATCTTGCCATTGGCCTCTAGCTTCCCTGTCCCAGATGTGGATTTGGACAGAGCATGCGGATGCGAGTGTGGGTGGCGGATCAGCCATTCATTTGCCGCGTCTGCACTGTAGTGCCCGCAGGCCCATGGGTCTCCGTCCGATGTTGGTCAAGGCATCGTCCTTGTCTCCTACGCATGTACATACGTACAGTAGTACGCGGGTGTCGGAACGGAAGTATTCTGGCGTCGTTGCTTTCTGCCCCCTGTCCCCTGTGTGTCCCAGGAGAGGGGTCCGTCGGCATGGCATGGCATGGGACGATAAGACGTGATGACACAGGACAAGGCGCTAGTCTTACCCCAGTCGACGACGCAAGCCTCTCAAAGACTCGAAGCCACTCCTGGGACTCGGCAGTCGTTGGCTTGAATGCTGATGGGCGGAGGCGACAGGAAATCCTGCGGGAGTGGACCCGACTTGCGCTTTCGCGCGAGGCTTCAATTGTGCATACGCCCCAACATCTACTAGGCCGGGGCTAAACACCGTGGTCAGCGCTGACTATGATGATCAGCTGGAACAAGAAATGTCGCCCATGACGACTTTCTCGAGCACCAACAGCCGTGTTGGCCTTGTCGCGCTGCGGGCTGACAGAACCGGCGAAGCATCCCAGACCGGCATGCGCCACATCTCCGGGGGGATATTAGTACTACGTACACACACACGCACGCACATACACGCGGAAAGACGGAGGTTGAGGTGAAGGAGCCTGTGCGGCGCAGAGCACCTAGAACCAGAACACCAAGCGGGACGTCCTGGATGCTGTCTTGCAGACCGCTATCGAGAGACTCATCCGCCTGGCACCGAGTGGTGCTTCGCATATGCGAAAAATCACCGCTGAAGCCCGAGATGCCCGGACTGTCGCTCAACTCCGACGTCAACGGACGGAAGCCCCCGACGCGGCTTTCCAATCGGTCCGCAACGTTCAAATTCTGCCCAAGCTCGCCGTGTGGATTGGTCAACCCCATCACAGATCAAGTTGATCCCACGACGCTCTCAACAGGATAAGACTCATCGAGGGCACCTATTTGTACCGCCAGATCCCCCGACGAGACGCAGTTTCATTCCGAGTTTCAAGTGAAACTCCCCGGGCTAGAAGACTCGGCCACCATTCGACAAGTATACGAACGCGCAAAGTACAATCCTTGTCCGCCAAACCACCACAGCCGGCATCATGTGCAAATCGTCTCTCCACGGCTTCATCGCCGCCCTCCCCAAGGTTGAGCAGCACCTGCACATCGAAGGCACGCTCGAGCCGGAGCTGCTTTTCAGCCTCGCCGAGAAGAATGGCATCGCCCTGCCCGACGACCCCGTCTACGCCTCCCCTCAGACGCTCCGCGAGCGCTACCAGAACTTCACATGCCTCGATGACTTCCTGCACTACTACTATCTCGGGATGAGTGTGCTCATTACCGAGGCCGACTACGAGACGCTCGCATGGGCCTACTTTGAAAAGGCCGCAAGGGACAAGGTCCTCCACGCCGAGGTCTTCTTCGACCCGCAGGCGCACACAGCACGCGGCGTCGGCTACGACACCGTCGTCGCGGGGCTCGCCGCGGGCAAGAAGCGCGCGGAGGCGGAGCTCGGCATCACCGTCGAGTTCATCGTCTGCATCCTGCGCCACCTGCCAGTGCCCGAGTCCGACGCCCTCGTCGACACGGTGCTGGACCGCGGCCATCTCACCGACGGCACGCTCGTGGGCTTCGGCATGGTCTCGAGCGAGAAGCCGTTTCCGCCGGAGCTGTTCAAGGACATATACGCCCGCGTCGCCCGCACGGGGACGCATCTGACGACGCACGCCGGCGAGGAGGCACCGGCGTCCTTTATCACGTCGTCACTGGAGAACCTAGGCGTCTCGCGCATCGACCATGGCCTCGCCGCCGCCCAAGACCCGGCGCTGATGGCCTCACTGGCCGCCAACCGCACGCTCCTGACGCTGTGCCCGTGGTCCAACGTTGCGCTGCGCAACATCGACCGCCTCGAGGACGCCCCCATCCGGGCCTTCCTCGACGCCGGCGTGCGCTTCAGCATCAACAGCGACGACCCGGCCTATTTCGGAGCCTACGTCGGGGAGGTGTACTGCCGCGTGCAGGAGACGTTTGGTCTGTCCGTCGCCGACTGGGACTGGATCGTTCGGGAGCTGTCGAGGAGAGCTGGTGCTCTGCGGAGCGCAAGGCAGAGATCATCACGGAACTGGACAAGGTGGTCGCAGAGTTTCAGGGCAAGACCGCTATTGAGGCATGATGGAATCTGGTGAAAAGGCGCTACTGTACATGGGCTTGCTTGAGAGCTGATGGGAGCGAGGAATTTGTTACGGTTGGTGGAGATACCCAAATTGATATGGAAAGAGGCATGATCATAAGCGTAGTGGCATAACCCGTCATGATCTGTAGTGTAGAACCAATAGCCCCTTTAAGCCCTTGGGCCAAAGCCAGTCTGCTTGTAATCTCGCCTTGCCATCCATACCCACCGTGCCCGCGTGCTATTTGTCAAATAGGGAAAACATCATAATAAGCCAAGTAACACACCATCTTAATGCCTCTCCCCTGGATCATCGCCCAGCACACATGCCATGAAATAGCCATTCGCACTTAACCCTCCGTGGTATCCATAGCCGCCTCCTTGATCTTGTCCTTCGCGGCCTGCACTCGCTCCTCGCGCCACTTGTCAATCTTTTCCTTGAGCTCCGTCTGGGGGATGGCATCATTGATAGACATGGGCTGTCGGGTGAAGGGATCCTTGGGGTCACTGAGAAGGTGCTGCACGATGGTGGAGCGGTCGACAATGTGTTGCTAGGCAGGAGCACAGGGTCTTTCATGAGATCGCCCATGATGGGGTCTTCGAACTCGGCGGGGATCTCGCCCAGGTCCAGCTCCGCCTGGTCGAGCAGGAGCTTTGCGTCAACAAACTTGATCTTGAGTTTGTCCCAGCGGGCAATATCCGCTACGTCCTTCTGATGCTTCGACGTGAGGATTCGGGACACACGGTCCAGGACCTCTGGCTTGTAGGAGCGGCCGTCGGCAGCCACCGCTTCAACGAAGACGGCAGAGCTACCGAGGTTGAGGTAGATGTCGATGATATCCGAGATGAGTTGAATAGGTCGGAAGTGGTACTTGTCCTTGTTGGCGACACCAAGCTCGGCACCAGCCTTCACTCCTGCCAGGGTCTCGAGGTTGTAGTTTAACATGCTCGCCAGACGCGAGACGATTTCGGGCATTGTGAAAGCCTCGCCCATGGCCTCAGTGAAGAGCTTCATCATCTCGAGCGTCTCGTTGGCGAGCTGCATGAACGACGTGGCCTGGTTCGCGAGGGTCTGATGCTCTTCTTCCTTCTTCTGGCGGTCCTCGGCTGGAAGTGCTGGGTTCTCAAGCTCCCTCTCAAGAGCCCGAATCTTGGGGAATTTGGTGAGTGCCTCGTCCAGGACGTAAGTGGCATCGTTCAGCAACATGTTCACGAACTGAACAAAGAACTGCTTGTTGACCCTGACTCTTATTAGCTGACCATGTCATAACTATGTCAACAATCAAATCTCACCTGCTCTCCTGAGTCAACTGTCTCTTGTAATGGTCATTGACCCAGACACACTTGATCACCTGGAAGATCTCATATCGGATGTTGAACTTGTCATAGAACGCTGAGTCGGCACCAGTCGACTCGCACTCGATGTAGAACTTCATGAGGGCGTGTAGAAGGTGCTCATTAGCGAACTTGGATGAGATAAGCTGATCGCCAAGGACTCCCCGCTTGAGATGCATAAAGGGCCAGGTCGCTGAAAAGAGGAGCGATACCAGTGACGACTTGAGATAGGGATTCTTGATGTACTCAGAGGATCGGAGGAAGGTAATGCAAAGCGCAATCATCTCATCACCAACAGCGCTAGGGAGAATGTTGGCGAGGAATCTATAGCCCGTCAGCAACCAGGATTTGATACAGATCCAATCAAACCGACCTGAAGATGAACTTGAAGTTATCCACAATGTTCTGCAGAGCATACTCGGGTAGACATGAGAATGTGTCCAATTTCTCATTGGGCAAAGGGAGCCTAGGCAGGTTAGCAATGGTACGGGGTATCCCAAAGGGTAACATACTTGACTTCTTTCGACTCGAGGCCTGGCTTGTACTTAGATCGAGTCGCAAGGCGAAGCAGCCAAACGGCAACATATCGCATGAACCTCAAAGAGGTGCTCTGCATTCGCTCATCTAGGAGGACGCCTTCAATGGCATACTTCATTCCAATAGTCTTCTCCAGGACGTTAGTGTGACGCTTCAGTGTTTCCTCCAGGAGCCGTAGCTGGTGCGGGACGTTGGCAACCTTGGGACGCTCGGCCTCCATAGCCTTGAGGTGCTTCTCCAAGTACTTAATGTCTCGGTCCAAGTTCTTCAACTGAGAATTACATGCTTCGCTTCCATAATGATGGGCAGCGAGTGTCAAGAAGAAGGCCTCCGAGATGAAATTTGGCTCGCCGGGAAGTATCTTGGCGTAGTATTCGTCCGAGTATGCCTGGTCGGCATTCAGCTTTGTCTCATCCTTGATCTCAACTCGTGGACTTTTTCGGAAATAATCATCGTCGATCTTGTCAATCTTGCTAAAGTCGCTATCCATGAAAGGTTCGCAGAATCGATCGAGGATTGTCGTCACGTTCACCATGAAACCGTTGGAGGCGACTTCTCTGGGGTCAACCTGAAGAGCTCTGCGCTTGTGGTTCATATTCACGATGTAGGCAAACCAGTCCAGCGTGCGACTTCGCGTGTCGGGGCCGGCCCGGATGAATGCATTGGCGATTGCGAAGAGGTCATCCTGATGAGTTCGAATTACCATGCGCAAAGAATCCTGCGCATTGCGGATTCTAGCCTTGTCCAGCGTCCGGGGGCCAGGGAAGTAGCTCTTGATGACTTCGGATTGTAAGGGTGAGATGCGGAAGAAGGGACCGAGAATCGTATGTTTCTCAATCCCAGCGGCAGATTGTGCCATCTTAAAGCAAGGATGTTTTGCCAGATTGACGATTAGAGGAGGGAACCTCGTGTAAGTCATGAGGGCCTACATGGATGTGTCAGATCTCGTCCATGATTAGGTGGGGCAAGAGAAGTGTACCTGAAGGTGTGGTTTGTAATCCTCGTCCATAGACATAGACCCCAACTTGGCGCTGATTTGAACCATTGCATTGCTGAATATTCCAGGGAATGCTTCATCCTCGTCGAAACGCTTAATAGCTTCTCGGATGAAGTCAAAGCAAAGGCCATCGTCGTTCTGTACACCCTTGAGCAGAAATGGCATGAGAGTGTCATGCTTCGGGTTGGGCTCGCGGCTATACAATGATCAGGGAAACTCCAAGTATTTGGCCATTATACTCACCCGTATAGGTCTGGCATTGTGAGGGCGAAGAGACAGCTGCTCATGCACAATCGCTTCGCCTCCTCGTGCACCTCGTATCTAGGTCCCTCCGTCAACTTGGTGGCCGTACCTGTCTTGACGGCCCGTTTCCAGCAGGGTAGGAGGTACTGCATGAGAGGCTTGTTTTGAGGCCAAGCATTGAGAGCTTCCATGATGGCCTGGTCCAGCGTGTTCACGGACAGCTTCAATGACTCCCCGAGTCGTTGAGCTCCTCGTTCAGGTTAGGGAGGAATACCAGCCTGTGGCTATGGTTGTCTGTCATGTTATGGGGGTCCACTGAGATGCGAAAGATATGGGACAGGGTTCGGTTGGCATAGTCTATGTCGGACTCGGGCTGGGCGTTGTTCGCACGCTGTGGTGGTCGGTCCGCTGAAACGGCATCGTCAATCTCCGAAGCCAGCCTCTTGCGAGAAGAACGAAAGCTACCTGTTGAGCTGGACGGCTCTGATTTGTTATTTTCCTTCACACCCAACTTGGCGAAGGGGTTCGGACTCGAGCCGACGGCCGGTGTGATGTTGATCTTGGGCCGCGATGGCTCCGCGGCAGGAGTGGTCTGTGGCTTCGGCGTGGAGGTGCGGGAAGGGTTCGAGGACTCGGGTTCGGATGTCTTGTTCTCTTCGGACTTGGAGGAAGCAGGCGTCGAGGTTCCTAGCTTAGCCAGACGTCGAGCGCGGATCTGGGTCCGACATCGTTAGCATCCGTGAATGGCTGCGTTCGCGCATCGAGGCCAACTTGCCTGCTCCATCTTCTCCTTGTCTGGGGCATCGCCTCCGGTCCACGAAGGCTGGTCGTTAGGATCCATGGTGGCGTATCTCCAAATCAAGCCGGTAGAAAGACGCAGTTGAGGAAGAACGAGATGGCGGAGGAAGTGCACGCGGGAAGTGCAAGAGGGGATGGATTCGCAAGGCTGACGTCGGGTGTGGGAGGGTTTGGGGGGAGCCTGAGCCTCACGGGTCGAGCTTCGGAGGGTGGTGGTAGTGGGGGATCCCTGAGGCTGGGGCGCTGGGGCGGCGTGGGGCGGTGAGGCTGCTATGGTTTAGCGGCTGAACCCTGTCTGTTGCGCTGCAGCCTGGAGCTGTGGGTGCGCACCTTGGGGAGCTTCGGGGGGAAGATACCAGGTGCTTCAGCGAGCTAGGGGATCTGGATCTGCCTTGGGAGTCACAAAGGTGCTAGCGAAGAAGCTATCAAGCTTTTGCGGTTGATTCTGTCAAAAGATATCGGAGAAATTGTTCGGGGTAGGGATAGACGGCATTGCACCCTGGCAAACTCCGCAGCTGGGTTTCCCTCACGGTGCTAAAGTCCGCCACGGAAAGTGACGAGTCCGCGCGGACACGGCGATTTCTAATCGCAGCCAACCGTCAAAGACGTCGACTCTATATCAGCATGTTTCGCCACGCTCCGGATTCTCGGGAACTAGAATCAACTGGAAAGACAGTATAAATGGCAATGTCCTAATCGTGGCAAATCTACGTTGCTCACCTTGCGAGTCCTCCGGTCTGGATTGGGCAATATGTCACGTTTTCGCCGAAGAGCTCACAGATGCGCAAACCACTCGAAACATAAAATCACATTCTCTAGATACACCAGTATCGCTGTATCTTTTCTCCAGGCCTATATATTGTAAGGGTATTCCGTGGACCAACCAAGCGCCAAGAAATTGCAGAACCCCTCCCGGACGCAAAACAAAGAAACAAGCATCCACGTCACAGACGTGGCAGATCGGTCTCCTGGCTAGTCGACCGACGACGCTCTGGAAGCATATGGCCCCCATCCCCGAGTCCATCCCGGCGGATCGTTGAGGAGCCCGAATTGTTGGCGGCTCTAATGCGGCCCTCCTCGCGGCTTCGGTTGAGCAGCCAGTTGACATGCATCCGGATCATGTTGATATTGTTTCGTAACTCCGTAACCTCCTCGCGGATCGGCATGACTTGGTTCATCGTCCACATACTCTGTCGTGCCTCCAGGTGTGTCAGATTCTGGTGAACTTCTTCAAAGCCGGCATCCAGGTCCTGCATGGTGCGACTGTCGCCCCCAGCGGGGTCACCTCCTCCGCGACGACTGACAGACGCAGTGACCTCGTTAATCCTTCGGTTTGTTTCGTCTTGACGAGTGTTGAGTTGTTGGATTTGCTGCCCAAGGTCGCTATACGACTGGATGAGCTCCCTTTGAGATCGAATAATGATGCCAGAGGGCGTGTCGGGGTGGAAAGCACAGATCACAGTATGAGAGCCCATCAGCCCGCGTAGAGAACGACTTGGGCAGCCAAACTCCTGATACGGACATGCTATTACAATTCCATCACACTCCGATTCTTGGTGAGAGCCCATTTGACGTCGTCGGACCAGCCTCCAGCATGCCTCACATCGGGTTTTGGTCATAAGGCATGAGAGCATGTGGAAGTCACGGTCGGGTGCCTCAATTCCAGCTTGACAGTAGGAGCACTGAATCTCGACATGAGGGCAAGTGTCGTCGGTTGGCTTGGATCGTAAAGTTTTGTCGCAGTCTGTACCAGGGCAGGTAAAGTCTTTGAACCGGCAATCATTTGTTGCGTGTAGCTCGACCACCTCGCGTCGCAGCTCCTCCTTACATCCTCTCCCGTGATATGGGCACTTGACCATAAGATTGTTGAGCTGGGTGCGCACGAGCCGAGCAGCACTAAAGCAGTTTGGCCATAATAGAGGGTCCCTGTCGATGGGGCAAGCCGTTCCAGAAGGGCTTGAGTAGATGCTCTGACGCAAACAGCGGTAACAGAAAGTGTGGTCGCATGGTGTCGTGACAGGGTCGACAAGGGGGTCATGACAGATCGGGCAAAGAAGATTGACATCGGGATCTTGGACGTATGTCAAGGAGTACATGTCAAAGATGCAGTCGCCGCCATAACGTTTGGGGATGTCGAGCGAGGAAGGGTGGGGTGGCAGCAAAGGCCCGGAACGTCGTTCCGCGTCGACATTGGGAATAGCAGGCCCAGCGGGCTGTGGCATTTGCAAACTCGCTCCTCCACCGGGATTGAATGTTCTTCGAAATTGGGCCACCTGTGTTCCAATATAAAGGTCATCAGGCGACGAAGGGCGAACCAGGCTGGTAACGAGGTCGGGGGTCGGGGACACGCGGCCGAGATTCCGACGAGCAAGCCGCCGGGCAGCTGCCGGGCTCAAACGGATTCCATTATCACTCGACTCGGATCCAGACGTTTCCAGCACAGCGGAGGTTTCGACGGCGGCGGCGGCAGCGGTGGTGGTGGACGTCGGTGAAGATGGCTGGTGCTCGGGTGGGGGGTTGACGTCGTCGGTTGGCTCGTCTGTGGGCATGACGGTTCTATTCGGTAGGTTCAATCATGAAACAGGGGGCGAAGTGCTATGAGAACCAGGCGGAGCGATTCCTGGGGGCGTATAGTTGAGGCATGTAACAGACGAGGTCGTTGGAGAGGATACGGGAGGGGGGCGAGTGGTGATGATAGCGGTCGAGACTGAACCATTGCCGAGGAGGCGACATGATGGATTAGTTAACAGATAAGATAGCCAATGGTGGGGTAGACAAAATAAGCGACGCAATGCGTTCATGCTCGTTCTCGTCTCCTCAGCCGACCGGTTCCGACCGGCCGGTTAAAAGGTCAACCGGATGAAATTACGAGTGGAGATGGGTCTCCAGGCTTGCGCTTCTCTTGCATTTTCAGGTACGCACTTCAACCCTCTCAGCCCTACGAAAGACGCGTTCTGGCGATGCTTCACCTTGCCAAATGTATCAGGGCTCTTGGTTGGCTACAGTGTGCCACCCACTCACACTCCCTCCGCATCCACGGTCTCGCGCATTCAACCCAGCACTCTGACATGAACCACATGCACACCCCATGTTAAACTGCTAAACTGCTGCCGTCTCCATCCTCCCACATGGATGGCACACGGCCGTTCTACAGGCCACTTGCGGGCTCTCCGCCCGCTGTCGGAAGCCGTGTTTGAGTGCCTCGCTGCCTACCTGCCTGACGCCGGAGCCTGACCTCTGCGTCTTTCAAGCTCAGAGCAAGCAGCAGCAATGCCTCAATCTGCTGACGTGGCGAAAGCTGAACCCGACATTCATTGGCGTCGTCTGCAGGTGCAACAGCGTGTCAGGCGATCAGCATATGTCCTTCCTGACGCCCCGACCACTCCATCCAGTGAAACACGGCGCCTCACGACTTCTGTTGGTTGTAAATACTCCGTGGCGTCCGTGTCCTACACCAGAGTCGCATCTCGCATTCATGCTTCCACAGAGGTAACCACTCGCTGTTCGTCATTCTTAAGCCTACCCGCCATCGCTGCTTTTAGCCACGGCTGCCTATTGACAACTCAGGCAACCGCAGCCCTTTTCGCGACATCTCGGCCACAAGAGCCGCATCCGCATCCGCTGCCGCCGTCCTTCGTGTCATTCCGGAACAGTGTCAGCACGAAGAGTCATTCCACCTCGCGGACTGCTCGGGTCCACAGAGAGACGCAATTCAGATACAGTTGCCCACATTCCGCTGTGGGTCACATGGCCCCAGACGCCGCCTGCGTTATGCGTTGGGATGAGTCCTTTCAAGTTGATTCATCCCATCACCAGATACCACAGCCTTATTTCGGGCCGCATGTGCGCCGTTCCTGTAAAAGCGGCGCCTCCAATCAGTTGCTGCTATTTGTGCATCCCCCGTGAGACTCTTCCTCGTTCGGGTGGCTACATGATGGTCACCGGGCCGAGACCCAGAATATGAATGGAAAGACCAACCCAGTTGCGCTTCTATTATATAGTGACCTGGCATCCCCAGCCTCGTCCTAGAAATTCCCCTCCCAACTCTATCACTTCCAAGCTTCAACATCATGGAACCTCCCCAGATCCCCCCTCCCCGGCCAAAGCCTAAGCCACCTCTAAGTCCTCAGGCTTTGGTCTCCAAATTCTGGTCTAGATACCATGCCAAGGCTCCCGGAAAGGTCACGTCCATCTTTCCCCGGAGCCTGTACGAACCTCTCCTTCCCAACTTCGATACATCACAATCCAGGACTCGAAATGCTGCTCATGGTTATGAACAGGCCCGCTCCGAGTGTCGTGCCCGGGGTTCAAGCTGTTGTCGCCGAGTGTGAGCGTACCAACTCAAAGTTTAGCGACCCCGATTTCGACATCGAGACCGATTTCTCAATCAGAACCGACAACTGCTTATACGGCATGGTAAGGGAATGGGAAAATGGCTGTGATGATGAGAGCGATCGAAACAGCAAAGTCAGAGCATGGCAGGTCAAGCTGTCTCTCGACACTTTGAAAGACAGCGGCGTCTTAGGAAATGACAAGCTCGAGATTGACGTTGGCAACTTGCGCAAGTACCTTGGCCAGGATGATAACTGCTACAACATGGCCCCTCCGAGGCCTGGGTCTGTCCATCGCTTGTCATGGGTCTTTGAGAGCCCGCAATTCACTGTAGACGGCTTCTCGGGCACTGATATTAAGCAGGGGGCTAATGGTGACTGTTGGTGGTTGGCCGCCTTGACGACCATTGCCCACCGGAAGGACTTGATGAACAAGATCTGCGTGGAGAGAGACGAAGAATGTGGCGTTTACGGCTTCGCCTTCCATCGAGACGGAGAGTGGATTTCAACTGTTGTGGATGACAACATGTACCTCAAAGAAAAGGACTTCGGCCAGGACTCGGATGTCTACGACTCCACTGGTAAGAAGGCCCGGTTGTACAAGAAACAGAAGCAAAATGGTTCCGAGGCTCTCTTCTTTGCCAAATGCGACGACGCCAATGAGACCTGGCTCCCGCTACTTGAAAAAGCTGTATGCTATTCCTTCCACCGGTTTTGCA
Source organism: Ilyonectria mors-panacis (assembly GCA_002991585.1). Classification (NCBI taxonomy): domain Eukaryota; kingdom Fungi; phylum Ascomycota; class Sordariomycetes; order Hypocreales; family Nectriaceae; genus Ilyonectria; species Ilyonectria mors-panacis. The sequence goes on from PPHJ01000018.1 coordinate 1,601,435, forward strand.
TTTATTTATTTTTGCTGTGCTTGAGCTAACGATCAATGCAGTTCGCCAAGGTTCATGGCGACTACAGAGCCCTCGATGGTGGATGGGCTGGTACCGCGGTCGAAGACCTTACCGGTGGCGTCACCACCGTCGTTGCCGGAAACAGAGTCCTTCGTAAGGAGCGTCTTTGGCGCGAAATGGTGGGATCTGGTGGTGAGGACGGAGAGTTTGTCTTTGGCCTCTCGGCCGCAGGTCCTGGAATGGACTCACGGAATGGGCTTGTTCTTCGACATGCATATTCTATTCTCAAGGCCACAGAAGTGGAAAACGAAGAAGGAATCAAGTTTCGGTTGGTCAAAATCAGGTATGTACCTCATGTTCTAATCTCCGGCAGGTTACGACTTTGCGTGATCCAGTATATTATTTGGGAACTTTTGCTAACTATGTTGGCAGGAATCCTTGGGCCAACGATCCGAAAATGGCCTTGGGGAATGGCATGGGCCCTGGTCAGACGGCTCCCGAGAATGGACCCCGTACATGATCCAGAAGCTTCGCCACGAATTTGGAGATGACGGCATCTTCTGGATGTCCTACGACGATGTTCTTGAACACTTTAAGTGGCTGTATCGAACTCGTCTCTTTGACCAGCGGTGGACCGTGGTTCAACAGTGGACCAGTATCAGAGTGTCATGGTTAACAGGATATCTCAAAAAGAGGTTCATCATCGAGGTCAAGGAAGAGGGCATGGTGGTGATTGTTTTGTCGCAGGTATGTTACCCTACACCGCAAGCAATTCCAAATTTTGACAAGGCTCTAGCTTGACGACCGGTACTTCCGTGATCTCAAGGGTCAATACGAGTTTACTCTTCAGTTTCTCCTCAAACAGGTAGACTCCGCCACACCAATCTGCCAAATTAGGTCTGTCCACACCTGGGACCGACGTTCCATTAACTGCGAGATGAACTTGGAGCCAGGGACATATGAGGTTGTCCCCAATCTCACTGCTGAACGAGACGAGGATCGCCCCACGGTGGAAAAGATCGTCAAGGCCGGTGCGGATAACAACCCTCAGAAGCTACGCCAGGTTGGTCTACAGTATGACCTTGCCCATGCAAAAGGCGGAGTATTGGATGAGGATGAGGAGCTGCAGAAGAAACATGCCGAAGAAAAGAAAAAGCGGCGCAATAAGAAAAAGAAGATGCAGGGTGGGAACCAGGTCGAGCAGGCGATGATGCGGATGGAAGAGTTCATGCTACACATGCGGAAAGAGATGATCAGAAGCTCCAATGTGGACAGTGAAAGCAAGGGCAAGGAAGAAATAACCAGCGACAAGAATGTCACTGATGAGAAGGATCCCAAGGAGGATGTCAAGTCTTCCAAGTCTCCGCCGGGCCTGTTGCCTGACGATTCGTTCAAGACAGCAGCCGAAGCTCAACCCAAGGGAGAGATGACTCCCAAGCCGAAGCTCGAGTCGGAATCATCAACACGCGAGTCCACCAACAAGAACGACGAGGACAAGAAGGAAGAGCAGGGCCCACCAAGTCGCACTTCGCAGGCTCCTGTAACACAGCCAAATAACAGTGCACTTGAGAAAGATGCGCCAAACCCGGTTGTGCAGGATGACCCCTTAACTCCACCAGTGGTCAAAGCCGACTCGGACGAAGGCTCATCTGACTCTGGCTCGGGTTCAGACTCTGATTCCGACTCCGATTCCGATTCTGACGATGGCTCAGACATTTCCTCTTTCCCTGGAGACGGGCCGGGATCTCCGGGGCCGAAGAAGAAGAAGCCATGGAATGCAGTGTGTGTTGTCGGCCTGCGAGTCTACGCGCAGCACGCAAACGTCAAGGTTCGGCTTGAAGAGCAGAGTTCCAAAGATGCGGGTTCGAGCCTCGTCACAACAGAGGGAAACCCCGTTGGTCCAACCTCTTGAATCATGAGGGCGCAGAAACACGACGGGATGATGCTTGAGCGTTATGGTCACAGGAGGAAATTAATGTTTTAGGATGTGCCATGCGGCCGGTATACCGATGTTCTGATGTTGTGACGATGAGGCATTACGAGATATGGGTTTCTTAGTATGTGTATGATCTAGTATCGAACGCAGCTCTCTTCTCACCTTGTCCTTTTTTAACATACTACTCCTTTATTACTAGGCCCCAATACAGATTGCTTCATTTGATCAAGTTCGGTCCGCATTCTAGCTTCCAGTTTCGTCCGCCTCTGCTCCGGCCGACCCATTTCCTAATTACTTGGCAAGGCGCACCTTGACGACTCGCGCAACCCCCGCATAGCGTTTGACGTATATTGTTGCCAGACCATAAGTCCAGTTTATCCTAACCACACAGACGCACCTCGTGAGAGCGCCTTGACAATCCTCGGCAGACTCCAGAGGACGCCAAACCTCTCAGAGTAGTACCTCGGCTCCCTTCCCAGGGTCAAAGCGGTGTTTAATCAATAAAGATATTACAAAAGAAACGAGACTCCATTCCCATGCGCCCATGCGCCAACCCGGGCCTTTGGTAGGAATCGTAGCTTCAGCCCGCCCGTTTCACCACGCTCCAGGCCCCACACCCACGAGCCCCCGGCGCCGGTAGCCGTGCCGACACGAGCAACACCCCGGGCAAAATGGGCTGAGAAAAGGAAATGGATGTTTCGGCGATGCGAGGTTCGTCCCGTCGGAGAATTTGTAGTGGAGGAAACTTTGATATCGTGGAGACTGGGCTATGCGATGGATTGTTTTGGGGTGTCCAGGAGTCAGGATGGTCTAACTGGCGCTGGCTAGGGGGATTGCCTCTTTAGGAAGATCTTGCGGGATCGAATCGCGAGTGTTTTCTATGACGATGTGGTTCTTGGCGGCTGAAAGAATGTTGAGAGAGCTTCGAGCATATAATAGTCTCGTCCGGGCAGCCATCTTAATTTTATCAGGCCAGTACAGCATCTCTCCTTCATTCTCTCTTTCAACACTCAGTAGCCGCAAGCCAGCTTCTTTCCATTCGTTCACCAACTCATTCATTCAACAACCCATTCATTCACCATGCCTTCCATCTCTCGCGCCGTCCTCATCGCCCTTCTGCCCTTTGTCACGGCCGGTCCCGTGATCCGCCAGTTCAACTGGGGCAGCATCGGCACCGGCACCGGCTCCAGCTCCAGCAGCGGCTTCGGAAGCTCCACGCAGAACGGCCTCTCGGGCGACTGCAAGGCCGTGACGGTCATCTTCGCCCGCGGCACCACCGAGACCGGCAACGTCGGTACCGCCACCGGCCCGCCCTTCTTCGAGGCCCTCGCCTCGAAGCTGGGCGATGGCAAGCTGGCCGTTCAGGGCGTTGAATACGCCGCCGATGTGGCCGGCATCATGCAGGGCGGCGACACGGCGGGCACCGCTAAGATGTAAGTGGGAACAGAAACAGACGACGCAAATCCGCGCGATCAGCCGGGGATCGACTCCAGGGTTCACGATTGCTAACTGTTTCAACAGGGCCAGCCTTGTCCAGGAGGCCATGACCAAGTGCCCGAGCACCCATGTCGTCGTTTCTGGCTATTCCCAGGGCGCCATGCTCGTCCACAACGCCGCCAAGTCGCTTTCCTCGGACGTGACGGGCAAGATCGCCGCGGCTGTTACCTTTGGCGACCCCTGTACGTTTTCCCCTTGTTTTCTACAATTGGCCCCCGGATGCGGAATCAACGACTAACACGCCCACTCTGCAGACCAGAAGCAGGCTGTCACTGGTGTGAGCGCCGACCGCTTCAAGGTTTTCTGCCACGCCGGCGATACCGTTTGCTCCGGCACTGGTGTCATCACCGCGGCTCACTTGACTTACAGCCAGGATGCTGATGCTGCGGCTGCGTTTGTTGTCAGTGCTATTGGAAACTAGGGGGCTTTTTATTGGAGGGACGCCAGACTGGTCCGGCGTTTTCACCACATGTATTTTTAGCTAGAAGCTTTGTACAATTACACTACAGAAAAGGAGTAAAATGGGACAATGTGATGGCTCCGAATTGATCCTAGTATTAAGGGCCTGAACTTCTTGACTATATTACGGTAACCTGATTGCCCCAGTGACATTAAACGTGCATTACTTGTTCTTGGTACTGGACGTTCCGTACTATTTGTGAATAAACTGCTGTTGGCGTGCCTTCTTCGAGGATGGGGCAGCTGGAGCGTTGCAAATTAGGGCTTGTAGAGCAAGCTAAGCGCTAAGCTTTAGGGGGGTTCAGGGCAGTAATGCCGCTGAAGATTGGGGCAGCAAGTTCTTAAGGGATAACTTAATCCACATGGGAACGAATCTATTCGAGAAGATCAGGCCTTGAGATTTAGTTTAATGACAGAATCTGCATCATTGAGAACATGCATGATTTAAACATAATTCAATCTCTTAGCTCAACTTAGTCACCTTCAAGTTGCGATGCATCCTACCCTAGACCAAGATGTAAGCTCGGTGGGGAATCATGGGGTTTATTAGTGTCGCGGGGTGTATCACGAGGGCATGTAAATTTAGGTCCCCCACGTGCCAGACTGATCTTGGCTAGGGGGAAGCGGCCTGCAACGCTGCGGCGTAAGAATACCGAGACACTGCTACTACAACGTAGCATGTCATGTACAAGATGGATGGCAGCCCGCAGCACAGCAAGTGTCGATCATGCACTTGGTTTTCATGCACTTGGTCTCCCGATCCACTGGCGCGATTGTTGTCAGCGGGCGGCTTCTAGAACGTTTTCCCACCACTCGCTGTGTACCGCTGAGTGCTGGTGAGTGCTGGTGAGTCCCGCTGTCCGTTCCTTATTAGCGTACCTACCTGTACCTGTGTCTGATGCCTTCAGCGCATAGACGTCATCCCTTCCCCCCCGAGCGGAGGCCGACGCTCTCGCCCAATGGCCGCGCCCCGCGTGCAACTTACACTTTCACATGTCAGCACGAGACAAAGTGCGCAGGCGACACGACATGTCACGAGTCATCAGCTCGGCTTCTGAGCCGCCGAAAACCATCCGCACGTCTTCAGTGTCAATGGCACATGTTCTCGCAATGCGCTACTTCTCCCGGTTCTTTGTCTTCTCCCAGGCTTGTCTTGACCAACCGTGTGTCTTGTTGGTGTCAGCCCACCGCGAAACCGAACCCTTCCTCCTGTTGCCAGCTCATTAATTGCCTGCCCGGATCCCGATTCGTCTTCACCAACCTCGAGTTCCGCAGTATCCGCCGAGGCATTGCGGCTTGCCCGCCCCGTTTGCTCGTTGCGTGGCCTTTGTGGGATGCCCATGTGAATGCGACTGACAATTGCACCCGGAGCATAGGGCACAATGCATCTTGGCCCCCCGGGATACTTCTCAATCCCTCGTCTTCCTTGCCGAAACATCTACATTTAGGCAAAGCCTCAAATTGCCTAGCTTTGCCCTCAATATGATAGACCACGTCCTCGGGCGGCCCTCGGCCAAGTCGCGGCGCCTGCAGGTGCTTGCTGTTCTCACCTTCTGGTCCTTCTACCTCGTCAAGTAAGCCTCCCCGGACTTTCCCTTCCACTTCCCCGTGGGGTAAACTGGAGATGGAAGAATCGCCTGACGCTCAAGCAGGGGTGACCGACATGGCCCTCCCGGCGCTCAGATGCTCTCGAGGCTCTCGACCAAGCGCTTGACGGCATGGCAGACGGTTGCCATCACTATGCTCTATCTCTACGCCGCACGTAATTTCAGCGCCCTCGTCGGACTTGCCAGCCCCGAGCCCATGGCCAACATGTACGATGCCACATACTACCGTGCAACATGGGTCTTGACTGCGCTGGACGCGGGATTCTGGACCGCCATGAAGATCAAATCCAAATGGCTCCGTGACCTGGCGAGCATGGTCTTCTCCCTCTTCTACCTCGTCGCTGCTGAAAAGGCCGATGAAAAGGTCCGCAAAGTTAGAGGCATGCTCACGGTGGACCACCTCCGTGTAGCATGGAACAAGGGCACATCGCCGTACTTGAGTTTCTTTCAAGGACTCATGCGTCCCCGGTTCATGCGATGGCCACCCAGGCAACTTCGGATCCCTAGGCCAGCAGACAGCGATTACAAGGAGCCTGTGCTGGCCTGGCTCTACTTCGACGGGCCGTTGGTGGACCTCGAGCGACACGATAGATTGATTCTAGACATCCCGGGCGGTGGATTTGTCGCCATGGACCCGCGGTGCAATGATGACAAGTTGTTCGCCTGGGCTGCCAAGTCCGGCCTGCCAATCCTCAGCCTGGACTACAAAAAAGCACCAGAGTTTCCATATCCTTATGCACTCAACGAGTGTTATGACGTCTACTCCACGATTATCAACACCAAAGGAAGATGTCTGGGTATGCCTGGAACGGAGACCCCTAGGGTGATTATCACGGGAGATAGTGCTGGCGGGAACCTGGCTGTTGCCGCAACGCTGATGATACTCGAGACAAGCAACGCCCAGTTCCGTCGGTCTACTAGAAGCGATCTACCCGCCCCCGATGGGCTTGTTTGCTTCTATCCTGCCTTGGACATGAATATTGGCAACTGGATGACGGACGAACAAATGTCCCTGATCCAAGATCGCAATATGAGGAAGACGAACAGGCCTATTGTGAGGCGCAAGAGCATGCAGTATAATGCCCTAGTGGGAACACCTCATCACTCGGAAGACGAGGATGACACAACGCCGCCACTGCAGCCAAAACAGAACGGCACGAAACCGCAGGACAATCTGATTGCTTTAAACCACAGCCCAAGCAGCCCAAATCCGGAAGTAACCGATAGTGGCCCTAAGACGGTTAAACGCCCGAAGGAGAACGGAATATCCGGTGTCAAAGAGACATCAGCTCAGGTGGAGCCTATGAGGACACGACTGGCGACATCATCAATGATTTCGTACTTCAACGACAGAGTACTGACGCCAGAGATGATGCGGGCCATGATCATCCTGTACATTGGTGCACATAACCGACCGGACTTTAGCCAAGACTATCTCCTTTGCCCTGTGCTGGCGCCGGAGGCCCTATTGGTCAACTTCCCCAAGACCTATTTCCTGACCGGAGAACGAGACCCATTGGTCGATGACACGGTCATATTTGCAGCCAGGCTGCGGAGGGCCAAGGAGGCGGCGTTCCTACAGGAAAGATCGACGAGGAGTCAGTATACGAATGGCAAGGAGCCGGAATTCAACGAGCGAGATGTAGCTGAAGTGATGCTCATCCCTGGAACATCGCATGGCTTCATGCAGTTCCCAGCAGTATATCCACCGGCCTGGAAGCATTTCGACCGAAGTGTAGGCTGGTTTGAACAACTCTTCGACCACGTGGATGCTGTGCGCTTGCGCGACATCCGGGCGAGGACTGCCGCGACATATGGCTATGAGGGACGTCAGGCCCGAACTGAGTCGAGCGGAGACGAGGACAAGCCACTGGAGATTAGCATGACCAAGCTAAACCGAGGAAGAAGCTCGACTCAATCGCAGGTACCAGATATAAAAGATCAAGATAGCGATAGTGGTAGCAATACCGCGACACCAACAGGTCCGAGAAACGGCACAAAGAACTGGAAGACAGGGAGGAAGAGCAAGAGGCAGAAGGGCTTGGGACTTAGCAAAAGCAAAAACATGAACAAGAGTCTGATCAAGCTCAACAGCTCCGACGACCTGCTGGGCAGGCGAATGCAAGGCCTCGCGAGTGGGTTGACGGGGCTGGGCGACGACGACTGAGGCGACGGACGAGGTGATGGACGATGTGACTGACGAGGTGGCAGGCTGATGACACGTGGGTTGGTTGCGAGATTTGGTCATTTCGGAAACGAAAGCTTGAACGGGCTGGTGTTTTGGCTGATTGATTGAGGCCCCTTCGGTCTCGTATACCCTAGGGGTTGATTTCAGATCTCGGAGACAATGTTGCGGCCGCGGCCATCTTGAGACAGAAAGTGAGATGTTATCAGGGCGCATAGCCTGATGCCGGATGACGTCTGTGGAAGCAATGGGAGAGTAACACATTGGGATTGGAGGCGTGGGAAATGGGGCAAAGCGGGACGGGGCGAAGTGGACCAGCGGGCCTCCCGATCGCGATGTGCAGGACAGGAGGGTATCCATTGTGTACAACACAGGACTTCGGATATATTGATGACGATTGATTGGATACATGGAGGTACTTAGAGGCCAGCATCAGCACTGGGGCATGGCCGAAAGGGCGCGTACTATAGTAAGGGGGCGAGGAAGCGGTGGATGAGTTGGGGACGGGCGATGATGAAAGTGGTGTGTGTATGATGCATAGCTTCTAGAATAATTCGACCCGACTCGCTGATGAAACACGACGGAATCAGAAAATCAGAAACCAAGGGTCCCTGCGCCCCAAAATAGACTGGGCATGTACAGAAGGGATACAGAAGCCCAGAACAAAAGACAAAAGAAACAGGGCAAAACAGCCGACTTTGATAATCCCGGTGGCGGGGATTGGTTCGCGGACTTACAGGTCCGAATGGATGCGGCGCGGCATGACGGGGAACGGAAGCGGGCAGGACATGGGCAGGTCAATCCTGTCAAGAAGGACGAATCAGGCACAACGAATCAACCAAACCGAATAAACGGGAACGAACTAACTAACGACCAGACCAGACTCGGAATCGCCGTCATGTTCCTGTTCCGTGTTCCGTGTTGCAGGGCAGGCAGACAGACCGCTAAGGTGAGGGAGGCAGGACAATGCCGAAATTGCCTCTGCTGATGAAGATTACATGTTACATGTTACACGTCCCGTCGAGCGATTTTCCATGGAGCCCGGCCCCTTTCTCCTTTCCAGCCCAGGGTGTGAGGCTTGCGCACGTAGGGTTTTCCCTGGGATTTTCTCGGTGACGACCAAAGCAATGCCAGGTAAGACGGCCGCCACGTACCGATGAATGAAAGGAAAACCTGGAGGGCCCCGGAGTTGACCTGCAGGCACGCGAAAGGGGGGCCGGGAGGTGTGGATATGATGGGCACGCCCGCTTGCGTCAGAGCAGGGACAGGGAAGAGCCCAAGAGCCCAAGTCTCGGTGAGGGCCAGGCCAGGATGGACGCCCCGTCGGGCCAGCAAGAACTGAGGTGGATGAGAATGGACGCAGAGGAGGACGATCTGGAGCGAGCCCACGGCTATTGTCCGCTCGGCTCACGGGTGAATACATGGCGAACGGCACAGCAACTATTTCGTCCTCCGTCCTCCATACACACGCAACGAATGCCGCGGGTATTATGGACGGGTTGGGATTTGCGCTGGGCTCCACGAACCACGAACCGCGAGCAAGACGTGGGCCGACGGGACCGTGGAGAAGAGGGCTACGGATAGCATTGACGGGAATTGATTCACGATTCCTGTTCGCTTGGTCGACAAGTTGGAAGGGAGGCATTGAAACCCAAATGTCCCTAGGAGCAGAATGTTGGATGCTACGCAGGTTACGACTGGGGGCCTTTCTTCGGCGCAACAACACATTACACACGTAGCCAACGCTGGCACGTTCCCCAACGCTATCGACCGAGAGGACCCCCAAAAGGACCAACCCCCAAGGGAACGAAACGAGCGCAAGGACGCGGCGAATCGGGGCAAAAGGAAAGAACAAAAGTAAAACAAAGGTCAGGCAAGGTCAAGGAGGACGGAAAAAAAGGGAGGAGGCAGACAGACCGCCGACGAGACCAGACGAGACCGAGACGAGGCGTCGCCGTCTGACGGACACGCCACTCGGAGGCGCGGCCGGTCAGGTTATTCGGACAAAAGCACCTCACGGAGAAACCGGGAACCGGGGAAGTTGGGGCTTGGCTTCCGCCCTTCCAATCGCTGTCGGTCTTTGGGCTGCGGGCCTTGTTGTCGTTTTGGTCCTTTGCGCCTTGTGCTACGGGTAATTGTATGGCGCGCATCTCCTAATCGCTCTTGCAGGCGGGAAAGCAGCCCGCCCAACAGAAGCAAAATGCATGCTAAAGTGACTGGTGGAATTCGACATTCATGCTACGTGTGTATGTTTCGTGTTTATTGCTATGCCGTGCTACGCTATTATGCGAATCCTGTGCTGTCTGTACTTGTTGATGTGGATGTTAACGTTGATGATTACACCGCTCGTCGCTGGCCGGTGTTATGAGGTGCGGGTAATATCGTAAAGACCCCCAGGAGAAAGGGCCGTTAATGCGACTCAACCGGCCGAGGATGGAAATAGGATGATCTCGGAAACGCCAGGAAAAAAACGAAGGGCAACGAAAGTGAGAGCGGCGCCCAGAGGGAATTCGTTTCGTCCTCGGTAAAGCAAACCATGTCGACGCGCAGGCCACGGCGAGACCACTTTCATACCGAGGTGAGCCAAATCAGCCCAACGCCCCCAGACGCCCTCCCCCCTAGCAGGTCAAGGTGAGGTACCCAGGCCGGTACTGCGGAGATACTCGCTGCAGCTGCAGGACAGGGCTCTGTCCCTCGTCGTCGGGATCGCAGACTGACCAAGCCACAGAAGCATGGGATAGGGCCGTTCGCTGTGAGGTCTCCGTTGATGCCACCGTCTCAGACATGTGCAAAAATACCCATGGCCGATCTTCCGAGACTGATCCTCTGCCCGCTTCCCGAGTGGCCCAGCCGCCGGTTACGTTACTCCAAGCATCCCTTTCCTTGTCAACATCAACATCAACAATGACATGCACAAAGAAAAACACAAAAAAACACCCCTGTTGGTGATGGTCTGGGGTGTTTTCTTCTGCCTCTTCGGCACAAACGCGGTACGTATCCCCGTTCCCAACGGCAACGGCCCTTGTCTCGTCCTCCGTTCTGTGGGACCCGCACTGGCCGCGCCGGCCGGCAGCCTCCGTGATTGGCCCGCTGGTACCCCGGAGGAGCCAAAAAAGCCGCCCACAATTACGGCCACAGAGCACGGAATCATTGCGAGACGCCCTTCGAAGCTTGCTTATTGCTGTCGTGTCCTGGAACTAATGACAAGGCATTGCGAGTGGTGGAGTGGTGCCGCCACATCCGCTGGCCGCCAGAAGCGAGAGAAAAAGAAAAATCAGGAGCGTGAAGAAATGGCCTTGTCCCGCGTGCTTTTGCGTGGCTTGCGCCCGCCGATGCGTCATGATGCAATGTTCTCCTAATTCCCGAAAGCAACCACCTGCAGTTGTCTGATGCCCCAGGAAAAAGAGCCAGAGGGCGCCGGGATGTGGAGTGGAGGGACGACCAGGGGGGGTACGGGGCTTCTAGTTCTTCTGCATGTACGTGTGTCGGGGAATCCAGGGGGAGGGAACCCCAAAAGGGTCCCGCGGGTGTGATGCAGCAGCCCGTCCCAGAGCCTTGGGATAAGGTGAGGAAAAGCGGAAAGCAGGTCGAGCAAGGGAGGGGGGCAGGCATCCTGGGAGATGGGGATGGCTGATTACGACGAAAGTGGTGATGATGGCGGTGGCACAAGTTTGGGGAGGCGATGCCCGCGGGATGGAAGGGCAAAGAAGACTACGCAAGACGATACGAAGACGAGGCAATGCTGAAATGCGTGATGATGTTGCGTTGGATGAGGTGAGACGAGACAGCATAAGACTCGACGGGGCGAGAACAGGAGGCGCACGAAAAAAGGACCCTGATGGGATTAGGGATAAGAGAATGGGGAATAGAGAAAGAGGGAATAGGGAATAGGGAATAGGGATACACCCGCACAGGGAGTTCCAGATTCCCCGACTGGACAGGCTGATCAGGGTTTTCTTTGGCCAGAGAGTCAAGTTCCCAACTTCCCCAGTCGGCCATGGGCTAAAGATCAAATGGTCAAATGGGAATCGATGCCCAAATGCCAGAAACCGGGCCCCTTGTTCCCGATCTGCCCCAACGCCACAGGCCCTCAGGGCTGAGGTGACGACAAGGCAGGTACTTGCATGCATCAGGATCGGGGCATGAAGAAGGTAGCAGTTAGTGAGTTACGGCAACGGGATCCATCATCCCCGTGTGGGTTTTCTGGAATTCTGGATTGGGGATGGATGTGGATTGTGGATTGAGCATGTGGATGTGCATCATCGGATGCTCGGGCAGGGCGCGCCTGAGCTGGTGATGGGCGGTGGCTGACCTGGGCTCTCCCTCTCCCCCTGTCCGGAAATCAGAGACCGGAAGCGCGTGGTTTTCTGGGGGGTGAGATGTTGAGGGCCCGGTATCAAGAGGCCGAGCGAGAGCGAAATGGCGGAGAGGCAATGGGACAGGATGGGACGGGACGGGACGGGATGGGATGGCTCAGGCCTCAGGTGGTTGACGAGAGTGAGCCGACGAAAGCTCGGGGCGAGGCCCTTTCTCCATTTCGAAAGGGGGGGCGTGTAATGGCGTGTCGGTGGAGTTTTTTGGTCTGTGGTTGGGTTGGGCTGGCATTTCGTTTCCGTATGTGTGTGTGTGTGAGTGAGATTATTGGGCTTGGCCGAGCTGAGCTGAGAGCAGAAGGAGGAGCAGGCAGGCAGGCAGGCTCTGTCTCTTCTTTCTGAGGCAGCCCGTGGGGTCGTGGTAGGCAAAGCATTCATCCCAAGAGCGGGCCATGTGTAATTCCCTCCAAATGAATTACGGCATCATCATTCAGCGGCAGAGTGCATATACACCAAGGGTAGCGTAAATTCCAAGTACCGGCCGGTACTACGGTGTACGTAAGGGGAACCAAGGAGCAGTACAGAGGAACGTCGTTCAGCAAAGTTGAACACTGGCGTGTCTGGCATCGATTAGCGCCGGGGAGGGGCGGCGGCGGCGGCGCAGCTGGGATGGATCGAGGGATGGAAGCGTCTCCCCGGTTTGGCGTTAGTTACAGGGCCCCCGTTGCGGCCAGAAGAAGCCCAAGTAGCGGCGAGGACGAGCACGGGCAGGCAATGGCTCCAGGCACAGGTCGGGCGGTGGTTGTCGGGACAAGTAGGAGAGGAGAAGGCGTAATAATAGCCCGAGCGTTTGATGTTGGATGGGATGTCGAAATCATGTAGTTGCGAGGTACCCGGGGGTTGGTGAGGAGGAGTGGATAGTGAGCTGGGGGTGCAGTGTAGTGGGCTGTAGTAGTAGTGGGCTGTAGTAGTGGGCTGTAGTGGGCTGTAGCGGCAGTGGGCGGTTTCTGGATTCTCGGCGGGCACCTAACAAAAAAAGAGTGGAGGAGGGCAGTACGATGGGGAGCGGATAGGACAGGACAGGTAACAGGACAGGTAACAGGATCATAATGGGGGATCGGGGATGCGGTTCCTATTCCCTACCTTACCTACCAGGTAGGTACCTACTGTGCTGGACATGCCCTATTGTACCTGTCTGTTGTACCTGGCTGTACCCTAAGCTGAGTGAGGGTGAATTGGGCGAGTCGAAGCAATTCCCCTTCCCGGCCTCGTCCTCTGGCTTGTTCCCTTCTGAGCTCGTTCCCTTCTGAGCTCGTTCCCTTTTCTGCTCGTTCCCATCTTCACGCTGAAAAAGTATTTAACTTGTCAGCATCTCGGCCTGGAATCTGGTTTGTTTCCCCCTCGCCTCCCCTCTCTTTCGTATGCACTCCCGCATAATCTCCATTACCATCATCTGCACTCATACGCATACACTTCTCCCACCACCCACCACCCATCACTTTCTCCATCAACCCTGTAAAAAGAGACGTCCATCTCTTTTCCCACACGCATCCTTTCTCTCAGCTGTTTGCGGCTTGCATTAACGCTCAACGCAAACCCCATCACATTCCTCTTCACTCGCGCTTCTTGCGTGGCATCCACCCTCCACTAGACGAAACTCACCTCTTAGGCGTCACAGCCACACGACCACACCACTTTTTCGTCCCCAACGCACACATTTGGCACACTCTCATCCGGCACACGGCACGCTAACTCTGCCGCCACTCCCGTTGCTCCCGCCTTGCTGTCCCTCTGCTAGTAGCTAAGCTGCTGGGGCCCCTATTTTATTGTCGCCATCACCGCGTCATTACCCCTCCTTCCTCCCTTCACCATGAATTCAGTAGAAGTAGCAGAACCCACCGAGGTTCCTGAACCTATTCCCATCATTGAGACTTCTGACGACGACAACACCAACACTGCTCCCACTCCGGTTCTCGCATCCAACGGCTTCACCAACGGACACTCTTCCACCAACGGACACTCCCATACCAACGGACACCACGGCCACGGCCACGCAACTCCCTCGTACATCGACAGCATGGCTCACCTCTCCGTCATCCGCGACGACTCCGACGCCGCCTCGGTCCGCTCTAACAGCTCGCGCGCCTCGCGAAGACCTCAGATGCAGCTCTCCAACTACCAGGATGAGTTCACCACCAGCGTCTACGGCTCCCGCTTCGCCGGCATGGACCTCCCCCGCCACCACATGCCCGAGTGCGAGATGCCCCGCGACATCGCCTATCGCATGATCAAGGACGATCTGAGCCTCGACAACAACCCTATGCTCAAGTATGTCATCGCTCTATCTCAGCACCCTCATCCCTCACGATTCAATTGACTGACTTTTTTCTCCTCTCCAGCTTGGCTTCGTTCGTCACCACCTACATGGTACGTCACTGATTGCAATCTGCTATTTCCGCCCCATATTCCCCTCCAGATCCTAGTATCCTAGCATCCCGTCCGCACCAATGCAGCCGCCCCACAAGTCCACAAGTGACGTCTTGGCTCGCGTCTTGGCTATGGGGAACTCCACCACTAACACCAATATCATCATGACTATTATCATTCCGTTCTCGTCATCTCAAATCACCGCTATTGGCATACTCGTCAAATTCGCTGAAAACAGATTGCTAACCTGGGACTTTCTCCACTACAGGAAGATGAGGCTGAGAAGCTCATGGCCGAGTCCTTCTCCAAGAACTTCATCGACTACGAGGAGTACCCTCAGTCCGCTGATATTCAGAACCGCTGTGTCAACATGATCGGCGATCTCTTCCACGCCCCCGTCGGTACCGCCGTCGGCACCTCCACCGTTGGCTCCTCAGAGGCCATCATGCTCGCCGTCTTGGCCATGAAGAAGCGCTGGAAGAAGCGCCAGGCCGCCGCCGGCAAGAGCACCGAGAACCCCAACATTGTCATGTCCTCTGCTGTTCAGGTCTGCTGGGAAAAGGCCACCCGCTACTTTGAGATTGACGAGAAGCTCGTCTACTGCACCACCGACCGCTACGTCATAGACCCCGATGAGGCCGTTGACCTGTGCGACGAGAACACCATCGGTATCTGCGCCATCCTCGGCACCACCTACACTGGCGAGTACGAGGATGTCAAGGCCATTAACGACCTCTTGATTGAGCGGAATATCGATGTCCCCATCCACGTCGATGCCGCCAGCGGTGGCTTCGTCGCGCCCTTCGTCGTCCCGACCTCGAGTGGGACTTCCGATGTGAAAAGGTCGTCTCCATCAACGTCTCCGGACACAAGGTATGTTTAACCACTTTACAAAGCCATTGCTCTATAACCAGTTGCTGACTCCAAATTCAGTACGGTCTCGTCTACCCTGGCGTCGGCTGGGCCCTCTGGAGAGACCCCGAGTACCTCCCCCAGGAGCTGGTCTTCAACATCAACTACCTTGGTGCTGACCAGTCCTCCTTCACCCTCAACTTCTCCAAGGGTGCCTCCCAGGTCATCGGCCAGTACTACCAGCTGATCCGTCTTGGAAAGCACGGTTACCGCGCCATCATGAGCAACCTGACCCGAACAGCTGACTACCTGACTGAGACACTCGAGAAGAAGGGCTTCGTCATCATGTCAGAACGCTCCGGCGCTGGACTGCCCCTCGTGGCTTTCCGCTTCCGCACTCCCCAGGAGGGTGGCGACGAGGACCGCCATTACGACGAGTTCGCCCTGGCCCATCACCTTCGCTCGCGCGGTTGGGTCGTTCCCGCCTACACAATGGCCCCCAACTCCAATGTCAAGATGCTGCGCGTCGTCGTGCGAGAAGACTTCACCAAGACTCGCTGCGACTCTCTCATCAGCGACGTCACTCTCTGCCTCGGCCTTCTCGACGAGACTGACCGAGAAAGTATCAAGAAGCGAGAAGAGTACATCAAGAAGCACATCACAACTTTGGGCAAGGGCAAGCACGCTCACCCCTCGTACGCGGTTAGTACACTTTGCACCCATACTTCTAATAGGATTTTCACTAACTCATTCCAGAACGAGACACATTCTCTGCAGGGAAAGACAGGCAAGACTCATGCTATCTGCTAAAGGAATAGATGGATTGATCACTCACTGGCATTGGCGTCACACGGTGTGTTTTGGGAATATTTGGAGTCTTGTTCATACAGGCCCTTGATGACTTGATTTTTGGATAAGACCGCAAATGCATGGCGTATTTATTTTCGCACTTCGTTTCTCCTGCTCCTCGTGATGATTTATGCACGTCTTGTGATGGCGGGTGTTGCCAGAAGCGCTCGCGCATGTGAGCTTCCGGGTCAAGTGTATGACACAGCCACATAGTTACAAGTCAGGTGAAATCTATGCCCGGGATGTACACTGAGCCTTCTTATCCACCAACATGTGCGGATTTGAGCTAGTCACGCAACCACTTAAAACACTGCCAAGACGTAGAGACGGACGATGTAACTTACGGTTTGGATGATATGGCTATTCTGAGCTAAGTTTGGCATCTTCGTGCGGCATCCATAAGTAATGATGACGATGTCCGTCGCCTGATTAAGCAGTACTATGCCCAACACAGCAGGCACCCAAGGCGTGGTCGGGAGATCGCCAGGCTCAGCCACACCATGCAGAGCTATCGCTTCCTACCGAATCATCCACTCGGGGACCTACCTTAGCAAGGGTTAAGCAATGGGGCTGTGGAGTCCCTGGGGAGAGGGTGGGGGGAGATAGACAGTACTCGTGGAGAACTTATAGAGTAGAGGATTACATCATAGCGATTCCGATGTAGTGTCGCGTGAGCAATGTGGGGAGTCAGCGCGCTGATGCACTATGTCCTAACTTATATCTTAATGGTTACTTCCTATGAGTCCTGTCAGTTATCTCCTATCGATTTGACAGACAGAGATGGTTAGCTATGATCCTGGAGCAACTCGCTTAATCAACGCGGAAATGCCGACTCATAGACAGCGACCGTGGACAAGCCGCAGCAAGCCTATCTAGAATACGAATACAATATTAACGCATTTTTTTTTATAGATAAAACATGAATGGGGGGCGGGCAGGGCACGTCGATAAGCTATGTTGGCCAGCATCTTATGTAGGGCGTTGCAAGTTTACCACACAACACCTGCCAATCAGCCTGATGAACCTCCCATTAAATGACAGATCGTCCAACCAACAATCACATCAACGGCTAGGGCACTCTTCGATCGATAACATTCCTCCAACGTGCCAACGTGAAACGCTTCATGGTCCCCGAAAGGATTAATTCTCGTGTTCCCTGGGTGTCGGGGTTCACTGACCAGTCAGGTCCGCAGATTGGACCCCGATCAGTGAGGGATAGGAGTGCGGTCGTCCCAGTTTCCTCTACCCAGTATTAGTGAATTTCTTATCCCGCCGACAACCGAGAGACAAGGGGTGGCCTATTTTGGCTGATGTTGATCCTTCGCCGGGGTTGGTTGCTGCTAATTAGTAGACAGATAGGTTGAGGATGGTGCTTTGCAACGGCTGTGCTGGATGATGAACGATAGGCTTCAACATGAATTCAGCCTTGGATAAAGTTTAAGCGGTAGAAATGGCAGCGTGTTTAAACAAGGCGAAGCTGGTGTCCGTTTCGGCATCAAGATGCTGTATGTTGTCACACGACTTGCATTCCGCCCTCCACCACATCGTTTCATACGCCTTCTAGAAGGTCTCTACCCTGGTTCTCAGCTTCTGCAGTAATAACCATGCTTTGATCCTTCGAACTTGCCAACTTCTACTTTCGGTTAAAGACTGGGGGGGGGCGGGCATTGACGGTGACCTTGGCGATCCTCCAAGTTCATCCTGATGATAACTGCCGGGACGCTTCCTTGTCTTTTCGACGAGAGTTTATTCTTCAGATGTCCCAGGTGAAATGATCGTCTATAAGAGGAGAGAATCACCCAGCCGTTTAATCAAGACAACAGCAGCCAGAGACCTTGAATCTCAGCTGAGGTTTGTTGCCCAGCATGAAGACCTTTATTGCTCTGTTTCTCTTCAACTCCTTTCCTGGAATCTCAGCCGATGACTCGAACCCATTCGACGGTGTGTCGATCCTGCCACCGTCCGGTGCGATGCTGAGTATCTCAACGACGCGGGTGCTCACGCCTCCGACCGCTGGGCTGCGGCCGGTGCGGAATGGGCATTGGAGACAGCCAATGTCGACTGGGGATGGTACAAGGGAAGTGCCGGCGGCGATCGCCTCGGTTATTCTGAATTCGTTGGAAACGCTTTCAATTCCAAGGACTTGATGATCTGCCAGAATATGGGCGACGGCCCGTGTCAGAGCACTGTGACCTGCAGTGAGGTCAACCAACCAGCCGGGTATGAACGAGGATAGACGGAGGATCTTAAGTGACGCTCGTGCTAATTCTCTCCAGATTCCTGATTCTGAATTCCTTCGTCTCACTACACGTGGTAGGTCTCTCTGTAGTTCTTCAGCAGTCTTCTTGATACTGATTCAACTTCTTCCAGATGCACCGGAATGTCTGGGAAGGTCTCGAAAGCGCCATGAACGAGATGCAGAATTCGATGAGTCTTTTCCAACAGACCTTTTCGCCAGCGGCAACACCGCCGAAATCTTCC
Organism: Ilyonectria mors-panacis; assembly: GCA_002991585.1. Taxonomy (NCBI): domain Eukaryota; kingdom Fungi; phylum Ascomycota; class Sordariomycetes; order Hypocreales; family Nectriaceae; genus Ilyonectria; species Ilyonectria mors-panacis. The sequence goes on from PPHJ01000018.1 coordinate 1,620,041, forward strand.
GGATGGCTCTCGGATCTCATCACCGTCTTCCAGTTTGCTGTCGGCATTGGGTCCGCATACATATGGAATATTGGTGAGTGTCCCGCTATCACCCCTGAGACGAGGAATCAATAGCCCTAACAATTTCAATCAGCCATCAAGGAAGCCCAACTTATTGCGAACGCCGGCTATCATGCAGTTGCCCAAGAATCTGCGAACGGTGCCATCGGCATGGCGTTCACTATAGGGAAAAACCATCTTCCCACAGCTACGTAAGTTGACGCTGACCGTCCAAAACATTCCATGGAAGGATTCTAAGACAATGCTTCAGCGCTCCAGAAATCCAGAACGACCTCACCCTCTCAATGGGGATCCTCTTCGAAGCTTGGATCGACGCTGAGACCGACTTCTTGAATCAGCTCTTCTCTGGTACTACTGAGGCTCTTGCCATTCTACAGGGTCTAGTGAAGGACGGCATATCTCTTGAACTGACTCGACACCTCGACCTTGGTACCTTTGTGGAGGAGGCTCAGAAAATCGTCTACTCGCAGCTCCTCCCAATTGCCTGGAAGGCTAGTTCCAAGCAAGAAAAGAAATGGCCGTATAAGATGCAACCGATGATCCTGTGAGTATGAACTGCACTGGTGGCTTTCGGTTGGTTGCTAAGACAGATGGATAGGATGGAGCCAGCTGACTGTGTCACCTCTGGCGACGGGTTACCCGATTACATATCCTGGGATAATGCAGCTAACATGTCAGTCTGCTACGACGGACACACGTTCTTCCTCGGATTCCCAACCTGGAAAGGAGAAGTAGGCGACTTCTATCCCCTCCGGGTGGAACAAACGGCGATCTTGATGGCAAGCAATGGGGCGGCCTTACTATCGAGGACATGGTCATCAGGTATGTCCTTGCTTGCAGGTCTTTGTACACCAGTAACAGTTGTCTAACTTCCATTCCAAAAGCGCCTACGAAGGCTGGCGTCTGAACGGCGGCAAGATGGGCTACGAAATCCCGGACAGCTCCAAGGTCATCGACGGAGCGGGCACCGAGGGCGGCCTCATTCTGGAAAACGGCATTCGCACACCGGGCTTCATCAACCTGCCGATTTGCACCAGGCGGAGGTCTCGGGAAGCGGTGGGAGAGTTCATAGGGAAAGATGCCACTCGCATGGTTCTCCCCGGCGACGACCTTGAGGATATGCCCTGTGGGGATGGCTCCTTGATGGAGGATGAGAGGGGAGATTGGGGGTTTTAGTGAAATATGGTTGAATGATTTTGGCTCTTCTGCTACGTCCAAGAAACGATGCAATCCTCCATCGAAACCCCCATATGGGGCGCGTTTACACGCCCATGAAAGTATGAAGATGCCGTGGATCAACCATTATCTCACGCAATCCATGAGTCTCCAACTCACTCCTCAATCATACCACCTAGAATATGTCCATCCGGCCAGGTCTTTGCGCCTTGCTTATCAATAAACCCATCCTTTCCTTGTTTGCTTGGTAGCCAGTCCTTTTCGGGACGGCAGATTTTGGTCCCGCGCCACCACGCCCTCCCATACATTTTGTTCGACTTCGCCATGAACACCCACGCGGCGCCATCCGCACCGCAGGTCTTGTTGAAGACGGCCTCAGCCGCGTTGTACTCTCCCTCGCTGCACCACTTGTTCCCTTCGTGGCTTTTTGTGTTGCAAACGAAAACGGCCACCTTGCCGTGCAGGGACATCTCGATGTGAGCCTGGTGGAAATTATACAATGAGCAGTAGTTGAGGAGGCTCTGCTTGGAGGCCGCGTGGTCGGCAGGGTCCAGGGGGTAAGGGATCTTGTGATAGCAGCCCGTGTGGGTGATGTGCAGTGGGAGCTTCGACTGAGTGTGGTGCGTGTCGAGGTTGACTTCTGATATGGCGGCTGGCGTAACGTTCTCGTCGACGACAATGTTATACTCGCCCGTGCCGCTGTGTAGGCCCCTCGAGACCGGACTCCAGCGCTTGACAACGGGATTGAAGCGGCGGACGAGAGGCTCTGTGTCGGGAGTGTCTGCGTAGGTGATGCGGTAGTCGCCATCAGGCAGGTTGTGTGGTACTTGGAAGGCAGATGCTCCTGCGTAGAGCAGACAGAAGATAATGAGAGCCCGCATCTTGAATAATGAATCCCCTGTATACTTGTGTATGAAGGGAAGTTTGATGTGTCCTGGGGAGTGTCAGTGTGTGAAGAGGAAACGTTGACGGGGAATTCTGATGCGCACACTTTTACTTGAGAACCTTGAAGCACCTTGATCGATACCCTTCAGGGTTGAGCTCAAGAAGAAAGAATTTTTGGGTTTCAAGAGGCATAATCCTCACCGGGGAGTGTTATCACAGAACGGGTAGAACGGGTCAAAGAACTATAAAGGTATTTGGTCTGAAATTCACATCTAAATCGCTTTTCATCTCACCCTAAATCAAGGTCACATCCATGCCCCTACCCCATCACACGTAAAGTAAACAAAAACTCCGCACATAGATCCAACTAATCCTAGAGACGTACTCATCGCGTAGCCGCAATGGAAGCGTCAAGAATATCCAGGCCCTTGTTGATCTCCTCGTCGGTGATGGTCAGGCTGGGCACGAATCGCAGGACGTTGGTGCCGGCGGTGATGATGAGAAGGCCTCGCTCACGGGCGGCCTTGATAATGGGTGAAGGGTCCTCGGAGATCTGAAGACCCAGGATCAGGCCACGGCCACGGGTCTCCTTGACGAGATCGGGGTACTTGGCCTGTAGCTGAGTGAAGCGCTCCTGGAAGACCTTGGACTTGGCCAGAACATCATCCTTGATGCTCTTGTCGGAGAGGCGGCCGACAATGTAGTGAGCCAGGCGGCAGGCCAAGGGGTTGCCGCCGAAAGTGGTGCCGTGGTCACCAACCTTCATCTTGTCTGACACATCCTGGGTGACGATAACAGCGCCAATAGGGAAGCCGTTGCCCAGGGCCTTGGCAGTGGTGAGGATGTCAGGGTGAGCCTCCTTGGGGAGGTTGCCGTGGGCCCAGAAAGTGCCAGTTCGGGACAGACCGCACTGAATCTCGTCGTAGATCAGAACGGCGCCGACCTCTCGACATCGCTTGGCCAGGGCAACAAGGAACTCGTCAGTGGCGGCAATAAGACCGCCCTCGCCCTGGATCGGCTCAACAATGACACCGCAGGTCTTGTCCGTTACAAGGTCGTTGATGGCAGCAACGTCGTTGTAGGTGCCGACCTTAAAGCCAGGAACCATGGGCGCAAAGGGCTTCTGGTACTTGGGGTTGGGAGTGGCCGACAGACTGCCCATGGTGCGGCCGTGGAAGCCGTTCTGGAACGAGACAATCTCGAACTTGTCACCCGAGGGATCGACGATCTTGCCGGCCTTTCGGGCGAACTTGATAGCGGCCTCGTTGGCCTCGGATCCAGAGTTGCACACGAAGACGGAGGCGGCGTTGTGCATGGCGCCCGACTCGAGCGTCTTCTCAACCAGCAACTTAGACAGAGCACCAGTCCAGGGGTTGTAGTACAAGTTGGAAGCGTGGACAAGTTCCTTGGCCTAGAAAATATTCTCGTTAATATCACCACGTATAGCCGCCATCTGATAAGGGGGTTTCCAAACTCACCTGCTCAGCTAGGAGCCGAGTAAACTCGGGATCGCAGTGACCGAGGCCGTTGACGGCGATGCCCGCAGTGAAGTCGAGGTACTTGCGGTCCTCAACATCCCACAACCACGAACCCTCGCCCTTGACGAAGACCGGAGGCGGCCGCGCGTACGTCGCGACCATGTACGGAGCATGCTCCTCGACGATGGCGGCGCTGCGGGATCCCGGCGACGGATCGGCGTTCGGCAACGAAGCAAGGCCGCGACGGGCGATTCGGGGACGGGCGATGGCGCCGGCGCTGGCCAGAGTTGTCAATCGGCATCGGAGAGGGAGTCGCAGGGCCATGGCTTCAGGAGCGTATCGTCGCGCAACGGACTTGTCTTGGTTGAGAGAGATGTGAAAGTGAGGGCGTGCGGGAGAGACTGTGCAAGTGGGCGGGTTTCCAGCTGGAGGGGCGAGAATTATTTATTGTTATCGATAACACTCCGCTATCGCAGTTGGTGCGTCACCTAAATATACACCACGCCCTTGCTTGCGCATGCACTGGAAGAGTCACTTGTAATTACCTCATTCAAGCCTCGACTTCAACTAAATCAAGGGCTTTGCAAGGATTCAATTGACTCATTACCTGATAGATTCGGCGGGCAACATATGTTGAGTCAAACTAGGAGTTAGCTCCGCTGTCTCAAAACCCCCACGTCATGCTATCCCAACTGCATTGGGCTGAGGATGCATATATCGCCTTTCTAAACGGGCTGAGTAGTTATCATGAGCACGAACTGGAACATTTAATAACCTCATAAACCGGTGACCATCTGCAGCACATATTCTCTTGCCAGCCCCAGGGCCAGTGCTGTACCCTCAAATATCTCGTAGCATGCATTGAATCTTACTTCAGCTCTCACAGGTATTGAAGCCATCAGGGACAGCCTGACTAGCTCTGTTCTCTCACTATGCTCCCGCGGTGAGTGGCGTCAGGGCTGGAACGTCACGAGCGGACGAATAAACAGTGACCAGCCACCGTGGTGGTTTAGAGCAGCCTGCATGACGCCCATGACGTCCGGTGGGCCTATGAGCTTGCGGGCGCAGCTTCAAATGGGTCCGTGGTGAATAACTTGGCGAACACAGACAGTGAGACTCTTCATCGGAGGACGCTCATCAACTTAATTGTGTCCAATATTCAAAGTACATGCGGTAGTATACAACCAACGGCCTTGGCCAATGGTCTCCCAAAACACCTCCCGTCTAACATAGGCCCGCTACTCTGTCAACCTTCTCGACCCAGTTGGTCAACTGCCGATCACTCCACCGCGAATCTGCATCTTTTGCTCGTGGTTCGGCCTCCCATATAGGAATGGAATCAAACTGGCAGTCATATGTCAGGGTCGCGGAACCCACAAACATGTCAAGTCGCATATAGTGCCCAGACCTCGAGTGCCATGGTTGATCTTGTTGCCTCATCATCTCAGCCCGGAAAAATACCCAGAAAAATACCAGCTCCAAATCTTGATCAAACTGCGCTGTAACCTCCGCGACTGCCCGTCCCCTGCACGGTGTTCAAGACTCGACGAACCCAATCCTTCAGTAGATACGGGACGTCGCGAATGCTATCGCTGTGAGGTAGGAGATCCCAGCCCCGAGCTCCGTAGCGGTTGTAGTTCAACCAGCTGGAAAACACCAAGTAGGCAGCGATACCGAGAAACGCGCTGATCTCCTGTTAGTGTGCTGTCACCAGAAGAGTCAAAGGAGAACTTACATAATGATGAACCAAGTGAAGAAGCCCCAAGAGCCCTTCTCGCCACCATCATCGCCACTGCCATTGTCGTCTCGGCTCTCACAAGCGTACTGGGTGTACCATGTCAAGCGCAGAACATCGGCGTCCTTCTCCGCCGTGAAGCTCTCCCAGATCAGAGACGCGTCCTTGTTCTTCATCTGGTGCTCCTTCTCTTCGTCCGTATCACCTTCCTTGTTGTCATCGCCATCTTTGTCATCGCCCTCCTTGCCCTTATCGCCGTCGTCCTTCTTGTCACCATCCTCCTTCTTCTCCTCGTCGCGGAGACGGAACTTCTTCGCGTCGTACTTATCCTCCGCGTCCCACTCTCCCTCAGTGCCTGTCTTATTGCGATCGCAGATAAACTCGACAATGGCCCTCTGTTCTCGGACCGACGTGGACGGTTGTCCAATGGGGTGGTGCTTGCCGCCCTTGAGGACCAATCGTAGACCTTCCTTCTGCGAGTCGGAGGTCGAGTCGCTCGTCTTGAGTCTCGTCACAGTATAGTCGAACTGCGAGCCGCCGGCATTCTCGAGGTTTCCGGCTATCGCGTTAATGTCCTCGATGGTATCGGTCTTCTCTTTAAGAAGTCGTTTGATCGCGCACACTAGAAATCGTCAGTCTTCGCCCAACCGACGCGATGAACGGTACCCACCTCTCGTGCCAGTCGGACACTGCTCATCTTTGCTGACCTTTCCGCTCTTTTTCAGCGGCCCGCAGACATCCAGAGTATATGTGGTGTTGTAGTGCCTAGGAGGACTAGGTTGGTACAAAGTCGTGACCACAGAGTGCGGTCCGCGCAGCTTTGACAGATCAAAGCTGTGGCCATCGACCCGGATGTTTTCACATGTCAATGTCATTCCACCCAGCACTGGCGCGACCAGCAGGGGAAGCAGAAGTGCTGATAATTGCGGCGGCGGATACATCGAGAGGAGCTGGCGAAGTAACGACGGGAGGGCGATAAGGTCGTTGGCTGTCACAGCCGGGGCAAGGAGCGAGGCGGATAAGGTGGAATCGTAGAGGGAGCGCGATATTAAGAGGATGAGCCTGGTGCTTCGGGAGGGCTTGTCTTGTGCCGTCAACGCGGTGCGTGATGAAATGGTCACGTTTGCCTCGAGCTATCGCGGGTTCGGGTGGACATGACCAAGCTCCCTGACCAGTCGGTTGTGTCATCATGCACCAGCGCTCCATCTGCGCACGTGACCCTTCACAAGCCACACCCGGATACCTCTATGTCAACCAACACGACTCGCAAGGACGCACTTTAGAAGCAAGATATGGCAATTGGACCATGGCGATTCCTGATACGGCTTGTTCATATGATACACTTGATTCCCAGTCTGAGTCCTCAACACCATGCATGACCGTTGACGCTTCACTTCGACATTAATGACCAAAACCCACCCCCAAGAAAACGCATCCGTAAGATATCCCTGTCCTGACTCGAAAGAATTCCGCGGGGTATAAAGCAACCATGCCCAAACTCGAAACAAACGTAAAATCACGAAAAGCTGTCGTCTCCTAAACTCCAAGCTCCCATCCCTGCCAGTTGTCTATCGTTCCATCCAGTCCGAGCTCACTCTCGCTATCCTCAACGAGCGAGCTCACATCCCCTGGTGGCCCATCATTCCATTCATCCCTTGTTGCTGTTGCATTTGCTGCTGCATTTGCGCCTGCATCTGTTGTTGTTGCATTTGCTGTTGCTGCTGCTGTTGCATCAACATTTGCTGCTGCGCCCTACGCTGAGCCAAGTTCTGCTGGAAGAGGTGTGAAGCCTGTGTGAGCGAAGTTTGTTTAACCTTTTCCATAATTTCTTGCGGAATCCGTTCCAGCCCTCCGTGCTTAGCCGCAAGGGGTTTGTAACATCTTCTGATACAAGACACGTGCCTGGTTATGGATCTGGACTTGCACAGGGTTGACACCCTGCTGCGGTTGCTGCTGAGGTTGCTGTTGCTGCTGAGGTTGTTGTTGCTGCTGTACTTGTTGCTGCTGCTGCACTTGTTGTTGCTGCTGCTGCATTGCGGCCAGAGCTTGAAGGTTCATGTTATTACCATTCACCATCTGGCCGCTGACTTGGCGTTGCATAGGGTTGCCCATCTGGCCGCCCATTTGATTCATTCGCGCTGCCATTTGCTGCTGTAGCTGAGCTTGCATCTGTGGCGTCATCTGGCGCATTTGACTCCCTTGCATGTTCTGAAGCTGCTGAGCATACTGTTGCGCGAGTTGTTGCTGCTGGGTCATCATGCCGCCTTGTTGTTGCTGCTGCTGTTGCTGTTGATGCTGCTGTTGCTGTTGTTGTTGATGCTGCTGCTGTTGCTGTTGTAGCAGCATCTGTCGTTGCATCATCTGCATCATCTGCTGCTGCTGCTGAGGTGACATGGCTTGACCATTCATGTTGCCATTAGCAACGCCATTCTGCATCGCAGCCATTTGCTGTTGCTGTTGCTGCTGTGCAATAGCTCGTTGCTGAGCCGCCATTTGAGCAATGACTTGTGGGTTCGCCTGGTTCATAGCCTGGCTGTTCATCATCATTGCCTGTGCTTGTCCCATCTGCGAGTTCTGGGCCATCATGTTAGGAGGCGGGCTGGCCTGGGTCATGCGAGGGGTCGCGATCATTGCGGGCCGGTTAATTGGAGTGCCATGCGGTATGTTGGGAGTTGAATGTGGCATCCGCGGCGTTCCAGAAGGATGGCTTTGCTGACTTCCACGAGACGACATGTTGTGAGCCATAGGGACCGACATAGGGTGGTTCTGAACCACCGAAGAAGGTCGAGGAGGACTGGCTGCCATGCCCGAGTTCGTTTGCTGCATTGGAACGCTACCCACCATAGGCGAGGACATGTTCTGAGGGGTTCCTTGTCTGGCCACGGGCGAAGAGGCAGGGGGTTGGGAGATTTGAGCCTGGAACCGCGGCTGCGCCTGGACAGGCATGACGTTGGCCACGGGAGTAGGCGTGCTAGTTGCTCCATTTGTCATGTTGTTCGCCATTGCTCCATTCTGGGTAGGATGGGCGTGCTGTGGCTGAGCCATGGGAGGTCTCTGAATGTTCTGGTTGCTTGGTGTAGCTGCGGCCGCACGAGCTTGCCGTTGGGCTTCAGCTTGTCGCTGGGCTGCCTCTCTTGCTGCGGCTGCCTCTCGCCGCGTTCGCTCTTGGTCCGCTGCCTGTTGTCTTTGGGCTGCGAGCAGTGCCTCTTGCTGTTGTTGCTGCCTCTGTTGCTGCAACCTTCGGTCATTTTCTTGCTGCTTAATCTTCTCCTGCTCCTTCTTCTCGGCATGCTCGCGTTTGATATCCGCGATGACCTTGAAGCGCTCGAATCTGGGTTCGAATGTTGCCGCGCCAGTTTGAGCATCTCCATCAGTAGCCCCACCACTTTGGGCGCCTGCTGCGCTCGACGATAAACGTTCGTCCAAAACAAGCATGTATCGCTCTTGTTCTGCGGCGGCTGCTTCATCAGCTGCCACCTCAGCAACAGTCCTCTTGCGAGTCTGGGGTTGCGGCGGTGGTTCAGAGTGCTTGGGGTGTGCCATGGCCTCAAGGAGTGCAATGGTTTCTTCTGGGTTCTTCGTTGGCTCAAGCATTAGGGGCGCGTTCGTGGCCAAAAGGATTTGGCCTTCCACTTCGTGAATATTGCTCCCATCCACTTCCATCTTCTCTCGCTTCTGGCGCTTCGCTGGTGGTGGCATGTTCGCGGTAGTTGGTGTCGGCGGGACCAGAGATATCGGGGTCGAAGGTGGGACCAGTCCTAGGGCGTCGTTTGCTCCCCTTGGAGTCGATGCCTTGATGAGAAGATCCATCTGCAGGCTTTCGGGAGTTGGATGCAAGACAACGGTAAAAATTCTAGGCGTTGTAGAGCCTTTGCCCTTTTGGCCGTCGGAAGTGCCGGGTGGTGCTGGTAGATTCTCCTTATCCTTCTCTTCTGTGCTCTTATCCTTTGGTTCCTCTTCCACTTTGACGGAACCATCCGGGTTTGTCACACATTCTTTGGGGAATGGGACATAAGGGGAAGGAGTCAAGTACTGATTGTAGTTGTGGATCGATGAAGCGACCACAGTGCTGGTTGTTGAAGCCGGCCGCGTATCCTTTATCTCGGTAGCGGATTTATGATCGTGGACTTGAACGATAAGACAGCCATCATAGAATGGCACTCCGCCCTCTGTAAAGTATGCAAGAAGGTCGTGTGGAACGGTGCGACTCCTCACGTGGTCGAGGAAGAGTCTCATCGGCGACTTGTAAGGGAACATGCCGTCCTGTTTGTCGAATCTGAAGTGGGTAGCGTGCATGTGGACGATGAGGGACGGAGGGCGGCCGGCATGTTTCTTCAAAATATAGGAATCGGTGACAACTAGGAGATATTAGACTGCTTGTTCATAACTGAACCTCGATTCGAGGGCCATACCATATGGCGGGGGCTCCCGATCGTGCGATGACATATCGCCCACGAGAGATGCCGAGCGAAGCCCAGCGCTATTCCTCGAGTTCCTACCGAGAATCTGAGATGACGTTTCCCGGCGTGCTCGATTGACGGGTCGCACGGTTGACGCGGTTATTGCCCGCTCGCTAGCGGAATGGGGGGGTTGCTTCGCACTCAATGGTGGCTTCTTGGCGGACATTAAGGGAGAAGGCGAGTTCTTCGCGGAGGGAGTCACTCCATTTGTCTGGATCCCCGGGGGGATGGGGCGTTTGATCTTGTTGGTGGCATTGTGATGGACAACTGGTCCGACCGGCGCCATGATTGCGGCGTCGCGCTGCGCGGCTGGCGCAGCAACAGTGATGTGTATTTGAGCCTCTCTATCCGCTCGATGTCAATCAAACCACCACCTCAGGGCGCAAACATCGATATCAACTTCGCAATGACGCGACGCGGGGGTTGAGGTCGGGTCGAGATGGGCGTGGGTTGCGTTGGTCGCACGTCACTCGGAGTGACAATGCGGAGATGGCCGAGGGGCTTCGGGTCGCGGGTCGCGGGTCGCGGGTCGCGGATCGTTTAGCACTGCGCGGGTCGGGAAAGAAAGAAATAATACATGGACAATATCAGAATGATTGAAACGAGAGATCCTGGGTTATGAGAAGATCGCGCGATGGGCTGCGAGTTGGACGTCGTTTGATGCTGTTTGTCCAGTGTCGCCGCATCACGGGTGCGGCTCCTGGCCTGAGTGCTGACGCTTTGGGCAAGATCACGTGAGCGCATCAAGGTTGTGAGACGGGCTTTGAGCTGTACCATCCAGCATGAGAACTGAAAATGAGTCGAGAAAAAGCTAAACAAGAGACATTCGTGTTGTAACAATGATCATTTTTACATTAATTGATAGTCCATCTGTAGCAGGGGTAATCATTACCACAGCGCAAGCCACTTCTTTCCCGAGGCACTGCACGCGCAGGCGAACGCTCACGAGCTGTCAACTGCGAACTCCAAACTATCATATTATGCAGAGATTGGCCTGGAGGAGACAATCACGGGAGTCAAGGTCCTCGAGCGTTATAATTCGGCGACAGCACTTACATCTTATTCACACAGACGATTAAGAGTTGGCGCAGTCACAAGGAGATACTCCTAACTATTGAGCAAAGCAAACCTCAGGCACCGAACCCGTATTTCCAAATGTGCTACTCATATACGAAATATCAGCTTCATGGTATCTTCCGCCAGATTCGTCAAAGCCACAACGGCCTTCACTCCTGGCCCTGGACCCGGCGCGTCCAGTCGTCATTCACGCGCATTCCGTCCACAACAACAATCCCTCGGCCTCGGCCAACTCGTTCTGTTCGCTGCCACCATACTTCAGTCTTCGTTGCCCTCTCGGCTTCCGACTCACTATCCGCGAGACCTCCAGAACCGCCATCAGCTCCAACGACGAGGATGACGTCATGGCGAAGCCAGGTCTGGAGGTTCGTGATGATGCTACCTTCCTCGCCAGACAGCGATTCCTGAAGGTAGATCACCTCGGGCTGGAGATGGCGAAGGATATGCACGTGGCCGTTGGGAGTAGTGAAGGGAAGAACCATAGTTTCCTTCTCCACCAGTCCCAAGGCCTCAGAGTACACGGAGTTGAACAAGGGGCTCGACGAAGCGCTGGAAATCGTAAGCGAAGATCCTGGTCCACAGGATCAAGGGTACTTACAGTGGGTTCTTGGACTCCTCGCCAGGTGTAACTTGATCGTGACCAATGTTAGAAAATGAAGAGCTCAGCGACGGAGGCGGAAGGTTACTCGTAGCAGTATCCGTTGTCGTATCCTTCAAAGCTGGAGCGTAAATCAAAACAAACAACTTGATATGGGAGAAATCATTGTGACGGGGAATGTGCGACAGGATAGACTACATTGTCGCGTCAGTAAGGAACGTAATTGGTATGTCGCTTATCAATGGCGCTTACCGCGTGCTCGTGGAATCCATCTTCATCTTCAAAGGACGATTGCGCATCGGCAGAGACAACAATGGCAACAGTCTTGCGCTTCTTGCCACCGCTGATGGCAGATGGGGATGCTGGCGCGGGCGGCTGGCGCTCCTGCTCCTCTTTCGCGTCGGCCTCTTCGGACCAAGGGTTACTCTCGCCACTGTAGGGGCTCTTGTCCTCTTCGCGAATTGAGGCCAGGGCTTTGCCCATAGCTGCGCTAGCTGCTGCGACACCTGCTGCAACCGTCTTGCCAGTCGAATCAAAGAACTGCTGCGGGCTGGGAGTTCGTCGCAGTGCGCCTCGGAAGCCCCATCCGGATCCAGCAGCCTCCTCTTCTCCTGGCGCTATCCCTTGGCCTTGTTCATCTGGTCGCGGTGGCTTCTCGGGCCCAATATCTCTCGAGCCTTGAGCTCGATTATCCGCGCCGTAATCCGCGTTCGCGTAGTCGAGACCTGACACATGTTCGGCTTCCTCATCTTCGTCCTTTCGCTGGCTCCATACCCAAGCCGCGACACCCACGGTCGCAACCGTGAGGGTAACAGCAAGCGGAACCCAGTGGCTCCAAACTCCTCGTCGCGAACGCGACGATCCGTGGTCGGGCGACATTTACGCAACGCGCTGTCGCATCGCTATGCGGAGGGGATGGCGCCGGCGGCAGCGGGCGGCGGTAGGCGGAATGGCCTCGTCGAGTCGTCGAAATGATGAGTTGCGATCGTATCTTTGATTGCGCCTGAGTATCCGAAACAGGCTGCGTCGCTATGTTGAGATGATAATCCTGTGGCTAGATTCGGCTCGTCGTTGAGTCGCGGTGGCTGGTATCACCAACATCAACAACAAGGTGGAGCTGAGGCATCCCCCCCCCCCCAGCAACCTAGTCAGCACCCGAGGTCCGATGTCAGCTCAGGGGCTGATTGGCATAGCGGCTGGAGTTTAGAATATCCGCGCCGAGGTGGAGCGCGCCCAGTAACACGTGAATGGCGAATGAGAACAGGCCGAGCTGTGGCTAGTGACATGCATCAGCCACATGTGGGACATCTTCTTTTCCAATGTCTTGGCAGTCATTTTGTGGTGACTCTTCGCATTCAAGTCTATGAAAACGACTCAACGAGTGCCTGCAAGCCCTGCATCCAAGCCCCAGCTGTTCTGCTCAACCTCTGCGCTCTTTTCTTGCGTTCTTGAGAACTTCTATGGGGGCTCACCTACGTCACATCCACGGTTTCGGTTTCACTCGTCGCCATGCCCCACGCTGTGTCGATGCCCTCAACCGGGCTCCAAGCCCTCATCCTTTGCGGGCCGGGGTCGTCCTTCCCGACCTTCACCTCCAATCCCGATGAGAACCCCAAGGCCCTTCTGCCGATTGCCAATCGGCCCATGGTCTGGTATCCCATCGACTTCTGCTACCGAATGGGAGTTACGAGTGAGTCAACCCCGCCAACACCCACCCTAGACCATCAGTTGGAGACCGTTCCGCTGGGTTTGGGCTTTGCAATATCCCACATTTCGAACCACTGCCAATGCCACCTTTTTCCCTCGACATTATTAAGGTGGTTTTGTTGCTGGGGCCTGGTTGCAAGCTAAGGGCGATGTAGATATTCCCGAACTAACTTTTAATAGCCATCACATTGATTTGTCCTCCGACAGCCTCAGCAGCTATCACAACCGCACTAAACACCAACCCTTTCCTGACTGGACTGCCCTTACCCCGGCCTGATATTCTAGCCCCCGGGGATCTTAATCAGAACACCGGCACCGCTGATATTCTGCGGCTACCAGAGGTCAGAGAGTTGGTTACGGGCGACTTCATCGTCCTCCCATGTGATCTAGTCTGTGAACTTGGAGGAGAGAAGCTTTTGCAGTCTTGGATGGTCAAGTCGGCCAGTCTCACAGACTTGCTGGGCACTGCTAGGCTGTCCAACGGGCATCGATCCCTCCACAGCGGAGGACTTGGAGTGTGGTATAACTCAAAAGCGACCACGCCTGTCAAGAAAGAGAACACTGACTTCATTGCAACAACACCCTTACCATCATCCCCTGTCACTCCTCCGAAGGGCTCCCTCTTCCAGAACCTCTCCAAGGTCGTCTACTCCATGCCCACGGACTCCCTAAACGACCTCACAGAGGACAGGAAAGGTCTCCCTCTCCGGCACAGTCTCCTAAGAGCGCACTCTCGCATCCGAATGTTCACCAACCACCGGGATGCGCACATCTACATCTTCCCTCAATGGATTTTGGACTTCGTCAAGGAGAATGATCGCCTCGAAAGCATCGGCGAGGACGTGATCGGATGGTGGGCGAAGGCTGGCTGGCAGTCGGGCCTGGCCGAGAAGCTCCATATGCGAACAGTCTGCGGGCATGGCAGGGTGGAAGACGAGACGGAAACCCCTCTCGACGGAACTGTGTCACCTGGAGAACCCAGCACTGGAATATCCTCAACGAAAGCTTTGTCCGGCGCCAGCGCGAACGAGAGCACAGAGTCGGACGCGTCAGAGGAGACTAAGTCCTCGCCAACAAAATCATCCCAGTTTGAAGTGCCGCCAATCATTGCCTATATCCACTCAGGCGAAGCTACTGCACCACTCATTCGCCGCGTCGATACGGCACAGCTGCTCCTCGCCATCTCACTGCAGCTTGCCAAACTACCATCTCTTGAAGAGTCTGGTATCGAGGGAGCATCACCTTTCGCTCATGCAAGGAAGGTTGCTTATCCGGAGGGTGTAAAACCTCGTACTACCATTACGAAGCAAGATAGTCTCATTGCCGAGAACGTCACCGTTGAAGAGAAGACATCCATCAAGGAGTGTGTTGTGGGGGCCAACTCTCAGATCAACGAGGGTGCCAAGTTATCCCAATGCCTCTTGATGGAAGGAGTCACTATTGGCAAGGGTTGCAAGCTGACACGATGCATTTTGGGAAAGAGATGCGTTATCGGCGACAACTCTGTCTTGACCGATTGCGAGGTGCAAGAAAATCTCCTTGTGGAAGCCCGAAGTACGTACTATCCTCTACTGTCTGACTGTGTATCCAACTAATTGCCTATTTTCTTTCTAGCCGAGGATAAGGATAACAAACTCATGAGCTCTGAAGGTTTAGAGGCTACGGAGGCGGAGATGGACGAGGTACTCCAGGACCTAGACAACGAAGCCGCGACTGAGGAGGCAGTCATGGATTAACGTTCGACTTGAACGCATAGTATTGGTCAATCATGCTAGTTGTCTCCGAAGCCACCCCACGAACGTTGCAGTCTTCTCATTGCCTGGGCACCGATGGCAGTTGTCGCTATAAGCGGATGCGGGCACTTGTGCTGCGATCTGATGTTGTATCGCACTTACAGCCTATCACCTCACACCACATTCTTGTCTTGTGCGGGGATCCCGGTCCAGCGGGAGTGGGAGGCTGCATGATAGACTTGCCACTGAGTTGAACAGAGCTGAGAACCCAATGCATATGCACGTTTCCGGTATCACACCACTATGTCGCTCGCCCAATCTTCCATCCCGGAGCGTTTTCTCGGCTCTTCGACCCCTTGGACGTCTGGGCCGGGATGGACCACGTAGTCGGTGGATCATTCCGAACCACCATCTGGGTACGTCGTGTGAAGACCTTGTGCGACTCACCTCGAGGTAACATAGATGGCGACTTCAGGAGTTAACGGGATTGATATACCCAACATGGGAGGGACCTTGTGAGATGCGGGTAATACCAAGTTCTATCAAGGCTGCAGTGGTTGACAGCGATGCCCCCTGCTGTCAATGGGCGCGCATTGACCAGACCAACCTTCCCCGGATTTCCTCCCCAATACGATAATCAGAGAACAACACATAGCAACAGTTCATTACCAAACATTGCAGACAAAGACAACGTGTTAATTAATTCGCTAGATCCTTCCGCATGAACACATTAACGCTGAATTATCCGAGGCGACCGAGGGTAAAGTGGGGATGCCCAAAGCCCTATGAAGTCATGCTGGAATTTCCCCCAATAGTGACAGTCCTAAAATCTCCATCTACGCACACAATCATCCCGAGATACGCGTGCACGCGGGATGTGACAGCTGAGTGTGCCCCGTCACCGTGAGCGGGAGGCCACCGGTGTCCAGGGCCCGCATCTGAGGCCCCGAAATTCCCTGCGGCTTCAGACCGGTCAGCAGGGATCAAACCCAAGATGAAGGGGTTTTTTACTTACACCGGTCATTTCTGCGGCTTTGGTAGGTGAGGGTCGACGACTCTGTGGCTTTCGATCATGCACGTTTCCGATCTGTCTGATCGATTCGGGATAGCCATGTGCTTCTTGACCGGACAGTCGGGACCACGATCGCAATCTGTGACGAATTCTTGGTGGTCTGTCCTTCGGCAGGAGAAGGTGACTCTCCAGATGGTACACATTCTGTAGCTCGGACGCCCGGAACGACGTGAGAATGGCAGGCTTGCAGAGCAACACCTGGTTTGGGGGCCATGAACCTCATATTGTACTTATTCGCTTTCTAGTCCCTCCGCCGTCATACTAGATCATGCCAATCATATAGGCGAGCATCGATATGTAGGCTAACGCCATCGACGAACGATGTGTAGCTGTCGCTTGAAAGTTATTTACTCGGCATCCTGGGAGAACTGGGGAGGGGGGCTTCTCGCCTCGGAAAGAGGGGGTTGTGGATGAGGTTTCTCAAAACGCCTTGCCTGACATTGGATGCCTTACATGCAGGTTACCTCGATGGTTTTGTACTCAACGGGGAAGTGGGCATGCTTCCGGAAGGTGACGTGACTATTCCCTGACTTTTTCTACAAGCCGCGCACCCTCCTTCGAGCGCGATGCATGGTACATTGTATGAACAATCCTACCCACGTGTCTGCGGCAAGTCAGTCGAAACATCAGAAGAGACTGGAGATGTCAAAGAATGTCCTGACTGAAAATCGTCATTTCGATGACGGGATACATGCGTGATGATGGATGGGAAATGAACGATCGTGGGATACATTCATCAAAGCTACCCTACAGCGTATCCGGCTTGGACCTCCCCGAAATGGCATGAGAACGCGGTCTCCATGGAAGACTGGGGCATTATCGTGCTCAGTAAGCGTTGACAAAGGCGTACGTCAAGTGCGTCCGGAGCTAGGCCGTTGTCCCCCCTGGAAGAAGCTCAATTGATTTGTCCAGGTATCTGAGTTGATGCACAGTGACATTGCTCACCACTGTGACTGGGTGTACTGCAGAATCTGAGGTCACCAGAGACGCTACTAGAGATTGAGGGTGACCTGTCACTCGTTTACATTACTGGAATGGCTTCCTCCACGACTCATGTCGCCCACAAGCGAGGGTGGCGAGGGGGAAGATAGTATATCTGCGTCCATTTCATACATTCCGCACTGCTCGTAGTGCCTTAAGCGTGGCGTCCCACGGAATAGGAGAGCCGCGACCAAGACTGAGCCTGGTTTCTCACAATATGTGTTGTCTCCGACCACCAACGACTACGTAGGGACAAATTCAATAAGAGTTCGCAAACCAAGCCCCTTCGAATGTAGTGTAAACGTCACTCGTGCGTCCATTAGGAGCCTTTAAGCCGCGGAAGGCTCCGAGGTTCACGCACAACTGTGGCGGGAAGTCCACTTGACTACGTCCAGTAGTACAAAAGTACACAGATGCTGCACAGCCTGGCACTGGCATGGCCGGTATGATAGACCGGGGGCTCGGCTGCGGGACCAGGGCAAGTGGATCGGCGAACGCAAAGAGCCCATACCGGACGCAACTAGCAACTAGCCGATACGGGTGGTGCCGTGTGACGTTAGCTCCGAGCCTACTTAGTCCCATTTCAATTATTAAATCCTGACCCAGCGGAGCCAAGATCTATGGGTGGAGAGCCTAATTGCCGGCGGCAGTTTGGGGGAGGACATAACGGGAAAGAAAACAATCCGTCATATCTCAACATGTTGCCGCTGCAAGCCCACGGCGATGGTTGCATTGAGCGAGCGGGCAGAAGGGACCGGGCTATGTCGCAGCGGAATCGAACGGAAGGGCGACCCTGGAGAACGCGACTAGACTGGTTGTATGTACCTGCTGTATTCTACTTGAAGCAAAGGCTACAGTAGCTTGGTAAGTTGTTGGTGCATACGCATCAGGTACAGTAGCACTAGGGTCGGATGTAGTAGGATGAATCTGGAAGGAAGGGAAGAGAGAGGTGAGCGGGATAGGGATAGGGATAGGGATAGAGAGAGGGATAAAAGAGAGGGGTAGAGAGAGAGGGAGCAACTGGGAGCGAGGGAGATGGCGAGGACGAGTGATGGAGAGGGATCCCGAAGCAATAGTCTTTGACAAGGAGGGAGCTTCCCGCTCAGAGGGACTGGCTAGGGATACTGGCTACAGAGCATGAGGCCTGGGGGGGAGACTCAGAAAGAGATTAAGCATAGTCATTCTCGCGGTGCCCTGAAGAAAGTCTACAGACAGCTGTAACGCCTCTTGGTCTCGCTGACCCATGAGGGACGAACAGCCCATTCAGAGCCATTCAGTGGGACAGACCCGCGATGTCTGGGACTCTAGGCAAACCCCTGTCCATCACAGAGCGCTAGCGTGGCGTGTTGGTGGGTGGGAAGAAGCAAATCCGGGCGTGGATGGCGCGCGCGCAGCTGGACACATCTGTCTGATTAGGCCCTCAACTTGGGATAGAGAGGTACTAGCGGGATGTGACTGATCACCTTGTAGGGCCGACCACCCTCGAGGCCAAGGCTGGGTTCGGCAAGCTGAGAGTCCGACGACTCATCACTCTGGAGATGGAGGAGGGGCGGAGGGAGAGTCCATAGAAAGTGAGAGACGCGGGGTGAGACTCGGCAGAGAAGACAGATCCATGATGACATTGTAGGGCGAAGAAGCAAGACGCGAGTGAAGGCCATCGGATGATGGCCGTTGAACCGTGGCACACGAGACATGACCAGTTACACAGAGTCGCTCGCGGGAGCTGCCCCCGAGCCTCTGCGGCTTCGGCTGCCTCTAAACCGTCATCCGCCGGAATAACCGGGGCTGCACGGAGATGACGGAAGGCCGCAAAGCCGTGACCAGGGGCGACCAGTGGGCGACCAGTGGGCGACTAGTTAGTTGTTGATGCCCGCCCGATAGTCGAGAACGGAAAAACCTCATGAATTCTCGAGGATCCGCTGAACGGCCGGACCGAGCAGCTACGAGGTTAGAGGCATGCCAGACCGAACGGGAGGTGGACTGGCCGGGTGGATGATGAACGGTGGATGCGAAATGCGAACATAGTGGCCTGCCAAGAGCCTCCGACGGATAGCCTCCGACGGATGGCGCACTGCGCATGGCGGATCATTCAGAGCGGTAGAGGCAGCGCGTGAGATTTACATTGGGGTTGCAGCGGCCTGGACATGGACTGTGCTTTGCCTTTGCTGCGCGGCAGATGTATTTACTAGCATCGTGATCTACCGGTACGTGCGTTGGTGGGTTTGGTGGATTCGGCGGTGCGGTGGTGGATGTGGACGCTGGGTAGTTGACTCCATTCAGGAATCACTGCCAGCAGCGAGGAACTAATGCCCTCTTTCTACCCAGGACGATAAACTACATGATATGTGGTGTAGTGCTGTAGCCCAAGTCAAAATAATCCACGGACGTCGCCTCGACCAAGCCAACGCAGCGTGTGGTGGATACAGTGGCGAGATCTTGTTATTGTCTTGTTCCATCTCATGTCTCATCAAAGGGGCGTGCAAAGCCGCGCAGACAACAGAGAACCGAAAACAGGCAACTGACAACAGAGGGAGATAGATCCTTGACCATGTTCCCTCCAACTCCACGCTCACACCCCCCGGTTCCGCCGTGGGCACGGTCTACAGTCCCCAGATCGCCCGGGACTGGCGTTATTTGTCACCATCACGACTCCGACGAGGGGAGGCCGTCGGGTCACGACTCGCGACTCACGACTCGCGACTCATTGGACCCGTGTCTAATTGCTTCTACGTCGTTTACAGTAGAGCCTCGCGTTAGTTCTCTGCCAAAGGAGCAGCACACGCGCAGAGATACTCGTATTTGCCGTCCAATAGCGCTTGTTGCGAGCGTGTTGAAGGGAAGCTCGCGATTGCTGGTAATCTGCTGGAGAGGAGGGATGGTACGAAAGCTGGCAAGGAAGTTTGACAGCTTCCGAAGGCGGAGGTACGTACCTTATGTACAGTGTAGCACAGTGCAATGGTATTTTTCCAGTAGAGAGCCCCAAGACTCTTATTCTCTAGTACTTAGGGGATGCACTCAACTTTAGTTCTTATTCTCCTGAAAGCGAGATTTCGCTCACTGTTAACCCAAAGTAAACTACACCATAATAACAATGAATAAATTTTAGGGGAAAGCTCCCATGAGGCCCAGATCGTACTGTGTGAGCGTCCGTACAGGGCAGGCCATCATTGGCTCAGCGCCCAAGCCACGCCCGGCCCGTGCTGCACCTACACGGTGCCCATACGGAGTACGACGCTGAGGCTCATTTTCTTTGATGTCCCAGGACTCTGGTCACGATCTTTGACTTACGCGCGACGCTAGATGCACAAACCAAGCCACACACTATCGACGACTGGGCTTTGACGCGCTAGGTCTCGCTTGGCATCATCTCGTCCTGCCTCGTCCTGCACCGCCTGTCACCTCTTCTCGGCGTCGCCTGGGCCCCGGAGTGGTCTGGCCTTCGTCTTTGTCACAACTGGACCTGCGCAGGGGCGGTCTGGACTGTGGAAGCACGAGAGACATCCCACAGACGCTGGGACAGGCACAGACGTTGTTCCCAGCTTCATCCTAGCTCTCATTATCCCGACAAACCAACGCTAGGCTCAGTTCCGAGGGCCCCAGGACCAACAGCGAAGTAACCTGTTTATGATGCGCCGTACTTCATTATCCGAGTGCTGGTATTACGCACCGGCCTGTTGAGCAAGCCGCGATCCGCAAGCCGCGATCCACAAGCCGCAATCCCCGAGGTCCACCTCGGAGTCCCAGACCCAACAATGGCGTAAGACGGTGACAGGACACAGACCAAGCGTTGAAGCTAACCGAGGGCGATCCCGTGCGTACCTTGGAGAGGCTCTAAATGATCTAAATTGAGCTGACAATCACTGGGAATCAATAGGATGGCGTAGTTGTATTGCCTGGTGCCGGAGGTATTGTTCTTTGTGGTTGCTATCCACATCCGCGCCCCGGTATATCCGGCCGGCCCCATCATGCGCGCCCGCGCTCCTCCTAGTGTTGGTTCGTGGTCAGCTTGGTTGGGTTTTGTTAGTGTCAGGCCACTGCCGTTCGTGTGTGTGTTCGTTTTGCCACTCTGATGTCATTCAAACCCGGCCTCATTTGTTGGAATGGCCGACAGAACCCATGTCCACGCGTGTTCTTGTGTTAAGCGAGGAATTAACATTTAGCATAGGAGAAACCGAGTCCGGAGCCGAAACGGCGCGACTGGCCCGTTGAAACTTGGAACCCGGGGAAACAAAACGTCATGCATCTCCTTGAGATGGCGATGTAACGTCGACGTCTTAGAAGACAACGGCCCTTCCGCTTTGAGCTATAACAATTGCGCGTCTCGTCCCAACTAGGACGCGCGACCTGATCGGTGACTCGGAAGACGACGAGCACAGTTTCCTACTCCGTACAGCCGACGCTCGAGAAACCTGGCGGGTCTCTCTCGTGCTCTCGCCTCGCGTTGTGTGAGACCTACACCGTATTCAAAACCTTGAGGTTTGCTTTTCCCACTAGGGCCAGACTGCTGTTCGTGCCCTTTGACAGACTTGCACAGATCCACATCTTCACCTGTTGCGAGGGCAATACCCTTCGCACCAGCTCACCCAGCCCTTCATCGGAGTCGGAAGGAGAGGGGGGACGGGGGACGGACGCGGATGAGGATGAGGATGAGGAATAGTTTGGCTCTAGGAGGTGGAACGGTGACATCTTGACGCGCGCTAGAGGTTCCAAGACACACGCGAACAAGACGCCGTGATGTCGCCCTCTGTGACGTCGCCTATTGTGCTGTCAGCTGTGATGTCGACCGCTAGCAAACTCAACTCATCTCATCTCACCAGCGTGCACACACTCTCAATCTTGCAAACTCACGCACATACGCACATTCTCACAATCGCACCATACTCACAGCTCTCGGATCCTCTCGGCGAGATAGTCTTGTCTCACCCAAGACGGACCTTTGGGCGGAGATTTGTCCCTGATCCCATTCCAGGACCTGTCCCATTCCTTGGGTCCATTACAGCTGGGGGCGAAGGCACTAGCAGGGCCCAGGCGATCTGGCGCCCACCCGAAGCCCCATCTCCATGGCGTTCCATGGGTTCCCTGGCCGTGGAGTGAGGGTGTGGACGTGAGGCTTGGGCGGCGCCATGTTGGCGTTTTTCCCAGGTGTGTGTGAGGTGTGAGGTGTGAGGTGTGAGGTGAGGCTGCGGAAGGCTGGCGTCATGCCTCGGCAGACCACCCCTTGGGGTCCCGTTCATGCAGGCACCCGATCTAGCATCTCGCTTTGGCGTGGATCATTCACCTGTGTTGGCTCTCTTGCTCGTCCCCTCGTCCCCGGCGTGTTTGCACCACGCCCCTCCATTGTGAATCTCACATTCGCTCTGGGGCCGTAGAAGTGGCCGCGTGGTGTGGCGATATACACCTGGATCTGGCGCCCCGGACATCGTCGGATACCACACCCCAGTCCCAACCGTCCTCCCCACGGACCGGACGCTACTAACGTGCGCGTCCAACGCAGGTGAGCAAGTCTAGCCACAGCTCTTTGTTCTTTTTTCAACTGCACGTTACTTTAGCGCCTGGCCATGCTTGAAGCCTGCCTTTTTGTTGGACCGACCGCCGGTGTGCGGGTGCCGGGGCCCCGGCTGTCAGCTCTCGACTCTCGAAATATTGTATAAACTAGCCGTGTCTTGATCAAAACCCACGGTGTCGAGGGGCCAGCGAAACATCCAGAGACTCCTGATACCTGCTAGCTCCTCCAAAATACCCATTTTTGCTGTATGCGAGCCATATTAGTCCACAGTGGAGATTGCGCCTCTCCCGCCCTGCCTGATCTGGCCCCATCGCGATAACCCATCGAACCCATTCCATTCTTGACCAGGGCTACACATCTGTCTCTCGGTCCCTTTCTATTAGCACCACCATACTCGAGATCTGTCGGGGGGTGGTTGATCTGCGCCTTTGATGTCTCAGGCCCGCCGGCATCCTGCTGCACTGTTCATTCCGCCTCGACGGTATATCTTCAAGGGGCGTCCGTCCTCGTGAATAAAAAGCATTCCCGACAAGAATCCTCAAACCCATTGAGACTCTCCACGTACTCGACCTTGCAATGCTTCTTGCTTAACCTTCTTACAACTTTGTGGAACGGATCTTGAGCATTATTACTCTCCTTACTCGAGGGATTCGGAAACACAACATACCCAACAAACAGACTTACTCCTTTACTTCTTCAAACAAACACACTCCCTCTTCTATCTCTTTGATCATCACACGATATACCATCCCTTCATTCACAATGCAGTCATTGCACTTCGACACGGACTTACGGTTCGACATGGACGAGACCTTCAACCTGTGCAGCCAGCCCATGACGTGCCCCTCTACCTCGACCAGCTTCTCATCCGCCTCATCAACCTACGACCCTTTCACTCCCAACTCTCGACGATCAACACCGCATGAGCTGACCACCCTGGAATTCGATGGAACCTACAACAACGGCCTCCACCGAGTCGACCTGACTCCCCCAGCGACCATGAGCAAGTTCATGTTCGGTCCCGTCAAGACTGAGCCTGACCACATGCCCTTCCCTGAAGGCCTACCTGGCACTCCCATGAAGCGAGAAGCCATGCCCTTCGACTACGACCAGATGCTCGAGATGAACATGGCCCAGAATGCTTCCATGGGCTCGCTAACGCCATCCAACTCCTTCGGCATGTATGCCATCTCCCCCGAGGCTATCGGGGCCACCTCATTCATGATGACTCCCACACAAAGCCTTTCGGGCTCCGAGGCCGCAGACACCTCTTCATCATGGTCGTGCGCCAACGACAGCCCCATTTCCTTCTTCCCCAACAAGCAGCAATTACCCGGCGAATTGGATGTCCTCGACCTTGACCGACACTCCATGTCGCCCTATCACTTTCACGACCCGACCTCGCCCAACCGGATGCGAGCGGAGCGAAAGATGATGGTGCATGAGATTCAACGCAAGACCAACGAGCTCCAGCGCGTCCAGATCCGCACATCAAGAAAGCGATCAGTCAAGCCCGAATCCCCTGCCGTGGATGTGGTCCGAAGGGCCATGTGCAAGTGCGACTACCCAGGCTGCCACAAGGCGTTTCGACGCAACGAGCATCTTAAGCGTCACAAGCAAACGTGAGTACCCCATTGTCCTGCCGTGCCTGTCTCACACGCTACAATCTTACGAGGCGATGACTGACAAAATATGACAGTTTCCACGGCGAGGGACCCAACCGGTTCTCCTGCGAGTTCTGCGGTAAGGACCAATTCAACCGCCAGGACAATCTCAACAACCACCGCAAGCTGCATGCTAGACCCAACAGCCGCAATCGTGGCGTCGAGTTCATCCCCGCAGCGGTGCCCATCATTGAGCAAGAGGAGCGGAGCCGGAAGCGACGAGCACCCTCCAAGGCGAAGTCAGCCGACAAGCGGGACCTCGAGTACTAGACGGAGACTACGAACATCCGGGTACCTTGCTTGACAGGCGTCGCATCTCGCCTGAAAGCTCACGAAAAAAAAAGTGAGGCGAGTGGGGAAAGAGATGAGACACGGAGGAGACCACCCGCGCCACCCGTCTGGATATACACGCACACACATTACATACACGACGGCCAGGCGGGAGCGGGGTGGGAAGAAGGAAAAAACTAATGAAGAGCGAGAGATAGGAAGAGATGCAAGCCATTGCGTCACCCAAAGACGCTGCTGATCAATGTCGCGACAAGGCTCAAGCAGGCGGCCCCATTGGGAACATGAAAGACGGGCGAGCGGCGCGGACATGGGGACGAGGCGGTGCCGCTTGGGTGAGGAGGAGGAACGTGACCTTTGGTCAATTCTTGTTGCATGGTTTTTTTTGGTCACACACATCCGAGTCCATTTTCAACGGGGTTGAGGCGTTTTGTGGCTTTTGTTTTCGCATGGAGGTTCATCGTTCTCTTGCTTTCTTCTCCATTCTTTCATACGCATGCCCCTTGAACAGGAGCAGGGGCTCATCTCATTTGATATCCACAGGATGGGGGACGCGAGTGAATATTGCGGAAATCATACTGTCTTCGGCAGTATTAATTATCACATTGGCTCTACATTATTTTTTCGAAGGAGAACTTTGACCTGAGTGTGGACGGGCATTGCACAGGCGGCGGGATGCGGAGGACATGCGAGGTCTGGACCGGGGAACGCGGCTGGGGAAACGGGGAAACGAGGAGGGAGCGTTATTACGCATTCGGACAACATCAAACAGTATCCTATTGTATTGGAGTGTCAAACTTGTAATCTAGCACTATACGATCGTGGCTTGGCTATACCCAGACGGGAAACAGGGGGTGGGAGGAGACGAAGAAAATGCGAAAAATAAAGTCTAAGGCGATGATTTTCGGACGCAGCTTGCCAGGACTCGAACATGCTATCTAATCCTGACCGTTGGTGTCCTACTCGTACGCAAATTGGGGAATGTCTTCTCGCTTACCGTCAAAGACCCCGGCGTGTCTCAGATCTCAGCGAACAGTCGTCGACGCGCGAGTCAAGGACTGCAGTGCCTTGGCGGGATCTTACCTTCCGTGAGACGCTTCAAATCAACATCATCTATCTGGAGAGGGGAACCTCGGCTCAAATGACGCCATTCGCCATCTGTTTCCTTTTTTTCCCTTCTCTTTCGATAGCGACACTCTCTTCTAATCTGTGCTTAGCTGCACAGAAGCGTCGCAGCTTGCATGACGGCCAAGTGGCTGGAAACACGACAGGTCAGTATCTTCGAGAGAAACAGGGATAGTGAACGCCTGGCGTCGAGACGGGCTCATGATTCGCGCCGCCGCAATCAGGGGCTGCTATGGGGGATCTGTCTCCCGCGAGCCCGAAAGACGCCCGAGTTCGCCGAGCCTTCCACCACTTTCTCTGGGTGGGAGAGGGAGCCTTGTCACTGGTGTACGGTGGAACATGGCTGCTGGTCCAAGTGGGAATTGTTCAAAAAGGAAGCATAACCCGAAATTTTGTTGGAGTGGTTGGGGCTGGGCTTCTGGTGTGCGTCTGTGATTTTGCTTTGGCGGTGGAGGGTTGCCGGAATGGAACCTGAATGGGGGAGCGGCGACGCACCATGGCATTAGCCTTGGAAGAAAAACGAAGGAAAAAATAGACGAGGGCTTGCGTGAGGTTTCGGGAGCATCGCATCGAATCGATCGGGCTCGTGGATTCTGTGGGGGGTGATCGATCGGATGCGACGTGCGATTGACGATCACTGCAAAGGCAGGTGCTAGCTGCGATCGGATGCTGCGGAATCGCGAAGCGAGGGTGGCGGGTCAAACGATGCTATTCACAATCCTGGGGGACAAACTGGCGGTAGCAATGGGCAGGCCAGGCCGTTGGTGAAGTCGGTGAAGCCCTACGATGGTGTGGGACTTGCGAGGGGATCGACTAAGACGATCAAACGTGGAGAACTCGGTGTGGACGCCCAGTGCCACCCAGCGCCACACTCAATTTGAATGTATGAATGAACCGCCACAGTGCCAGGTCATATCCGCAGCGACATGCACGCCAGCGCGATCAAAGACACACAGGCGCACACACTCTGCGAGAAGGAATCTTTCCTCGACTCGTTCTTTCACCCCAAATACCAGGATCATGCCGCCCCTCCCGGAAGAGGCCAGGGTGCATACCGCGTCGCTCGCCACTACGTCGATGGAGTATCCTTCCAATTGCACGCGCACGATGCGGCTGACGTGCGTCCGAGCCGTTCATCGTCCCGAGTTAGCGCGGGCGACGGACCTTTTCTCAGCCGGCATTCGGGGCTTGCGGGGGGGGGTAATGGCTCATTCCGCCCGCCGTAGCTTCGCTGTGGCCCGCTAAAAACCGGGAGATGGCTGCTGGGGTTGCCCCGTAGGGCTCGCTACCCGTTAAAGTAATCCGCGGATGGACGGGGCAGGGCCATGGGCGTCCGTCGGAAATAGCGGGCGATGGGGAGGTTGGCCGCCGCTATTTTAGCAGGTGGACGGGCCCGCGGCGGGCACGTCGTCCGGGGCTTTTAGTGAGCGATGGCCTGGAGTGACAGGCCACGCCGGTGCCCAAAACCAAGGTTCTGTTCTCGAAAACAACGCTACGAAATACTGTGCACGCCTGACTCGCGCCTTTGTCATCTCCGCTTCCCTAACTTCTGTCACCCATCCACCAACAACGCACCCCCGCCAAATCCATCCTGATTCCTCCATCCGCCACCCGCGCCATTAACGCCATCAAGGCCAGACCATCTAACTGGTTATCGTGCTGTCTCTCTGCTTGGCTGTTGGGCTGCGTCTACGCACGCATGTCTGTCTCGCCAGTCACATTGCGCGAGAAGATGACAGCTCAACTCTGATCGGCCCCATCCCGACCACTCACGCGACTCCTCTCCCCGGGCACAGCTGAAACCTCTCACCGGTTGGCGTTGAGCCTGCTGCTGGACGCTCAAAACGGCGAAACACCCAGCGCCGTCGCAGCTTGTTGGCGAAGTTGGTTGATCCTTCGGCTCTTGGCTACATTGGCGCCGTTGGTTGAGACGTCGCTGCTCATTCCGTGGCTGGCGTTGTGTCACCACGCTCTGCCCTTCTCGGCTCCGTGGCACACACGCCATCTTTTTGCCGCCTGATAACTGCTTGCCCTCAAAGAAGCAAACCGCCGCTTGCTCCTTTGAGAGTCTTGGACAAAGGCGTCTACCCCACAAGTGCTAAGGTATTGCCACGGTATCCTCGTTCTAGACTTGTGCTGTCACTCTGTCACCAAAGAACGTGGACGGTCTGAAAGCGGACAGTGCGCAACTGCAGCTGAGCCCCTCCGCCCCTCCGCCACCTCCGCCATCTTCGCTTCGTCTTTCGTCTTATTGCCTATTTTCTCGGCCTCTCTGTTGTGCTTCTTGGCTCTTGGCATAGGCACCCACCATCCTGCTCCGTGACACCCGCACCCAGAATCCACCACATCAACGGCCTAGACCACTGGCATCACTCCTCTGACTCTCCTGCAAGCAGCGGTTTCCGTGGCATCTCTTCTGTCGACATCGGAGACTCACCGGAGTACCCTTGCAACCTCTCGGTATTGCCCAAACGAGACAGAGACAAGCCCCACGCAGTGAGATAGAATGCGCTCCAGATGACTGCAGTACTCCCATCCTATCACGAGGCGACTGCGCGTCAAGATTGGCTTCATCTCGTGGCGTCCTTTGTAGCGCCTCCAGACTACCCAGCGCTTTGCCTGGTAGATAGGCGCTTCTGGCATGTCTTTGCGCCACGCCTTTGGTTCAACGTCTTGCTGGCCGCCCGGCAAGCCGGCCTACAATCAGGAGATGGTAAGTTCAGCAACATCCGGACCCCGTGATGGCGCCCTGTCACTGGTGGACGCTGACACAAATCGTTTAAACAGACTTAGCTTGGTGGTTTAACTTTGTCTTTGTTCGACTTGAACGCACTCAGCCCAAGACTCGAGCCTTAGTTCGCGTTCTCGACGCCAGAGAGTTTGCAAAGGACTCATATCATTTTGCTTCAGACCAACAAGAGCGGTCACTAAACCAGAGTTTCAAGCGGGCGCTTGCCCTACTACCAAATCTGACTTGCATTCTCCTTGATGGTCACGCAGATTTAGACCCGGGAAACTTCCTTGTTGGCAATGATCCGGGGACACGGGATCAACGGCTTCTCATGTTGAGTATCGCCGGTTATCCATCTCCCTTGCCATCAACCTTCTTTAACTTTCCGAATTTAATCGGACTAGTTTATCTTGACGTCTCTGGCATACCTGGATCCATCTGGCCCATGATTCAACCATCTATTCTGCCGGACTTACGCATTCTCAAGATTCGCAATCGTGAGGTCGACGATGTGGCGTTCAACGCTCTAGCCCTTTGTTTCGGAATTCGGCTCTGGAGCTTGGACATCAGTGAAAACAGACTAACGGACGCCATCATTGCAACGCTGACCACAAAATGCTTCCGCGCGAGCAACCTTCGGTCCGAAGCTTACTTTCGAGTTGAGGGAAAGCTTGCAACGGCCCGAGGGGGAACCCCTGACTACGGAACATTCATCTATGTAGAGGAATCGGAGTGGAGCGGTTCATTTTCCCACCCAGAACGCTATCTCGCCGATGCCCCAATGTACATGGCTGACCCAGAATCGGGACCACAGGAGTACCAATTTTTTCCGGTCCGATGGGCAGGGTCGAATTAACCCAGACTCTGCTGATGACGTGCACCGAGCATTTTCCGATCAGGATCGCCATTTGTCCGTGGAGAACTATCGCGACTGTCTGGGTCTGACCCACTTGAATTTGTCCAACAACAAGATCTCGGCCTTTGGGATTGAGAAGCTGCTCAGAAATTCCAACGGCCACTTGGAGGAACTAGCCAGCAATTCCATGCCACTGGTCGTTCCCCCAAAGCTACAATCGCGGATATGGCCCAAATCAGCCATGTTGTATGGGATACTGAACGCAGCTCATGTCCTACGTCCTCTCTTCTCGTCTAATCTCCGTACCCTGAGGCTGCACCACACTCTGTTGTTACTCAGATCCCCACACTGGAAATGGAAGGCCTGTCGAAATTGAGTCGATTGTATATCGCCGAGACCTCGATTCTATCCCGCTCAGAGCAAGCATACGCCCAGCCCTTTGTTCCAGACATGAATCCACGATTGACGTCGTTAACCCTCACGAGCATCCCACGGCGCTCATCTGGCCCACTGATCGCCAAGCTGGTACATTTTCTCAAACTGTTATCGATTCAAGAGCGGTTGATTCACGATGCGAACATGATGTCATCATCATGGCGTGGGTCTGGTACATTAACAGGTCTCAGACATCTTCGGCTTGAGTTTGAGTCAGATGCTAAGGAAGAGAGCATCGACATGTGCGAACATCTCGATGCGGAGGAATTGATGAACACTGGGGATCAAGGATTTAGTTTCTTTAATGACGAACGTGCGACACGGCGACCAACATTGACTTCGCAGTTGTCTGGTCTGGGAGATGTTACAAATTCAAGTGGGGCTACCCATAAGAGCAGCGACGATGAGTCGGACCGAGTGGACGGCGATTTCTTGACCCACAATGGAGAATGGAATGGGGAGGTCTTTTCAGTGCCGGTATGGATCGGGCCCAAGGCGCCGAGCAGCAACTCCGTCATCAATGAATATCGGAGGTTGGTACTGAAGCACAATCTCCGAGACGGAGTTGGTCCGGCGACAACAAGCCAAGTGATTGCGGGTGCACCTGACAAATCATATATCTTCCACACGGCGTGGTGTATGGCCATAATGCCTGATAAGCTCGAAGCACCCCCGTGGGATAATCTTATGGCCATGAAGGACGTTTTAGAGGAGCTGAAACAGTTTCGGTTGAGGGGAAGAGTTAAACATATGGATCTCAAGAAACAAACCACCGGAGGAACAAAAGTCCCTCCAGGTGAACCTCACTTTTTCTGGATGGGAAAGTTGGAAGTTTCCAAAGAGGAGCCGATGCGTGGATTAAAGACATCGCAGCATTGGAGATGAAGTAACCGATATGGCTTGTTGGTTAAAGCCGGTATGTAATTACATGGATCTATCGTGTATATATACTAAACGATACCCAGAGACCCACAACCACGGCTGCTATTCTCTAGTACTCAACCGAGCAGTAGTGGTCGCGAAGACGGCGTTGTTGCCTGTGAAGGGCTCGGTGCCAGCACCGACGCTCTGGATTCTCTGGCTCTCGCTGACGCCTTGGTTGTCGATGAGGTAATCGACGAAGTCCATGAGGTCACCGCAAAAGCTGTTGACTGTCTCGGTGGCCACGAAGCTGAAGACTGTCTTCTGGGAGTTTGGTCCCTGGTGGACATTCCACGAGTTGTCGGCCAGTGTGACGGTGGCGAGGAGCTGCCAGTCGCAGAGATGGGGCTTGCGCCGCTAAGCGTGTCAAGCAAGATCATGAATTTGTACTCATAGTCGCCGCCATCGGTGGAAGACGTGAAGAGATCGTATGCGACGTTAGCAACGATGTCATCGCGAGTGTAACTGCAAGCATGGTTAGGATTGCGATGCCCTCCTCGTCCTTTTTGTTCCAGGGCTAATGACTTATGTCCAGGTCCACTGTGACGGGATGCTGCTGATGGCCGACAACTCACCAGTCTCAATCTCGACAACTGCGTAGGGTATGACTTTACGTGGCCTTCGCCGCCGCTCCACGTCCAGTCAACAGACCACGCAACAGAACCATCGCTGGCCAAGCCACTGTTCGTCGTGCATTGCTCGCCCGAGTCGGCGTTGGCCTGGCCCCGCAAGTTGGTGTATCCGCCCGTCGCCTCCGAGTCCCACTGCCCACAGTAGGAACCGCGTTCGGCGAGCGTTTTGGTGGCCGGGCGGAATGGAGTGGCAGCGGCTAGACCAGCTAGAGCTGCGATGATGACGAACTTCATCATGGGCAAGAAGTTGGCTGCTGATTCGGATACAAAAGCGACAGTGAGTTCAGCGTCACGAATCGCGATGATGGAGTTTATGTTGATACGGCGATAGAAACGAATGAGGAAATACGGAAGAGAAGGAATAACGACTTTTACTACACTATGGGCACTTTGTTTGTCGAAGCTTCTACCTCCTCATGCAGATCTACAACATATGGATATCCTGTCATTCCCTGGCTCAGATGACGTTGAGATATGATTTCACTCCTAGGAAGAATGGACCCGTTCCCTCGAACGACTGAGGCGATTTTGCTCCATTCAGAGGTATGAATGGCTGGGATCGGCGACAGGAGTACCCCGCCTGCGGGGGACCCTGGTTACCGATTGAGGGACACAGCCTGACAGGGTATAAGGTCATCCCTTTACTATACCCATGATGGGTAGGTGGTCCGGTATCGTGCCACGATGGGCATTTGTTTCTGGTGTTTTGCGCGGGTCAGTTTGGCGTTGAGGACGGGCAGTGTTGGGCTGAGGTGACAGCCCTGAGCGTCCCGACGGTCGTTGCGGTTGTGGGCAATTGGAGAGACCATCACATGATGGAGACCTGCTCGGCTAGACGAACAATGGCCGTTCTTGAGGCGACGAACCAGACCTCGGATCCTTGGCCTCCCTTGACTATGACGGCCTGGGACAACCTACACTTCCCATTGCCCAACGAAGGACTCGGGTGGCATCATCCGACCGGCTCAGCTCATCTCTCGGAAGAGAAGCCAAGACTACGGCAGACTTCCCAGCTCAACCGTGTTGACTCGGACTACTGTATCCTCTACATGGGATGAGGTTCGAGCCCACACGGAGGAACGCAGGAACCTGGAAACCACGCTTTTGCCATGGACTATTGACTACGCTACGGCAGCGATGTTGCACCATGCAGGCAACTTCTCGTGCCGCGAACTTGGCCCGTTCGCACTGCGGTCTGGCCACGCGTTTGTCGCACACCGCGCGATTCCCTCGTGGGGTTCTGCACGCCCTATTGAATCTGTCACTTGCATATTCGGGGAGGTTTGCGTATCATGGGCGTACGCTGCGAAGAGCCTAACGGGGAGTCGTTCCTTTGGCCGATTGGTCTTTCGGGCAAGCAAAACGGTATATTCCGCGTGGGAGTAGGGATATCCCACGTCTCGACAGCTGCAAGATCTGATGGTGTCGCGTGTCTTGCAGCGGCAAGGCCGATACACGCCCTTCGTTGCCCTGCCCCAGCCCAGCTTCTAGGTCCCCGAGGTTGGAGTATGCATAGGAAAACCTGTATGGCTGGTTAGCGCTGGGCGTGTGCAGTTGGCCGAAGCCTTTGGGGGATAGCTTCAGAGCCGAGATGCCACGCCGTTCCAGACAGATGGGTTCGCGGGAACTGGGGTCCAATTAGGAAAAAGTCCTTCTTGCAGCTGTGTCTCGATATTCCTGTCTCGATGACGCACAGGAGATGTTTGGCAACTGGACTGGACCCGAAAGCCTGGTCTAGACTTGGACGGCGCTTTGGCAATCTCCGGATATTGGAGTCGGGGAACCGGACACTTTGCACACAATAACGACCTGTCAATTGGGGCGTTTCTCCATATGTGAGCTTCAGCCAACGGGGTTGGAGATACGGGTCGCCTCGCTGCGCTAGCGCCAGAACTTCAGCATCGCAGGGATTCCCGTGCATTCGTCAGGACGGCCAACTCTCCGCGGAGGTAGGGGCCGCGTTATCGGAAACCCGGGAGGATGGGCCAGAAGAAGCCAAAGAGGGCCACAAACAGAGGCACAGGCACTAACCCGACGCCAACATCAACGCCAAGTCTATCAGGTCCCATCAAGTCCCGTCTGGATGAGGATAGAGACAACCGTGTCCGGGGGTCTCAGTTCAGGTTAGCTCCGTCAACTGAACCGAGGTGCGTTGCTTTATTCCCTTGGCACGGCTGGGCGGTGGCGGCGAAGCTATTCACGCCGCCTTCAACGGCATCAGGACCTGCGTCTGCGGCGGAGTGCGCGGAGCGGATACTGTATCGAAGTGCCTGGACCGTGCTGCGGCTCAAGGCCCAGACCCAAGACATCTAGATCCAAGCCCGCCCCGCGAAAACTGTCAGATCTCATTGTGGCTCCGTGCCTCGATGCAGTCGGCTAGACAGCCGAGCTGACGGGCTGGCGTATATACTGCACACGATTTTCCCGCTGCTCCACCGCGTGAGCATTCCAGACTCCAGGCCGTCTTGGCTGCAGCCACGCAGGGTAATCAGCCAAATCACAAAAAGCATCTCTCTCCAACTCGACACGTGTGCAGCTGCAGACGAGACGAGGAAACACGGCTCGCCAAGTCGGCCTTCGGCGAACTGACCTTACTGCACGAGCCGATGTCTCGGGGTGAGCATGTTTTCCGGGCTGCGTGAGACCTCCTAACCAACCTCCGTACGATGTCTCCTGTTCCTGGAATGCGAGGGAGGAATCCCAGTTCGTCACCGGTTTGTTCGCGCTACATTGGGTTTGGCGCTGGCGAACTCCGCTGGGAGGAGGTAGGAATGGAGACATCACGGCGGGTCTGGGAAAGGGGCGGAACGGGGTTCATGAGAGCAATGTTTCTACGCGTTGGGCAGTATCGATTCGAGAGGAGGCGTTTGTCCGTGTCCTCCCGCTACTACTGGCGCTATTCAGAGCTTGGATGTCGTGATCTCATGTAAGGAGCCGAAGAGGCAACAGCTCATGCAACACGGTTCGTCCATTCCGTCTCAGATCACCAGCTCTCAGTCTAGGAAGCTTGACAAAAGACTGTACCGAGATTGAGCATGTCTTTCTAAACATTGGAAAAACTGTTCAGCCTCTGTTCGTCATTCTGTCGTAGAACCCGACTCTAGATCAGGGAAACATGATGAATAGCCGTAGTAAAACGGGTGCCCCTCCCGAAACCTGGATAAGAAACGCACTCTCCGAGTTCGCTATTCCAGTGTTGAACATTCCCTAACAAACCTAGGGAAGTCAGGGCGCCGACACTGCCACCTCTGAATCGACTTTATCCCGCAATGCAACCTTCACTAGGTGTGGGTATTTCATTCCTGGAGTCAGGACCATGCGCGACGGTGTACTGTCCGCAGCACCGATCAGAATACAGTCTCCAGTGACGGGCTCATCATAGCAACATAGTCATTCCCCTTCTTGGGACCGATTCACAATCCACCACTTGTAGCCTTCTCGTGTTGGGACGTTGACTGCGGTCACCTTAGGTGATTCTATGCGGGGGACGTCGAGCGACTCATACAGCCGAATGTCGGTAAGGGGCCGTCGACTAGGCATATCTTCTCGGACCAAGATTGAGTGCGACCAATCACCATCAACTCCACTGAGGGAACCAGATGGGTAATCTTCTGAGCGCTGTGATGCTGACCATGGCGTCACTTTTACGAAATATGACCGAAATTTGGCGCGGCACCGCCCGTCTGCGCTGGGATGGATCGTGAAGTCGAGTGCGATGCCGTCTGACCCGGGAACCCCGTTGATTTGCTTCCCTAGAGCGCGCTCCAAGTCAGCGTACGCCGGTCGTTGCTGATTCCTCATGTTGAGTTGTGAGGCGACAAGTCGGATATGGGTTTGGCAGGGATTAGGTCGCTGTGTGAGCGGCGGGCAACCGAGGATCGCAACTTCCGCAACCTCTTTGGCATTTGTAGTCTTGATCAATCGTAGTATTTCTTGGAGGATATTGGGCGATCCGGGCCCCCAGGATCCGAGTACACTTTCGTTGAACGAGTCAAAGGAAACATTGTCCTCAGGGCGCCATCCCACCAAGGCCATGTCTGTAAGTGAGGCGATTGGACTTGAAGGTTTGACGTCTTCGTACATGACAGCCAGTGACTTGACACGACCCAAATCTAGGTCTTTGAAGTCTACGTCGCGGAAGTTTAGGCTCCAGCAGGAAACGTAGACTTTATCGACATCGGGATTGACATAGACGGGCGTAGTTGTGGGTTTTTGTTGATATTCACGTATACGTTTCTAGCGACTGAGCGAGACTCCGAGCACACGCACAAGAGAGCAGGCGATGGCGTCAATGACTTCCGCTGTGTCTGGCCTTCTTCAAAAAGAGACGTGCTGGTACGAAGGTGACGACTCTGGGGTAGTCCAAAGCCATTTCCCATATTTCGGTTCGAAGCTCGAGGGGGAGGCGCGGGAAGTTAGGGAAGCCAGTCGTCCCATCATATTTGACCTCGGTAACGGTCGCCATAGGATATAGGTCTCTTAATACCTGTGGTCGAATGATTCTATCCTTGTTAGCCAGTTCCCGATTGACTGTCCAGTCGGACTTACGCTGCATTCTCAATGGCACAAACAACACCCGTCACCGAGACGTGCGTGTTTAGATACGAGCAACTAGACGAGTTACGCCTGTCGTGTGCCTAGTTCTCACTAGCCACGCGAAATTCGGGATGGACGGCTCGTTGAGGGATACAGACTCATTTCTGCTGGATACGGGACGAATGAAAGGAAGAGAGACGAAAGCGCGGTCCCGCCTGGCAAGAGTGTGATGTTGTGGATGAAGGGAGGGAAAGAAGGAAGAGAAAGAAGGAAAGAGTGATGCGGAGAGGGGAATGGTGCAGTACTTAGGTACTCAGTAGTAGCGAGCTGTTGTGTCTGTCAGTGAATCACGGCGAGCCGCATTGGTTGGTGTATCTGTGAATCAGACAAACAGAAAAAAGGCATTGACTCGGTTTAGTATCATCGACGCTACCGACCAAATTCGATCAAACAGCACAACTTCATCTTCAGTTGCTGATCTCGTCTGTCGTCAAGTTGCCACCCGTTCCGAGTGACCCTGCACATTTAATCCCATTGTGCCTTCCATGGCGACTCTGGATAACTTGTGTAGAAGCCAGGTCCAACCAACATGGTTACCTAGACTCTCGTTTGCAGCATTTCGCTGTTCTCAAGCTTAGGTAGCTTGAGATACTCGTTGAAGCGCCAAAAAATTTGCAATACTTTGTCTCTCATGCCGTCCATCACTCACATTCCTCAAGCCAAAGAATGGCGCTGCTGATGGCACACTCAACACTTTCCCAAGCTAAGCAAGGTGATTTTTTCCGTGATGAATGTCGCTGGCAAGCATACTCCTACTTTTCTTTGCATTTCTGGTTCGTGCCATCAATTGTATCTCACCTTGGTGAGGCTTCCGTCTCTGGAAGAAGTATGTACACCAGAACTAGCGTAATCGATTCTCTTGTTAGTAAAACCGGAATTGAGAGTATCTCACCCCGTCATTATAACATACTCTTTTATCACGCCATAATATTGAGGCCAATGACAAATCTCTCGTCAGACAACTTGCAATCAGATTCTTAGATCAGGTAACACAAGAGAAACCCAATCGCCATCTTGCAGCAAAAACGCCTCCTTCTCAACGACCGACAGAAGCATTTCCGCGGCGGCCCGCACAGATGAGGTGAGCTTCTCCAACACGGTCCTGCGGGGAAATCCGGGCTACGCAGATTGGCGTCATCTCGCTTATATCGATGACAACGATTAATTAATTACTTCTGGCATGATGTCGAAATGCTCATGATCAATTCTTTACATACGGCTTTCAGCTATCATCTATGTCCCCTCGCCCCGCAACAGGGCACAAGGGACTCTGCAGATCCAGCTGCAGCTGCGGATCCGTGGCAGATCCGTGGCAGACGGGGATAGCCTGGGTTTGTTTCAATCGTTCCCCCGACCTCCGGCGGGTCCCTATAATCGTAATCGTGCGGGGAAATGGTCAGTTGTTGGTCCGTTATTAGCGCGCGCTGGCCAACTTGAGCCCACAGCAAAATCCGGGGATGCGGAACTTGAAGATCTCTACCAAGGCACGTGTGACCTTGATGCAGAACACAGCCATCGCAAGGCGCAGCAGACAGCTTGGGTTGCGGTCATCATGTCGAGGTTCGGAGTAAGTTTCCTTCCAGGATATGCTAGGGGGTGGTTCAAATACAACATGAGTCGCTGCTTGCTTCAGTATATGTGCTCTTCTAACTCCCATGCATGCAGGCACAGGTCTCATGGGTAGTCCAGGTGCATCACATCCAGCACGTGTTGGAAGCCAGGTTCATGCCTGTCTTGCAGGGCTCAACAATGGTCATATACCCTATCGTAAGCACATATATTGCTCAGCCCTGGATCCAACATGTCTCCAGATCGGAGTCCAATGTCCGGAAGGGCCGGCTTGTGGCCTAGGTGACTCTGTGACCGAATATTTTCAAAAAAGGTGGCATCACAGACAGAGCATGGTCGACTCAAGAGTTCCCAGATATACACTTCAATTTTTTCTCCACATGTAAATCCTACATTAGCCATCGACAACTGGCCGATAATCAAAAGAACATCTTCCTCGCTCGTCGCGTTCGAGATTCTGACAAAAGCCACCAGACCCAACCGTTGACTGGTACAACGCCTTCAACAACGCCCTAGAAACTACCCTAACGGTGGAACTACACTCGGGTCTCCTTTCTCCTGAAAAATCTTTACTTAATCCCGGCGAGCCTTGTCGCTCTTGCCCTTGATAACGCTCGAGAGGTCACCGACGGGGATCTGGACGGGGAAGTCGACGATGGCAAGCATGATGGCAATCAGGATGTACCAGCCGGAAAGGCAGCAAACAAATCCACAAGCACCTCCACCCTATTTCAGAAGGTTAGACACGTTCCTGAATTGTCTTGCGGGATGAGACTTACAATGATGAGCTTGTTGGCCAGGTCAGCGTTGCCAACGTTGTCCCGAGCGAGAGCCCAGAAACCAGCAGTCAACATGTAGAAGCAGATCTGCAAGCTGAAGAAGATGATGACGAAGGCGACGTTGGTTCGGAGCGAGCAGACGAAGAAGATGGTGGTTAGAACACCCATGAAGAGGAGCCAGAAACCTAGACGCGGTTAGCATATAAAGTTCGACTCAGAATGTCGACGTTTCCATTTCCTGGACTCACCGAAGCTAGCGTTGAAGCCCGTCGTGGACAAGCCCTCAGCGGCAGACTCGGCACCTGCAGGAGCGTATGAAGCGTAGGCGGCAAAGGAAGGGATAAGAGTGGCGCCGTAGGAGAACCAAAAGCCGCCGAAGGTGCAGAAGACGACGGCGGGGAAGCTGTTTCCGAGAACCCATTCGAGGATGCCACCAACAAGCATGAGAACACCGCCCATGAAGACGTAGGCGCCGCTAAGGAGACGACGTTAGTATCGATCGCGTGGTTGTCGAGGTCAATGGGTGTGAGACATACTTGGAAGCGGCACCGTTACCACCCGCACCGCGCCATCCCATGAGGTCGCAGGACAGAGGAGTAAAGGCGAGGAGGAAGCCAACGAGGGCGCTATTGGACATGTGTCAGCCATCATGCGAAGTTGATTTTGGGTCGAGATCTAGATCTGAGGGGCGGCGACGTACATGGGAGTCGGGTTACCAAAAGTCTTTCGCAGCTCTCCCTTGACCTCGTTCATGGGCGAGAGGTAGAGCTTCTCGAAGAGCTCTGGGCTCATGGACACGCTGGCAGCGGAGCGGAACTGCTTGAGGGCCTCCATGCGGTTGGACTCGGGGTCATAGTTGCCGTTGCCGTTGCCAATGCCATTGTGCTTGGCGTTGAGTTCAGAGTGCTCGGAGGTGGCCATGGTGAAGGAGGTGAAGGATGTGACGAAGAGGCGACGTAGTATTCGCCAAGGGTTGACGTGTGGTTAACGTGTGGTTGACGAGGAGGATGGAAGGCAAGCAAGCAAGAGATGGAAAGATGAACCGGCTTTTGCCAACGAGATAGGGTATCTTTGGGTGCTTGTATGAGGAACCGGCCAATGCAAAACCCAGCTCGAAACAAGATCCGGACGGGGCAGACTTATATCAGGCCATCGTGAGCTCGAGGGCTTAGCTCGCCCAGCACGGAAGTACGACGTCGGCGCCACCCTTTGCTCCGGCCTCGTGCAGCGTTTTCCCTTCTGCTGACTCTCTCCCCCAGTTGATGAGGAAAACTTCCCCAGACGCAGACGAGATCTCCACCACTAGGGCCAGGGGAGGAGAAGTCTGGGGGGGCGATCGCCCCAGCGCCGGCTGTCCGTAGGGGGGTCCGGGGGGCGTGCATTGGTGCGGAGCGTCCGTAACGAGTCAAGGCCAGTGTCTAGGATTCATCAAGGGCGCCTAGGGCCAAGGAGCGTGCGCCCGGCGTTAGATGGGATGGGGATGGAGTAGAGTAGCAACTGAGCAAGGCAACGATCTGGATATTGGGAACGAGCAGCGGTCCACCACCAACACCACCACCAACAACACCACCTCCTCCACTGTGGGAACTGGATCCACGCCCCTGGCGCCCTCTAGCTTGAGCTTCCCCGTTGTTGTTCTTGTTGCGGGGGACGAACTAGCTACGTTAGTCAAAGTTGGAGTCCCCCAGAATCTCCACACCCTCCCTTCGCCCGGCGAGGAAAGGATGCGCGCCGTCGCAGTGGGTGCGGAGACGGTGATACTGTAGCATGGTGATACTGTAGTACGGTGATACGGCCATGTGCGCTTCGTACAGACGGCAACTCTAATTGGAGCCATGGGGGCACCCAGGAATGGGCGTCGTTGTTGGGGATCGTGGGAGGGCACCAAGGACGCCAAGGGGCAGCCCAAGCAAGCCCTGGCGACGCCCAAAGAAGCCACGGGGGCGTTCTGGACGGATTGCCCGGTTGGCCGGAGAATGGGCCCTTTGCAGCGGTGGAGGAGTAGACGTGGAGGAGACCTACTAACTAAACGTCAAGCGGGTTTGGTTGGTGAGGGGAACATTTGGCGGAGGAGCTGCTCCAGGTGTACCGGGACTGCTCCAGCGGCACCTGACCTGACTGATCTGCAAACGTGACTCTAGATGACAGGTCCGGGGAAAGGCTCAAAGGCAGGTTTCTTTTGATGAACGGCATCATTGAAGCCAAGGGTCCGCGGACTTCGGGGCAAGCCAATTGCCCGTAATGCGAGCCAACTACGAGCCTACAGGACGTTGTGCAGTTCGCAGAAGCAAACCTTCGGATCCGCTTCTGGCTACGGCGAGGGGGTTGAGAGGAAGCCCGTTCAACGTCAACCACAGAGCGCGCGCGCCGCGACGTGGCAGCACGCGAAATGCTGCGGAAGTTGATGGTGTGTCTGGGGTGGGAGTGCAGGACTTGGTATGTACGCGCATTGGACGGGTGAATGTCTGTGTCCTTGTGCGTGACGGCGGGTGGCAGCCAGGAAATACAACGGAGCGAAGCATTCAGTACAGAACGACACAGCTTCTCCAACTTCTAGCTCCATGCCAAGGGCCTCCCTCGCACACACTTTCGCTCTCGCTTTCCAGCAATTGGGTTATTCTACTACGTGTGTACGGTTACAGTTTTGCAGTCTGTCCAGTTAGCTGGCTATTTACACGGCGCCTTCTCCCATTCCTCGTAAATCCCATCTTAAATGGGCAATGCACCTCAATTGCGTTGCGTCCGATGACCGCCATCTTCGCAAGCGACCCAACATCTCCCTCCCTCTTCTTTCCTCCCCTCACACCCTACCCGCTTTCGGTCATGTTATTACTTGACTCATTGGATGTGCTACTGCTGCTAGCCTGCTGTACGAAGTACCGTACTCCATGGCCACGGCGTCCAGGCCCAGAAGCCCGCGAGAGACCTGAGACCCTGAGCCGCCTCAGAAAGTCCCCCAAAGCCCCCTCCCCCCCCCCCCCCCCCCGCCCCGGTGCAATTGCGCCAACCAGGGCCGCCAGAAGCGAGAGCACCAGAGACGGGCAGCCCAAAGAGAACCCCAGATGAGCCAGATGAGGGGAACGAAACGACGGGCAGACGTCGTGGCTGCGGCTCCGAGGCAGCCGCTAATGAGGTAGTATCCGCAAATCGCGGCTCCGCACTTTGGCCCTGTCACTTGGTGCACCAAGTGCACCAAGTGGCATTCGGCCTCCAATCACAGGGAACATATCGAACCATCTTTCGGTACTTGGTTTTTGGGGTTGAAAGGAATTTCGGGGAAGATAAGTCCGCGCGAATCCCGACCACCGCTACATCACGTGAAGCAGTACGTACCACCCCCAAGTTGCAGACATTTCTTGTAGGGGGTACGTACCTCTCAACTCCCTCCACCACTGACTGCAATGCGGATGGATGGACGTAAGCCTGAGTCTGAGCATCTCTTCTACACCATCAATCCAATTTAATTGTCCATTCATGCTGTCCTGGTCCCTGTAGCTTACGGGCATCTTGTCATTTTAATCACCCTGCTCAGTATAGACCACGTTAGAATGACTTACACATATCCGTGTCGGTGTTATCGCCATGAGAAGTGACAACCAGATTGTCATCACCAATAATCCATCAAGTACCAAATCCAAATACATTGAGAAAACATTGGGAATAGCTGAACCCTTTTCAATATGGTGGGTGTATCTAGACATTTGATCACCTGTAATTGCTGCGCTGTCAGCTGTCAGCTAGCACCAACATCCCCCAGCAATGCCAGATTTATTGCAAACATTCCCCTTTCTTTGCGATATCATCCCTTTAAACTCCAGAACGACCCTTGCAAGAGTTGTCGAAAAGTCCCCCCATCGCCGCGCACAGGCAAAGTACAACGAGGATCCCGGCGGTGAAGACGAACAAGTCAGTGCCCTCTTTCGCCACGAGCTGATCAGCTCTGTGGTGAAGCGCGAATCCTGACCACCACACCAAACTCACACAGGCAGTTGGTGCGTGAGTCGGCGCGGTAGCTACGAACTGCCGAGCCTCCGGTGGAACAAACCATGAGCATGGCGTAACGCCCGTCGCCGTCAATGTGTTGAGCGACTGGGTCGGCTTGTCCGGCATTGGATCGCCGGGAGGCCAACAGACAAAGATACCAGGCACATGCGAGCGGCCAACAATGATGACTGGTCACTGACGAAGCAAGGATCTCCAAAGTGCGGCCGCCTCAACCCCGTATTTCCGGGGACCGCCAGGGCACTGGTCGAGACTCCTCTTGGTCAGACGCTTGGGATCGAGCTGGAGAGCTGGAGAGCAAAAGGCGTTCAAGGCCGCCCGGAACACGCTTGGCAAGGGGATGAGAAGCACAGTCACTGAACTTGGTGCTCTTCTTCAGGGGCATTTGCAATTGCCAATGTTGCTAGCAACCACGCCAAATTCGCTGAGCGAGAAAACCTAGGGAGGCGTTTCAGCTCATCGTCGTGATGCCCACGAGCTGAATACCCGGACGCCTCGTCTAGGAAGAATTTTCAACTTGAGGGCCTCAACAACGCAGTCAACGTAATCTCCCCGTCCAGGGATCCTGAAATAGGACGCCCCGTGAAACAAAGCAAGAGGCCAGCCCGACCTGGGCCTCCTTCGAGACCGTCTTGAGTTAGTCGGCCGTTCTGAGGGGCTCACTAACCATCTGCCAGCGATGGGTTTCTCACGAGACATGGAGGCCAATCTCCCATCCTGGCGCCACAATGGATCAGACTCAGCTCAAGCTTGGTGGTGAGGTCATAACATTCTTCTAGCTTCTATGTCCAATGTGTCAAGCGACTAGGTACTAGGCGTCGGTGTATCTACACTGAAAAGACAAACTCAAGGAAATATGTCAACAGATTGCGCGAGATGCGCCTCGCCAATCCCCTCTGTCTTGGTTGTTATGTGCTTTGTTGTGCGCTCGGGGAGACTTCCATGTCTCCGGCGCGGTACCCCAGGATTCAGTCCCGTTGTCCGTCGTGGAGTGCAGTAGTGCGCATGCGGATCTCTGTTGACCAGCCCCCCTTTACTTCAGCGGGACAACCACAGTGCTTCTCCACTTCACTGCTTTGCAGGTCACACTTCCCAAGGCACGGTGTCTCGTCGGCGCGTAAACCACCATTTCCCCGGATAGACTTGTTCTACGCTCTGTGGGTACGTCCAAAAGACCAGCACGGCAATCGTTTTGTACAGGATCCGTTGGCCCAGCGTTAATTCAGGTCGATGGCGGCGCCAGAGCTTGTACTCGGACACAAGGATCATGTTGCCGAAGACGTTGAGAAGACGAAACCACCTACTCAAGTTAGTATACAGCGTGTCGGCGGAGGGCCAGGAATTGTGAAACTCACATGTTTAGGGCAATGAAGAACAGGGTCGCAACAACCGCTTTCGAGAATCCGGCTGATGATGCGTTTGCGTCCTTGATGATGGTATACAAGGGAGCCACCCAAAGTGCCAGGGCGCTCAACTCCAGGAACAATGTGAAGTGGTAAGTCCTCAGTTCCTCGTTTCTTATCAACGTCAAGCAAAACACCCAAATTGCCAGGAAGAAGTTTACCTAACACAGTTAGTTGTTGATCTCTTCCGCCCACCGGTCGAGATGGAGGACTCACAGTCGTCGGTGCCAGCACTATCGTCTCCTTGCGATAAAAACTCCAACACAACGCCGATCCCACGATAATAGCAACCCACTGCGCACATCCCACCAGG
Source organism: Ilyonectria mors-panacis (assembly GCA_002991585.1). Taxonomy (NCBI): domain Eukaryota; kingdom Fungi; phylum Ascomycota; class Sordariomycetes; order Hypocreales; family Nectriaceae; genus Ilyonectria; species Ilyonectria mors-panacis. Next base: position 1,663,823 of record PPHJ01000018.1, read on the forward strand.
AAAAAAGTAGAACAAGACCTTGTGAAACCTCCTGTAGCAGCGGTGATGGAACTCGGGTTGATTCCACGCTCCATCATACGAAATAGGGTACCCGCACCACCGACACACCCACACATACGTAAAATCGCCCAGCGTGATTTTATGGCCAACCATGAATCCCCTCCCCTTGGCGACGCAGTCGAGGCACTCGCTGGCGAAGGGATACCGCTCATTCGTCTCCTCTGGTCTCACAAGACGCCCCCGGAGCGGGTCGTAGCAGAGGCACTGGTAGCAAGTCGAAAGCAGCTCATACTTGAGGCTGGGAAAGAGCTCGCGGATCATCGGTTTCGTGATGTTATCACGGAAGAAGTGGCACGTTCGGCGCAAGCGCTCGAGGTCGCCAAAGTTGAGGAAGCGCAGGATGATGAATTGCAGCTCCATGGGAAGCTCGAGGATGCGACCGAGCGCATTGTTGATGTTCCCAAGGCGGTCATGGGCGGGTCGAGAGCGCAATCAATGTAGTCAAGCCTTGGACGCTGCACTCCTCGACTCCAGCCTGCTTCCCACCGTGAACACGAAGCTGCATGCCGGTATCGCGATGCTCGTTGGCGGCTCTCGTTGGCGTGATGCCCTCGTCGTTTGTGGGCCCCGCGGTTTCACCCAACACCCGCTGCTGCAGCAAACGTCTCATCCTATCCGCCGCCATCTTCGTCTCTCGGGCGCCCTCAAATACGGGCTGAGCGTTCAGGATTTGCGATCTGGGACTAGCCGTCACAGGCGTCCGTACTCAATTTCGCCGGCCCGTAGGCATCTTCAGCAGCCGGTTACTGGGTCATGCGAGACTCTGGAACGAGACTCCAAAATCCAAGATCCCAAAGACGAAAGCTCAGTCTTGCTGTCGATAACGCGAGCGCTGAGGTAATGGGCGGCGATGGGTTGAATACAGTCAGATGATGAGCTGATGAACCAGCATCCAATGAGGCTGAGGCGCTGATGTCGCGGGACGTATTATCAGTCGAACAAGGAGCCTAGCGCTGATGACAGTGAACAAAGCACCCCGCCGAGGATCATGTGAAAGTCGAAATCAACGTGACGTAACCCGGCAAATCGCCCGTATTGACCAGGCAATTGACGCAGAGAATGGAGCAAAATAGTGGCAAGCTCTTGGATAAAATGGAGAAGTTGGGACTCTTCGACCCGACAAGATAAACGTGAACACGAGTCCACGCGAGTCAAGGATGATGCTAGTGTGCGAGATGCACGTAGGGTCTAGACTGGTCGATGGATGTGTTGGTCCGCTGCGAGGCTGACTGTGATGTACTGTTGAAGATATAGGGTAGCTCCAGGTGGTGAAACACGGGGACAAGCCACCCAAATCCAACCTCGAATGGCATTGATTGAAGTCGATGGATGAACATTGGGCATTTGAAGGGGTTGTTTCGTAGGGGGTACATAAATATTACATATTATTGTATGAATGTATTGCACCTGATTGCGTAAAGACGTCCTAGACTGAGTCTACGGTCCTATGGCGTACTCTTTTATCCTCCACACTTTGTTCTCCCCAAATACATAGTCCTACAGTTAAACTTCAGAGCACTAAGAGCAGGCAGCAATATGACTATGCGAACTACCGTTTCTGCTACATAACAGAATGGGCTAATACATGTTGCGCTCAGAACGGGTCACCTCCTCGCCACCTTCATTGTCCTACCCGACCCTCCTCCCCTTACACCGACATACCCGCCCGAGCTTACCTCCACACCATTCATCAGCAAGTTGAACTCTTTGACCAGACAGCACGCCGCCACCACCCGGAAGCTGCGAAGCTCACATGTGCCGTGATACGAGGGGGGCGATGCGCCGGCTTCACTGATACAGCCGATTGCCAAACAAGCCCAGCAGAGCTCAACCACAGTCTCGCTCCCCTCAGTGACCCTGGAGGCCATTGTCTCTGCATCGTTGCCCGTCTCCCGATTCCGCATTAGCTTGACGATCCATGTCATTACTCGATCAATCTCTTCCTTGAGCTTTATTGACGAATCGCGTTGCCTTCGAGTCTGCCCGCCTCTCTTGTTTAGGATGAAGCCGCAGAACACCTCCACCTCTGTCAGGCTCGACCGTGGGTTCTCCGAGTAATCGAACATGAGATTTTCTATCGCAGAGTCGTAACTGTAGTTGGGTTAGAGGGATATCCGCAAGTTTTCGCTCGACTTACTTGTTACGAATCTTCCACGCCTCCTTCGACTTGCGTTCCCAGTCAATATCAAAGCCGTGCTCGCTTAGCTTGGCCCCCACCAATCCAAGCAGCTGATCCCAGACCGATGGACCTGCAGTGTTGACTTTTCTATGGATGTCCTCGTCCCAAATCTTCTCCTCGTCAATATTTCGGAACAATTTGCCTAATATCTTTTCGGACTTGTAGTATTTGTGCTTCGCTGCCACCATGACATCGCCGTCGCCGCCGTCTTCTGGGTCTTTGTTGTAGCTAATCTGACCAAGATCATGGAGTTCCAAAGGCGGCGCCCTGGCAAGGCTTAAGAGGCTCATTAGTATGTTTTCAACCCATTATGACTCCAAGACTTACAAGTCAGGCCGATATTGAGGAGCCCGGGGTAGTTCGGAAAACTCGACTGGGATTCCGGTCTTTGAGAAGTCCACAGCAGTGGAATGAAGGTTCGCTAGGAGGACGCATTCCCGGTCGACTGTTCCTTCTGTCCTCGCATCGGCCAGAATCACATGCCGTGTTGCAATCACCCCAAGCAGGTCAGTTTTCATGAAATTGATGAAGAAATCGGAAATATCATCACGAGTCACCGGTCGGTCGAGAGAAATTGGAGTGACTCGTGGATAGTCCGCTGGTGAGAACGTATTATTGGGCCTCGCATCTCTGTCCCAGATGATGTTGTAGATATCGCCGTCAAGATCCCCTCCACTTAACATGCTCGGAAGATCTCGAGTGCCTTTTTGACTGAAGACGATGCAATTTTCGAGGTCCCGAAGCGGGTGTCCTCTAGGAGGGGTCACCATTTGAACAACCCGGACGTCTCCTGGATGGAGAGCCGGTGAGCGAGTAACGATGATCGAGCCATCCTTAAGAGTTCCAGGGATGCGGGAGCCAGACCCACTCCATCTTTTGTCATAAGTCACATACACTTCGCCGTCCTCTAAAAACCTGGTCTCGTCCATGATGCCGAACAACGTCACCCCATGCTCAATCGGTATTCGAGCCTTGTGCTTCAACAATCGCAGCTCTTGGAGGACAACATGTTCAACGGCCGACTTCATGAACTCGTCACGACGATAGTCGATGCGCATTCTGTCCAGGTCTGTCACAAGCTTCGAAAACCCCGCGTTGACACCGATGGCTTGGTGCCTTAAGAACTTGCTCGTATTCTGTGCGTTGGCTGTGACGGTACGAAATATGTTCAACGCCTTTTGCTGCATTTTGAAAAACCATTTTTCCTCGGTCCCCATATCCTCCAAGATCTTGATCATCTGACGATTGAGCACGAGTCTGAGGGGCCTGGAAGACGTGTCGCAAATCCCCAGCTCTGTTAGGTCATTGCTCGGGAATTTCATCATCGACTCTTTTCGCAAACAGAGCATCTTGCCCCTCAGTCTTGAATCCAAAGAAACCATTCCCTTGTATCCACCCAGACGGATCTGGAGGCAGGTTGGGTGGTGCGGATCGCGCGGGGAGGGCGGGCCAAATCTCTTGTAGAGCTTCCATGGAAATCGTCCCCACCCCATCGCTAAACACTCGAGAACCGTTGGCTGACTTTACATCGGGTATATCGACGATTTCGATACCACAATTGGCGAGAATAATGGCATACGGAGTCTCTGAGAATGCCTGCCCTATTCGGGCTGCACACTTCGCTGGGACTCGAATGTCGCTAAAGTCGCCCAGAGACGACAGGATCGTTGTGTAAGTGTGTCGCTCGAAGGGAGCCACGAACCAAACAGAATGGGCGCGAAGCGAAGAGTGGGAGAACCCTAGGAATGAAAATGATCGGCCCGCGACTTCGATGCCATCGTGCAGCACAGACCTGTATCGGCGGAAGATTTCTTCGTTGGAAACCTTTGGGCTGAAATCTAGGTCCTGTCCGTCTTCATCGCAGAACATGACACGGAGAAAGTAGTCGTTGTGGTTTGGAAACATCCGCAAGACCCTGTTCCTGCTCTCAGCATCTGGGCCGTTGAGGAGGACTCGAGTTGGCGTAACCGTGGCCTTGAATACCCAAGCTTGGTGGCGTGACACTTTTGTTCCATAGATTGGGTCTCTGTGGGGGTTCTCGACCCGGGCATTATACTCGGCCCGCCTAACCTTTTCCATGATCTGGACAGCGTCAAGCTCGTCAGGATCTGTCCCTGGACAAGGATAAGGAATGCTCAACGAAAGCTGCTTCAAGGCATCAGTAGTGACCGGAAAGGCAACATTATCTTGTATGGAATCCAAAGCAAATTCTTTCAGAATATCGAGTAGATGAATTCCACTCGATGGTCGCAAGTAGTTGTTGCGCACCAGAACTTCAACTTGGAAAAGAAGGGCGAACGAGACAATCCCCGAAGACATTATTTGTCTATTCCTAGCATCGAATTGCTCTCTGTAGTCTGGAATCTGGTGGCTCTGCTTCACCGGAAGGTGATGGCGGGTGATTTCTAAGAATGGGCGACGCTTGAGAAAGTTGGAAATTTCTGCGAGACTCTGCGCATTGACGAGTGTGATTCGGTATACCAAATTGGTGGCTACATGGTGTTCATGCGAATTCCACCATGATATGCTTCGAACTCTCCGCCACTTCACCGGAGCGTCTAGGGAGGATGCAGGTATGAACATCCTTGGCGGCTCTGTGAGAACGAGGGTGAGCGAGTGACCCCCGTTCTCCGCGACGAGATCCTGAATCGTGTGGTTGTGAAATTCTAGGCGAGCTCCATCTTCGAGTATTTTGGTGATCGAAACAGATATGAGCCTTGAATTAAACCTCACACTTGCGTTGTGCATTTTGGGAATGCTGGTTTCCTCCACGAATGTCAAGGTACCATTGGTATCGAAGACATTTCGACCACACGCGATGCCAATGACCCGGAACAATGGAGTCGGCTCCTCCGGATCATGTTTGGATGGCTGTGCCTGCTTCTCACGATTGTGCTCCAGATGGAACATCCTGTGCTTGTCGATTGGACGGCTACTCCTTTGAACAAAAACCGGCGTCGCCAGAATCTCTAGTTGGGCGATATCTCGGTTATTGTTTTGGGACTGGGATGGCTGAGTTGGGATGGCATTTTCGGGCGCCTGTCGCTTCACCGTTTTATGTCGCTGGAGGAATTTGTTTCCGTCAGAAGCACGAAGGAAACTCACCCAGGCAATGCCTTTTTTGCGCGGGTTTCTCGCACATCCAGTCCACGATCCCAAGAGCGTTCATGAATTGGTAAAGCTCGGCTTCCAGGGAATCGTTGGTCATGTGTTGGGGTAGGTTGCTTAGAAAGGCCTCCATTTCTGCGTCGAGGGGCTGTTCATGACAACGAGGTTCAATAGTAGGACTTGCAGATTAAAACGTGGTAGCAGTGTTGAATTCCCGACGAGATACACGCATTGGAGAAGTATCAAAGGGAAAGTGACAATCGATCAGGTAGATGCGACTTCGTAGCATATTGAATAGCCAGTGAGACAGTTTGATCACCTGACGTGGCACGTGACAGCTGCCAATCAAAGCAAACATAACTGTTGGTAGGCGGCTTCCGCCGCCTAGCTGAAGTCGACTAGGTAACTGAGAGCGACTGGCTGAAGCTAACCGCGTGACGGCGGATCTATCTCGGGAGCTGCTATGCACGTAGTCTTGAAAATTAAAAGCATTTGCTGTATTGGTACCTAATAATGTATCGTTTCTTGTGGTAGAGGCATCAACATTATGCTCTGTAGATGACGAGATGTTTACGTGCCTACATAATCTCGGTAAGCCTGAATGGTGTTTAGGTGAGGGCCTCACCTCAAGGTGAGGCTCGGTGAGCTGCGGGGTAAATGTTTAAACACTTGCCGTCCACATCCCGATTACATTTGCCGAGCCGAATCGCGTCGCTGCCATTGACGGTTCCACCCGCTACCATGTAAATCTCTCTTCCGGGCGCTCGGCGCGAAGTCTCTTATAATTCTGTTGCCCGTAAGGCAATTTCCTCTGTTCTTCCCGAGTTCATCCAAGATCCTCCACGGTGCTCCTAGCTTTACCCCGCCATCAACACCCACGGTTACATCATCGTCATGTCGACTCCTGGGATGCTGTACGTGACCATGCAACCCCAGCCTGGGTTGTCTCTGGATCAATTTCATGAGTGGTACAACAACGAGCACGGCCCGACCCGCCTGCGCCTACCTGAGATCTTCACCAACGGTCTACGATACAAGGCTACCGACGGCCTGGAGCCGACTTTCCTCGCCGCCTACGACGTGACGTCCATGTCGCACCTCGAGACCGAGACATATCTGACTCTGCGCGCGAACCGATCTCCCAGAGAGGCGGAGACAATTGGCCAGGTGGACGTAAAGCGCTTCTTCTTTGACTTGGTCCACACCAAGGAGGCGTCGCAGTTTGTCCCGCTCGAGAAGCTCACGGACAAGGAGGCCGAGGGTATCCAGACCACTGCTGTTGATATCGAGTTGAAGGACGTCGAGGGTGCTGGAGAGCAGTACCAAAAGTGGCTGCTTGAGGAACACATTCCGATGCTTGCCAAGGTGCCCGGCTGGCTGCGCTCGCGCGTCTTCAAGACGTCGTACCTCGAAGGTGTGGCTAAGACGACTTACTATGCGCTCCACGATTATGCCAAGGAAAATGGCCAGGGCGGACCAAAGCACAAGGCGTCCATGGATACTCCTTGGCGCACCGAGATCTTCGACAAGTACGTCGCTGGCAAGGGCCGACGAACATACTCCCTCTTCTACGTCTTTGGGCCCGCACCTCGAGAGTTGTCTTCTCTGTCAAGACTGCCTTCAACTGCCGGTTTCACCTCTGCCGACGCGAAGAACACCACCATCCCCGGTTCTAACGCTGCTGTTATCTCATACGTTACTGCTGCGGATTCTCTCTCCATCCCGTACCGTCTCGAGGGCAACTCTGAGCCTGGCGCTCCCACACCGTTGCTTTCAGTAATTCCCTACTGACGTCTTTGAACATGTGGGATTCGTTTGTGGAAATTCTCAAGCGAGAACGCCCTGATTTGCGAATCCTGAGATACGACACCCGTGGACGTCATGCGGTGCCTCAGCCACCAGTTGCAGCTACCCTCGACACACTGGCTGCGGACCTCCGAACCGTCCTTGATGCCCTGCGAATCACCAAATTACATGCCCTGATTGGAGTTTCCATGGGTGGCGCAACCACACTCAACTTTGCTCTCACATACCCGGATCGTCTGGAGAAGTTCATTGCCTGCGACTTCAACACAACCTCCAGCCCTGCAAACACGCAGGCATGGAAAGACCGAACAGCTATTGCTGAAGAGGATGGTGGAAAGGGAATCGCCAAACTTGCAGGGCAAACCGTCCCGCGTTGGTTCCACCCCATTACCATGGAGCAGAAGACTGATACGGTCAACCGGATGACGGACATGGTCGCTGCCAATAGTGTAGAAGGCTTCAAATACAGCTGCACTGCGCTGTGGGACTACGAGTTGAAGCCCAAGATGGGCGGCTGCGCGGTACCCGGGCTGTTGGTTGTCGGGGATGGCGATGCAAAGGGCGCCCTCGTCAAGGCCATGGATGGATTCAAGGGCCTGTTGGGCAGCAACGGTGCGGAGCTCAAGATTGTCCCCAATGCTGGTCATTTGCCCATGTGTGAGGATCCCCAGGCTTTCTGGGAGGCTGTTCGAGACTTCGTGTAGATTTCCCCAATAGAAGTTACAATGCCATTTGATCATGATAAGATGCACTGATTGCGATAGATTATGGACTATAGTAGAAATATATTGTTTGCGGAAGGGTTACCGGAGTGAAATATGCTTCCTCAACCCACGTCTCTGCGAATAGGGACGATGTTTCGTTCAATCCGTAACCAGAGCTCGAGAACACCCACCCGGTTATTATTACCAAATTTACTTGGATCTAGAACCCAATATCTTTCCCCTTTCTTGATCTCCCTTGTGGATCGACACAGTCTCACCAAGTTGCCATATTTCAACTCCGCCCAGTCTCCTCTTTTCAACTACGAAAGCTTGTATTATATGCTCCTCCATATGTAACTTGAGGTGAATTTGCATCATACGCGACCACGGGGTAATTGATGACCCATATTCCAGCTCGTTTTGATACGCGACATTCTCGGGGGATGGTCTCTTCAGCTCCGAGGCTGCTATTTTCTGGGGGATGTTGATGGATGACAACATCGTGGAGATTCGTAGAATCCTGATTCCCGAAAGTGTAATAGGCGCTGTTGCTCAAGTCGGTTGCATAGATGGGCAGGACGTAAAAGGACAAGACAGAAACTTGAGACAGGCTGAGTTTCGAAAATATTGACATTGCAGTGGTGTACCTGGCTGTGCTGGTGAGAGAGGTCATGGATTGTTGAATCTTGATCGTGCGGTTGTATGGCCTTGACCTCCGAAGGTCCCGCTCAAAGGAGAAGCCCACAGCAGGCAATTCTGTAACCATAACCGACTTTCCTTTATAGTCTAGAGCTCGCATATGTTGTGATCTCGTATGTGACGGGGGGGATGTTTCGGCAAAGTCCTGCTCTGTCTCGAAACTCTTCATCCTCTTATCCAGATCTTGATTTGTCCTTAGAACCTCCTCAACAAGATTGGAGAGTTGTCGTCTGGATTCCTCCACTTCCTGCATTAGTCGACTGGGTTTAAGTTAGAAATGGGTTGATATAGTTCAATGCTCTAACTGTACTGACCATTGCAAGATCGACAGCATCAAAGTCAATGAGGACTTGTGGGTTTGCAATTTCTGCACAACGGCGGCGAGCTTTGACTCATGCGCCGCCCACTTCAAGCGATTAATGATTGACATATTTGGACCAATATTCATGCCATCGATGATGGTCTGCAATTCCGAGTACGTGGTAACACAGCCAGTCAAGGTTGTTAGGACATGCTCAACTAGAATCAGCGATCCTCGCTCGTTGATATCTGCGCACGACCGGAGGTATACTCCTGCAGCGAGCTCGCAGCGGCCTCAATTCCCGATATTTCAATGATGAGGCTTTGTGCAAGCTGTGGTGCGCCTTGGGCATTGCTCTTCAGAGTGTGTAGGAATGTGGTGATCTTGACCCCAGCCGCAAGGAGTCCAACGATGGAGGCTGCGAGGGATAATGGGTCCATTCTGATGGGATATTCTTGGACATATCATTAATTCAAGTGATCCAAGGAGTATAGAGATGGCTAATGAAATTTTTTTTGACAAAGACATGAGAGAGGTTGGCTGCCTTAGGCCGCTGGAGTGACTGTGTGGTAGTGTGTCAAAGGCTGAATCTTGGCGCATTGCATGGCCGCCGCCTCACCCAAGTTGGCTGCACACGCCACTGAAGCAGAGTCCCCTGCGCATTTCCATCATCGCTAGAAAAGTATCCAACACGGGAATGCAATCGGACTGAAAGGTAATAGACTGGTGGGCGACTTTATCACATCGGGCGAATAGGCAGGGATTATGACGTTTGGCCCCCAAACTAGATGATACACTGGGCGCAGCATCCCCCTTCAAATTTACCTCTTCAACAACATGAATGAATACGTGGTCTCTGAAAACTTATCAAAATCCAGCCTTTCAACATCATTCTAGTTGCGGTTGATTGATTCTATTACACACGGTATTGCCGAGATCTACAGGCGGCTACGAACAGTTTCGGGTCTGCGGTACTTTAACGAACACGTTACAACATCCTGGACATGATCGACCCCATCGGCCTTCTGGGCACGCTCATTGCTATCGTCCAGGTCTGCAACAAAGTTGTTTCTGTTTGCTACGAGTACCGTAGCGCTATCAAAGACGCCCCTCATGACATCGCTCGGGTCCTGGATGAGGTGGCAAACGTCAGGAACATCGCCGAGCGCTTGATCAGAATTGCGGAAGTGGGCCAGACTGCATCGCTTGAGTCCGTCGATGGGCCCAACAGTCCTTTGCGACAATATCTGTTCGAGTTGATTGATCTAAAGAAGTCCCTCAAACTTGAGAAGAATCAGGGATTAAGGTCAACTCTATTGTGGCCTTTGAGGCGATCCGACGTGGAGAAACGACTAGTCGTGATTCAACGAATTAAGGCTACATTTCAACTAGCACTCTCTGCCGACAATGCGTAAGTCCCTAGATTAACACTGAAACTTCTCATAACTCACCAACATCAAGTCACAACATTGTTGAGGTTCTGAACAACACTCGCTCACTGCCCCTCATCAAAGACGAGGTGAAGAAGATTAGCGAGCACATCGACCAGAAAAAAGAAGGTATCCCCGCAAATTCGACTCCAGATTAGTAGTAGGCCAAGAATTGACATTGGCAGATGAATCCAAAGCACATTTCCTTCAGCAGCTCAATGGGAATGATCAATCCCCCAAGCACCGCGATGAGTACAAGAAATGTGTCGAAGGAACCGGAGATTGGCTTCTCCAGCATGACACCTTTCTACATTGGAAGGCCAACCCTGGCAAACTCCTCTGGCTAAACGGACATGGTAGGTTTCATCTCTTGAGGTGGCCTTGGGAAGAAGCTGACCATTTTATTTAGCTGGGTGTGGGAAAACCGTCTTATGGTATGCATCTGCTATAACAAAAGCCCAGAGTGAAGGGTGCCCTTTCTGCTGTGCCGAATCTTGTTAACATTGCAGTAGTGCAAACGTCATCGAGAACCTTGCAATTGACCGCGACAACAACGAGAACATTGGCCTCGCCTATATCTACATCGACGGGTCTGGCCAGAAATCTCTTGACTCTGATTCCTTATACAGTTCTCTCACATCGCAACTCATCAGCCAAAGAGGATCAATGCTAGATTACTTCCAAGGAAATAGGCATCACTTCCAAAGACGTGAAAGAACTGGCTGGCATATTCCGACCCGCGTCTGGGTGAGGATGTTTCGGGAAATAATCGAACTATTTGACAGCGTCTATATCGTTCTCGACGCACTGGACGAATCAGAAGAATCAATCGGCGTTGAGGGAGTTATGGACTTCATCAGCACCATATTTGAGAAATCACGAAGCCAGGTACATATGATTGCGTCCAGTCGAGATCTCGAAAGTATTCGAAACAGATTCAAGGAATTGAGAGCCGTATCTATCGCGGTGTCTGGACGAGATCTCGACCATGATTTGAAGACGGCTCTCCACACCCAACTGTTGTACCAACGCAAATTTTCCCGATGGCCTAAATCACTCAAGAAGACAATAGAGGAGTCACTGCTTGCTCAAGCGAACGGATCGTGAGTACATTCTCTAGATGCTGTTATTGGTACTAATCATGGGTAGATTTCGCTGGCTCGATTGCCAATTACAGACTTTGAAGACATGTGCAACACCACTGGCTGTGAAAAGGGTTCTAAACGACTTGCCCAAATCCTTGGAGGTTTACTACACCCGCATCCTGGAAGCTATAGACGAGAGCAACCAGCAGTCAGTCCACAACCTTCTGCGTTGGATTGCCTTTGCGTTCAGGCCGGTATGTATTCAACATGTCTGTGTATTCCGCAGGCTAAGAAATTTTGATAGATATCCATTAACGACGTTGCCAATGCAATCGCAATGAATGACGAGGGTGTCGGTTTTCCATTCTTCGACGAGCACCTCGAGCTTCTCGATGTTGAAGGTTTCATGGACTCTTGCTCCAGCCTTGTTTCGACGTACAGTGCTATTGCAGACAAGGACGGAAATCAGGAGGTCTATCTTAAGCTGGCGCACTTCTCTGTGAGAGAGTTTCTCATCTCAGACTCCATCCGGAGCGGATCTTGTTCGCGTTTTGCGATGGAGAAGAGCTTAGTGCATTCATACCTCGCAAAGTCTTGTTTGGCATACTTTCACTTCTCTATCAGCAACCCAGACGACATTTCGGATCTAAGCACTCTTGCCAGCTATTGCGGCCATTTTTGGCTCAAGCACAAAGAAGCCTCGGGTCAGAATTGGGCCTCCGAACCACTCGACACCCTTCTCTTGGACATGTACAATGAGAGCCAACCCTACTTCAAAAAATGGATGGAGGTGGCAAGTATCGATAAGCCTTGGTTGGACGAAGATTCTCAAGAGGTGTTGGATTATTCGCCTCTTTATTGCGCTGCATATTCTGGCCTTCCCCTAGTAACGAAGGTGCTTCTTGACCGAGGCGCTCCCACCAACGACCGCAGCGGAATGTACGGCCATCCTCTACAAGCCGCCGCGTTTAAGGGCTCTCTGGAAACTGTTACGATTCTCATTGATGCTAAGGCCGATGTCGACACAGAACGTGCCAGCTATAAGTCTGCGCTTGCTGCTGCTGCTGCCAATGGCCACACCGAAGTAGCCAGAGCCCTTGTCAACGCGGGCGCCTCCGTTAACGGCACTGAGAAGTACTTTGACCACGAATTTACCCCATTGTTCCTTGCGGCTAGTAGTGGGCATCTGGAGATGGTCGAGTTGCTGTTGGAGCATGGAGCCAAGGACGGATTCCGTATGAAAGCCACCCCTGGGAGTGCCCTTCATGCCGCGGCAATGAGTGGCAGACTCGATATTGTCAAATCTTTGTTGAAGCACCAGCATATTAAGGACACCAATGACCGCTTTTACTCTGGCATTGTCAGACCCCATGCCAGTGGCATCGCCGCTAGCCAGTACGCTGCAGCTGCTGTTGGCCACATCGACATTCTTCACGAGCTCCTTAAACACGGGATTAGCAAGGAAGAGACTCTTCGATACGCAGCTAGGGCCGGAGACAAAGCCTTGGTGATGGATCTACTGGATCAGGGCATTCCGATTGATGCTCCCGGATCTATTTCAGACCACCCTATGGCACTTCAATCGGCGGCCCGAGGCGGCCACGTTGCCATCGTTCGGGAACTTCTCTCTCGCGGAGCCGACCCCAACGATAATTCGGAATGGTCATCGCCTCTACTCAGAGCTATAACCAGCGGCAGTGTGGAAATACTTGAGATGTTAATCGATGCCGGCGCTGAAGTAAATCCCAAGTACCCGTACCCGCTTGACCACGCGATTTCGGTGGACCGAGATGATATGGCCGAGATCTTGGTGAAACACGGAGCAAATGCGCACAAAGGAGTGCGAAGAGCCGCTATCCGAGGGGATTTCAAGGCGTTCATTCTCCTTGTGAAGCTTGGAGGCGACATTCGAGCAGAACTGAGTGATTACACCCATACCGTTCAAGCAGCAGCTCGGGGAGGCTCGGTCCGCATCATGAGGTATTTGCTAGATAAGGGCATGGAGGCTGAACCAAACATCGCCGGCCACACAACCCCTCTCATGGAGGCCCTCCGGAATGGTCATTCGAAGGTAGCAGAGTTACTCCTTGACCACGGGGCCAATGTCGAGGCACCACCGCCAGCCCATCTTGATAACCCTGCTCCTCAAGGAGATTCATACTATGATGGTCATGTTTGGCCACCTCCTCCAGCTGATGAGACGCCATTGACGACAGCAATTGCGAAAAACTACCAAGACATTGCACGCAGAATAATGAGCCTTGGCGCGTCAGTCACGCCCGATACACCCGACACAACAGGCACGCCACTCCTCTATGCAGCATGGGAACAATGCTCCGACATTGTCAGTGATCTCCTTGGGAGAGGTGCAGACCCAAACCAGAGGGGGACAGTTTTGAAAAGAGAGAAGCTGACATTCCCACTCCTCCTCGCCATCGAGAAAGGAAACGTCGACATTATCAACCAGCTCATCAACGCAGGCGCCAAAGTTGACGATCAGGACATCGAAGGGTTTAGCCCTCTGCACGTCGCCGCCGCAAACAAAAACCCCGAGGTTCTAAGGATTCTCATCCAGGATCACCATGCAAGCATCACTCCCACGCTGCTGAACGGGAGCCAACCGATTCATTCTGCGGCTTCAAGAGGCACGGCTGAACACGTCAAAATCCTGCTCGACAGCGGGGCTTCCATCAATTGCAAGAACAACGAAGGCAGAACACCTCTGCACTGGGCGGCGAACGGAGCCTGCTGGGACTCTGTGGAGCTGCTTTTGGACCAAGGCGCAGACGCGAGCGTTAAGAGTGACGAGAGCGGTCCTAACACGGCGTTGGATCTTGCTCATCTGGGGAGGGAGAAATCTGACTGGCAGAAGCGAGACGATATAGTGGAGAACTGGGATGATGAGAGAGTAGAAAAGCTGTTGCAAAGATTGAAGTCGGCGATGATGGGGTAGAGCATCTAGGCTGGGAAGGTTGCGCGTCAGTCTTGAGAGTGCAGACTCCATCTAAGCTTGAGAAACATTGACCTCTTAACCCAACCAATAACATATCCACCTTCAGCTCCAACATTACTTTTTACGTATTGCTGCATCACGGCGTTTGCCTAAATAGTTGCGGGATTCGGCTTTAAATGTCTCCGAATGACACCCAAGGCGCACCGGCGGGGCGGACATTGCACCGACCGATGCTCCGCCTGGAATGCTTCCCGTGTATGCCTCCGACGATGTAGCTGGTTTGGTTCGGAAGATAAATCTAGACGAATAGATTCCTGAAGAGTTTCAGTTCGTATCGTGCCACTATCAGCCCTATGTGATTACCTTCTGGCTGAAGCGCAAGTCCGGTCCAATCCCGGACCAGGTGGCCCCCCTGATTAACTTGGCCTTAACCATGTGCATCTCAGACAAGTAGTGGGAATAGGACGGTGATCTCATCCCTGCGCTTCAGAATCCTCCGCGTGGTTCAAGTGCAGGCACCTGGGTGACGCAGCCGAAAAAAGCATCCGAGGCGTCAGCATGCCTTGGGTCGTAAGCTCGTCAACGTAGCCCGCAATTCTCATTCGATTCGTATTATATCTTTGTTCGTCGCATCTCACTGTTAGACACGTAATGGATTTTCTATACTTTCGTTCAAGTAACATAGCCTTCCATCACCTTCAACACTCTCTCATTAATGGCTCCAACACTGCACCGTGACGGCTCCACGCCACCCAAGGAGACCCTTTCGGAGGTCCAAACCAGTCCAGCAACCGATTCTCTAGACTCCAACGTCCCGCTTGGGGATCGAGCTGAAAATGAGACGGACAGTCCCTCAACGGAGCAGGCAAAGAAACCCGCCTTCAACCGCGATTGGCGCTTCTGGATGATCATGGTGACGCTCGTCATATCGACTCTCCTCTCTTCCCTCGAGTCTACTGTCGTCATCACCTCTCTCCCTACAATCGTAGGCGACCTCAAAATCGGAAGCGACTACATCTGGATAACCAATGTCTACTTTCTGACCAGGTGAGTCCCCCGCAGCCACGTCCGCTGTGTCGCTTCCTAACACTCCACAGCGCCTGTCTGCAGCCCCTGTTCGGCCAGCTCTGCAACCTCTTTGGGCGGAGAAATGTCATGGTTAGCATCTTTGCTATATATACCTTGGGCAGTGGCATCTGCGGCGGGGCCAATGGCGCGGCCATGCTGATTGCTGGCCGGGCAATCCAAGGCATCGGGGCCGGGGGAGTAGCTGTAGCTGGTGATGTCATCATGTCAGACCTCGTTCCCTTACGATACAGAGGCAATTATATTGCCATCCTTCTTGTTGTTGCGACAGTTGGGTTCGCCGTCGGTCCGTTCATCGGAGGCCTCATTGTGGAGAGGACAACCTGGAGATGGGTAAGTCGTCAAGCCGCACCCGAGAATGCATTCGCTGACCCTGATTCAGATATTTTATCTCAATCTCCCTCTTGGAGGAGTAGGTATGGTGATTGCTTACATGTTCCTCAACCTTCAATGGGATCGAGAGGAGTCCACCATGTCCAAACTTCGGCGCATCGACTACGGGGGCAACGCCATTCTCTTTGCCGCGAGCGTCTCAATTCTCATCGCCCTCACCTGGGCCGGCCCCATCTACCCATGGGCCGACGCCCGAATCCTCGTGCCGCTCTTTTTAGGAGTCGCAGGCCTCGTCGGGTTCGTACTCTATGAAGGATCCGGCATTCCAATCGAACCTGTCATGCCAATCCGTCTCTTTCCCCACCGCACGGCGCGCATCATCTACTTTCAGACGTTTCTCAACTCGGTTCTCATCATGTGGTGTTATTACTTCCTCCCGCTTTACTTCCAAGGAGTTACGATGTCGTCGCCATCGAGATCGGGCGTGCAGATGCTTCCTGTCGCTCTGATTGCAATCCCAGGAGCCGCAGTATCATCGCTCATGCTCTCTAAATGGGGCAAATACAAACTATTACACATGACTGGCTTCTTCCTCCTCAGCCTGGGCGGAGGAATGCTTGCCCTCCTCAGTGAAGACAGTCCTGACGCTGCCTGGGTTCTAATTCAATTCCTTCCCGCCATTGGCTCTGGCTTTTTGCTCAGCACCCTGTTGCCGGCCTTCCAAGCCTCAACCGAGGAGATTGACCAGGCTGCAGCAACCGGGACGTGGTCATTTATCCGCACCTTTGGCATGGTTTGGGGAGTCGCCGTGGCGGGAACAATCTTCAACACCTACACGAAGCAGTATGCGCACCAGATTGACAACGAGATCGCGCGAGAGCACCTGTCCTCGGGCGACGCCTATGCGAGTGCCACAAGGGACTTTCTCCTTCAGTTTGAGCAGCCCGTCCGAGACCAGATCCGCCACGTCTTCATGCTGTCGCTGCGAAAGGTATACGCCACCTCTGTTGCGTTTGGGGGGGTGGCATTTTTCCTGGGGATTTTTGAAAAAGATGTCCCGCTGCGAAAGGAGCTTGAGACGCAGTACGGGTTGGAGGAGAGGGAGAAGGACAAGGAGCAGGTCTGATCTAGAGAGACCAAGCCATCACCGCTCAATTAATTCCGCCATCTGGACTTTGCATAGAATAGAAATTGTACACATTAGATTAATTACATCAAAACAGACATCTCCTACTGTAATACCAATTGCATCACTCGTACATGGATCGGGATCCTCGACAACCACCCGCAAGTGGGCACCCAAAGAAGCCTCCGAAGAGCCCCACAAAATCCTCCGAACGGACCCAGCTCCGATCCCACCACGAACACGGCGCCATGGTCTCACCCATCGGAGGCATCCACATTGCGCAATGACTCCATCAACTTGACTCTCTTCCTCTCCTCCTCTCTCATGATCGCGTCGCCACCAAGGCCACTCCTCACAATGCGCTCTCAATCGCCCACCCCGCATCCCAACCAAGTCCGGTCCGCCTGCGAGCGCTGCCGCCGCCAGAAACTCCGCTGCTCGCGTCCGGCCGCCGCCTCGGCCTCTTGCGCGCGATGCGCCCGGCTCAGCCTAGCATGCCAGCCGGGCCCGCAGCGTCGCATCGGCCGGCCTCTGAAGAAGGACCTGGTGCTGCGGAAAGCCTCCGGTTCTTCTGACAATGCCGTCAGCCTGGATGTGATCGGCGACGGTTGCCCCAACGGCGAGATACAGTTCCTCGAAGGCCTTCTCGATGATACTGTGCCCGGCATCGAGTGGACCACGGCGTTTAATTCGCAGTTTGGTTCCAGCTGCTCTGAGACGGTCGGCTTTCCGTTTGAGATCTGGTCTCCCATCCAAGAACCAGAGCTGCCGTCCTACGAACATCAGCTGATCCTGCAACCAACACCCACTTCGAGACGCTGTCGCGGCTGAATGTGGGCATTCGCAAGGGCTTGGAAAACATAACGCGCTTCGTAGTCCAGCCAACATTTAAAGACTTCATTTGCACGCCACACACCGACATGGACGGCTACAAGAATGTGCAGTTGCTCATGGCGAATGGCCAAAAAATTCCTAGACATCATCATGGCTCTCCACCGACAGCTCGGCACCCGGCGTGCGCCGAGTCAAACGCATCCCCCATCTCCAAATCCCTTCACTTTGGCGTTGGACTCTTATTTCACCACGCCAGCTAAGCCTTCATCAACTGGAACCACCCCTGATGATGATCTACCCGAGTGCACCACACACGACGCCCCAACCATGCTCCTCGTCATCTCCTGCTACGTCCAGCTCATCAAGCACATCGAGATACTCCTGGAAATCGTATACGAATCCATCAACAACCCGAAATCAAGCCCCATCGGTCGCGCCCCCATGTGTTACGCCGATGTGCCCATTGTTCAGCCGTCATCCCAGTTCATCCTCTTCTGCGAGCTGGTCTGTCATGTTATTGCGCAGATCAACCTCGTCCTAGGGCTCCCGAGCGCATGGTCTGGTCGAAGCGCCTGGACCGGTCTGTTGCGTCCCCAGAGGTATCGGAACCTGGTGAATGCCGAGTTGGGTGCCGTGGATGGATCATGGACAACACACGTCCAGCAAAGTTGTTGGAGAAGACGAAGATGACAAAGGACATGTTTGTCGAGCTTGCCATGATGGGACTTGATGCATGATCGGTCATCCGCCAGTCAAACAATCTCCAAGCAAAGGTTAGTGGCAGGAAGCACGTTTCGTCATGCCAGGCCGAAGGAATGATGCCAAATAGCCGGTTCAGGCCAGGTTCTAGTCATGGAATACAGTACACAATGCGACAAGATACAGAACTTGGCGAAAGAAGCACTTTGGCTATAACTAGAGACAATTACTCGAAGCATCAAGCTAATTGAATCAGCGCCAGGTCAATTTGGTGGGCGTATGTATAACTCTACTCTAACGCATTCTAAAACGCATTAATGATAATACCACGGAAACTTCATCCCCCTTACAAAAGAAATCGTGTCTGGCGTCTCATCGTAGTGTTGTACATCCATAGAACCTTTCAACTCCATCCCTAAACTCCAAGCAGGAAATCCAGAACTCTTACCAATTATCGTAGAGGTGCCGTAAAGGTAAACTCATACTCATTTCCTTCGGAAACACCAAACACGAACGGAAAAGTTGCCTTCAACTCGGTTGGGGCATTTCCTGCCTTCAGCGCCGATGTTATTTGAGGAGAATGCCGACTCCTCCAAGTAGGATGCTCTTCGCAAAAGGCTCGCTTGTTGCGGCCCTTCTTGATCGGTGTAGTTGGTGCCTTCCTCATCTCTGTACGGCGTCCAACAGTCCACTCGCAGGCCAGCACTCCAAACTTGACCTTTTCTGGGTTCTTGTGACAGCTCAGCTTGCTTGCCTTTGCGTACTTGACGTACCGATCCTGCAGCCACGACGTCGTCTCAAAAACTTTGGATTTGACGGTCCAATCTTGGTCATCAACTTCGAAGTATGTCCTGTTTCCACCCTCGAACTTGCCCGGTGCCCTCTTGCCTAGATCTCAAGTCAGCTTTCTTCAACCAAAGTCAAGGGCAGACTTCACAAACCCTTAATCTCAGTCCCGGCCGCAGCTCCTGCACAACTGCTTTCTTGCCCATCTTCACTGGTGGACTTGCGCAGAATGAGATAGTCGACAAAGTAAAATTGCTCGAGGTTTGGCAAATACCGTGCGAGGAACTGGTAAAGGTGCTTCGGATACGCGACTCTATCGGGTGTATTGTGTATCTGCCCACAGACCGAGCAACGGGTAGGTGAATGCTGTTCATGCCACTTGTGACAGTAGCGAACGGCAACTTTGCGGATTCTCTCAAGTCCTGGGCATTTAATAGTCTTTGTGAACTGGAAGCCATCTTCGAAAACATCCTGGGGGACGTATTCCAGAGATACAATGTCCGAAGAGATGTCAAGGCTGATCATTCGACCACCACCCAGCTTGAGAGTGGTTGGCCGGGTCATCAGATGCTTAACGACATTCGACGCCTCGTTACAAGTAACGGACAGCTTGGTGATTTCCTGGTTGAGAGTCGTGTAGTACGAAATGTCCGCTTCCGGGCTTGGATAGAGTGGCACCAAGCTCGCACAGTGAGATACGGTCGGGTGCACTTCACGCCTGACCTCCAGGGCAATGTCGTCGTCTTCCTTATCCTCGTCGCTACTATCCTCGGAGTCGGCATGAAGAGGGTCCATGCTCTTGGTCCACCACCTCCCACTGATTTCGGCGGACTGGATCTTGAGGAAGTGCATGCCAGGTGTCGAGAGCGTAGATTCCCAAATCTGATGGCGGATCTCGGCGGGGAGACGGGCAAACGGCGAGAAGTCGCGACAGTCGTTGGGGATCTCGAACTTGATTGCTGAGTCCATCATCGGCGACAAACGAAGGCCGAACTCCTCGCTGGGAGTATCTCGGCGTTGGACCATGGCGCCGGTCTGGTTGTCGACAGCAAAGTCGATCGAGTTCATGGTTGGAATGCCGTGTCTGAGGCGAACTGGCAGCTCGGGACCAGGACGCAGGCAGGCAGACCGGGGACAGACTGAGACCCGAGACTCAGGTGGAAAGGAGAGTGAGGATACAGAGTATTGGTGATGGTGAAGTTATGATAAAGGAATGAGGTTGAGAAGGAGAGCCGCATCACGGGGTCATTGTTCAGGCAGCTGAGGTGGGGTACCGAAGCCCAGTAGGCAGGCGCCCGTCACGGTCCAGTCACGGTGCTGTTAAGCGACACTATGCCGTTGAATCGCACAAAAGGCTGAAAGTGGCTGTTCCAGGGTAAGTATGTTTGCACGAAATTGACTGGTTGCTGTTCCAATTAGTGAATTTTAGGGGAAATAGCGGTGGTCTAGCATAGGTCGCTTCCAGTGAATCAATCACTACTGCCCTCCGTACCCATGTAGTGAGGTGTTGCTGCCTTGCGCATTGGGCTACGCATCCACCCGATTGGCGTCCAATTCACGCGGTTTCCGTCCGTAAAAGTCGGAAACCACACTATGACGCGACATGACAGTAATGGGGACATTAAATCATGCACTGCATTAAATGAGATCAGAAAACTGCGGCTCTGTGCTGCGGAGAGTGAACGTGATGCACAGCCCCATGTCTCGAGCGTGGCGTCCTCAGCCAGCCTACCGGGCTGAGACCAACGTCGATGGCGCAGCAATCCAACCCTCAGAGAGCCTCGCCAACTAATGCCATCGACATCAGCTAAGGAATACTCGACTCTAATCCAATAGGAACTCTCCATTTTTCGTAAAGCTGGCGGCCACGAGAACTCCTCTATCCATCACCCTCTCATTGGCGCTTGTGCGAAACCTTGCGTGTCTCTGCCGCCATCGCAACAAAACGTGTCACCCTTACAGTCTCAGTTACACCAGGCAGGGGCTCAGCACGAGGGCGGCGCCGCCATCGCCGTCATTGTCGCAAAGCCAACGGAAGAAACTCGGGTTCCTAAACAATACGTCATTTGTCCCATACCGACTGCTGGGCCTCCGAGACTCCTCGAGAGGTGAAGGCAGCCATGCCGCTGGCGGGACTGAGAGACGGGCGACGCAATGATGCCATCGCCAACCAGCCTAGATCCCCCACTCCATAAGGCGCCCGGGGCGACGTCGATCATCAAACCATTCTGACGTCCATGTTCCACGTGCCCGTACAATCCCACCTCCCGGGGGCGTGTCGTCGATAGTCCTAGACAACTAGCCTACCCTCGAGACATAGTTTTGCACATCCGTCCGTCTCGTGGCGGCATCCGTTTGCCTCTACCGGTGGTCGGGCTAGTGGAGTAGCCCCCTCCTCGCCCCCGGTAAAGCCTCCGAAGATAGGGAGCTTGAGGGGCAAAAAGGAACGGGAGACAAGAGACAACATTGTTGTCGCATGAACACGCGGCCCCACTGATGGCCAAAAAAGACGTCATCTCATCCGGATTATTCTTCAGCAAAATGTAAAAAATCTGGAAAAAAAAACCCGGCAACCCGTCCTGGCCAAATGGTGTCATGTTGGAGTCTTGTTGAGGTCCAGACGGGTCTTTCTGCGCGACCCCGGTTCTATGTGCCAGCAGCGGGGAGGGAGGGACCCCTATTATGACATCATGTGGGGCGCAATCGATAAGCTCATGCTTCCCCTCCTGACGGGACCAAGGGTTCGGACGTGGAAAGGCCAACCGCCACGCTATGAGATTTTGGGGTAGCTGTTGAGAAATCTTTCGTGCTTCGGCTTCTCGTGTGTTACCCCCATTGACTATAGATTCTGGGAAAGATACTTCGTCGCATGCATCAACTAGTACAATGATCCGCAGCCGCACGTTGTGAAGGAGGAGTGCCAGAAGCTATCATGACACATGGGAGCTTGGCGAGCTTTGGCTTCATCCTCGGCCACATCTACCCCTCCCGCGCCGCATCCCCAGTGTCAACAGGAGGAGGGGAAAATAGCTCAAATCAATCATCGTGGTCGAGCTCACCTAGCTAAATGATCTACATCGCCACCCAAGCGCCAACGCTCTGCCTCGCGGTGAGTGTGGTGAGTGGCCCGAGTTGCCTCACGGCACGCGACAAGGGTCCCGGAAGGCAACCGAACTACCCCAGGACTGAGTTTCGCGTGGACTCCCATTCACTCCCTGTATTAGTGAGCCAAAAGAAGTGAGCCGCGAACCAAGCGGCTTCGGCCTTGTTCCCTCAAGCCCATGGAAAATCGAGATTGGTGTCACAACGGTGGAGCACTGCCATGACATGGCCACGCGCAGGCGTTGAGGTCATCGGCGATTGCTCTCCTGTCGAAGTCGAGACCCCCCGGGGCCCCACTATCTGTCGTCATGTCTTTAGACATTGATGGGGAAAAAAGGCATGTTCCGGCTTGCCTCGACCCATTCATCTGTCTCGCATGGCTTGAGTGGTTCCCCGAGGCGTTGCCGTCGGTGCAGCGTCCATCTCCTTGACCCTAGACGGGTTGGGTGGCAGGGAGGGGACCGCAAAGCGTGGGATCCCCCGAGCCCCCGAGCCCATTCACACATAAAAACCTGCTTGTGCCCACACTTGGCTGCTCGATCTGCGGCTGTCTCACTATCACAATCGAAATCTCATCTCGCAGCTGCTGTCCCTGGCTTCCCCCAGGGTTAGCCCTTCCTCGTCCATCTCGAGCTTGAGGTGGTGTCGTTAGTGCAGGAGCTCAATGTAAGGCGATCCAGTCGGGTCTGACCCTAATGATGCAATTCCCGACGCTGCGGTTCCGCTACCAGCTGTGCTCGCGCTCAGCTTGGGGTCCTTCAGCGCTTTTTTCCAGGCCTCATCCACTAACAGCCCTACTAGATTAGCGATCTTGGCTTCAGCCCTACGCACCTGGGCGCCCGCAGTCTCCACCAGCGCCATCATCCCCTCACGTCGCTGCGAACGGCCCTGAGCACGCTCGAATTAATTCGCTCCAATCCCGCCATCCGATGATCAGGCCCTTATGGACGGCGTATCATCCAACGGCGCGGTGCGCTACATAAATCTTCTTGAGTGCGGGCTCACCACATCCCCAGTCCCCCGTTACTTGTTCTGGCGATGAGGACCAGACCAGGGCGCGATCAATCTCGTGCACTGGACCGGGCTTCGTGCAGTCGCCGAAACAATAAACAACTTCCTATCCAATGCCTCTGGGAGAAGTCGAGAACTAATACAGTGATGTTCCGCCCGTTTCAGAGCTGAATCCGGCGCGGACAACCAAGCCCAGCCTCCCAACACCGCCTCTGACAATCCCAACCATATCCTCGTGTCCGTCCCTGTAGATCGCCAGTACAGCATCGGTCGCTACACCCAGCCCAGCGCCTATTTAGCTTCGGGCCATCCCGACCGCAGCCTCCGTGCTCCTCCAGGGGTTTGCTCCGCCACAGACTAGGCGGGAGAGCATTCGGCGCATGAGTGAGATTCTCGGTGCCCTCGAGGGCCAACTTCAGTCCTCTTCTGCATGATTTGATGGCGGAGGGGGACTGCTATCGAGTAAAGACTTTACTAGTGAGTTAGCTCTGGGTACCGCGATATCTCCATCCCCAGCTCACCTTTGCGTCCAGGTAATCTCTTCATTGTGTGGGTATTGTTTTCGCGTGCTGCATGAGAAGGGAGAGCGAGATGCTGCACGGCCCGTTCGTCATCCAGCCAAAACTCGTTGCCCGATGCCATGGCGCTGCCATAATTGATTAATTGTCCCAATAGATGGATTGCATGTACACTGCCCCGCGTTCATCCACTCGCTCCTTGTTCACCATGTGCTTGATCTCCCATGCCAGCCACGTCGCGCGCGAGCCAGCCAGGGCGAACGTAGCGTGCGGAATCACCAGGATATGGGAGTCCGCATGCCAGCCTTCGTCGTTGCTAACATTTCACACTTACTTGAAGTTTGAAATCAATGGTGAATTGCACACAAACCCCTAACATCTCTCATCGACAGACTACCATCCACGCGCAGGCCCTGCATATGTATCAAAATAGATTGGCAGCTTTCAAATTCCCGAGGGGAATGCTCGAGTATCAAGGTAAATGGAGAGTAAGCCCAGCAAACTACTGTAATTTAACGCGCATAAGGGCAAAGCCACAGTATCTCCACCCTGGCTCCCACTGTACCCAGCTCGTCTAAGTCCTACTACAGACATGACACCACGGAGTCTGGGAGCATGGGCAGTATGAGGTGCTGCTTGCCATTGCGACGGCGTCATCTTGAGTAACAATATGGTAAGGAGGAAGAGTTAGTCGGACGTGTCGAAATCACACGGCGATGTTTCGGTCTTGGGGCACGCTCATGTAAAGAGTGTGATATGTCTTGGCCCGTGACTGAGCGTGATATGTCTTGGCCCATCCGTTGGGGTTGGTGTTACATTGGGCGCCGTGGGATCCTTCTGCCACGACCGAAGACACGTCAGACACGCCATGGGGATCCACGGAACCTACCGAAGTCTCTGGTACAATGTGAGCATGCTCTGCTACTGGGCGGGATCCATTGGCACCTTCGCGCTACTTGTTGGCTGCCCGTTTCCGAGTCGTCCCCGGCGCCTGGTCCGTGGCCGGGCTCACCCACAGTGACATTCGGTCATGCGGTGCCAGTGCCAGCTGCAGCGCTCGGCCCAATATCTTTCTCGCTTTTCTAGCCCTGGACGAGAACCGCCCGTGATGGGTGTGTGGTGAAAGACCCCAGTCGAGTAAGTTACCCGCGGCACCTCGCCCGTCAATGGCCAGCTAAAGTACTCGGCAGCCACGCCTCTAAACGTCTCCCTTCGTTGGATTTCAAGGCCGAGCTAACACAAGTCTTGGATTTGACAAAGTAGCCTGCGCCACATACCCGTCCCTTGACAAATTGGAAATACATGAAGGCACTTTCTCCATGTGGGACCGTTGAGAACGTTGTCCACGTCACCGCAACACCCTGACCGGATTGTTTTCTCATTGCTTTGTGTTTCTTACCTCCCATGGAGAGAGTGGCTAGGAATTGACCACAGTCAAAGCGAACCTAGATTGTGGCGGCGCCTCCTTGTAGCGTCCGAATCCACCTTGACAAGTCTGACCGTTTTTCCACTTGGAGCCTAGAGAAACTGACCAATGTCCTGGATACGTATCGGCATTCTGCCTCATCATCCTGCATCAGACTTAACATATGAATCACCATCCTGCATACTGCATACGATATACTGCATACTCGCACTGTATACTCGCTCAACATCGAACCAACATACTGCATCATCGGACTACATCATCGGCCGGCATAATACAAACACACTGCCGAGCACCACACCTGTTAGTGAGATCTCAATAGCGCAAGTCTTGCGTCGTCGGCTGCATCGCTTACCCGGCAGGCTGTCTCTAGGGCGTCTCTAGTGTGCCGCCCTGGTGCGGCCACTTAATTGTGTGCCGTCTGGCAACACTTGTCAAACAACAACGGCCACCCCTGCGGATCAGCCTCTCGCCATGTGTATGGCTCTGCTTCACCTTGCTTCAACAACGGAGGTCACGGCGTGGCTGATCGGGTGTGCTGTCCCCGATCGCCCAGGTCCAGAAATGCGCAACCAATCGCGGGGGCAGCGAGCAAGTGGTGTGCTTGTGACATGCAGTTGGCAGAGTGCCAGAAACCATTGATGATCACCGACAAACCACTCACCATTCCACCTCCCTCGTCCCTCAGCAGTCAAGGGGCATTTCCTACCACTCCAACTGCCGCGCCGACGAGCCCATTGGTTCGCAATGTACCCTAAACGACGACGAGGTGAATGGCTCTTGGTATAAAGATAGGTGGGAAGCCCAGCCAAAAACTAAGACCCAACCTCAAAGCCGTCAGAGCACCTTCTACTTCTCCACGAGGGTCTTATATCAACGTAACCTACCAATCCCCCACCCAGTCATTCAAAACAACACCTCCCTCCCTCCCCTAAACTGTGTTCATCATGCCCCAGCACATCAACGTTCAAGCGTAAGACCAATTCCTCTTCCGCCATACTTCCACCATATTCACTGCTCTACACTCTCCCAGACAGCCCTCGCTTTTTTCCTCCGCCGTTGCTGATGCTCATTACCGAAACAGTCCGGGGCATGTGACCTTCACGTCGGTCCCAATTGACCCCACCTTCTCCCTCCGGAAATCCCTGGCCCAAGTCGGCGATCCTCACCACCGTCCACCACCAGGATTTCGGCCGCCGCTCAATGTTTCCGCCTCAAAAAAGCGGATGGAGAAGATACTAAAAGAGTTAGATGGACCGTTAAGATGACAAGAAAAAGATAGAGGATTTGATAGCCTATATACAGTAATGAGAGGGAGAGCCAAAGGGCTAAAGCACTTTTGAAAGCTGGGTTCGGTGTGTTTGGTCCCTCGTCCAGCCCACGGCGACAAGAGTCGGTTTCGTCTGATCCCAATTCAATTCCAGCCATATTTTCATGTCGCCTGTCTCGTTGTCTCAACTGATTACATTGTCCGACGGTGCTGCCTTGGAAATGGACTATCCCCAGTTTGTCGTCAAAATGCACTTGTCCACACAGCTCACACAGACCTGAGTATCCCATCCCACACCATGCGGCTAAAACGACCTGTGTCTTGTGTAACGTGTAACACCGAGGCGACGAGATTAAAAAAAAAACCTCCACCTTCGTAGCTTTGCATAATGTAAATTCCACACGGTTGAAAGCCGCAACATACTCGAATTTGGGCCATGGATAAAGGCCGGTGAGCCGGCTGACACACAATGCAGTCTGTTTCACAGGTTGATTGGATTCCTCGTCATTACCCATGACGCTGGATGACGGTGGTGACACGGCCCCAAAAAAAGAAGACGGGCAAATGCGATGATGGTGGAGGTCCCGGGAGTCAGGAAGCAAACGGGACGGCGCGGTGACCACTCGGCACTCCTCCGCCATGCTGACGGTCTCGAGGGTTCGAGGTGCGCGGTCTGAATCATAAATCAGATTTAGTATTACAATTCTCGGGCGAGGCAACCAAACCCAGAGCCAAGCGCGAACACGAAGCAACGGACACTAACAAGAGGCATCCAAGGCTAGGGGGGGAGACGCAGGCTGACCCGGCTGCATTCCCCACGAATCAACAGGCCCTCGAGCATACAAGCCTAGCGAGAAGCACCGAATCTAGACGTTCCCCTTGTGATTTGAATGTGCCGTCGCCTGATATCCGAATTGCTGGTCGAGCTACTCGGCGCAATGTGGATAATCAGCTGCGGGATGACATTACATGAGACCGCCCACACAAGCAGCCACACATTCACTGATGTCTCACCTCTGGCACCCACGCCACGTCCACATCTGCGTACAATTTCGTATGTCTCAATCCAGCAATTGCGTGGAGGCCCCATCTTTCGGCGATAATGGCCACCTGGTTTATTATTCAGCGGGCCCCGCCGTCGCATCCACTTCTACGGTGAAGATTGGCGGCCACGCCTCTATCTCCGAGATCGTCCCGCCAAAAGCTTCATTTGGGCCCCACAAAACCGGGGTTGGCTGACGCTAGCCATCGTCTAAGTGATGGGATGGCATCATTATCCAAAGCAGCAAGGCAGGGACTAAGCCGGGACTGTTTATACACTATGAGTTCAATCAGGATGGACATATATAAGGCATGCCAAATCCCTTGAATAAATAAAACAGCAAGCATCCTCCAACCGTCCTCCGCGCACTATCAACCATCACCATGTCCAAGTACAACGCCAAAACCTCCATCCACGAGCTCGTCTCCGACTACGCCCAAATCATCAAGGGCAAAACCATCCTCACCACCGGCGTGACTCCCAACAGCCTCGGGCACATCTTTGCCTCTGCAGT
Source organism: Ilyonectria mors-panacis (assembly GCA_002991585.1). Classification (NCBI taxonomy): domain Eukaryota; kingdom Fungi; phylum Ascomycota; class Sordariomycetes; order Hypocreales; family Nectriaceae; genus Ilyonectria; species Ilyonectria mors-panacis. Next base: position 1,691,895 of record PPHJ01000018.1, read on the forward strand.
CGCGGCCGCCTCCCCCGCGCTGCTCATTCTCGCCGGCCGCAACCCCGCCAAGCTCCAACAAACGGCCGCCGCCATCGCCGCCGCGCACCCAGGGGCCCAGACGCGGAATCTCGTCGTCGACTTGTGTTCGTTGGCGTCTGTGCGTAAGGCGGCGGAGGAGGTCGACTCGTGGACCGACGTGCCGAGTGTCGATGTCGTTGTGAACAATGCAGGTGTCATGGCCGTCGACTTCGCCCTCACGCCGGATGGTTTCGAGACGCAGTTTGCCGCGAGCCACATCGGCCACTTCCTCCTCACCAACCTCATAATGGACAAGATCCTGGCTTCAGAATCCCCCCGCGTAGTCAACGTCTCCAGCGACGGCCACCGCCTCGGTCCCATGAGGTGGGCAGACCCTCACTTCAGTGTAAGTCATCTCCCCGCCCCCAAACTCAACTACACTCAGAACGCTGACCGTCTTAGAATGGTGAAACTTACAACAAATGGTACGCGTATGGTCAGGCCAAGACTGCCAACAACCTCTTTGCCCTCTCTCTTGCCGACAAGCTTAGCAAGCGCGGCCTTCACGCCTATAGCCTACACCCAGGTGTCATCATGACGACCAGTCTAGGAAACCACGTGGACGACGGATTCAAATCCCTAGGTAAGCATCCCTCAAATAAGCTAGACCTAAAAGTCCTGACCCTCTTTAGTCACCACAGATCGGCTCCTGGGCAACAAGGAAGGCTTTCAGGGCGAGTTTGATGTCGTTCCGGTAGAGGTCGGCACCGCGACGCACGCGTTTGCTGCCTTCGATCCCAGCATCTCGGATCAGAATGGTGCTTATCTGATAAAATGTCGAGTCGCAGATCCCTATGTTGATACGCTCAAGCCATGGGCCACGAGTTCCATCGAGGCCGACAAACTTTGGGAACTGAGCGAGAAACTTGTTGGTCAGGAGTTCAAGTATTGAGCTGAAGGAGAAAGGCACCATTATGTATCACTGTAGCTCACAATAACATGTCATCATCTGGCAATCCCCACCATCTCCAAAGTAACTTTCGCCTCACCCGCGCCAAGAACCACGACAACCTTACACTCCACTCCTTCTACGCTAAAACCCCTTTGAGGGTGTCAGGTATCAAAGAGTTTATTTCTCCCCGCAAGCCACATTCCCATCCCAGGAGTGCGGTTCGATCCCCAGCCGCATGTTTGTCTCACTGAGCGGTGTAAGTTGATACGCGCCCTTGCCAAGTCCGCATTCCAAACACGATGCAGGTCATAATAAGCTCATCGGGTCCCACTCGCCCTGGGGAGGCTTAAAGCTCACATGCTACGTGTATATCGGGTCTCGGTTGGTGATTGGATTTCGAGTGGTAAGCGAATTGAGGGGCGATGTTACGCTGCTTCCGCGTACAACGGGGACCCAGGGATGCAACATTACGAGACAAGCATCGAGACATGGTTCAGAGCTCGGTGGATGGGTAGCATTGGTGTCGCAGGGTACAAGGCTTATGTCAAACTGAATCGCCAGAAAATCTTGTCAAGACCGGACTCGTATTTGGGCTGTTGACCTCATAGCATCTCTATATACGCAAGGAGAGGGCTTGGCGAAATAACATGAAAACCAGCCAGCACCATCCTCCCATTACGCTGTCCCCAACGCCTCTATCGCGCTCCCATAAGCCAGCGCATATATTTAAACAAAATCAATCGCCTGTGGAGGCTTTTCCCATTCCCAAACGCCGTTAAATCACGCTTCACGATACATCATCCACATCATCATCATCGTCATCAGCAGCTGACTCTCGCCACCGGCCCCCATTCTTGTAGCACACTCGGATCTTGCACCGCCATGCCCTTGCCGCTCAACCACGCACGGCACGCTTCAAAGTGCGCATACTCCTTGGGGTTGTATCCCCGCGATCCGCGCATCTTGACGTCGGTCACCTCGAGCATGCCGCGTCCCGCCGCGTCTCGGGCGTGCACGTTAGCGCCATGCTGCACAAGCGTCCGCATCGCCAACTTGCGACCGCACCGCACTGCGACATGCAGTGCCGTCTCGCCCGCGCGGTTGCGGGCGTTGACCTCAGCACCCGCAGCGATCATACGGGACAAAATCTCCGGTCCAATCTTGTAATCTTCATCCTCGGGAGCTGGGCGGCAAAAGCCATGAGCGGGGTGTTGCCTTCGCTGTCGTAATGGTTGGGGTCAACACCAGCCTGAAGGAGTCCATCGAGGAGTTCGAGACGGAGATTCATCTTCTCAGTAGACGAGTCTAGGTCTCGGGGCTCCTGGCTCTTCTTGCGCTTCCGATCGGTACCGTCGAATCCGTACCTCTTCTTTATACTGGAGAAGCTGAGTGTTGCCGCGGCGAGACAGTGCAAGCCATTCCGCCCATCCGAATACTCCTCATCGGGCTTCACGGTAGCGGAGCGAACAAATGCAACCAGCTCTGACTCTTTTGCGACAGCGGCGTCGGCGTACATTTCGGGCGTAAACGTGAATTGTGAATCCGACGGCGGTGGATCAAGGTCCATCCTCTGGGTGTAAATTCGATTGAATCCCATCGTCGGCTCCAGCTCGAGCCGGGGGGTCACGTTGAATGCGTCGCGCTTCATGTATTTGGCCAAGTCGTAACTCGGCGCAATCTGGTTGAACGTATTGCGAGGGATGTCGTCCGCAAGTAGAAGGTGGAATATGGTCCGTCCGTAGTGATCCCGGGCATTGATGTCGACGCCCTTCAGGGACACTAGGATGAGCAGCTGGGAGAGCATCATCGGGTCCAGGAAGCAAGAGCTATTCAAGACATGAAGAAACGTCTGGCCAGCTGTGTTCCTCCCATTGAGGATGGGCCCGCATCGGTCAGAGTTGATGACCTGCACAAGATACTGGGTTGCTCCCCGGGCGGCTAGGAAATGAAGAACCGAATTGCCGAAGCCATCTACAACACCCAAGTCAACACCATCGGTGCCGCTCATGAGAAGTCGTACCGCATCGGGGTTCAGGCCATTCGCAGTGGCAAAAGGCGAGTCCATGATATCGGTCTGGGCGAAGCAGAGGCAGGATCTTTTGTGGTGTTGCTCAGCCTCTTGGAAACATGGTGGCTGCTGCCCGACAAGGTAATCGAGATTCAAGAAATCACCAGGCAAAAAGTACGGTCTGTTGGGCAAAGTCGGGGGCGCATCATCGTCGCTGAGCCATGAGCCGTAAGCGGCCCCGATGTCCGAAACAGGCGACATACTCTCGGCGCGGTGGTTGATCGGGGCCGTGAATCTCTTGACGAGTAGCTTAACAGTCCGAATGTAAGGCTCCGAATAATCCGCTAGCACGCGCTGGAGGGACCCCGTCGTTCCTTGCGTGCCCTGGGTCGACGACGACATAAAGGTCGTCCGGCGAAGAAATCGGCTCAAGGGGCTGTTGGTGTCCTGGTCATTCGATCGATGCGCTTGTCTCGAGTTCTGTCTCGGGGCCTGCCTTTGAGCGATGTAAGGGGCCGCCGGAGAGGGTGTAGCGGGAGGAGGAAATTGGTGAAAGGGCGGGACCTCGAGAGTGGTCGGGCTAGTGCCGGCCTCTCTCTTCATTGACGAGTTCGGGTCCGGGTTGAGGAGTGGCGGATCGGAGGCGGCGTGGGGCCGTGCGGATGTCGAACCGCGACTCGAGAGCGATCGGGTCGGCGAAAGGGCGAGTTCATTCAATCGGCGGCCCATGTCGCTTTCGCTTCGGGGGTGCAGCCATCGGGGCTCTTTGTCGAGGAGGCCGTTGATTTTCTTGTTGGCCGATTCCTTCCTACAAACACGCAGGGCATCGGTCAGCGGGGAGCTTCTCATGGATGCGGGGATTGGGGGATTGAAATGCGCGGCAGCATTTGGCCGGGAGTCATTTGAGGGGCACGTACCCAGGAGCGGCTTCGGGAGACCTAACATGCACGACCTCGATGATCTTCTGGAGGGGCAGCGTGGTGTAGAGATAGAGGCGCGAAACCTTGCGCTGCGACGAGTTGTTCCACAACGGCGGGCGGCCGGTGTTGGTATTGTTGGAGCCGGAGGGCGAGGCGGACGAGAATGGAATCCTCAGCGCCGAGGGCGAGGACGAGCCGCCGCCGTTCATGCTGGGCGACGATGAAGAGTCCAGCGTGAGTTGGCGATGGTGGCAAAGGCGATGTTTCGAGGTATTAGCGATTGGTTAATCAGCCAGATGCACCGTCCCGATGACTTGTAAATGCAGGACAAGCGCCATCACGAATGGGAGTGGGCGACGGGGCTGGACAGGTTATAAGGCGCATGGCGCCAGTTGCAAGGCGACGGGAGGAGGTAGGTAGGTAGCTAGCAGGTGGGAAGGTGGCAGGTGGCATGCGGGAGGTGGCAGGCGGGAGGTGGCAGGCGGGAGGAAGGAGCAGAAAATCCACATCCGGCAAAGCTGGCCGCGGACCACGGTCGCATGGAGGCAGTGAGACGAGTGAGACGTTGGGTGTAAGACCTGTGTGACCGCGTGCCAGGTAGGAATGGCCTATGGCGCCTGTAGCACCCATGACGCTATGCACAATCATGGCCCCCAATTCCCTAGATCCAGCCACTGGTGGCCTCCCGATGCTGCAGTTGGGTGGCATAACTAGGGCTCTGGGCGCGTCCTCCAGAGGGAACCTACAGTGGGGATCAGAGCGAACGGTGGAGGAGGCCTGGACGGTGGATAACGGCCTCCAGGAATCGGACCTGGGACTCGCTGGGAGGGTTCCCGAAGCAGAGAACCGCTCGGCCTGACCCGACGCCAGACCTAATCGTCTCCAGCATCTGAATGATCCTGGCAACGTCGCCGTCGTCAAGCATGGAAATGGACGGTACAGTCACGCTTCCCCTCATTGCACTCATACCTCGTGTTATTTTCCTCCGTTTTTGCACTTCCACACAAAATCCGCCCGGAGATGTTGCTGCGCCACCCCTACCAGATCGCAACGGGAGGCCTGGCTGCGCGCCGTTTGCCTAACCAGATGTTCGCCACATCTTGTCCCCCCTCTTTGCCTTGGCTGCGCTTGTGTGCCAATGCCGTGTTTCCCGGGGCCGAGACTAATGCCAACGCACAGGTTTGGCATAGCAGTCGAGGCAATTCCGAGCTCCCATTCGGCACACTTTAATCGTGCATATCGAGGTTATTTCGGTAGTGACACTGTTCGTCTGGCGGCTCCAGAGTGCAGCTTCAGACGCCACGACCTGCAGGTAAGCGCCGACCTACCATCTCGGATCTAACGTCGCACTCAGAAAAGGCCTCCCCACCTCCACAACCACCCGAAACTAAACATTGAGTTAATCAAATCATCAATCACATAGCCACATTCACGAACATCAACATCTTAAACTGGTCGCCTCTAGATTTCACCAACGTTCTGATCGATCGGGAGGGAATAACAGAGGCGCAGGATATCCCCGCGTGGCTGTACGGCATGTGGCGCATTACTCCGACTCTAGTCGCGCCAGCACACCTGGGCCAGCTATGTTTGCACAGCCACGCAAGGCGTCCAACCAGGCATCCACCACATTTCACCTCCATTCACCTTGTCACCCATCCATCTTTGCGGCATCGCCTAGTGTCCCCGTTCAGTCATTGTCCTCGCTAGCTGCCCACTTCCCATTGTGCTGGACTTCATGTGGCCCATAAGGCAGAGTGAGTCGTTCACCTATCACAACACTGACCGGCAGCCCATGAAGAAGACAACGCATGCAATCTCTGATAATCTCTCGCCATCCAGCGATATCTAGCCATCTCATTTAACAAGGAAAACGTACCCCATGTCCGTACCAGACCCAGGTCTAGACGCAAGAAATCAATAGTCTCAGCCAATAGCGTCTCCACTCTCACTGTCCACCTCGAGTCAAAGAGTCGATAAAAAGTGAAACCAGACTATTTCCATTTGAGTAGCCTCTGCTGGGGCATGACCTCAATTCTCCCCAAAGATGGTACAGGCGAAAATGTAGGTTTTCCTCGTGACGGCATTCTTGAAAGTCATAGCCTGAATCATGACTCTTGGCCGGAGGTATTTCGATACCCACCTATGCAGAGGTGTACGGTAGAACAGTGGAGGTACGTACCGTCAGATTATGTCATCACCCTGTCGATCGCACGTCCTGACCCTCCAGATCGAACGACAATGCACTTTGCTTGGCAAATAGCCCGATCCCGTCTATCCAGAATAAATGCCAGGTCGTCTAGCTTCGATTCATATCGGGCGAAGTTATCAATCAAACAGTTTCATGGTCGAGACAACGGCGCTTACACCACGTGGAATCTTTACCAACGTCGGAGAATTTTGACTTCCCGAGCAACGACCCGGGAATCTGGGAGAAACCATGGTACCCACCCAACAGATTTGACACGCCGAGGAGGCCCACAGTAAGACATAGAATGTGCAACAATATGAGACAGCATGGTGGAAAGAATGAGATTCAGGAGCAGGTTTCAATAGCAAACGGTCTTCTTCATAGAGGAGAGGTAATGAGTTACCAAAACAAATTAACCAAATTCATATCTATCGAACATATGAGATTATCACAAGCCGCATAAGAGTACGAAATTCTCTCCCAAAAAAAACTCATAACCATTCTCCTCTTGGCCAAGCCAAAGTCGTCTAATTCGTACTATGTACATAGTGAAGCTTATTATATGTTTTAAAAATCAGTCAAAGGAAATAATCCACCCAGGTCCGTTTACAGGAGGACGGCAACGATACCAGCCGCGGCAGCGACCATCTCGAAGCCACCGACCATGCGGGCAGCGGCGCCAGTGACATAGGTCGGGGCGGCAGTGCCAGTGGCCTCGGAGCCAGAGCCGGTAGTGACGGTGACAGCAGGGTTGCTGGGAGCAGCGTACTCGCCACCAGTCTTGGAGGGAGCGGCGTACTCAGAGTCGCTGCCAGAGACAGCAGGGGCGGACGCAGCCTCGTAGCCGGCAGAGGTAACAACCACGACCGTGGAGTGCTTGGGGATGTAGGTCGTACCGGTGGGGTAGACCGTGGTGGTGACACTGCCGTAGGGGCAGTTGTGGACATCAGCAGGGCAGGTGGTGATGGTGTAGGTCTGGGTGGTGTAGAGGGTGGAGGTGACGTGACCCTCAGGGATGAAGGGAACGTTGGTGGGCTTGTAGCCACCCTCAGTGACGGGGCAAACCGTGGTAGAAACAGCAATCGTCTCAGTGGTAACGCTGCCAACGGGGCAGTCAGTGACATAAGACGGGCACTTGGTGATAGTGTAAGTCTTGGTGCTGTAGATGGTAGAAGTGGTGTACTCCTCGCCACCATAAGAGGGAGGGTTGGTGGGCTTGGCGTGCTCCTCGGTGACGGGGCAGATGGTGGTGGAGATGGCAACGGTCTCAGTGGTGACATGGCCAACGGGGCAGTCGGTCACGTAAGAGGGACACTTGGTGATCGTGTAGGTCTTGGTGGCATACACGGTCGAAGTGGTGAACTTCTCGGTCACGGGGCAAACCGTGGTGGAGATGGCAACGGTCTCAGTGGTGACGCTGCCGACAGGGCAGTCAGTGACGTAGGACGGGCACTTGGTGATGGTACGAGTGGTGGTCTCGTAGAAAGTGGAAGTGGTCATCTCCTCAGTGGTGGTGGTGGTGGTAGCGTGTCCTCCAGAGCCACTGCTGGTGGTCTCGCCAGAGGTCTTAGTGGTCTCGGTAGCAGTGCTGTCGGTGCCAGAGGCAGTAGAAGCAGACTCGGTAGCGGTGGTAGACTCAGACTCGGAACCAGTAGTGGTAGTCTCAGAGCCAGTAGCGGTGGTAGTCTCAGACTCAGATCCAGTGGTCTCAGAGCCGGTGGCGGTGGTAGTCTCTGACTCAGATCCAGTGGCAGTAGTAGTCTCGGTCTCAGATCCAGTAGCAGTAGTGGTCTCGGTCTCAGAACCGGTGGCAGTGGAGGTCTCAGTGCTGGTGGTGTCCTGGCCGCCAGGAGTGGTGGTGGTAGCAGTCTCGGTGCTGGTCGTGGTGTCCTGGCCGCCAGGAGTGGTGGTGGTAGCAGTCTCGGTGCTGGTCGTGGTATCCTGGCCGCCGGGAGTGGTGGTGGTAGCAGTCTCGGTGCTGGTCGTGGTATCCTGGCCGCCGGGAGTGGTGGTAGTAGCAGTCTCGGTGCTGGTCGTGGTATCCTGGCCGCCGGGAGTGGTGGTGGTAGCAGTCTCGGTGCTGGTCGTGTCCTGGCCGCTGGGAGTTGTGGTAGTGGTGTCCTGACCACCGGGGGTAGTGGTGGTGGTGTCCTGGCCGCTAGGAGTCGTAGTTGTGGTGTCCTGACCACCGGGGGTAGTGGTTGTGGTGTCCTGGCCGCTGGGAGTCGTAGTTGTGGTGTCCTGGCCGCCGGAGTCGTGGTTGTAGTTTCCTGACCACCGGGAGTGGTGGTAGTCGTGGTGTCCTGGCCGCCGGGAGTCGTAGTTGTAGTTTCCTGACCACCAGGGGTAGTGGTTGTGGTGTCCTGGCCGCCGGGAGTCGTGGTTGTGGTGTCTTGACCACCGGGAGTGGTGGTAGTGGTGTCCTGACCACCGGGGGTGGTTGTGGTGTCCTGGCCGCGGGAGTAGTGGTAGTGGTGTCCTGACCACCGGGAGTGGTGGTAGTGGTGTCCTGACCACCGGGAGTGGTGGTAGGAGTCTCCTGTCCGGGAGTAGTAGTGGTATCCTGACCACCGGGGGTGGTGGTGGTATCCTGGCCGCCGGGAGTAGTGGTAGTGGTGTCCTGACCACCGGGAGTGGTGGTAGGAGTCTCCTGTCCGGGAGTAGTAGTGGTATCCTGACCACCGGGGGTGGTGGTGGTATCCTGGCCGCCGGGAGTAGTGGTAGTGGTGTCCTGACCACCGGGAGTGGTGGTAGGAGTCTCCTGTCCGGGAGTAGTAGTAGTGTCCTGACCACCGGGGGTGGTGGTGGTGGTGGTGGTGTCCTGGCCGCCGGGAGTAGTGGTAGTGGTGTCCTGACCACCGGGAGTGGTGGTAGTGGTGTCCTGGCCACTGGGAGTGGTAGTAGGAGTCTCCTGTCCGGGAGTAGTAGTGGTATCCTGACCACCGGGGTGGTTGTGGTGTCCTGGCCGCCGGGAGTAGTGGTAGTGGTGTCCTGACCACCGGGAGTGGTGGTAGTGGTGTCCTGACCACCGGGAGTGGTGGTAGGAGTCTCCTGTCCGGGAGTAGTAGTGGTATCCTGACCACCGGGGGTGGTGGTGGTATCCTGGCCGCCGGGAGTAGTGGTAGTGGTGTCCTGACCACCGGGAGTGGTGGTAGGAGTCTCCTGTCCGGGAGTAGTAGTGGTATCCTGACCACCGGGGGTGGTGGTGGTATCCTGGCCGCCGGGAGTAGTGGTAGTGGTGTCCTGACCACCGGGAGTGGTGGTAGGAGTCTCCTGTCCGGGAGTAGTAGTAGTGTCCTGACCACCGGGGGTGGTGGTGGTGGTGGTGGTGTCCTGGCCGCCGGGAGTAGTGGTAGTGGTGTCCTGACCACCGGGGAGTGGTGGTAGTGGTGTCCTGGCCACTGGGAGTGGTAGTAGGAGTCTCCTGTCCGGGAGTAGTAGTGGTATCCTGACCACCGGGGGTGGTTGTGGTGTCCTGGCCGCCGGGAGTAGTGGTAGTGGTGTCCTGACCACCGGGAGTGGTGGTAGTGGTGTCCTGACCACCGGGAGTGGTGGTAGGAGTCTCCTGTCCGGGAGTAGTAGTAGTGTCCTGACCACCGGGGTGGTGGTGGTGTCCTGGCCGCCGGGAGTGGTAGTCGTAGTACCCTGACCACTAGGAGTCGTAGTAGTGTCCTGACCGCCGGGAGTGGTAGTGGTAGTGTCCTGGCCACCGGGGTGGTAGTGGTGGTGGTGTCCTGGCCGCCGGGAGTGGTAGTCGTAGTATCCTGACCGCCGGGAGTGGTAGTAGTTGTGTCCTGGCCACCGGGAGTGGTGGTAGGAGTAGACTCGGGAGTGGTGGTAGTATCTTGACCAGCAGTGGTAGTGGTGGTAGTAGACTCAGGAGTGGTGGTCGTGCTATCACAATCATCCTCGTCGGGGGTTGTGGTGGGAGTGGTCTCGGAAGTAGTGGTCGAATCGCAGTCCTCGTCTACGGGAGTAGTGGTGGGAGTGGTCCCGGGAGTAGTTGTCTCATCACAGTCCTCCTCGGCGGGAGTGCAGTCGCAAGCAGATAGGGCGTAATCCTTAGAGCCGCAGTAGCTGATAGCAGCCGACTCGACACCATCACTGCACTCAGATGACTGCAGCTCCGGGCAGATGGTGTCCGAAGAGTGAACATAGTTGTAGCAATCGTCGACAACGCACTCATCGGAAGTGTAGAGGCTGCTAGAGGCCGAAACCAGGCCGACGGCGAAGGCGCCAAGAATGAAAGCGCTCTTCATTTTGTGTGAGCGTCGTAAAAAGAGCAAATAACGAATGGACTGCGGGTAGTGACTCAGAGGTAGCTGAGAAACTGATACTCCGCGATTAGGAACGAATGTATTAATGAAGGTGGTGGGAAGAAACAGAAGAGGGAGAAGAACGACAGATGGTCGGACGACGATCCTTAAATGGATATGACGGCCAGCACCTGCATTCGACTACCGATTTGGTGAATGGGGCGGCGTGGGCATCTCTCCTGTCCCTCTTCCCATCGTCCTCGCCATTGTCAGCCAGCAAGTGAGGAAGCCCTGGCGTGTGTGCCTGTGGGTGCGTTAGCCTGGGCCGCTATCGAAGCAGCAAGAAGGCGTACCAGGGTGCGGATGGAGTTTCTAGCCCAGATCGGGATGATACGAGCAAGCGTAAATGACCCGCCGGTGCCGTGAGGCCGGATGCCCAGGCTGGTGGGGCCTCAGCCCAGTGTGCCTGGAAGCCTGGTGCATGTTGGGTTGAGGAGAGATGAAGTTGGTTGTGAGAGGGAAGCACAGCGTTGTGCGCGCCTACGCCGTGCGAGTTGAAAAGAAAGGTGGGACCGCGCCATTGGACCCGCCCAATGGCGCCTAGTGGCTTTGTGGCTGGCGCCGTTGTCTGATCTCAGGCGACCCCTGCCACAGCCCCTGACTAACAGCAAGGGCCCGTTGCCGCCGGTCCGAATTAGGGCATAGCATTCGCGCCCCAGGGCTGCTAAACTAGACGACTACAGGCATAAACCGGGGCGCTTTTCAGAGTCGTCCTAGTTGTGCACAGCAGATTAACGGGTTTTTAGCGCTCATTCGAGGCGTCGCTAGAACGTCACTGATGGAGCGCTGGAGGGGGGGAGGCGTTCTATAGTGGCTTGTGGTGCTCCTGGCAGGCGCCATGGCAATGAAGGAGGCAAACAGCTCTCTGGCAGCTCACTCGGGCTTGGAATCGTAGGTTGTGTGCAGGCGGTCAGGGCAAAAATTGCCATGAAAATAACATAAAAACAAGATCCTTGTAACCTCGAGCTGTGATGCCAACACTTGCTCGTACTTGCTCTTGGCTTTTTTGCGTATGCCCGCCCTGTGTGTGTGGTGTCGTGTTGACAGTCGGGGTATCTGCGGCTCGCCTCGCACTAAACACGCGGACCTGCGCCAGCCGGCAGCCGCAAAGCCTTCGTGTGTGTGTTCATCTCCCGGCGCCCGTCAGCTCAGAGATAAACCCCCCTGCACAAGTTCTTCCCTCGCATTCTCCGTTATTTTTAGGCCTCTGTCTCTCGGAGCATTGTGAGGACCAGTCCCGGGAGATGAAAGGTGAGATCGGTGCAGATTAGCCTGCGCCCTGCTTCGAAGGGCTGATGGTATCTTGAAGAATGATACCGAATAGAGGACGCCGAGACAAGCACGTCGGAATGGGGCCCCGACGCCTCTCAGCCGCTTTCAAAATTGCCGATCCCTTCTGGTCACAGCACTACCTGCACACAATCTTCAACTCTAACCGTCATAGGTCGGGGCTCGGCAGCAAAAATAGACATTCACAGAGAGGCGATCCTCTTATCGCCTCCCCCCTCATTGTGCCCACTTGCCCACCTGCAGCAACATCCGGATCGACGATCAGTTGATGCTTCAATGCGAGCACTGTGTAGGTGGAAGCTTTTCGTGTTCGTCCACACGGCTCCTGCAGAAACTACCCGATCCAAGCCGAATTTTGTCAACCCTGTATTCGTATCTCGTAAGCTGTGAACCTCTCGATTCTTGCCCAACCACTTAGATGCTTATGACGGCTTGTTACGTTCCCACTAACATCCGTCGGGCTTCATCGGGGTCCTTGCTAGCCGAAACTGATATCATGCCCAGTACCGGTGTGACTCGCCTCTGTTGACACATCAGTAAATGCCCGACTCTGCCTTGGCATCTTTTGATGACAAGGCTTCATTCAGCAGATAATCAGCCCAATCCAACTGGGCGCTCCGTATCTGGCAAACAACCAGAAAGCCGCGACGGATTTGAAAACACCCATGGTAGCTCAGGAGAAGAGCGTAAGGCGGAGTAACCGCAAGCCGCGATGGCGTTGTTGGCGCCGACTGGCGCCGGGTGGGGAGCGCCACCGGCAACACACATTCAGTTAAGTCACAACACCAGCGGTTAGAAGACAGCGGCTGGCGTCATGCACATTGTTGGCATAGCAATGTATATAATATCGCGTGCATAACATGCAGTAGCTTGAGTTGATCAACACTGGTCGAATACCTGTAAGCGCTTTGAGTGTCAATTGGAGAGCGACAGCCCTACGAACACAAATGTAATAGATGTAGTATTAACACCCATGATAATATCACTCATCTGCCGAATCTGACAAGGTAGTAAGCATTCGCCATCAATGTCAAACAATGACAGCCGTGACAGCCAAATCCCCGCGGCAGTGCTCCAGATTCCGTCAGCGGGCTCTCACAGGCACGAGCTTTGTGCCTGGAGGTGCCAATGCAATCCCCTGACCTGAGGGTATGGGTCGCATCTGATTGGCTACCGGAATGGCCCTCATCCCTTCTTATCCGTTCTCCCCCCCGGTCTCGCTTCCTGTTCCCTGTTACCCACACAGACAGGGGTGTGACCGCGGAATTCTTGACGACCGAAAAGCCCTTTGGGGCTGATAAGTGAAAAGCCCGTGCCGTCGGCTTTCCCATGGCAAAATGGTTCGACAGCATGCAGTCCTACCGTGCGCGGCGCAAAATACGACCCTTTTGGATAGTGACTCAGTGAGCCTCTCCCGCTCTGAGATGAAACAATGAAACGGATCAGTGCGGGCGAGCCTTGTGCTCAATGTAGTTTGGTTCGGGAGCCACGGCCCACACCGACATGCAGGTCCCGGAGCATTTTCTGCAGTGCTGAGCTTTCCATCACATCAAAACCCCTATTGTTGATTGTTTTTCATTGCCAGCAAGCTAGTGGTGCCGGGTGCTGGGTGTCATTTCCCCATTGCAACCTCACCGTCGCCGGACGCCCTAGCGCGGGTCCAGCTGCCGATAGTGTACCAGGGGTTACGACCCCCGAAGCCCGCCAACGCTCGCCAAGGCTCCAGCGCACTGGCTGCTACGCGGCGGCAACGCGTCCAGTCTGTCATCCGTCCCCCTGGAGGTTGGATTTGTTCCTCATATTTTAGTAATTTGATCACTGGCGGGCGCTCACCTGTGCATTTTCTGCCTTCCAGCTTACGCGAGATGCGCCCGTGCTGCGAACCGGCAATCACAAAATGTTTCACTCTCGTAAGCCTGGCCGTTCCCAAGTTCCGGTTCCATGTCTTGTGCAGCCTTGTTGAGGTCTCACCCCATGTCTCGCCCAACGTCTCGCCCAACGTCTCGCCCAATGTCTCAGTTGAAAAATACAAGATGAGCAAAAACATACACAATTTAAAGCAAACAGGTTTAAAAGCAACAGATTAAAAGCAAACAGGTTATGTTCATAATCCGTATCTATTCCCAGTAGTCTGCACATCTTTAGTTTGAGTGCACAAATCCGAGTGTCCATTTTAACCTCTAACGGGGCCAAATTAATACCTCGCCATATGCAGCATCCTCGTTTACCGGGGCAGTTTTCCGGGCAGTTTTCCGGGCATCTTAACGATAAAATACAGGGAATGCCCCCTGCGCCCCGTGGGGGAGCTCTAATCCTCCAAACCTCAGCCCATCCAGGCAGGACTTGGTACTTTGGGTTGTGTTGGCCTCGCTATCTACTATGGACGCCTGGCGTACTTCGCATCCTGGCTACCAGCTCAGGGTCGCGGCCTCGCCACAACTGCTAGGCTGGTCCTAGCCCATCTTGTCAAGGGCTAGCCAGGAACTCGGTCAGCCTCTCAGCCAGCCTCTCAGCCGCAGCGGCGTGGTGATTTCTTCTCTAGGTCGCTTTCCATGCCTTCCTTGCCATCCTTGCCATGCTTCCCGGTTCACTCACGTATCCCTGCACGGGAACTCAACTCGCCAAGCTCCGAGGCCACGAGCGACAAGGGTCCAGGGGAACGGACTGTCCCCCCGGTACGTACTATTGCTTAGCTGGTGACGAATGGCGTGCAAGATATGCCCGGTTCGTCGATGGGCCTTGATGGGGCCTGGCTGGGTCGAGACCAAGCTGAATGCAGGGGCCAGGGACATGGTCGACAAGCGTACTGTAGTCGGGTCTATTAGCCCCGTATATTGGGCTTCTCGGCAATAGCCTCTTTGGTGGCCTCCTGGTATCAATGGATCTACAAGCGTTGGCAAACTATCGATTTCGCTGTTCGGAGCAATCCCATTTGGGCCTTCAAGCAGCCAAGACACGAACTGACTATGCGATTCTGGGCAATGGCATGTCACGATGGTTGATGCCAATCTGCAAGAATAATGGGATTCAAAACTACATAATATGATAATAGTCCCCTGTTCGGCTGCCCAGGAGCCATCTCGAAAAATCGCCGTTGCTGACCCATGCTATCATTCAAATCGTCATCTATTTCCAAGCCCCCTCAAACTCTACCGCTTATCGAAATTGTACTTTTGTCTGTTGTTACGTGGGAATTGTGATGAGAGATGCGGATACGGGAAAGAAATGGGCTGAACACCACAGGATCACTCCCCCAGGACTCTGAAGGACCAGGAACAGCCCGGACCATGCAAACACAAAATCCTTTTTCCGTGTCCCGATCTTCCCGTCGTTCACTCGTTGGTCAAGACGTAGCGGAACCGGGGCTTCCCCGCCTCCATGTCCAGGATCGCCTGGTTGGCCTCGGTCATTGGCCGCATCTCAACCCACGGCTCAATCTGCTTCTCGGCGGCAAGCTGGAAGAGCTCTTCGATCTCCTTTGGGCTGCCGATGAGCGACCCGACCAGTCGCCGGCGCTGAGGAACCAACGCCCATGCGCTGAGGGGGATGGGTTCTTCGGGGATGCCCACTAGCACGAGTGTGCCGTTGAGGGCGAGCAGGTCAAAGTACTCCTGCAAGGGCATCTGCAAGCCAGAATTAGAGGGGAACGTTGGTCAGCCACGGCGGTCTCGGGAACCACAATACGAGGGCAGTGAAGTGATAGGGAAGAGGGGGATCTGCAGGACAAGAGCGAGGGGCGGAAAACTCGGCATCGTACAGCGTAAGCACCGCGCAGGTCGGAGTAATACAGCCAACCAGCCTCGATGCAGTGACAAGCCAACATATCTGGTTGATCACGTGGAGTTCAGCCAGTGCTGAGAGTCAGACGTACCTTTGGTGATGATACGGTGCAGATGATAAGGTCAAGCGAGCTTGCGTGCTTCTTGGACCAGTTCTCATCGTCGTCGGTTGCAATATACTCGTCCGCGCCGAGCGCCAGCGCCTCGTCTCGCTTACACGCCCGTCGAGAAATACCCACCACGCGATCGGCGCCCATGGCCTTGGCGATGAGCACGGCAAAGTGGCCCAGGCCGCCCACACCAACGACGCCGATCCGCTTCCCGGGCCCGGCGCCGAAAACCTTGAGCGGGGAGTACACGGTGACGCCGCCGCAGAGCATCGGTGCCGCGTGCTCGGGCTTCAGGCCGTCGGGGATCTTGATGACAAAGTGCGACGGGCTGCGGTGGTAGACGGCGTATCCCCCGTAAGCCTTGCCGCCGGTGCGGTACGTCGTGTTATATGTCAGGTGCATGTCTGAGCAGTAGTTCTCTTCGTCGTGCTCGCACGCGTCGCAGGGGCCGTCGCGGGATCGGCACGAGTCCGTCTGGGCTCCGACTCCCACCCGGTCTCCAACCTTGATATCCCCTTCCGCCTCGGATCCGACCCGGACCGCGATGCCGACAATCTCATGGCCGACTACGCACGGGAAGTCGGTTGGGCCCTGCCAAGTGTCAGCCGTCTATTGACTTCCGATATGCCTCCGAATCCAAGCCGTGCAACATACCCATCCGGCTCGCAGAGTGTGAATGTCGGAACCGCAGATGCCCGAGTGTGTAATTTTGATGTCAACGTCCGTCTCTTCCCATGGCTTTGGTTCGTATTCTTTCCAGACCATGTTTCCCTCTGCAGCTGAAGGGTCTTCGCCCATCCAACCCTCAAAGGTGTAGTCAGTGCTCATCTTAGTAGGTATTAAAGGCAATGATGCCGCTCTCTATTTTGAATCAGGAAGTATTGCTCTCGAGATGATGATGCCCAGCTAATAGAACCATCTTCATCGGTGGGATTTGACTTGCTTTATATCACCGCCGTGATCCCATCCTATTTCAGGCCCAGGTCAGAACAGGCCACCGGCTTCATGCCATACCACGACCCGTTGCCATATCACCGACCTCACACCTTGCCACCAGAGCGATGCCCAACCGGCCCCGTCCCGGCCTCCCCAGCATGATCCTGATGAACCGCTCCTTATCTCCACCTGTTCCCATCGCCGGTCTGTCCTTCATTCATCGTTCACCTTGCAACACGCCATGTGGGACCACCGCCCGGCAGAACGCCCGACCACATCGTCCAGGACAGCCGACGCGACCCCACTGTCGTGGAAAAATGTCAAGGTGAGATAACGTCACCGTATCCAAGACGCTCGGTGAGTGCGTGGGGGTTTGATGGGATTGGTGGGTTGTCGACCCTTTGTCGACCGGTAAATGTCGGAATGGCGAAAGGATGGCGAAAGGAAGACGAAAATGAGCCGGAACAGACACAGACCTGGTATTCTCCCGTGCTTCTGGAACATGGTTTGCGTTTGGGATGGTCCAAGAGCCGCATGGTGGAGGATGGAGCTGAAGGATTTGCCGTATCTCCCGACGCTGTTGCAAGCAGCATCCTCCTGCCTTTTTTCTATCTTGGCAGTATCAAGAGCCAACATGAAAATGGCCAACATGGAAAGGCAGGGCTGATGGGATAGAGAAGTTGTGATGAAGCATCCTCAAGCTGTACACACTCATCTTGCATACGGCTGACAGCTGAATACGGTTACTCACGGAGCTCACCCCTTGATGCCCCGGTTGCACTGTCTCCACGTAAATCGACTTTTCGAGAACCCCGTAAACGAGAACAACCCCCAGCGGATGCAATCCATGAACTTGGGGCAAAACCTGGGTCAAGGTCTGGATCCGGGCGGTGGTGAGGCCATGCCTCGACTCTACACCTTGCTGCGGACGAGTAGGGTGCCATTTACCACAGACCGTGATGATTAAGTCAGTCGACCGGCGCGGTGTGTCCCGTGATTTCTCAAATGTCAGTGGTGCCTCACCGGTGTTTTCGGCCATGCCGCGAAGCAGGAGTCTGGTGATGGTGGATCCAGCCCTATCAGACCAAACAAAGGGACATGGAACTCGTCGTAAACGTCTGCAGCAACGTCAGGCATAATGCTGAGCATGCAAGGTGATTAGTTGCAGATAACACGTTCAAACGAGGTGGAGTTTTCGTGTAAGAGCCCTCACTGCCCCCTTTTCGCGATTGGGCAGGTCTGGCTGCCCCTTGCAGATAAAGGGGGAGTTGCGTGATGAAGTTCATGTCTAAGGTCCAGGGTAAACGGGATGTGGATCTTCAAGCCTCGCATCTCTCTGTTCATCTAGCATAACACAGCAAACGGTACATAGGCTTTAATTGAGTTGTGGTTACTGTTCTTTGATCATGGGTATTGATTTCGCGAGTTTTGATTGGTTCGATATCCAATGCGTTTGGCTTGTGAATGTAGTAGTTTGAAAGAAGATAATATATGTGTTGATCCTGGGGTCTAGCAAGTCAAAATTTGGATCGGAGGTCCGCGAAGCAAAAACAAGGGTTTTTTTACGACATAAATAGCTTCCCCTCCTAGGCTGGCGCATCAACTGATTAATATAGCGGTGACTATATATCTCACGATTCACTGATTAAATCAATAATCCAACACACGGAAGTTGACCGAGGGGATCGATGCGTTGATGTTGGAGGTGATAGCTCCAGGGTAAGGAGGTGACGGAGGATGGACCCCCCAGCCACCTCCACTCTCTCTTGAACGTGCACCATCACGCGTTGTCCGCCTTCACGTCGCGTCAGATCTCAGACCACAACATATTAAAACACCGCAACTCATGGCAGTATAAGACTGATATATAGCGGTGGCGGTGCTCGAAGCAATGCTGCTTACTCCCCATTCTCAGATGTCGAAGCCGTTGCTCCTTCTATGTCGACGATGAGCGTCTGGACGCGTCTCACTCCACTAGTGGCTTTGCGTCCTGCTTGAGTTGCTTGGTTTTCCACCGAACTCACCATATCAGTATGCTCCACGACATTATCCTAACCACTCCAGATTCTGGAGGTTGGTGGTTCGCATCCCGACAGGCGAAGTTCATGTCGGTTGTCGACCCTCGAACATGCAGCTTTTCCCCCGCCATCTGCATTTTATTCTGTCCCAGCTCTAGTGGAATATCGACAGCAAGAAATCGTCCAAGGACCGATTGATGGATATCACCATGGAATTCAAAGCCAATACCGCTGCCATCAACATTATGCTAGAGTATATTACTCCAGTTATCACCGGTGACGACATGGCCAAGCTGGTCGCAAGTTAAAGTGGCTTAATTTCGAAGTGTGTTCGAGGAAGAACCCAGGGCTTCTGCTACATGGTAGCGTCTTGTTGAGCTTCGTCTGTATTTCTTTCCGCTGTTCCTGATCATCGCCGTCGTTGGAACACGCGAACAAAGGTTGGTAAGGCACGGTCAAAAACCACGAGCAGCCTTTCAGTGCATGTCTTTCGAGTTATATAACAGCCCAGAAGCGTACTACTAAAACAGTGTATAGGCTCGTATCCCAACCCCCTGAGAAATAAAAACTATAGGAAGTTCAATATAAAGACGAACGAAACTGCGTAACTCGTACCGAGTGTTGTCCAACTTATTTACCTGCCCTCATATGGCCGGAACAATGCCGGGTTCAAACTGCCCATATACGGGATGATATCTCGAGGAATAAAACCCGAGCTTCGGATCCCCTATCACCTTGCTAGATAATTCCTTCACTAGCGGATCATCCAATGAAAGCAAGGCGAACACGCCCGCTCCGCTGTGTACGGTCCGTACCTGAGGTTGGCTGGTGTCATCTAAAACATCTGTCAGGGCCTTGAAAAAATACCAGTCGCCCGTCTTTTCGAATAAGAAGTGCTGGACAATAAGCGTGGTGGCAAATTTCTCTCTCTACCTAGGTAATGTAGGGTGGTTGGAGTGGAGGCTAGTTAGACGCGCCTCCGCCATTCCATATGACCACACAATGGAGACATTAGAGGCGGCTATCGCCAATAGCCCAATTCGCACTGCCCGCTCTCCTGCGAACCCCTAGAATCTTCCCTCGAGGCGAGGGTTGCCATAACCGAAGCTCTCACAACACTCCAATAACAGGCAAGGAATGCCACGCGGGCTGCCACCGTGTATGAGCATATGGACCCCGACAACTCACCTCTTCAGCACATACGACCACAGGCGCTAGAAAATACGGGATCCCGTCCGCTCGCCCTTAGTCAACCTGGCGACCGCTGGAGTAGTAGTCGGGTCGGTGACGACCGGCGAATGCCCGGTGTTGTATGTTTTTTGTCTTTCCTTTTGCTTCCCGGATGAATAGCGGCCATATGATGTTAGGTAAAGAGGGAAGAGGCGTGATAACAACATCTGGCTAGCCAGGATATTAACTTTTTTGGTATCTCTCGGTCTATTCGCTCCGTTACATGTAGTCTTGAGTCTGATACACCACCGTTTTGAAAACCACCACCACCATTAAGTGCCGTTCCTCCGTCTTCCTCCACGTGTACTCCTCTCCACATGCCCTCTAAGCACCTTTCTCGTCTCGACCAGACTCCTCTTCTGCTTGCTCTTGGCCTTGCCGAGCGTCATGAGGAAGTTCTTGTTGCGCTGCTTCTCCCGGTTGCTTGTGCTCTTGCCCGAAGCCTGAAGCTTGGACTTGTTGATTGCCTGCGTGCTCTTGTGTTCGCCACGATCCGGTCGGCCGTCCTTGGCCAGCTCCACTCTCTCCTCCTTGGTGAGCTTGCGCAGGCGAGATGGGGCCTCGATCTGCTCTGCTGTCAGGCCGTCGTCGCGGTGTCGGTCCTCCAGCTCCTTTTGGCGCCTGCGGTGTGTGTGCCCAGCTTCTTCTCAACCGAAGAAGACATTCGCAGCTCTTGAAGCTTGGCTAGATCCGCTGGAGTCAAAATAGTGGTGGTGGCCAGCTTTGAGATGCGCTCAAGCTCCGCTGCCGCCTCCTCCTCATCAGTCTTTTCATTTCCAGTCTTTTGCTTCTTCGATGAAGGGCCGTCTTCGTCGTCAGAGTGGTCAACGTTGATCCAATCACCAGAATCGCTGCTGTCATCATCAGAGTCCATCTCCCATTCGTCGGATTTAAATCCATCGTCCTCTTCCTCATCACTACCAGCATTCTCCGAGAGACCCTGGGCAAGTCGCTTCTTCTTCCTCTCATCCTCTTTCCACCTTGCCAAGAGCTCCAGACCCTCGATGCCTCCTTCGTCCTCCTCGCCGAACTTGCGTTGATGCTGGAGGCCACTCTTCAGGTTGATAGTGGCATTCTTTCCACGGTCTCGCTTCTTCAGCAGCTCCGCGCCAACCTCTCGGTACAAGGACAGCAGACCCTTGGCGGCCATCATGACACCCTTATCCTTACTCTTTCGGTATTGGACTAGATCTTGTAGTAGAGTGTCAGTCATGGTGAGGGGCTGTCTAGCGCAGATCTCGCGAATCGAGTTGAGACCAGCGGACGCAACTTCAGACGCAGAGCCTTCGGACACAAACTCGTTGGCGATTTTCTGGACCAAGGGCTCGAGGACATCCGGGGGAACCAGGTTGTGGACGGCCTGGGCCAGAGAAGCCAGGAATGACGTGACGTTTTGTTGGCGGGGGGTGAGGAATTTGATGAACCATGAGTAGAGCGAAACAATGGTCAGCTTGTGCAGACCGACGAGTCGGGTAACCAGCTGGAGCACCAGTAGCTTCGAGTCCAAAGACAGCTTTGCCTTGGTGTTTTGCAGATGCTTAGAAAACAGCTGCTCCGCAAAGTCCTGAGGGTCGTGCAGGAGGTGCAGGGCAGAGAAGTTGAGCGGATGCGGCTTGGTCTTCTTGCGTTCCATTCGCTTGACCTTCTCGACCGCCTTTTCGTAAGCCTTCTTTTGCTTGTTCGTCTTCTTGTTGATACCAATCTGGTGCTTGACCTTGCTGAGATCGACCTCCTCATCACTGCTCTCATCCTCCAAGTCCTCTCGCTCTTGGTCTCCACCGAGGAAGAAGCGCACGGCGCCGATGACGACCTTCTCGTTTTCAGACAGACACGCCTCCTTCATAACATCGACGGGCTTCGAATCGGTCCATAGCTGGCGCTTCCACATCTCGCGGGTCAACTTAATGGCCCAGATGGCTCGGGGCGATGTGCGGTCGGCCGTGACGAGGTTGAAGAGGACAGTCTGGATGGTGCGGTTGAGGGGGTGGTTGATGGTCTTGGTGTTGGAGTTTCGCATGTCGCTCAGGATCTTCTGGAACAGAGTCGCTCGCAGGGACTTGCTGGGCGACGACACAAGGATGGGGAAGAGAGTGGTTAGAGCGGTAGTCGAATCAATAATATCCTTGCGTCTCAGCAGCATTATACTCGCGGCAATCTTTTCCCGCAGGTCAGGGTGAAGAGTGGCATGATGCTGTGTTAGGATGGTGCTGAGATCATTCGCGAACGACTGTGTCTCCTGCTTGTAGCATTCGGCGACGTGGGCGATCAGGTCGATGATGTTGTGGAAGGACTCGATCGAGTCGGCCGTGGCGGTCGACGGAGACACCAGGAAGATCTCGCGTTGGGACTCATACTGCTCCCACTGCTTCAGGAACTCTTCCTTGTACGATCTAGGCCAGGTTAGCAACGCCTTTAATGCGGAGCGAGCGTAGCGACGTACCTGGGATCGCGACGGATTTTCTGCTGGAGACTCGCGCTGCAGAGATGTCAGTCAGGGTTGGCCTCTGAAAAAATGGGCACGGTAGGGACGCACAAGTCAGCATCCAGCTTCTCGAGAGCGGCGACCTTTCGTTTAACCATGGCGACGTCGCAGATGCTGCAATTGAATATGGTTGTCGGTCGGTGTTCTTACTCGGCGGCTGGGTGGTGGGGGACCGACGAGAAAGAAATTTTGAGAAGTTGCAGCCCGATAAGATAAGCAGCCTTATCGCGAGGCAACGCGGAATGCAGCCGCACCGCGGTTCAGGGCATCAACAGCTCTATGTTCTGCTTTTTCATAACAAAAAGATGACGAGGTATAGCCTTCAGAGACATGGGAATCCAGGTGTTTTATAATACCGTAGAATTGGAAGTTTTTAGTTGGAATAAAGAGTCTCAATTAAGCAATTGAATGTTGGCTATTTGAATGCAAATAGTACATGGGGCTTTGTATGATCGCACACCGTTAAACCATGTACCCACACCAAACGTGGACAATTCGGTCCGCCAGGATTGGGTATGGACGCAAGTCGATGCGTTATGGAGAAATAAACAATAAAATATAAATATATAGGCAATATAACTGCATTAATAAACACAAGAGTGTCTTCATCTGTATCTTGCTTTTTTTTTGTTAGTAATATTGTGATTCATTGGTAAATATCCGATCTGTGCCAATACTCGTAGAAATTACAATGTTCTGCGTCTCCGAAACGACGGGAGTCGATTTCACATCTCCCAGTGCCCTCTCTCAATCTTACTTCCTCCCGCCTTTTGCATTCAAAATCACATTCCCACTCTATTTGTCGAGGTCCCAATGGCCAATGGGTTTCGCATTCACATGTTTAATCCCACAAGCTCATCACCGCACTTCCTTTCGCTGCTGCTGTTCCACCTACTTTCTATGTGAGCGCCTCTCTATCATTATTGAGTCGCCATCGTATTTCCGACAGTGGATGGGCGAAATTGACTTCTGGTTTGACAATGCGCGAAGTTCCCGTATCAATAACACGAAAGGTCGTACCACCGCCGAGATTCAAGCCTGGCGAAGTTCTTTCGATGTCTAGCATGTGATGACCGACTCCACTAGACAAACTTATCCTTACTCATAATACTTCATGTGTATCTACACACGTTGCTAGCTCGGAGGCGTCTTGGTTTCACGGGATGGGCCTCTACCCCACGCAGGGCATACCACACTGTTTCCAACGGGCCTGTACTGGATGTATAATCCAAATGCTGGATGCAATGTCTACGAGGTTTTCACAGGAAAATGGAGCACCAGCTGCTTGTACTGCCAAACACGGACTAGTTAGAAATCAGCCACCTCTTTCCATTGGCCTAGCCAAACTTGAGGTGTCGAACGACAAGCTTAGAAGCTATCGAAACGAACACAACCCGCTCACTCGACCAAGGGCCTGGAACAGGTGAGACAGGGGTAATGAGTAGGCAGCAAACTTAACAAATGTTCGGGCCTGTGTAGCATGTAGTGCTGAACGCCATTAGGAAAGGTTACATGGCATGGCAGGACGAGAGCATGTCATGCATGGGTACAGGAGCTTGAGCCGACGACGCTAAAGCAAGGCTGTCGACGGGAAGAGGAAAATGAGGGGTATAAAATAAAGCCAGAGAATTATTTCGTTGGTGGGTGTACGAATACTCACTATTCTTAGTAGACGTTTTGGCCGGCACATCGGGTGTGTACCGGCAAAAGAAAGCATTTGGTCACCTTCCAGTTGAGTCGCAAGACTGGGTGACCAAAGGCCAATCCAATTGAGTTGAATTGGTCATGAGGATGGAAGAAATTCGCAGTGGACCAGGTGCGGAAGAATGGCACTGTGATATGGTGGTAGGAGTTACGTTGGGTTACGGCTGTCACGGCGGCTGCAACTCCTCATATGCAGTCTACACTCCGAGAAGCGAGGGGTCTTGTGGTGTGGCATCGGGTCTCGATGCGACATGCGACGGGCGTCCAGATTTCTCACCACCACCACGAGCGATGGACGGCGTGTCTCGGTGGGCACTCAGGTGAAGAGTCAGCTAAATTGCCATTGGCCAATTGCTTTCAGAGTCGCCAATGTTAAGTGGCCACGGATGGGCCGGATCTGGAAGCCCGAAGCCGAAGGTCTGGGACACGCCTACGCCCGAATGCAGCCCCTGGTCCACTGCCAGGGATAGCCAGGCCTGTGCTGCATCTACTATGTTGACTCCCCCATATGCCGGACGACGACAGCAACGACAAAGACAATAAAAAAGACGGGTTGGGGAGACCAGACAAGCAGGCTGTCAGAGAGTTGTGAGCAAGACTTTGTTGAGAAACTTTGCGACACACACTAGCCCCCCTATCCCGCGCTTCCGTCAGCGGCAGAGGCACAGGCACAAGAACCGGGCGCGGGATGGAGGTCTGACAAAACAGCCAACCCCCGGCCAAGCTTTTTTTTCGAGGTCATCTGAACAATCGCGAATTTTGTGTACCCGCCGCTGCGCGCAAGGCAACGCAGGGGCGACGACAACGACGCAGCGCCACCTCGTCTCATCTCACGATGGTTGCAGACACGATAGACGTGGATGGATTGAGGAAAGCAGGCCGGAGGTGAGCGGAGTGACAGCGGTGAGGGTGCAATTTGTGGAGAGCCCGACGGCTGGCGGGGCGGTGGTGGTGGTGCGGATGCAGTTTCGTGGTGGTGGGCGATCAGTGTGAATCGTGAGTCGTGCGCGTCAAGGAGCTGCAGCCTCTGATAGTTCTAGATTAGCCCGGGATTTTCATAACTCGCCAGACATTGCACGATGGGTGCTGCGACTCAACAAAGCCATGTCGGGAGGATGCGAGAGATTGGTGAGGGAGAGTCGGGTGGTGGTAGTGGTGGTGGTGTTGTCGATGCGGGAGAGAGAATGGGGAAGAGAGGAGCTTCTCTGTTCTCCGTTCTCCGGTCTCCGTAATCCGGAGAGGGAAGAAAAGACAAGGGTCTCGTTTCTTTTTCCTGTTGCCTCTGACTATGGAAACCCCGTGATAGGCGTTGCTGTTTTGCCGAGAAGGCGCGACAGGTGAGAGGTCATCTGGGCAGTTGCTTCTTGCCCCCCTCTATCAACATGTCTCCATGTCACCATGTTGCTCAGGCATCTTCGGTGAAGCCGCTCCTCTCGTATTGTCAGATCACATCCTCTCTCTACCCCTCCCCCCTCCTAAACCCGGGGGAAATCCATTCCCAATGCTTAGCTTTCCCTTAGATCTATACCCCATAGGTAGGGGAGATCATGACAGATCCTGACGGTCGCAAGCCTACGAGGTGCTTGTCTATGAATGACCTAGCTTCATTGGGCTCTGATAGTCTCCCTTCTACTGCATATCCCTGCGTCGGATGGAGACGATTGGCATCGGTCAACAAGCTCCAGGCAGCAGGATTCTGGGAGAAACAGTACCGGTCTAAGCCAAGCGCCTTCGCTTCTCGCCGAGTCTTGGATCCTAGCGGTGGGGGAGACAAGGTCAACCCAATGTCGGAGATATGGAGTCTTGGGTGCAACACCACCAGCAACAGCGGAATTCTCACGGGTCCCTAGGATCCCTCGAGACGAGCCCGCAGAGCCCGCAGAGTCCCCCATGAGCCCCCCATGAGCCCCTAAAAAGAATGCCGCCTCAGTGGATCCAGCGGCGATTTAGCGTCGCCGACGAGCAGCTCCTCGCCACCCCCTCCATCTTTATCACGAGCTTCCAGAGCTCTGTCTTCCCAGTTTCCAGCCTTGGAGTCTGGAGATGCCCATCAAATCTACTGCCACGCCCCCTCCCTTGTCTTAGCCGCCCTCCTTCCGAGCCCCGTGCCCCGTGCCCATGCAATGCCCCGCCAAAATAGTGGTGGATTTGGTGGGGGTCGCATGCGATGGCAAACGGCATCTGCTAAGCTCCTGCATGGGCTTTGGTAGCTCCGTCGCGATGTCGATGCTAAACTTGGCCGTGGCGTGTGCATCTGTCTCTTCACATCTGCATTGCTGCACATCTTGGCTTTTCTCTCTCCTCTCCCGCCCTCCCACTTGCTTTTCCCCTCACGAATTGGTTACACGGCCGCACTCCCACACACCGGCCCTCTCGCAGCGCACTCGGAAAGCCTCGCACGCCCTCTCACACCTGAGACCTCCCACCATCGCGGGGTGGCACCCTCCTCTGCCTCTTCTTCCTCTTTCGGAATCACCTCGACGCATCTAGAGGCACATAGTTTCGGCAATAAAAAGCATCGACTATTCTGCACGCCACCAGCTTAGCCGCCATGTACTCGTACAACAAGCCTATTAAGGCTATGGAGTGAGTCTTCCCTTTTTACCCTCCGTCACCCCTCCGTCTTCACCCTCCGTCTTTCACCTTTTCACTCCGTTTCTCGTTCCGTTCATCTACCTAGAATTTAACTAACAAGCCGTTTCTTTTTGCAATGGACAGGCCCCAGAACGTTTTGGTATGTCAACCCGATCCTCGGGCCCTCCGCCGCCCGTCAATTCCTCGAGC
This sequence comes from Ilyonectria mors-panacis, assembly GCA_002991585.1. Lineage (NCBI taxonomy): Eukaryota > Fungi > Ascomycota > Sordariomycetes > Hypocreales > Nectriaceae > Ilyonectria > Ilyonectria mors-panacis. The sequence continues at coordinate 1,718,615 of PPHJ01000018.1, forward strand.
CACCAATCACCGTTGGAAGTGTGGCGGCGGCAGGCCAAGAACGTGGAACCTTCATTGACTGACCCTTTTCTTCTGTACAGGACCACTACATCGGTGTTGATGTTGGCACCGGCTCTGCCCGCGCCTGTATCATCGACGAGACGGGCGATATCAAGGCTTTGGCCTCGGAGAACATCAAGCTATGGCAGCCCGAAAATGGCTACTATGTGCGTCTCTTCACTTCAAGATCACAGAGCCTCGCTGACCCTTCCTCTCCAGGAGCAATCCACGACAGACATTTGGCAATGCATCTGCGAATGTGTTCGTCGTGTCGTGAGCGAGTCGGCCGTTGACCCCAACAGAATCAAGGGCATTGGCTTCGACGCCACCTGCTCCCTTGCTGTCTTCACCCATGACACTGACGAGCCCATGCCCGTGACTGGCCCCGACTTCGCAAACGATGGAAACGACCGCAATGTCATCCTCTGGCTCGATCACCGACCTGTCAACGAGACCGAGAAGATCAACGCCACCGAGCACAAGCTGCTCAAGTATGTCGGCGGCAAGATGAGCATTGAGATGGAGATCCCCAAGGTTCTCTGGCTCAAGAACAACATGCCCCCCGAGGTCTTCGACCGATGCAAGTTCTACGATCTTGCCGATGCCTTGACTCACCTGGCGACCGGCAATGAGACCCGCAGTTACTGCAGCGTCGTCTGCAAGCAGGGCTACGTCCCTGTTGGTGTCGACGGCAGCGTCAAGGGCTGGCAGGAAGACTTTTACGATGAGATTGGCCTCAGCGACCTGAAGAAGGATGAATTCAAGCGCATGGGTGGCGTCGACGGGGTGGTGAGCCTATTTTCTTCCCTCTCATTTCGCGCTTCCCTCTTGCCCGCGCGCGTTCGTTAGGAACCGATGAAGCTAACAATCATCTCTTCTAGAATGGAGCCTATGTCAGTGCTGGTGAGCCCGTTGGCACCCTGAGCCGACAGGCTGCTTATCAGCTCGGTCTGCCCATGGGCATTCCCGTCGGAAGTGGTGTCATTGATGCGTATGCTGGCTGGATCGGAACCGTTGGCGCCAAGGTCGACCTCGGTGATGATGAGCTCAACGCCAATGTGCCTCACAACGATTTGTCCCAGGCCTTCACCCGTCTGGCTGCCGTTGCCGGTACCTCCACCTGCCATCTGGCCCTCTCCAAAGAGCCCGTCTTTGTGCCGGGCGTCTGGGGCCCTTACAGAGATGTTCTGCTGCCCGAATACTGGATGGCTGAAGGTGGTCAGTCAGCCACCGGTGAGCTGTTGAGGCACATGCTCGACATCCACCCTGCCTACACTGAGACTTGCGCTCTAGCCAAGGCTGAAGATAAGCACATCTACGACTTCCTCAACGCCCACTTGGAGGGAATGGCCGAGAACAACAATGCACCCTCCATCTCGTACTTGGGTCGTCATCTCTTCTTCTATGGCGACTTGTGGGGCAACCGCTCTCCCATTGCCGACCCTAACATGAAGGGTTGCATGATTGGAATCGATAGCGACAAGAGCACCGACAACATGGCCCTTTGGTACTATGCTACCATGGAGTTCATTGCCATGCAGACGCGCCAAATCATTGAGCAGATGAACAATGCTGGCCATGAAATTTCGTCCATCTTCATGTCCGGTTCTCAATGCCAGAACGCGGTCTTGATGGCCCTCCTGGCTACCACTTGCGGAATGCCTGTACTTATTCCCCGTTATGTCAACGCCGCCGTTGTCCACGGTGCCGCCATGCTCGGCGCCAAGGCTGCGAGCCACCACAAGGAGGACGGCAGTGAGCCTGAGACGCTTTGGAACATCATGGACCGCATGAGCAAGCGCGGCCGCGCTTGGTTGAGCCCAATGACGACCCCGGTGAGAAGGCGCTGCTCGATGCAAAGTACGAAGTGTTCTTGGAGATGTGCAAGACGCAGCAGCAGTACAGGAGCAAGGTGGACAAGGCTATTGCCACTTGGGGTGCTGAGTTTGGCGCGTAAATGGATTACCCGAACGCAGGTGGGACAAAGGATCAGGCAATTGGGGCCAGGTCTTGGTATATAATCGTAATGAGTGCATGTGTCGTGACTAAGCGAGTTGGCAAAATATAGAGGGAGTTTTTGATTCAATTCTGCTGTCGATTTGCTCGCTTTCGATTTGCTCGCTTTCGTCTTCATGTGATGAATTGCCTGGTCATGAGTCTGGCTCGATGTGAATGGTGGTGTTAGTGCTGGTTGGTGGAGACGTGGAGTTGTGCCTGGCGTTGCCTGGCAGCATCTCGCGGCGTTGATTGGTCCAAGCTCCCAACCCAAACATGCAGCCTTGCAACCGTCCCAAAATTCTGGACAAAGCGCGCCGACCATCGAACTCGCCCACCGACTTCTCTTCCTCTCTTGCGCGAGCAGTCAGGACTCCGTCGGCATCGCAATTCGCTCTTTCGCCGTTTGCTCGCTTGGTTTCGCCGCCTCTACGCGCAATCACACGCACTCACCATGTCTCTCTTCGGCCAGGCGGCTGGCAACACGTCCGGCGGCCTTGGAGGCTCGCTGTTCGGCGGAGCGACCCAGAATCAACAGGGCGGCGCTGCAGGTGGAGGGCTCTTTGGCCAGTCGACGACACAGAATCAACAGCAGGCGGGTACCACGGGCGGAGGACTGTTCGGCGGGCTCGGTGCGAACAAGCCTGCCACGGGTGGGTTGTTCGGCCAGCAACAGCAGCAGACCCAGCCTCAGACCGGCACGACTGGCGGATTATTCGGACAGTCGACAACGCAGCAGCCCGCAACAACGGGAATGGGGCTCTTCGGCCAGCCCGCCCAGGGCACTCCGACGCCTACCACGGGCGGCTTGTTCGGCAACCAGCAACAGCAACAGACACAGCAGAAGCCATCGCTCTTTGGCGCCTCGATGGCCCAGCCCGCCACGACCGGATTTTCGACCGCAAAGCCCTCCCTATTCGGCGCCACGAACACTACACAGCAGCAGCCCCAGATGAACTCAACCTTAGGAGGAAGCACTATGGTGCCCGGGGGAAGCTTGTTCGCAAGCCAGGGCGCAAGCTTAATGGGAGGGAGTCTGTTTGCTGGTCCGGCCTCTAGTGGCCAATCGCAGGCCCAGTCACAGCCTGCCGGCGCCTACTTCGACAGTCTTTTCGCCAAGAGCCAGAAGGCGGAGGGCAAAACCAACACAGAGGATCTCCCCAGCCTTGAGCTGGGCCTGGGCGACTTGCGCCATCGGCTGAGGAAGCTGCAGGCCAAGCCCAACGAGAAGCCCTTGGACGGCAAGGCCCATTACCTTCTCGCCGCCTCTGGAGTCGACCCCGGAAATGCTGCCAAGGATCTCGGCATGCTCGATGTCCAGGGTGGACGAGTTGAGCAAGCAACCCGAGGCTACGCCCCCAACGAGGTCGACGTCGAGACCTACCTGTCAAACCTCCAAACGAAGACCACTCTCAGCATGATTGCCGACGGGCTTGACCGATCGGTTCGTGACTTCGACAACTTCCTCGAGGATAACGTGACGATGGAGTGGGAGGCGCAGCGAAAGCGTATCTACCAGCACTTTGGCATCAAGCCCCGCGAGGAGACGACGGCCCCTGGTCGTGAGGCCCAGAGCGGGTTTGGTCGCTCGAAGAGGAGCAAGGCTCAGGGCACTGCACCGCGATCTGGCAAGGCAAGCGTATTGGGCAGGTCGACGATGCAGCGCTCCGTCATTGGCAACCCCAGCCGAATCGGCGCGCATCAGTCCGACTTTTCCGACGTCGACCGATCCTCTGAGTCCTCTGGAATGCTGGACGGCCGTGTCTCTTCCGATGACCGGGTTCTGCGCGAGAGGCAAGGACGGTTGTCCGAGAAAGATCCGCACTCTCAACACAGCCCGTCTTCTGAAGCGGCCCTACCCCATCCTCTCCGAGCTGGCGGCCGTGGAGCGAAAGTCCCACGACCCCCATGCTCCCCACGTCGTGGAGGCGTACTTGGCGGTCATGGAGATTGTTGGCGAGAACCCTGAGGCCGAAACGACGCTCGGCAATGCGACGGCCAAGGAACGTGAATTCGCCCCCATATATCTGGACGAGAACCCCAACTCGTCAAACTCGGTTGACATGAGAAAGCGAATCCTCACGGGTGCAAACAAGTTCCTCGAGAAGCAGTTCCTTCGTGAAGTTGAGTCACTCATTGCCAAGCACCCGCACGAAGCGAAGCTGGGTGGTCTCCCCGACATCGTCAGCAAGATCAAGGCGTACATCCGGTTGCGATCTGCGCGTAAGGACTTGGTACCTGACAACACGGAGCTGCAGCAGACTCCTTCCGGCGAGTACGTGTGGGCCATTGTCTTCTACCTACTCCGCTCAGGACATATCAACGAGGCGGCCAAGTACGTCAACGACAACCAGCAACCGTTCAAGAGCATCGACCGGACGTTCCCAACCTACCTAAACAACTACGCAGCCAGCGAGGACCGACGAATCAGCGGCAGGAAGATGATAGACCGTTGCACGAACGAGTACATCCAGCGATCACGAAACGCTCCTGACAACACCATCGACCCCTTCCGCATGGCATGCTACAAGGTGATTGGACGTATCGAACTGAGCAACCGCAACCTGGAGGGGCTGAACACAGACATCAACGACTGGATCTGGCTGCAGTTCAATCTGGCGAGAGAGGGCGACAAGACGATCGAGATGGCCGGCGAGTCGTACGGTCTGGCGGAGTTGCAATCGAGCATCCGAGAGATTGGCCTGAAGCACTTCCCCAAGGCCAACTCGGAGGACTCTAATGGCAGCTTCGGTATGTTCTTCTACCTTCAGATCCTATCGGGTATGTTTGAAGATGCCATCGCCTACCTGTATCCCTTCTCCTACGTCGACGCCGTGCATTTCGGTCTCGCGCTCGCCTTCTATGGCCTACTCCGACCTAGCGACGCCGTTTCTCCGTCCAACGACCTACGCAGCTACAGCACCAAGAACCTGCCTCAGATCAACTTTGGTCGGATGATTGGCTACTACACTCGTGATTTCAGAGCTGCGGATGTGGTATCGGCGGTGGACTACCTGACTCTGATCTGCCTGAACCAGGACCTCGGTGGTGAGGCCGGCCAGCGACACGGCAGCCTCTGCCACGAGGCGCTCCGGGAGCTGGTTTTGGAGACGAGAGAGTTTAGCAAGTTGATTGGCGACATTCGACCTGATGGGCGACGGATCCGCGGCATTATCGAGGAGCGTGGCTCTCTTATGGGTCTCGATGCTGAAGATGACTTTGTCAACACTGTGACGCTACAAGCAGCTAGCTTTGCGGACGAGAACGGGCGAACAACGGACTCTGTGCTGCTGTACCACCTGGCGGGCGAGTACGACACAGTTGTAGCCATTGTCAGCCGAGCTCTGAGCGAGGCCATCTCGCTGGAGATTGGGGAGGACCCTATGCGTTTGATGCCAGTCAAGCCGCGGGCGGGCGGACAGGAGGCCGAGGCGGGCAGCAGCCTCAGCCTGGCAGCCATTGACGACCCCGTGGAGTTGGCCAAGACGATGATGTCCATGTACGAGCGGGACGCCATGTTCTACAGAAGAATCCAGGACCAAAACAAGGTGGCGTGCCGAGTGCTGCTGGAGATGAGCACTATCAAGAGTCTGGTGGAGGTTGGCCAATGGGCGCAGTGCCTCGACGTAAGTTATAACCCTAATTGTATTTTATATAGACATGGATTGCTAACGGTTGATCTAGAAAATCCGAGGCCTCGAGATTCTTCCCCTGGATGCCGTGGGCGATGCCAGCATTATCCGAGCCTATGCGTCCAAGTTCTCTGGGCTGTCGCAGCCCGTGTCGATCAACGTGCCAAACCTGCTTATGAGTGGACGATTATCTGCTGCGTGCGACAGAAGGAGCAGCTCACCAACGGGCAGTTCAGTGGCAACGAGGGCACCCGACGAATGATGGTGGAGCAGCTGAAGCAGATGACTCTGGACTTGACGACGTATACGAGCCAGCTGCGATACCGGTTCCCGCCACACCTACACGAAGCTCTGGCGAGGGCTTCGGCGGAATAAGCCGTTGTAGTAGCTCGGGCTGGGAAATGACAAATGGTTTTGTACGTACGTTGGTTGGGACATGCATGTGTGAGTTGATTGGCTGGGGAGAGTGGCGCCGAGATGACTCGGTGCTGAGACAGGAAACGAGGGACCGCGACGAGACAAGTCTAGAAAAGGCATGGAAGCGGCCGGGACGGTGGAAGTGTACTGGAATACGTAGATCAAAGATGCCGAGAGTGGATTCAAATAATTGGAACATGTCAACATGGACACCGGATGCAGGATCAAGCATTCGGAAAAGATGCCGTGTCGAGAAGTGAGACACGCGGCGCCAATCCCTAGCACATGCAGGGTTGCAATTATGGAGTAGTGAAGAATGATTTCCTTTTAGGTTTATGGGTCGGTGAGACTGGAATGTTTGGTGTGGTCCTGGGAGTGCATTCGGACGGCTGTTATTGCACCGGAGACTGTCATGGGAGGATGGACGAGGTTCTGGATTGAGCGAGGGCGCGCGTCGAGACCTGGATCGGGCCTGGACCCATGGATGGATATTAATAGCATCGGTGGCTGCAGGAGAAGGGCATAATCGGTTTATGAGTCGTCAACTCGAGGGTTGGTTCGCGGGATACTTTGTACATGCATATATCATGCGTCTGCGCGACTCGGTAATTGGTGTCGCATCGCATCGGCAGTGTGTCTTCTGATCACCTGACTGCGCAGCAGCAACAGCAGCAGCAGAATCTGCGACTCGCGCATGCCTGTTCCGTCTCTGGCCGTCTCTGGCCAAGGAAGGTGGAAGGTGGGAAAAGCCCTCCCCACAAGAAGAGGAGCCACACACTGTCTCCATGACTCGGTCACGACCTGGCACCAGCGGGCTTTATGAGTCAACGCTCCCCCTCCCATAGGCTCGCGTCGTCCTTGTCCACTTTTCGCCAAATCGCATCCTGGATTTTCTGGCTCCTCTGGTTCCCCGCGCTGGTCTCTTCGGGGGGACTCTGGCAGACTGGCTCTTGGCGAGTGTTCGTACGACCCAAACGACGGACGCCGAACCACACACTACGCTTGAACGGTTGACCGACCTGTGCGGCGGCCGCCCACACCCCACAAGCCTGCGGCAGCGAGCGGACAGCACCAGCAGAGCGCAGCGCAGGAGAGGATTCCGCTGGAGGAGGAGGGGAGGAAGCGAAGCGAACGAACCAGGACGAGGCGCTGGCCAGGCTGAGCTGAGAGAGACAAGGGGGCAACCAGCCTAGCAGCAATCTGGAGGGTGGACGCACGACACACGCACGCACACTCCCACACGCGCGCAACAGAGGCCCACTCAACCACGGCCGACGCACCGCCCGTATCCTCTCACCCACCCTCTCTCCACCCACTCTGGCCTCCGGGCAGCAGCCCACCCCGTCGCCGATGAGCACCGGAGCCGATTCTCCCGCGGCCGCTGCCTTCGGGGCGGACGACGGCGGCGCGGGCTCCAGCATGGTCGACAGCCCCGCCCCGCCCACTCCCGGCGGCGGCTACGACGACACGGCCTCGCGCTCCGGCACCAAGCGCGATGCCACCGATGCGCCCACCCCCGGCGGCGACGACTCCGCCGGGGGAGGAGCCCGCAAGAAGAAGAAGACGGGCCCGGGCAGTCGCGGCGTCGCGAACTTGACCCCCGAGCAGCTGGCGAAGAAGCGGGCTAACGGTATGTGCTCCCCTTTTGCTCCCTCTTTTGCTCTCCCTGTGTTTCCCCCGAATATCATGGCAGGCAGTCTTGTTATCTATCAAAATCTAAGTCTTGCTATTTGCATCCTCTTCTTCCTTTTTTTCTCCCCACGATTTCTGTCATCTATCATGCATGACATGGGGCCTCACAGTGGGGATGGGCTTGGTCATATATCATGAACAACTACGCCTCACAGAGACATCCTTGTCGTCTTGATATGCTGCGTTGGTCTTGCTAGTTCTTGATCGGGCTTGATTTGATAGCCTTGTCCCGTCCCTCCTTGGCATATTTGTCACATCTCGCGTTCCTTGCTCTATCCTCGCTTCCTCCAACAACCTGCCTGCCCTTGTCTGCTATTAGCTGCCCGTATTAAACTTCTGCCTACTCTGCCCCTATCGGCCTACACAAAGCAACAGCCCTTGGACCACAAGACACCAATCACTAACTGACACTCCCCAGACCGCGAGGCCCAGCGCGCCATCCGCGAGCGCACTAAGAACCAAATCGAGGCTCTTGAGCGCCGCATCCAGGAGCTCACGAGCCAGCAACCCTACCAGGAACTCCAGGCCATCCTTCGTGCCAAGGAGGCCGTCGAGCAGGAAAATGCCGATATCAAACGCCGCCTCGCCGGCATTGTCGCCATGCTCCAGCCCCTCATCGGACAAGGTGAGTCCTGCTTATTGCCCGCCATGACTGCTCGTAGTTAATCAAGGAACCACAGCCGCCATTGAGCAAGCATATATCTCGCCAGGCCAAACATATGCTCCTCCCGTACATAATAATCAAGGCTCCCTAGGCGTCCACGGCAACCATAACAACGGTGCCGTCTCAACGCCTGGCAGCGTCCCCTCACCTCCTGGCCATGACCCTTCCTCTCATCTACACCAGCAGCAGCACTGGCAACCACAGCACCCTGGTGCCGGAAACGGTGTAGGTCCCGATGCTCAAGTAAATACACAGCTGGTCCAGCAAAGGAACGACCTGCGTCATGGACTAGATCTCGGCCCGGAACGTCTAGGCCTTGACTTTTTGCTTGACCCCACGCAGCGTGTCAACCGGATCCAGAACGGACTCAACAGTGCCCAGGATACACCGTCGTTTCACCACATGCCAATGAAGCATGACTGGACGGGCGTCTCACCATCCGAACGCGCCTTGCATAACCGGTCCGCTAGCTGGGAATCTCAGGGGAAGCCCTTTCAGCAAGGATCCGAGCAACTGCAACCTCAACAACACCAAAATCACCACCAACAACAACACCAATACGCTCAGAACCAACATAATACTCTTCCTCCCGGCCCCGAAAGCGTGTGCTCCGGCCCGAGCCCGGGCCCAAGTGTCTGTACTCCCGGCGGCCCCATCTCTACTCCCGGCCCCATGCCGCCCCGGTCTGACCTGGGCATGACCGACTACTCGGCCCCGATCAAGAACTGTGGGCCAACGTGCCCGCTTGATTCTCTCCTCCTCGACTTCCTCAGCGAACGTCGCCAGCGCGCTGCCGATGGCCTGTCCGTCCATGAGGTCGTTGGGCCACGCTATCCCTCAGTGTCCTCCCTCCTCAACCCTGCTCAGAGCGTCTTCAGCCACCCGCTCTCCAAGGTCTTCACCGACATCCTCTCCACCTTTCCAGATATATCAAACCTTCCCGAGCGGGTTGCCGTCCTCTATATCATGTTTCTCATCATGCGCTGGCAAATATCACCCACCCAAGACAACTATGAGCGCCTGCCCGAGTGGGTCGTACCATCTCCCGCACAGCTCAACACGCCTCATCCAGCTTGGGTTGATCATGTACCGTTCCCTCGCATGCGTGAGCGTATCGTCCGCGAGTACAACCCGGCGGTCTACCCGTTCGATAACTTCTTTATTCCTTTCACAACTACTCTAACTCTGTCGTGGCCATACGAAGACACCGATACGCTGCTGCAGAATCCAGACGGCGACGAGCTTATGATCAATCCAGTTTTTGAGCGTCACCTACGCAACCTCGACAACTGGAAGCTCGGAAATGCCTTCGCCAAGGCCTTCCCGACACTGCTCGATACCTTTAACCTGGACTCTCGGCCCCCGGCATCAGCGCCAGGGTCGGTGGGTAGCCGGTAACGTGGGTTCTAATTTTGTATTTCCTTTACGGTCATTCATAAACAGGGTTGTTCATGAATCTTCCACGTCCAAGGCTTTTGGACAAAACAACGAGGGGGGGATATGGGATCATATGGCGTCATACGGATAGTACGGGCGTTAAAAGGAGGGATAGCCGGTCCGCTTCACCAATATGTCTTTTTTAACAATTAACACCGGGCTTGTGGGGTGGGAGGTTTGCATCTTTAGCAGGGAGGTTCACCTGATACCTGCGATCACTCATAGATAAATGCCATTATGGGCATAGATACTCTATACTTTATGCTGTGTCTTCCTGCTGGTTGCTTCGTGGTGAGCCACGGAGTAGCAATTTCTCAAATGAGGTGTCGCATGTGTACATCGGGTTTTCCAAGGGACTCTCGGTACCAAACAATAGCGCCGCCTATAATATCTTACACAGCGCCATCCCGAATATGACGGATTGATGCTTTCTGGGACGATCCGTCTTTAGCGCCCCAGTTGTCCCTTAAACATACAAATATCTGGCAGACGATGATGGACACGAAGACTGCATGCCGATTGATTCAAGACCAATAAGTATAATAGCTTCAGAAATTTGGATTCGGCTTTTAGATATTGTCAAGGGTGTGATCCCTCAAGCATCCCCTTCCTCTTCGCCCTGCCGAGTCAAGCGTGCGGACCTTTGGTTACCTCTTTAAAGTAGAGGTATGGACTGAAACAACTGAGTAAAGTAATCCCAAGAAATCTTATTGATATCATGATGCTTTTCATAAATCCATTACGTGATGCAAGTATAAGAGCGTTTTGATTGCCAAGCCAACATCTCCTCCTCCTTTTGTCGGGGTATCTTCATCATCAAGTGCATGACTTCTAAACAATTAAACCCATCCCATTCAAGCTTCATCCTCCAAGTCAGCAGCGCCAAATGAGAACTTGCGCAATGATGGCCCCTCGCCAACAAACAGGCTTGGTAGCCGCTCGCGTGGCATCGTCTGGAACATAAGCGCTTTGAGGGGCGTGTCTGAGCGCAGAGAATCCACCGCCGGATTCCGCAACCGGCGACCGGAGCTAAGGGAGAAGAGTCGAACAGTCCCGTTATCCTGGGCGGCAGCCACGACGCCAAGGCGAGGATTCACGTCCCAGCCAATGTGGAAGTGGGCTTCGTTCCGATGGTCCGGGAATGTGAGTAACGGTAGAGCGCCGTTGGGTCGGCGGTTAAGGAATCTCATGTCATATAAAGCCATCGAGTTTTGCAGGCCCGCAACAAGGACGTGGTTGGGGTTAACGCTGCGCAGGTGGGCGATAGAGCTGGCGTGCTTGGTGAATGACCACTGTGCTTCTGGAGCGCGGAGATCAGAGACCCAGAGGCGTGGTTGGCGCCCGCCAGCCAGCAGGATGTTATGATTGCCCTCCTGAAAATCTTGAGCGAATATCTCCTGCGGGACATGCATGCCCTTGGGAGTATTCTGGGGTGCTATCCACGATATGGTCTCGTTGGACTGCATCTGCAGGAGGCCGCTATTGGTGCCAATGACACAGATGAGATCCGACGATGGAGGGGCGGGCGTGCTACCGTGGACTAGCCACTCGTCGCGCCGTCCGTGACGGATGGATAATCTCTGGTAATGGTTTGCTTCACAGAGTTAACGATGCGTTCAGGAGGCGGTGCTTTCAGGGACAACATACTCTCTCCGAGCAGCCAGTTTGGTCTGCTCAAGTCCTCTGGGCCCGATAGTGGCGGCGAAAAGAAGTACAGCCCGCAGCTCTCGTCGGGTTCACGAGATGTCAAGAGAATTTTGTGCGAAGGGCTATGGTACTTGATGGAGGACACCTGCGGGCACCGCACCATCTCTGTGCGGAACGACAAGACCCTCCCGGACGTAGTGGGGGCATCTCGAGAGAAGTGAACTCTAGGAATAGTTAGTGACGGGTTGATTCGCCGCTCATAGCATACTGTGGACATACTTGTCGTTTTCATCCGTGGGTATATGGCTTCCAACCAGTGTCTCCTCATCCAAGGCTAAAGGCAAGGCAGTCGATCAGTTCAAGTCCATCTCATCGCGAATGGATGCATCTTGCACTCACTGGCATACGCTACCCCCAACCCCGTCTTTGTATCCTCTCCATTAACATAGAAGCACGGCATGTTTGCATATCTCGCTCTTGCAAAACTCGGCGCGAACGACACACTGCCCTTGGCCACCACGCCGCGGGCCCATGCCTCAGCAGTGAGATCTCCATTTTCAGCTCGGCCTCGTCCGCGTTCCGCCACACGGCCTAGCCCAAACTCCCTAGCTAGAAGTCCCCCGTGCACAACATCACGATTGATTAGATGTCGCTTGATGTGGTTTCTCACCAGGTGCGCCCGCTTCTTTGCCGCCTGGAGTGTTTTGTCCTGGACCTTGCGCCGCTTGACAGCATCTGAAGAATACGCCGCGTTGGCGGGGGCCGCATGTGACTTCTGGATCTTGAAATACTTCTTCTTCTCGGAGTCTTTTCTATCGTTAGACCGTCCATGAGCAACGCCAAACCAGGATGCATACCGTAATAGTAACCTGGAATTTCAGGATTCATTGTGAGACAGAGACGGCGCCCGGCTGGGGACAAACAAATTGGAGTCGAGTGAAAGATGTGCAAGCTAAATCAGCCATGAACCTCAGTGACTTGGTACGTAATCAGTGATTACTTTTCCCATGGTTCTTCTCCGTCACCTTTGTTTGTAAGGTTGAGCAGCAGCCAGCAAGCCATCACGATTGACGTCAAGTCGGAAATGGCTCCCAGCACGTGACATGAAAACTTTACGCCTCAATTCCAGGAAGCAACATGCTTGACCACGCCAATTTGCAAGGACGATACCAACAAAGTACACAATCGCATGGCAATTTCTCACAGGTGCCCCAATTACATTATCGTGGGGATTCAATCAGTTAAACATCACACCGGAATCATTCAACAGTCACAGCTATTATCGCAACTAGTGTATTTTATTTTACTTTATTCATTAGTCTAGAAGACGATATCTAGGGGTATGAAAAGCTTCCTCCTCATCCACTCCAGAGGTGTCGGTACGCGGGTATGAGCAGTACAGTGCAAATTTAGAACAAGCGAAGGTGAAAAGTCCGGCCGATGGTTTTCCGGATATATGCCATCTTTATTTACTGAGACTTCTCGTGCTGGGTAGAGACGCGCTGGAGAGAGACAACTGCAAAGATTGTTAGTCGGCTGAATGGTGCTGGAAATAATGGAGAGTAACTTACCGAAGTCCTCGAGGGATCGCTGCTTCTGGTCCTTCTTGGCGGACTTGCCGTGCATCAGGTTGTCGAAGCCGGTGCTGCCCTGCATGAAGTAGTAGAGACCACCCATGATAGAGAAGATTCCGAAGGAGAAGATCCAGATACGGACAACGGCGACAATGCTGGTGCGCTGGCCGTGCTGGAACCATCCGAAGATACAGAACATCGTAGCGAGGATATCGACCAAGAGAATGGCACCGGTGAGCTGCCACGAGGGGATGGAAGACCAGAAGGGACCGTTGGCACGAGTGATGAAGATAAGCCAGTTCTCAGTGAGGGAGATCTCGAGGAAGAGAACCTCATCGAGGTTACCAAAGTTCTGGACGATACCGCCGTCCTCAGAACCAACGTACATGGTGGTAAGAGCAATCCAGGTACCGACAGCCAGGACAACACCGAGGCAGACGGACATTCCCCAGAGCTTGGGCAGGTTCCACTTGACGGGGGTCTGAGAGTAAGGAGCGTTATCGTAGGCAATGGCCAGGGTGGCGACATCGGCGAAAATGGCAATGAAGACGACCAGCTCAATGTTCAAGCTTCGGTTGAGGATAGCGATCCAGAGACCCAGGAAGATCTCCATGTGGAGGGACAGAGCGATACGGTAGACAACGTAGGCGTACATGCGGTGGAAAATCTGGCGAGAAGTCTTGAGGGCATCAATGATGGCACCGAGACCGGGGGCAAGGAAGACGATATCGGCGGCAGAGCGGGCAGCATCAGAAGCACCCTCGACAGCAATACCAGTATCGGACTTCTTCAGGGAGGGAGCGTCGTTGACACCGTCACCGGTCATGGCAACAAGGTAACCACGCTGCTGGAGAATCTCGACGACGTTGTACTTGTGCTGGGGGAAGACCTCTGCGAAACCATCGGCAGCCTCAACGAAATCGTAAACCTCAGAACCGGGCATGTCACCACCGCCACCAAGACCGAGGCGCTCAGCGTTGTAGACGTTGGTACCGAGACCGAGCTGGCGAGAAGTCTCACGGGCAATGCCGACGGCATCACCAGTAAGCATCTTGATGGACAAACCGAGAGTCTTGGCCTCGTTGATAGTGCGGGCAGTGTCGTGGCGGGGGGATCAGAGCAGGGCATGATACCGAGAATCTCCCAGGCACCCTCACCACGCTTGCGGGCAACACCAAGGGATCGGAAACCACGGGTAGCAAATTCAGCGACGCAGTTCTTGTAGTCACGGTCGACATCCTCAGGGATGGGGTGGTCCTCCTCGACAGTCTTGAGAACGAAGAGAGGGGCACCCTTGACACAGGTAATGCGCTCACCCTGGGGAGACTCAACGACGGCCTGGACCTTCTTGGAGACGGGATCGAAAGGCTGGAAGTCGATGACCTTGTACTTGGACAGAACGCTCTTGGCACGGGGGTAAAACTTGAGGGACTTGAGGAAAGCCTTGTCGATGGCATCAATACCCTTCTTGTTGCGGGAAGCAGCCAGGCAGGCAGTGAGCATCAGGTCATCGGGCTCAACACCGGCGACAGTGTAGGGCTCAGCGAGAGACAGCTTGTTCTTGGTCAGGGTACCGGTCTTGTCAGAGCAGAGAATCTCAACACCAGCGAGGGACTCAATGGCGGAGAGCTTCTGGACAATAGCCTGCTTCTTGGCGAGGTAGGCAGCACCGACAGCCATGGTGGTGGTGACGACAGCGGGAAGACCGACGGGGACACCGACAATGGTGATGGCGAGGGTGAATCGGAGAATCTCGACAATGCCGTTGGAGCGGTAGAAAGAAGAGATCCAGACAATCAGGAGGGTGGCAATGACAAGGACGAGCAGAATCGTACCAATGCCGTTGAGAACCTCAGTGAAGTGACCAGTGCCACCAGCGGACTGGGAGACGAGGGCAGCAGCGCGACCAACGAAGGTGTTGTCACCAGTGGAGGTAACGACGACGAAGGCCTCACCACGCTTGACGGCGGAGGAAGCGTAGCAGGAGTCGCCCTTGTGCTTGTCGACGGCAAGGGACTCACCAGTGATGGCGGACTGATCAACCTGGAGGAAAGCATCCTCAGTGACGATGCGACCATCAGCGGGGATAATGGTACCCTCATCGACCTGGAGGATATCACCGGGAACGACCTCGGGGGCCTCAATCTCCTTCAGGGTACCGTCACGGAGAACAACAGCCTTGAGAGCAAGAGTCTTCTTGAGCTCCTCGACGATGGAACCAGCCTGGTACTCCTGGATGAAACCGACACAGGCGTTGAGCAAGAGCAGAGCGCAAATGACACCGAAATCGACCCAATCCTCGAGACCAGCAGCCAGGACAGCAGCACCCTATGACACAATCGAGTTAGCTTATCAGTCCGAAAAATATGTTCAATTTCCGGCACATGGCAGCGAGGGTGGGAAGGTTTGCGGCCATGGGACGCGATGGGACGCGATGAGGAGCCAGGGTTTCGAAACAGTGGGGCATCGCTGGAGCCGACTGGATCGCAAGCTCCACATCACGACAATCCCAATGCGACGACAGCGCAGCGCGGAAGCGATACGGTGCCGACCGTCATCGATTGCGCGAGGATGATGTGAATGAGCTGGGATGGGAATGGGCATGGGATGTGGGGGGCGAGGATTAGTGGGTGGATCCACCCACACCACCCCGAGCTTGTGTGGAACTCGGGTGGGTCTTCCAATCTGCGCCATAAACGCGCAAAGAAAAAATTGTGCAATGGCATGCCGGTCCTGAGCGGGCAATCAAAACATGGCGCCGTGTAAGCCCCAGACGGAGCAGGCGATGCCGAGCCATTGAGAGCCGCACCAGGGGGCCAGATACCATTGGCGCGTGGGTGGATGAAAGTTGATGTGATGTGATGGGGAAGCGAAGGCCGTTGAGAGCTAACCGCAAATTGCTTGTGTAGGCATTGGGGAGGGGAATGGGGAGCTGGGAGTTTGTATCAACTTACCTCCATGACGAACTGGATAGGACCGATGAAGAAACCGAGGAATTTGAGAATAAGGTTCTCCTTCTCCTCCTTCATCTGGTTGAGACCGTACTTGCGGCGACGGGCAATAACCTCGGACTCGGTCAGACCAACGCGGCTGTCGGTCTGGAGCATGTCCTCGGGGACAACACGTCCACCTCCGGGCTGAACCTCCTCCTCTTCCTCATCTTGATGACCATCCTCAGACTCGAGGTCCTCGATCAAGGCATCAATATCCTCTTCATCGTCATCGTCGGCGGGGGCGGGGGCCTTGGCCGGGGGAGGAGCCTGTCCTCGCTTCTCGTCGAAGCCGCCGGTCTCAATGTTGGTGGTCAGCGCCGGGGCGCCGGCAACCTTCTCTTCCGCCATTGTTGGTAGGGAGGAGAGGGAGATGACGCAAAGGCGTTGTAGGTAAAAGAGACGAAAGTCTTTAGGGACCCGCGGGCGTGTGCAGCAGTAGAGTATACAAGTGGTGGTTTTGCTGCAAAGAGAAGAAAGGACAAGACGATTGAGGTTGAGTGGAGAGGGGGGAAGTGTCGAGCACCGCACGAAGGTAGGACGCTTATAGGTGAAGCATTCGTGGGTGAGGAGAAAGGGAAAGAAGAAAGAGGTTCCTGAGATGGGCGAGAGCTTCTATTTCAATGGCGCGCACTGAAGCCTACCTTACCGGCGACCTTGCCGGACATGCCCCGTGCGAACCCTCTTCGGCCCTGTATGGACAGGCGGGTCCTCCTCAGGCCGCTCGCAGTCGCTGACTGGCCCACTCACTCACTTTCGCTCTCTCACTCATCACTCAGGACTCATGGACACCCTCCAAGTGGATACTCCGTGGACCCGTTTGTCCCCATGCCATGCCCCCCAGGTCCCAGGTCCCAATTGTCCCAAGGTACGGCCGGGAAGGGTGAAGGTACGAGGGTGTACGAGCGAGTGCGGCTACTGTACGAATTGGGTTGGCCCCACGGCCCTGCCGGTTGCAAGCAAGTCACTCACTCACTCGCTCCGTTCGTCACTCTCATTCCCTTGCTCGCCCGTCCGCACACAACGCCCATGCCATGCCCTCGCCGCTCGCCGCTCTCTCTCTCGCTCTCGCGCCCTTTTGCTCCCGGTCTTGGTCGAGCGCAATCTTGGCCGCTGCCGACCACAGCATCGCAGCACTGTGCAACAAACACCTCACCCACTTTGATGGTCAATGCAGAAACACCCCGTCGCCAGCAGCCTGTCACCCCCCAACAACATGCGAAAACCCCAAACAAGTTGACTGACAGCAATACGTCCTCGACGCACAGCAGATGCTTCTCTAAGACCGTGGAAAACCAAAGTCAAACGCAGGTCAACTCAAAGTTGAATCAAGTGACTAGCCCACCCGGGAACCACAGACACTCGTAGCCAGCCCCGAACCAAGGCGCCCGCGATGCTGCAGTGGCGGCGACACTACCGCAAGTCGCCGCAACGAAGATGAGCTCCTCGACGACCACCGTCACCAAAACAACAAATAACAACAGGAAACCGCATCCAACGGCAGTATCAGCGACCAGCCTACCGCCTACCCGCACACAATAGCGTCGGCTGGACCACGGTCCACGCACGGGTGCTGTGGGCAATCGGCATGGGCGTGGGCGTGCCAGTCCCAGTTGGCGTGGCGTGGTCTTAGGAACCGTCGGTCGCTGCATCTGCAATGGGCCCAGCCTACGACCCATCCATCGCCCTTGCCCCATGTCCTCGATGCCCACCATGTCCACACTTTTCCTCGGCCAGGTCCTTCCATGCAGGTGCAGGCGCACAGTGCACAGTGCGTGGCGCCGCCCAGCGTGGGGAATGGAAACAAGACGGTAATCTCGCAACCGGTAAACACAGTGGACACAGGGCAGCTTAGAGCGAGCGACAAGTGAACAACACAGCAGCGACGGCCAAGACTCGCAGCGACGAGGAGGACCCATCTGCAAACCCTTACTCCACCAAACCCGGCCGAGGATGTCTTTCTTGACCGTGTACCACCCTACAGTGCCTCGCCGTGGTGGCTGATGGCTGACGAAGATGTCTATCTTTTCTGTCTCGAGAGTTCGCAGAAGCGGCCAATGCCCCTGTCACTCACTTCCTCTGTCCGTTGCCCATTGCACTGCCAAGGCCGAGTTGGGAAACAATGAAAACCATTCGCCCTGTCCTTCACCCGTCGGTCGGTGATACCTCGCTGGCTTGGCTTGGTCGTCACTTCAAACCCGCTATGAAGGTTGCTGATACAAGACAGTCCCGATTCATCCAATTGGGTCCCTCAAGACACTCGTCATTCGTCCAAGGTCGTACCACACTGTGCATCTCCCGAATCCCGTTGTCTTCCGCCCTTGCAAATCGAGGAGCTTGGCCCTGGCTTGGTGCTTCAAGCCTTGCTCTTTGTCTGCCCGTCCGCCTGCTCTCCTGTCTGCCTGCCAAACAGCGCCCCACTGTTCCCGTGCCCTGTACGGAGTAGCCCTGGTACTTTGCTGTACGTCAGTGCTGCTGGTACAAGGGCCCTCGTCGGCGCTGAGGGATTTTCGGCCATGGCGCCCCCCCTCAAGCTCCCACCCCAACTAACCCATGGTTCTATCTCTGGTAGGATGGTCGCGACTGGCCATAGGATGACGACACTGGGCGCCCAGCCCGGGCGGTCAGCAGAATTGCGACTGGCTGGCTGGCCGGGACGGCGCTGTGGCAGCCACGTAGAGGGAACAAAGCCGGTACGTACAAGGACGAGGACGAAGACGGAGGCTTGTCAACTGGAAACGGCTCGTGGACGAGGCGAGCAGCGGACTTGGTTCGCCGAAAAGTCAGTCACTCGGTATTGGCATGGAGGCGGTCTCGACGCTTATCCACCGTATCCCAACAGTCACGCATATACGTACAGAGACTTGACGGCAACGTTTCCGTCAACAATGCGAGCTATTTCCGACCAAGACCTCTAAATCGTTAATGAGCCACCTACGATCGGCAGCCTACCTGAATCAATTTCCCCCACGGGCCCAGGCAGGTCCTAGCCGATAGTGATAGCTTCAGCTTTTACAAGAGCTAATGACGACACATTTCAAGCAGCGCCCTCGGGACGAACGCGTGCGAGTACGACGATCAGACAGGTCAATTGGTTCCGTGCTGAGTACAACAACTCTAAGGTTAATTTGATGTAAGTTATCCATGTCGTAGACACGACAATAACCGGGGGAGCTGTGTCTCAATGCCGCGGACATCATCATTTCTACCGCGGACATCATCATTTCTGCCGCGATAGCAGCCTTTTTTCCTCGCCTGTATTTTTATCCCTCGCTACCTGGCTCTCCCTCGCCCGATGGCCTGTTATGACGAAGGGATTGTCGGAGGGTCCCAGAGGGTCAAAGGGTCTCATCGGTACCTGTCGTGCCTGCGGAGCCTTGACCGGATGCAGATTCGAAGCGTTGACTGGCTCTGAAGGTGCTGTCGATGGACCTGTCCAATCGCCTTATCGGCACCTGTTTGAACTTGAACCATGCCAGCCTTGGCAGTCAATTCACCGTGTGGCACACAGTACAGCCGCGTCCTCCGGCGAGGTTGCAGTCTTGAATTTGCCTCGTCCCTTGATCTTTGCCCAGCATGGCCTGGCCTAGACCGTCCTGGCTTGTTTTTGGGGTCCCTTGAGGGCTTTGGGGCTATCGAGGTGACACCCGCCGAGGGAACTCCAGGTCTCCATCCAACTCCTGGCGCATGAAGCGCCACGCTAGCGCCCTCGATCCAACCTGCGGGAGAATGCGGACGGTTGGAGAAATCAACAAACCCCCGGTTGGCGGCGCCAGCGCCAACGCCAACACCAGCACCCGGCCTCGCCTTGCACTTAGTAAGTACAGTATTACACTCGTAAAGGGCTGTCGCACTAATAGTGCTCAACCGTATCAGGGCCAGCGCCAAACGCCAGCTGCGACGCCAGGTTCAAGGCCAACTGCTACCAGGCGCGAGCTACTCCGTACAATGCGCCGCATGTGTGGATGGAGTGGGCACCACTGCACCAGTGCATGCAATTAGTCGCCGGCGGTACGGGGAGACCACCTGGAATTCTTCTGGAAGCCGGTCGACTACAGTCGCCTCGCATCGCCGCGTCGACGCCGATTGCATGCCATGTAGGTGCCCGCCTTGCCGCCCCAAATTCCCCGTCTGTTGGCCCCCGATGGCGGCATCACGATGGCAATTGTCGCCTCCCACAGCGGTCAAGGCGCTCCAGGACCCCAGTCGCACAGCTTGACGAGCTCAAGCGGCCGAGGACAACCCTGTCGTGCCCCAGAGTCACCGGCGACGAGCACCAACAGGGCCTTGCTCGCCCTACGTCATTAGAATGGCCACCACGATCCTCCCCAACCCCCCGAAAGTTGCAGAGGTCCCAGCGTCCGAGGTGAGACATGGGCCAATAACGGTGCTTGGCCGTCCGATCCGCCTCGTCAACCGACGCTCGCCTCTGTGTCACATCGGGCTGGCCGTGGGGGGCTTGCTCGGTCTGAGCTCAAGTGGTGAAGAGGTTTTCTTGGCCCGCGGAGGCGAGTGACCGATGACGAGTGACAGCCATTCATGGTTTGGTCCCCGCGTGTACTTCGGTGTGTCAACAGGCAAAAGGAGACAAGCCCGGTTAGAGATTTTTTCCTCCGAGCTACCGGGTTCTAGTTTAGGTTGTTGATGGTCAAGCTGACGGAGGAAAGCAAGTCCCTGAGTCGCTGGCTCGCCCCAAGTCGGACCTCGCGCAACCAACGACCGGCGACGGTAACCGGCGACAGCGACCGCGACCGGCGACCGGCATTAGTGAACTCCGCGGCTTTGAGATGCCCGTTGGACTTTTCCGTTGGTCTGTTTCTTGCCGCGCCTTGTCGTTCAGTTGCCCATGCTTCAGATCCCCATCCCGCAATTACTCGTGCCCATGCCCATGCCCATGCCCCCAATCCAATCCCGCACTTTGCACTGTTGTACGTACTGCGTACTGCAGAGGTAGTGAGTGGTCACTGGTTGTGGACACAACGCCAGCACCTACACCTACGCCTACGCTTACTTACATGCACACCCATGCCGTTATTTCACTCATCATCATGAATCCGACCTTCGCCGCGGCCGAACTTGGGCGATTCGGCACCGATGCTCACTTTCCGCTCTTGAGGCCGTATCACAGATGGTAAGGGGGGGAGCAAAAAAAGACTCGCAATCTGTCGTGCCCACTCTTTGGCCGACAGAACCGGGTCATCTGAGCTCATGGGATATTTGCATGATGCACCAATATCAGGTGTATCGTGGAGCCTCTCGCCCCAGCTCTCTGCACGGTGCTGGTCCTGTATCCACCGCACGGTTGCTGTTCCCGACTGTGGATGGTCCTGTCGGTACGTTTATCTCACTTGGAGAACAGCTAGTACACTGATGCTGCTGCTGCCGCCATGTCATTGGGACAGCACCACACATACATGCAGCAGAGTGGGCGAGGCATTTCTTCAGCTCTTGAGTTGCGTTTTCCCCATCAATAACCCGGCGGCGGATCCGGGGTCGCCCGGGAGGCGCTGGTGCTAAGGGCCGGGGAGACGCACTGGTCGGTTGTGGAATTGGAATTGGCAACGGGGATTGGACACTGAAGTGCGGGAATTGGCGGCACTCTAGGCTCTTTGATGCACCATGTACGTATCGCATCCCTAACCAGCATCGTGAGCGTCAAGTGTGCATCCAACGACGACATGGATGACTTGACTTGTCTCTTGTCGCTGCATGAGCGCCATTGCGGGGGGGTCACAGTTGCAGTTGCCGCTGCAGTTACAAGTGACACCCGCATTTGCACTTGCCAGCCTGCGACCTGCTCGTTGCTTGACACAGGCATGCCGGCCCTGGCAACTTCCTTCTACGGCAAACAGCTCGATGAGCCTTGACTTTCCAGGGATCTGCAGCTGGGACTAGGCTGCAGCCGCCAATCCCTCATCCCCAATTTTGCCAATTTGACAGTCTCCAACTCAACTAGCAGCAAACGGAGCCACCATCGCGACGATTGCACTCCAGACCTTCTTGGCATGAGATGCGATTGGATTGTCATTGCGGGGGGTTTGTCATGACTGGTAAGGATCCCCAAGGGACGTGGCTGCCTTCCTTCTTGGTCCTGCGCCCCTGCGCTACCCACCGGTTGTCTAATAAGAATTTCCAAGAGTCTGGGCGTCGTGTTGCTCACTGCGCCATGAAAGCTTCGCCATCGCTCTTGGCGGCTTGGCGTCGCCGGCGACAAGTGCGGTCGATATCAGGGGAGCTGAGTCAATAATTGAGGCTGTGGCCAGAGAAGACGACGACGACGACGGCAGCGACAATGGTGAGCGAGTAATACGCGAGCGAGGATAACGTCATCTGCCGGGATATTCAAGCTCCGTCCTAAACAGCGATCCTCATAACACTTGCTTCATCGCTGGCAAGCTGGCTATTCACCGTCCGTGTGGCAATGTCATTACACACTGATACATGCGGTATCCAAGTTGAAAGCTGCCATTTATCCCTTCACTCCAACTCCAAACTTCAACCCCAACGAGCTCCAACAAGGCGCAAATCGAAATGCAGGGATTTGCAACCACCAACGCAGAGACCCGCCTAGCACCGATCTGAGCGATTTGGCTCGCACGCGACCACTCGGCACTCGTGGATTCTCCTTCCTGCGTGCTTGGGGGCCTTGACCAAATCCACTCGATAACTCCAGGCGGAGCCGCGAAGACGGCCGCCCCTTGGAGGGATCTTGCCGCCGCTGCTGTTGCTGTCCACTTTGGGACTTGGGGCGACTTTGCTTGACATGCTCATGTCGCTGACCCTGCTGTCGAGCTTTACCAGAGTCATTAACATGCTTCGCGTGAACCGGCGCTCTGGCCACAAGATGGGACGGCCGTCGTCTCGCCGGTCGGCCAAAAAACAGGCTCCGTTTATGATGTCCACTTCAGTTTCGGGGGGGGTTTTTTTTCTTTTTTTTTTCTTCTTTTTCTAGCCCACGAACTTGCCGCCACTGGCCGGTCCCTGTGGGTGCTCGCGACTCGAGGTTTCCACCACCGTCCAGGCCTCGGTCTACCACGTTAGGACCCGCGCCCCATCGTATCGCTTCTCGGACATTACATCCCCCAGGCAATAAACCGGCCCCAGACCGGCTCCAAGCGCGCCTTTTGTTTTCTTTTACGTGTCCATTGGATTATGATTACAACCCACTCGTTATCACTTGTCAATCGAAACCATCGTCCTGTGTCTGGTCGCTTAGCAGCATCATTATGATCCATCTGCAAGCCGGTAATGAGGCTCTCCCATGATGCTCATTCCCCGTCACCCATCCTATCTATCCGTGCCGTCATTCCCGAAACACTCAGTTTCTCGCTCCAAGCCACTGGCGGATGATGTCACAACCGGAGTGGGTTGGCGCTTGAGGCGTTGAATTGACAAAGATGGCTGCCGTGACATCGGCATGTTATGTCCGTACCTGAAACAAAGTGCATCGGCTTCGGCACCGTGGGCTCCAGGTCGATTGGTTGTCTGGGCCCTCGATGTTGCTGATATCGTCTACTTTGGTTACCTTTTTGGGCATTGCGCGCTTTTGCCCATTCGTCGACGTCTCTGCCTGCTCTCTCTGGCTCTCGGTTTCATCGTCACTCTCTCCGGTTCAGTGTCTCTCCCGACAACCGGCGCATCATCTGGCTTGAGAAACTAGCGATTTTTTCTCCGGGGCGTGGGTAACCTTCGCATTGCATGGCAATTGTGCTGAGGTGTTATTTTGCTACCCTGACTCGAGTGGTTGGACGCCACGTCCCGGGCGTGGACGACGGTGTACCTGGACTTGGAAGGTACGGAGTACGAGGTACGAATTACGCGGATTAACGACAAGACGGCCCTTTGGCGGTCAGTTAACTTTGCGGGTTTGGAAGGCTCTAAGATAGGAGCCAAGCTCCCAAAACGTTGGACCCTGGGCCGGGTGCGAAATTTGGGTCCCGGACATGGGACATCCGACCGTGTAAGAGGACCCTGCATCCAAACAGGTAATTCACTCATACAAAGCTGACGGGGGTCGGCGAAAGGTGGATTCAATGGATTGGCGGCCGGGCAGGTCTCCCCGCTGTAAGCTACGTGTGTGTCCAGCCGTCCACGGTACCTGGCTCACAAAGGCCTCACTCGTCCAGGCTGTCCAGCCGCTGTGGCGGTCAGCTCCTACTCTGCTGAACCGGCTATCTCGGTATGCCAACGTATGCCTCCAAGCGGTCAAGACCAGGCATGACGATGATCATGAATCAGGTCAGCCATTGACTGTCATGAGGCTGGTTTTTGATGGGGAATAAACGCCAATTTACGTATGGAAAATGCACCCCAGCCCAGCAGCTCTCATCGCCGCAAGCCCGTCGCCACCCCTCGTCTACTTTCTTGTCCTACCCCAGGTCTTGGCCGCAGTGCTATCCCCTGCCTCCCCTCAGATGGAGAATCATGGAGACGACCAAGAGTGTCCAGGCTGCATGCTCGACAGCTTTCAGCGCCCGCCGCCACCCAAATGCCCAGACTGCGATTGTGACGGTGAGAGCGCCAGTCTTGGCTCCATCCCTCCGGTCACGCCAAGAGCTGTGAAGCGAGGAACGACCGGTTGATGAAACATCTTTGCCTCGGTCGTGAACAACCACACAGACGCAACCCTCGCTCCCAGCCTGCAGCGAGCCACATAAGCCATCATCGCCATCCGGTCGATGCAGCCTGCGGGCGTCATGCCACGAGGCACAACCCCAGCCCTGTTGCATGAGAGGTCCTGTGCAGCTTGCCGGACGACCGGCGGGCCGCCTATCGTCCTGTGGGGTTGCCGCCCTATAGCGTGCGCGGGTTGGGTGAACGATCGAGTTTTTGCCTCCGTTGGTCTCGATTCTGACAGACTTGACGGCGGCAAGTGAGGGTAGCAGACGGCTCTCTGATACCCAAGGTGGTTGGGGCGGCTGGATGTGGATAGAAGGGCCTGTGGAGGACGCAATGCGCCCCTGTTACCTCGCCTTGGCCTGGGGATCTGTCTCGCCTTGCCGTTGCTTGCTTCACTTTGCTTTGCCTCCTCTTTTCTCTTTGCGCTTATCTGGGGGCTTCTGCCATTGTCCTCGCGTGGCAAACCTTCAACTCTGTCCCCTGGCGGCGTAATCTGCCATACCTCGATTCAGAGCTTGTGTTTGTGTTGCGCCGTGCGATGTAACGGTCCCCGGATTCAACGTCTCAGCCCCCTTACGTGTCGACGGTACGCGACTTGTCTCCCTGCCATCCGCTTCGGCCTACCTAGCTAGTTTGATCGCCTGTAACCCCGTTTGGGCATATCAAAAACTTGTTGCTATATTCCACCATACGGATTGCGGCCGCGAGTCTTCTTTGTTTCTTGTGTTGGACGTGGCACGAGCATCAGACTTACACGAGTTTCGTCGTCGTCGCCAATTGTCTCTCATGCGTCTTGGCAGCGTGAGAGAGCCACTATCCTCCGTCGACGGGGCGTTCCGATGGCCTGCACCCAGGGTCCCTCTTCGCTCTCCCACGTTGCACGCGCCTTGGCGATATCGTCTCCGTTCGAGGCCCGTGGGCGTTTTATCTGTTGCAGGGTCTCCGCGTCGCCCAGTCCACCCATCCATCCAGCTCGGCCGCCCACCCCCCTAGGTACAATTTCATCTACCGTGCGGTCTTTGTTTGCTACGCGCTCTGTGCTCGTTGCCGGAGCAAGAAGGACGAAGCGCGTGAGAGAGGGAAAATTCTCGACACATCCTGCAGGATTGAGTGGTTCTCGTTCGCCAGGGAGACCTGGCCCACACACAGGACCGTCCAGGCGCCGGTCCGTGGTGATGAGAGTGACGCATCTCTTCATATAAGGTATGCACACATGGTATTACCACTGTGGGTGTCGGGCCCGTTCTCTCGCGTTTGCGTTTCGTCCGCCCTGCGCGGCGCTGTGCTGCGCGGCCAGTTGCTCCCGTCCAGACCAGGACTCATCAGTCCACTTTTCCGACACCTTTGCGCCGAGGGCGGGCCCGCAGCTGTGCTGGTCTCTTTCACGCGCTGGATCGCCCGGGTGCAACAGGAAATTGGTGCCTGCGAGTGTCTTGTTTTTGTTTCCTTTCCAGCTGTGTGGATGGGCTGAGTCGGCGGGTTCCGGGGGTGAGTGTCGTCCCAGGAGGTGTTGCTTGGTGCCCTCTTTGGCTCGCGTGTGGTTATGCAGAATGAGGTTTCAGAAAGTTCCTTCTTGGCGGGACATCGGTTGGTCGTGTGTGTCCTGTGAGCAAAGAGACAAGCACCAGGACCGAGCGCCTTTTTTTGGCTTGTTCATCGTGAAGTTATCGTGTAGTGGAGTGGGATCTGGCATCGTCTGTGTGGGAGGGCGGGTGATGCTGTTTCAGCTTTCGGGTCGAGACGGAGATCGAGACGGAGAGGAATGGGCTCTGTGTCTCGTGAGCGTTAAGCTTATTCGATGTGGTTGTCCTGGGGAGAAACATTCCAACGACGTACCGTGCCATTGGAGGGAGGTCTTATATGTTTGGGCTTGTCTTGTGAGATTATGGGCCGGTTTGCTGCGTTCCCCTTTACCATTCGACCTCCGGGGCTTATTGCGTAGCGAGATATGTTCTCTAGAGATTGTTGCCACGGTGAGCTTTCAGTATCTATCTTCTCGGACATGTATTCGTAAGACCGTCTCGTGTCCATTCCAGTTGTCCCCAAACTCAATGACAGATCTACGCCTGCAGCAGTGACAAGATCGCCAGAGTTTCTCGAGTATAGTCACCACTCGCAACAACTTGATAACCGCGCATATGAAACACGGTTAATGAATAGCGAATGCGTGTCTTGTTTGATCTTCCAATCTCCCCGTCTTACTGGAAACATTATGTTGGTGATTGAGGTGATTTTTGCAGATGTGTCTGTCTGGCTCTAGGGTAGGTCATTATTACTCGAAGATCACGAATGAAGTTGATATTGAGTCTATCAAAACAACGGTGATTAAAATAAGTTATCTATGTGCGTTGGCATAGTATAGAGTTCTAGTATTTTGGCAGAATAGATGGTCAAGGGCACGTGGTTAAAGAATTACAACAATATTTGCCCAGCTGCACCATCCTAACTCTCAGGCTTCATGACGACAGGAACCCATCACTACCCGCCCCCCAAACTCTTCACATCAGTTACTTGCAAGACACATTCACTGTTCGAGCAACTCCAAGTAATTGACAATAGTTATTTTAGTGAAGCTACTAGCCAATACTTCCGGCATGTCTAATTTACCCTCCCCTCGCCCTCGCGGATGGTCACATATAATACCCTCGAGGCTCCGTAGCCATGAACGCTTCACTGGTCGTAATTCACTAGATTTGAGACCCAACCCCCCAACTTTTATAGCATGAGAACATGCGAATCGTGCCGCCAACGCCCTTCGATCAAAGCAAAAGTAAAAACTGCAGAAAAAGGCCGCCCTGTCCGTTCCGTTCGGGTATCATCAAGCTGTCTCTCTCTCTCCATCCCTTAGTTGCCTGAGCTCGGATCAGGGAACGAAAAGCCCGCAGGGAAGTTGGGCATGCCGTTGGGCAAGGTGCCGATGCCGAAGGGGAACCCAGCCATCATGTTCTGCTGCTGCTGGACGCCCATGCTGATGTCGTCACGGCGGTCGTCGCGGTGGTCTTCGCCACGGCGATGATGGTTGCCGTTGGCACCGTTGCTGCCGCCGTGGCCGTTGCTGCCATTGTTTTCGCGGCCTCCTCGTCGCCAGCGAGAAAGATCCTCATCGCGGTTGCGAGTCGACTTGGGTCCGTTGCTGCCGCCCTTGTCGGTTTGCATGCGCCGGCTAATTGCCTTTGAGGAAACTCCGGCACCAATCTCGATATCGGGCTCCTCAACACACATACCGGCCTCGATGGGACGGCCGCCGCTGCCGCCGAAGGGGGCAGTCAGCATCCACTTGCGATCAGCTTCGGTGAGCTTGTGGATGGGAATGACGCTGACGCCAGTCGAATAGTTGCTGCAGTCTCTAGGACCGAAGCCGACACCCCAGCGAGTCTATGTAACGGTCAGCCATCACTTGATCAAGGAGTGCAAAATATTGGCAACTTACACGAAGGGGCACTTCTAGGTTTCGAGTATCCTCGGTGCCGTCCTTGGCAGTGACGGCATCCTTACGGGTAAGCATCTTGACGAAAGCATGGCGCTTGTCCTTGTTGACGATGCAGGTCTGTACAGTACCAAAGCGGCTGAAAATGTTGCGCAGTTCATTCTCGGAGCATCTGAATTGGGGTTAGCATCGCCAGGATTGGCAAAATTGGGGTCACAGTGGGGAGACAAGGCTGTACTCACGTTACCCCTCCCACGAAGAGGGTTCGGCTCAAGACCTTAATTGAGTCCGGAGGCAGGTTGGGATCGAATTCAATCCACTTGTCGCCCTGCTGAGGCTCCTGGGATGGGCTAGGACTCCGGCCACGGCGTCCGGGCGGGCTACGCTGGCGATAGTCACCTCCGCGGCGTTCATCGTGGCGACCACGATTCGGCGAGTTACGGCCATGGTCCATCCGGTCACGTCCATTTCGGGGCGATCCACGGGCTCCCCAACCTCTGTCGGGGGACCGCGATCGCGATCGGCCGTGATATCTTGGAGGAGATCTTGTACGGTCTTGGTAGTCCCTATCACGTGATTCACCGGGCTGCATCAACGGGCCTCCCCATGCTGGTTGACCAGCCGCATATGGATTCTGCGGCGTCGGCACGGGAGGTTGAGGGGTTGGCACAGCCCCCGCTCCTCCGCTGCCCATCCCTTGGATCAAAGCCGGGATCTTGTCAAATGGAACACCCTGATCGGCAAGTGCCTTGATCAGCAAGATCTGCTGCTGGACGTTCGGATCTAGCCCGCCTCCCGCGGCCCCGCCGCCGGGAAGAGCGATGGGGAACGGGTTGGGCGCATTACTCGGGTTGTTCGAAATAGCACCTGGAAGAGCATTCTGGCCCGGCATCTGAGGCAGAGCAAAGGGCAGAGACGGCACATTTACAGGCTGCGAGGTCGGGGGGTAGGATACGGGCATCTGGGCCTGCGGCAGAGCGGACGACACTGGTAGCGGCAATCCTGTGGCAGGCAGATTATACGACGCAGTCGGAGCCGGGAGGACTGAGGGGGCCGGAGGCACACTGGTGTTTTGGCGCGCAATATTGGCGAGAGCCTCCAAGATGGAGGAGCCGTTGGGGGCTGGGAGACCTGCGGGGGGCCCAGACTTGCTCTGCAGCGAAGCCATCAGGTTGGGCGGAGGACTACCAGGAGGTGTTGTGGAGGTTGCTACAATATACGGGTTAGAACTTGCGTGTTTCCCCGAGGTTGGGAACATGACCCAGCATGTGGGATATTGTCCGAGGACGACGTACTTGGTGGTGGTGGAGGGGCACTGAGCTTGTCCTTGAAGGACTCGATCATTAGCGTGGGGAAGGTTTGGCCCTTCTCCCAGATGTCAAGGAGCTTCTTAATCTTTTCCTGCACGTCGGGTGTTATGTGAGTTACAATCCAAATGATACGAGACGTGACGATGATGATGAGCAGAATCATGGGTTTTGGCAGGTCGCGGCGCCGACCTGCCTCGATAATGCGTCATGACACAAAGCCCACATGGACAGCTACACAAGGGAAATATTGCGAGTACAAAGATGCGTACCTTTTGCTCCTCTGGGGCGGTTTGCAGGATGTCATTCATCAAAACGGGCATCAGTTCCGTCACTCTGTGGACGCCAGCGGCGTAGGTTCCATCCTGGGCAGAGCTGTTTATTGCCTGTGCCTGGGCCTTTGCCTGCTCCAGCCATTTTCGGGTTACAGAGTCTACGACGTAGAGTACTCCCAACTTGTGTGTTCCTGGTGCCTTCTTGAAGTGGGTGTAGATCTTCTGGATGAGGACAGACTCGGACTGTCGGATGATGGGTCAGCAACTGCGGGACAAATGGAGACGACTATGTCCGTGGAAAGCATACCTGGATGTTGGAGACACAGAGCGATGTGAGACTGGTGATGCGAGATCCGGAAACTCCTGGGGGCTTCAAATTCAGCATAGCCTGGAGGCCAGCTTCTAGGTCTGCTACTGCGGAAGCCATGGCGGGCAGAAGGAATCCTCGGACTACACGGGATGCCGCAAAAGAACAGTCCTGGATATAGACGATAACCCGGGACGGACGCAGTCGGGAAATGTCAAAACGTGTAGTGAGGATCTGAAGCACGCGAGAAGAGAGGAAAGTTAAAATTTCCCGGGTGCGGATTTTTTGCCGCGTCTGTCAGGTACGAAGGCCGGGGGCCCGTTTACGCAGTCGCGACTGACGGTGTATACGAGAAGACTCAGGGTCGCTATGTCGCGAATACGAAAAAGGCAGGCCTCAGGAGTACGGGATGGTATGGTACGTGTTGTGCCAGAAACGCTCTTCCTTCTACTGTGGTGCCAGGACTCTCGACGTTACTGAGGCTAGAAGCAGCTGCGGAAAGCGCCAAACGGGTCCGTCTAGAAGTCGTCGACACTACGAGGTGTCGAGGAGAGAACAGGTGGTTGAAGGAGAGTGGGAGCCCGTTTCGTCTGGATAGGCGCGATGGCGATGGTCGAGAT
Organism: Ilyonectria mors-panacis; assembly: GCA_002991585.1. Lineage (NCBI taxonomy): Eukaryota > Fungi > Ascomycota > Sordariomycetes > Hypocreales > Nectriaceae > Ilyonectria > Ilyonectria mors-panacis. The sequence continues at coordinate 1,749,257 of PPHJ01000018.1, forward strand.
GGTCGTCGTCGTGTGACGATGGAGTGATGGTGAACGGAGGAAAAGAGGGAGGCGAAGAGGGTGCCTGGTGGAGTCAGTTTTGGGTCACATGGAATGCGAAACGCGAAAGAGGGCGATGCGCAATTTGCCGGTGTTTAAGCGGCAGAGAGATAACGGGCAGTGAAAAGCTTGCAGGTGGACCCATTCATGGCAGCCTGGCAGTGATGTCATGTGCAGAGTCAGTCATGTTGAATCACACGTGACTTGTATCATTGCGGTGGGTGATTCTTCTTCCTCTTTAGGTATGGAAGACTTGCAGCTGCAGAGCGATTGGATGGCTGTGCATATTCCGATTACGTTAGGTAAGTCCCTCCCGTAGGGAAGCGGCAACTTATCCCGACCCTTTCTCTATAAGTGGTACTCGCATTGAGCTGTTTTGAACGCCCCGTCATCGGCGGTCGGTCAAGAACAAAACGACCACCCCAGGATGAGCAGGACCACATTGCGCACCGTGAGATGTACAGGTGACAACGTGGCGGCATTAATAATGCTGGGTTTGCCAAGGGTTCAGGCCTACCTACAGGGCACGGCAATGCAGGCGATTTTTCCCCCCCTTGGTTATGGCGAAAATGCCAGCAGCTACCCTGGAGGCGGCATTATGGGGGCACGGAGGTTGGAATAGCCGACGACAGCTGCGCCAAGCGCGTCACAGAACTGAGCTGGTCGGTCGATCGGATGCTCTGGAACTACTTTAGCAGGCCGGATTGGGGGGAGACTTGGCGGGGACTTGTTTATTCCGTGTCTGCGCAAGCTGTCAGAGATTCGGAGAGGAGGGGTGAGGGGAGCTTTCTCCTCACGGCTCCTCCAAGCACAACACAGACGGCCAAAAAAGGATCTCAGTTGGCGCCGGATGGAGGGGGCTTCGGCAGTCCGAGCATGCGCCGCAGGGAAGGGTTTGGAGGCCGGTGGCGGCAATGGGGCACGGGAGATCCGGGCGCCCACGCTGGAGCAGCCCTGGGCCCCTCCTTGAGAGAATCTCAGCTGGAGCTAGAGCAAGAACAGGCAGGCCAGATCCGGGCTACGGAGGGCTGGCAAGCATGGAGGGCATGGAGGGCATGGGAGGGGCACTAATCCTACGTTAGCAGGAACCCATCTGACGTCAAGGATACCTGGAAGGCCAGCGTGTGGCCGAGGTCCCCCGAGCAAACCAAACGTGGGCACCTCCACTATTCGGTAGCATTTGGCTCCAAAAGAAGCGCTGTGCAGTGGATTCCAGAGCAGACAACACTGTCTAGCACTGTCAGGGCGGTTGGCCCGAGTAAGGGGCTGCTGCGTTGTTTCTGTGGATGAGCTGTGGATGAGCGGCGTCCACGGGGACACGACACCCTCGCTTCTCACCTCAAACTCATGTACCCCGGGCAACTGGGACGTAATTGGGACAGCATTCGTCGAGCAACGCAGCTAGTTGTAGCCCAGCTGTGCAATTGGACTGGTGGCGTAGTGCGTACAGTAACGCCTGGAGCTGGGCCAGCAACGGGATGGTGGAGGGGAAGGAGGGCGGATAGTGGGAGGTACTTGGTTGGGGGGATGTCACTCCCAGGTTCCTCCCTCCTCCGTGTGAATGACGGTGGACGGAACGAACACCTCTATTTCCGAGCATCCCGTCCGTCCAGATCCTACATCCGACGCCAAAAACAATACCCTCACTTCACATGCTGACGACCGGCGTTGGTCGGTGACACCAGGACAGGATCGGAGTGGCTTGGAACGCACACTCATGCGTTTGATCACTTGTTCTTACACACACACACACACCTCAAATTTAAAAAATCCGGGCAACGCAATTGACGCTGAATGGCTGCTGTGGCGGCACGAACTCCTCCTCCACTGGCTGCAAGCCCTCCCTCTTCCTTCCTTTTCCCTCCTCCCCGGGCCAAGCAACCCCAGACGGATGTAGGCAGGCTGGCGGGCCAGCTGTTGGGGGGGCCAGGCTCTGAGCGACGTCGAATTGGAGGATGCATCGGGGGTTTGACCAGGGTTACGGGCGATGGATGGGATTTTTTTTGGGGCTTGCAGGTTGGGGGTGGTACCTCAGTCCCTCACAGGTTTACCAGGCGACCTGGCCCCAGGAGCCTCCCCAGCGGCGCCCCAAGCTCCCCAGAGGGCGCGCACTGTCCCCTGTAAAACCCTGCAACAAACGGGCCCCCTGTAGATGCGCCCCGTAACTTGGCGCTGCGACACTGCAACACTGCAACACTGCGACAACCGACGACGTATCCGTGGATTGTACCTTCTGGAGCTGGAGGCACGCATCCGTGGCCACTGCCTCCCCAGCTCCACTGTCCCACACCCCCCGTCTCCGTCCCCGTCTCCGAGGAGGTCACGGCCGGCCTATTTTTTCTACCTGCGCCTTTTTTACTTGGACTCTTCCTCTTTTCTATCCTCTCATCTCTCCCCGGCTTCTCCGCCACTCTGTTCTTTCTTCCTCCTGCACCGTCTCGTCCTTGCTCCATCATCCCGCTGTTCATCATGGCCTCTGTCACCCGTCTCAGCAACGCTGCCCTGCGGGCTTCCCTCCGCACCTCCGTCAACGGCTCCGCCTTCAACGCCGTCCGATGCTACTCGGCCAAGACCCAGGTATGTACGGGGAGCTCTCGACGAGCCCAATTCCTCGGCTATGGTTCAACGTCACTAACACACGACGCAGACCCTCAAGGAGCGATTCGCCGAGCTGCTGCCCGAGAAGATCGAGCAGGTCAAGGCCCTCCGCAAGTTAGTCGCCCTCCCCACCACCGATGGCCAACACTCCCGCCGACGCTTGGTCGTCGTGTCGCGGACATTGGCCACTGGCAGTTGACATTTGTCGCGCCTTTAATATACATGCTGACATTCAATGGCAGGGAGCATGGCTCCAAGGTCATCGACACCGTCACCCTCGACCAGGTCTATGGCGGTGCCCGTGGCATCAAGTCCCTTGTCTGGGAGGGTTCCGTCCTCGATGCTGAGGAGGGTATCCGATTCCGTGGCAAGACCATCCCCGAGTGCCAGGAGCTTCTCCCCAAGGCCCCGGTGGCAAGGAGCCTCTCCCCGAGGGTAAGTTCCAGGATTCACGATTTGCGACCCCACGCGCATTGGCCGTGGGTGCGCTTTGCGGCATGTGCTGACCCCCGCTCCCACAGGTCTTTTCTGGCTTCTCCTGACCGGCGAGGTCCCTACCGAGCAGCAGGTCCGTGACCTCTCTGCCGAGTGGGCTGCCCGATCCGATCTCCCCAAGTTCGTCGAGGAGCTCATCGACCACTGCCCGACCGACCTCCACCCCATGGCTCAGTTCTCCCTGGCCGTGACTGCTCTTGAGCACACCTCCAGCTTCGCCAAGGCCTACGCCAAGGGCATCAACAAGAAGGAGTACTGGGGCTACACCTTTGAGGATTCCATGGACCTCATTGCCAAGCTCCCCAACATTGCCTCGCGCATCTACCAGAACGTCTTCAAGGGCGGCAAGGTTGCCCCCATCCAGAAGGACAAGGATTACTCCTTCAACTTCGCCAACCAGCTCGGATTCGGCGAGAACAAGGACTTTGTTGAGCTCATGCGCCTGTACCTGACCATCCACACCGACCACGAGGGTGGCAACGTCAGCGCCCACACCACCCACCTGGTCGGCAGCGCCCTCAGCTCCCCCTTCCTGTCTCTCGCCGCCGGTCTCAACGGTCTGGCCGGTCCCCTGCACGGCCTGGCCAACCAGGAGGTGCTCAACTGGCTCACCGAGATGAAGAAGGTTGTTGGCGATGACCTCAGCGACAAGGCCATCACCGACTACCTCTGGTCTACCCTGAACGCCGGACGTGTCGTCCCCGGTTACGGCCACGCCGTTCTCCGCAAGACTGACCCCCGTTACACCGCTCAGCGCACTTTCGCCCAAGGTACGTAGTCGACCCGCTCGCACATTAAATTTTTATTTTTAGCTTGAACTGAGATGCTAACAACGGCACAGCCAACATGCCCGACGACCCCATGTTCAAGCTCGTCAGCCAGGTCTACAAGATCGCCCCCGGTGTCCTGACTGAGCACGGCAAGACCAAGAACCCCTACCCTAACGTCGACGCCCACTCTGGTGTCCTTCTCCAGTACTACGGCTTGAACGAGGCCAGCTACTACACCGTCCTCTTCGGTGTTTCGCGAGCCATTGGTGTCCTCCCCCAGCTGATCATCGACCGTGCTTTCGGCGCCCCCATCGAGCGCCCCAAGTCCTTCTCCACCGAGAAGTGGATCGAGATCACCAAGAAGCTGTAAATGGGATTACGAAGCAGTGGATGAATAAGAAAGGAAACGGACAGACGACGGAACGAGGACAACGAGTTGTTCACTACGAGGAGGGAAGCCAGGCGGATGGAAAGCAAGGATTTGCCAACACCAATGGCGCTTGTACAATACAACGGGACTGTTTTCGTTTGGTAATGAGCCACACAGGTCGTCGCGAAGCGGGCCTGAATGATTTTTTACAATTAAGTTGATGCATGGCCTGCGCGCAGGGCACATGCAAGAATGCGCAAACGTGATTGTGGTGGTGATGACGGTGATGCCGATTGGATCCTTGTTGTGACGTTTCTGTGGGTTTGGAGATTGTTGACGCTGACGTCGATATCGGAGGCCAGATTTTGAATGCCGTGTTGCGTCAGCGCCGATCTGACAATTTTTTTTCTTTTCCATCTTTTCTAAACCCGGGCGTTGACCCCAAAGAAAATACCCATGCATCAAAGTGTGTCATGGCAACAAGGGTCCAGTCCGCCAAAGCTCGAGTGCCAGGCGCCACAGGAGCTCTGATCCGGGCCGCGACCGGGGAGCTTGGGTGGGCGTTTCCGAAGACTCCCAGCGAGTCCCAGGGGCTCAACAATCGGCGTTGGGAGTTGAGAGAACGCTGGGCAGGGCTGTTGAGAGCAGTAAAGGGCGGCCCTAATTTGCCAACAGCGCGCCACAGGGGCCAGATGCGGACTGTGAGTGGCCAGACTGGGGACTCCTGGGACGCGGGAGGCTGGACAGGGCCAACTATTGAATAATTGAATGGGAGGGTGAGAGGTGACAGGCAGGGATTGGGATGTTCTGTAGCTAGAGGTAAGATGTTTTACGTGGGCCAGCCACAGCAGGGCAGAGCAGTGTTGTGTAGTGAGGTAGCGGTCTGAGTGAGCCCGGCCTTGCTGAGGCGTACCAAGTTAAGTTAATGCTGCGGTTGTGCTGCTGTGCTGCTTGTTGCTGCTGTGTGTTCTTGTACTTGGCAGCCAACCACGCGTGGACTTTGATGTCCGTGGCAGTGGATCGGCCGCCCGTGCTCGGCCGGGTTTAGACAGGGAAGCAATCGGGGAATGGGGATTCTCGGGTTCATTTTGTTGTGCGGTTGGCTGGCTGGGCCAATGAATTTTCTCTTCTTTTCTGGCTTTTGGCTTTTGGCTTTTTTTCTGGGCCATGGGTTCTCCATCCAGCTCTCGGCACGCCAACGAAGAATAGCTCCGCCCGTCTTTTTCTCGTTGATGTCTCAGCTCAGTCTCACAGGCTTTCGTTGCAGCTCAGGCCGAGCTTCAGGGAATCAAGCTAGGTCGGTCCGCCCCCCCACGGAGGGACGCTCCGAATGTGCGCTGGTTCACACCCCTCACCTCCATTCCGTTCCCCTCCCGCCCCGGATTTCACATGGCATCCATCTTATCTTGGCTGCTCCCTTTCTGGCTCCGGCTCGGCTTGTCATGGCGTAGCAGGGCATCCCGTCCAACCAGCGTCTGGGGCGCAGTTCATCGGTCAAGACTTAGGTGAGGAGGTATGTACCTCGGGCTGTATGTAGAGACAGACAGACGGATACGGGCTAAGCTGAGCTGAGGTGTGCTGAGCTAGCTGCTTCTCTTGGTTTTTGTTGTGTGAGCATTTAATAGCAATCTGTCATCCTCTCGACTGTGCACTTGAGCCTTCCCCTTCCTTCTTCACTCATCACCGTCTCAGGTATAACAGCGTCGTATCGTATCTCTCTCTGTAAGTCGCCTCCCTCTCCTAAATTTAAAATCCAACCCCGGGTACGTGCATTGCAAGCCTCGTTCTCAGCCACGCATTCCCGCCTCCCTGTCGGTCTGTCTGCCTCTCTACCGCTCCACCCCCTGCGCGAGCCCCAAATTACAAAAGCCTCGCCAGAAACTGGTCAACGGGCAGAGCAACGATTACCAGAAACACGTGCTAAAACCGGACCCCTCCAGCGAGCCAGAAACACAAAAAGCCCGGGCTACTCCAGCGGATTCCTCCCGAACCGCCCTCTCCCTCAACCTCGGCTTTCCCTCCGCAAAACCCTCGCTCCCAGCAAATCCGCAATCCTCACTGCTCTCAGTGTTCGTCGCATCTGACTCAGCAAGCTTCCCCCACGCTTGCTTCCCTGAAATCGCACCCTGCCGCGCACCTGCTGCACCGCAAGCTCCCGCGTCTATTATTCCCATTCCCCCCTCTCCCCAACTCGCGACGAAGCTCCCTCTTCCCTTGGTCAGGGCCCCTTATTCTGCAACATCACCAAGTCATGGCTGCTACTACCACCGCCGTCTCCGGCCCCGCCGCGGGCAACAAGCTGGAGAAGAAGCCCGTCAAGTTCTCCAACTTGCTTCTGGGCGCCAGCTTGAACCTGTTTGAGGTGACGACGCTCGGCCAGCCGCTGGAGGTCGTCAAGACCACCATGGCTGCCAACCGTGGCGACGGCTTCTCCCAGGCTCTGGGACGTGTCTGGGCCCGAGGTGGTCCCCTTGGTTGTGAGTAAACCCGTGTCCCCAATCTCTCAGATCTCCCAGATCTCCAAAACCATCGCAATTGGTCCAAACGCATCTGCTGACCATGCACCTCTCATCGCGCAGTCTACCAAGGCCTCATCCCCTGGGCCTGGATTGAAGCCTCCACCAAGGGTGCCGTCCTCCTCTTTGTCGCCTCCGAGGCCGAATTCTATGCCCGCAGCTACGGTGCCTCCGAGTTTGGCGGTGGCATCATCGGTGGTATCACCGTGGGTGTCGCCCAGGCCTACGCCACCATGGGCTTCTGCACCTGCATGAAGACGGTCGAGATCACCCAGCACAAGATGGCTGCCACCGGTGTCAAGCCTCAGTCTACCTTCCAGACCTTCATGGGCATCTACAACAAGGAGGGCATCCGCGGCATCAACAAGGGTGTCAACGCCGTTGCCATCCGTCAGATGACCAACTGGGGTAGCCGTTTCGGTCTCAGCCGTCTTGCCGAGGGCTGGATCCGCACCGCCACCGGTAAGAAGGACGGCGACAAGCTCGGTGTCTGGGAGAAGATCCTCGCCAGTGGTATTGGTGGTGGTCTCAGTGCGTGGAACCAACCCATCGAGGTTATCCGTGTCGAGATGCAGAGCAAGAAGGAGGATCCCAACCGTCCCAAGAAGATGACGGTCGGCAACACTTTCAAGTACATTTACGATTCCAACGGTATCAAGGGTCTTTACCGTGGTGTCGCTCCCCGTATTGGTTTGGGCATTTGGCAGACGGTTTGCATGGTTGCGTTTGGTGACATGTGAGTTATCCCCTCCCCTTGGACCTCAGATCAAAGGACGTTTGCTAACCAGAGTTCAACTACAGGGCTAAGGCTTATGTTGAGAAGCTGACCGGCGATTCGGTTACTGCTAAGCATTAAGAGGCGTTCATGGGAAGCGGCGAAAATAATCGCTCAAAGGGTAATACCCAATGCGTTTTTATGTTTCTTGGATTACTTGGGTTTTTCTCTGATAGGTGCCACGGAGCTCGTGGATATGATCTGGTCAGGGGAAGCGGTCGCCGCCTTATGCATGTGTTTCTTTTTTGACACTATCTGTTGTAGACATGGTTCCGGGTCTGTGAAGGAACGGCTTATACGAAATAGACGGAATCATCATTGTTTCTGATTAAGATTTGTCTCTTGTTATGCGTGCTTGTCTTGCCTGACCGTAGATGTCCCCCTACTTGTGAAGTTGTCCGTATCTTTCTGTTAGGCAATATTACAGGCTCTCAAGTCTATCGGAACTGCTCCACCGTCCAGTGTCCAACCTGGGCAGATCCGTACCTATGTCGTCGGTTCTATCCGACTCGGCTCGAATCGCCATCATGAACCCGGACACACATGTCCGCGACCCTCGTTCCACGCTCTCCCAACCCCGAGTACCCCTCCTCGTCGCCCAATTCTCCGATGAAGAAACTCATTCCCCCTCTCATCCGCCGTGATAAAAGATGTCCGGAACTCGGTCGCCGACCGTTTGTCGCCAGGTCGGCCGAGATTGAGCTCTTTTTTCACAATATCCCTCGGAATACGACCCGGGGGTCGGGGACGCCCGGCAGGGGAGCCGAGGCTCGGGGTTGACATGCGGTAGCTACCCTACACGGTTTGCTTTAAAATCGTCTCAAGGCTATTTCAAGGGCCAAAGGGGATGTTGGGGGCTTCCAGACGGTGCGGTACAGGTCGTGGTGCTATTTTTACCTGTATAGCTACATATTGGGGTGGTATATTGTCTATCTGGTGTCGATTTGTTCCTGTCGAGCTGGTATAAGGTCGGGAGATCCCCATGTATATGCAAGGTACTTCAAAATTGGGGGTTTGGACAAGGGAGACAAAACGCAGCAAGGGCTACATGTACATATGGACTGATTTATTAACATTTCCCCACGTTATGCCGCTTCCTTCCCCGGAATCGGCATTGCATTACTGCTGGGGGTCTATGTACCCATGACACAATGGACCAAGCTACTTGCACCTGCGTGGAGGTGACGTGGACCTGGGCATCTCCTCATAATCGTACCCCCAATCCTCCTCGGGGTCCAATACAGCCCCCGCCTCCCTCAGCTGCGTCAAGCTCCACATCGGCATATCCATCACCTCGAGGTCCTGCTTCTCGTTCTCGTAGTGGGCGGTTAGTAGCCGTCCATCCGGGGAGCCAGGCGCCCTAAGGCGGCGTACGGAGCGGCGCCGGCCACCGCGACTTGCAGCGGTGCTCACTAGCTGATTGCGCTCAAAGTCGGCGAGGAGGGGCAGGGACGGGTCGCTGTTGAGGTGGGCCTCCCGGCGGAAGAGGCCCGTCGCGGCGTACTGCGGGCCTTGGACTGCGCCGATGACAGGATTGCGGTTCAGAGTGAGCTGCTGGGACTCGAGGTAAGTGCTGCGCGAGTACATGGCAATGTCAGATTCCGAGTCGTCTTCATCCGCGTCAATCGTGTCATCATCTTCAACCATGGCGTCCCCGTCGGCATCCGGAGGAGGAGGCTCTGGGTGTGGTATCAATGGCTTCGATCGCCGGACCCGCTTGTTTGACCCAGGCATCATGATGAAGTGAGATTCTGGCACATCCCTCTCATCGACAGAAAATATGAAGATACGACCAGTGGCGTCACCGACCGCCAGCTTCGTTCGGTCCGGAGAAAAGGTGCCAAAGGAGATGGGTCCCGGGGCTTCGAGCAGGTCGCGCACCAGCGGCTTACGCCTGTTGCGCACATTCCAGACCTTGACCTTCCCATCGCTGGAACCCGTGTAGAAGCGGTCAGGCGACGATCCCCACGCCGTAAACTTGACGCCCGTGTCCTCCCTCTCGCGGTCCTCGTAGAACTCGTCCAAGGGGTACCCGTGCTTCAAGATGTGGATCGGCTTGTCGCCCTGTGCAGTGTCCCAGACGTAGACGTTGCCATCGGTGCACGCCGCCGTGATGTACGCATGCCGAACCGAGTTTGGCCTAAAAGTCAGTTCGTTGATGTCTGACGCAAAGCAATCGAGAGCCTGAAACTGGCTGTAGCCCCGTCTTGGCGTTCCCTATCTCGCCGGAAGATGTGTATCTGGGTCCTGACATTGTGGTCGATCGTAAAAGTGCATAGTGTTGTCGCAACGATAAAACATGCAACCTTCGGGTGCCATGCTACTTCAAAGACATTGGCCGTCGACGCGGTCATGACAGGCAGACGACGGCCCTCTGCGGCATCCCACAGAGTAATCTCGCCCGAGTTCCTTTTGTCCTCTGGAATATCGAGGTCTTCGCCGCTCGTGCTCCGTGGCGAATACCCAATTAGAAGCAAGTGTTGGGTTCCTGGTGCTCGTCCCCACTGCAGAGTCGCGGGGAAATACGCCCACTTATCGGAGCCATCTGCATCAGTTCGCGAACACGAGAGGCTCTGGAATGAGCTCTCAGCAACATTGTCCGGGTTGACAGTATAGACTCGTACAGCCTCGCTAGGCGAGTCGGCAGCTGTGGCAACGCGGCCAGATCCATCCTTGGCTGCGACAACGAAGTTGACGATGCCCGTGTGTTGCCATGTCGCAAGAGCCTCCATAGACCGACCGGTCGGATCGACTTTCCATACCTTTACCGTCTTGTCGAAACTGGACGTAAAAGCCAAATCAAAGTCCTCGTCATAGTCGGAGGATACGACCGATGAGTAGAGCCACGGGTCCTGACTGCGACGCATGGCCTCTGTTGAGTTCTCGCCTTTTTCTACTCGAGGCCTGGGTATTCGGTGGTCGGGGAATGATCGGAGTGTGCCTTCTGTGGTGGAGCACAGAAGCAAGTTGCCAGGCTTATTATACTGCTGGTTGTGCGTGTCTGAATGTGCCGTGGTTCCGCATATTAGGTTGTCGCTAGAGACCCAAGATCCGGCCGTGATGTCTCCGGCACAGTTGGTGAACTCAGCCACGACCTGCAGATCATCCTCTCGAGCCTTTGTGAATTCGTTTTGAAAGTTGACAAGCTGTCTCGTCCGCCCGAAGCCAACGTTGCTCTCCATCTCTCGGGCTAGGAGCAACGACGTAACACGGCTTGCTCGTGCGGCCTCGGCTCGTTGGTTGTTAACATCGCGGCTCATGGATAGCATGCGGCCGTCGGATAGCGGAGTAGCCTGCCCTGCTAGCAAGTCCGAGCAGAAATTCCGTATATCATCGGTCGTCCGGCCCTTGAGTTTGCCTTTCACCGTCTTGGGAATATCGTAGATGTGGCATCGTTCGGCGAGGGCCTCCACAGTGGCAGGGACCGCCTCCGACTCGTATTCGGAGACACACTCGGCGATCTTGGCGATCTCGTCTGAGGTAAAGTCCACATGGTAGACTGTAGGTTGCGATGGTACACGGTGTGGTGGTTGAAGGCGATGCAATGCCCCTTTAACAATCGCATTGCGGCTCGCTGCCGTTTGATAAGGGCGCTTGTTGAGGTGGAAGTAGGGGTTATTGGATTGTGGTTCGGTTCGTTTCGTCCGTAGCCTATACGGCAGGCGGTCGAAGTCGCGTAGATCGTGGGGTTCTTCGTTCGTCGTTGGTTGTGAGGTACGTGGAGGCTTAGGTATTTGTTTAGGTGCAACCTCCGATCCCGGCCCTAAAGGGTTCGTGGTACGTATCAACGACTCGATGAGCGGTGATTCAATGGGGATTCGATATTCCTTCGCCAAGTTAGCTTATAGACCGTATGCCAGCTCTGGATACACGTACCGGTAGTTTTGTGAGCCTCGCGATCTCGTCTCGTGCCCGCACCGCAATGACGGCCTCGTCCTGGGGGGTTAAGTACCCATTCGTCTCGTCGAGTCGCGTCCGGAACTTCGCGGTTCTAGCGAGAGCGGTTACAGTCTGGAGAACCCGTCCGCGTTAGCCCTCGCACTCAAGCGTTTGTTAGACCTTTCCCATACCTGGACGGCGAGGTTGTTAACGTAATAAACACCTTCAGGTAGCGACCTCACCACCTGGCTGACGTGCGGCAAGACCTGCTCCTGCAAACACTCCTTGAGGCCGCGTCGACGCGTGATGGCATTGTCGACGCGCCTCCGCTTAAGCGGAGGCTCCTCGTGCGGAATGGGGAGGAGTTGGACCGGCGCGACTGGAAACTGCAGTGTTGGCGCTGGAGGGCGAGGCGTATCATCCGTGAGGTCAATGTACGTCCTGGTCGCAATCGCGGTAAGCCCAAAGCTCATGGGGACGACGGCGCCGAGGGAAGAGGACGTGATAGAGAGCTTTTGAGAGTGTTTCCTCGTGCGTGAAGAAGGGTGGGTATCAGATGGAGCTATTACTTACCACATGGCTCCGTTATCTGATGTTGGTGTGGTTATAGGTCTTAGAAGAGGCTTAGCAGGTGCTACTAAGCTTAGAACCCGGAAAAACGTTGTTTAGGCCGGTATAGCCACTCATAGCTATTTTTGGTTTTAGGGGTTTTGCTTACTACTGTTTTTCAAGAATATAAACAAAGACCTAAATAGTTTGCACCCCCATTTTTATGCTTAGTCATCACAAAATAGCTATTTACATAGCCTAATACAGTTAGCTTAACTTTGGGCTATTGGATTTTGCATCACTTTAAGCTACCATTTTTTCTTTCACTATTATCTCCTTTCAATTGAAGCCAAGAGTTTCTTGACACATTTAAATTCTTGAGAAGTGGCTGCTATTATCACTTGAGAAACAAAGAAATGCGCACGAATTATTTTCATATGCTATCAATGACAAACACCTGGTGGCTTGTATTATATCAGGTTATAAACCCACACACCGCTCTTTGACTCCAACGCCTATATCGATATGCCTTATCTTTAACAAGCCTTAGTTTTACAGCTTAGCTTACAGCTTGGCCTTGCTGGATTCTTCAGCAGCAAGCTCCTCATACATGCGGTCGATATGCTCCCGGAACGCCTTGGATGTCTGGGGTCGCTTAAGCTTGAGCCTATTGAATCTGTTAGTCAAAACCACTTTAGAAAGTCGTAGAACGGTAATTATACGTACGTAGGTGTAAGCAGTCCGTTGTCAATAGTGAAAGGATCCACCTCCAGGTGGACATTGCGCACTTTCTCGAAGCTGTTAAACTTGTGCTTGCGAGCGATAGTGTCCAGCTGCTTGAGGAACTTCTCCTTGACCTTAGGATGGTTCGCAGCAGCTTTGACAGCGGACACATCGCTAGCAGTGATACTCTCTTGTAGGACCTTGCTGGCAAATGGAGCAAAGTGCTCCACATCAATGCCAAAAACGCCTACAAGAGACGATTGGGTACCATCACCGTGGACATATGCCATGTTCACAAGATTGGTAGCTCCCAAGTAGACATTCTCGATGCGCTCAGGAGAGATATACTCGCCCTGTGATAGCTTGAGAACGTTCTTCTTGCGGTCAACAATCTTGAAACGACCCATCTTGTCAACTTCGGCAATATCGCCGCTGTGGAACCATCCGTCGGCATCAAGGGTCTTTTTAGTCTCCTCCTCGTTCTTGTAATACTCGCGGAAAATGGCGGGACCGCGAAGTAAGAGCTCGCCACGGGGGTTAGGCTTGTCATGTACCGTGTACTCGAACTCGGGGCACGACTCGAGGCAGACCTCCATACAAGCCATTGGGGGACCGATGTTGCCAAGGCTGAAGTCGCCACGAGCCTGAATCGTTCCAACGGCATACGACTCGGTCATGCCAAAACCTTGAGCAAAGTGGTTGGCAAAGGCAGCACGGAGGAAGTCCTGGACATCGGGGTCAAGCTGGGCGCTTCCGCTAACCATGCTGTGGGCTCTTTCAAGGCCTACAGCGGCCTTGACCTTGGGGGTCCAGATCCTATCGTACAAAAAGTGGGAGTTGGAGGCCTTGCCCGGTGCAGCTCGCATGTTGGTCTTCTTGGTGTTGATGATGTGCCTCGAGAGCGCACCTCGAGTACCGTCTGCCTTGATGGTGGCAGTTTGAATGGCCGAACTGAAGCGGTTGAAGAGGCGAGGGACGGAGATGAAGCCGGTGGGCCGAAGGATCTTCATGTCATCTACCAAGCCAAGGATGTCTCCCCGGAAGAAGCCAACAGCAGCACCCTCGGTCAGGGCAATTTGGTCGATGAGACGGCCGTAGATGTGGGCCAATGGGAGATAGGATATGTGAACATCCTTAGGGCCAACGTTGCCGTTAACTCGGCCAGCCGAGATGGCAGCAACTGCGTTTCGGTGTGTGATGAGGACACCCTTGGGGGGGCCGGTGGTGCCGGAGGTGTAGTTGATGGTGGTGACGTCCTCGGCGGTCGGGCCCTTGGGGCACGTCCTGACCGGGCACCAATCTCCTCGACCTGGGCCATGGAGTAAATCTGGATACCATGGTTCGAGGCGATTTCGTTCAAGACGGAGGCTTTGGTGTGGGAAGCCAGCTCGCCGTGGTCGAGAGGGTCAACGGAAACTATAAGCTTGAGACTTGGCAGGCGCGGCGACATTTTAAGGAGGACCGGGATATGGGGCAGCGAGCAGACGACGCAGGCAACCTCAGCATGATTGATGATGTATTCGGTGGCATCGGGACCAAGGGTTTCGTAGAGGGAGACTGAGTAGAGCGCTTGTGAAGCTAGGCCGAGATCTGTAGATGGTGACGACCGGGTTAGCTTACGGAACTTGTCGAGACGGATTGGCTTACATACCGGTGATCTGCCATTCGGCGCGGTTTGGGGACCAGAGACCGACACCATACTTGTCGGGGGTGTAATTGATGCGCTGGTGAATCTCGACGATACCAGCGCCAAAGTTCTTCCTCCGGACGTCAACCTCAGCGTAGCTCAACCAGTCGTACTTGTCCTCCCAAGCCTGGGTGGCGGGGTTCCAGTGGCGGGTGCCGAGACACCTGGCATTGGGCCACTTCTGGGAGCTCTTGTCAAAGAGATCATGGGTGGTCTGGGTCTGGGGGTCGATTGAGGTCAGCAAGGGCTCATCGCGGACAGCCCAGTGACGGTAGACGGCGCTGCGATTGGGACGCTCTGAGCCGGGGATGGGGAGGCCGTAGGGGGTGCCAGGTGGAGGTGGAGTGGTCAGTTTCTTGTAGTAGGCTACGGGGTCTCTTTCGGGAGCCATGATGCCAGTGGTCTTGGAATGGTCTAGGAGTGGAAGGCGAAAGATGGTGATGATGCAGTTTGGTCAGACAGGACGCGGGGGGGAGGTCGCTTGGAGTTCCGATTCGCTGGGAGTGGACGCGAGTTGGCAGGGTAAACACAGATTACACGGGGGCGATCTGGCGAAAAGGGATGAAAGACCAAGAATGAAGATGGGATGCACAGGGAACCTCGAGTCTCGTGCCTTCCTTTTGAGGACGGGCGGGAGGATGGGAGCTGCAGCGGAGTACGGAAGGAGTGACCGAGGGGGGGACGACTCTGACGAGGGGCGACGAGTAGTGACGAGAGAATTGTTAAGGCAACGCGAAAGGAAAAGAGGCGGCGAGTGGATTGGTTTTTGACTTGGCTCATCTTGGAAGGCTTGGTAAGGTTGACATGGGCAGCGCGACAACACCAGGTCCAAGGCGGCCCCGTGCCTCGGCAGCCCCAGATTTGTTGGCGTCAGTAGCGTCACTGCCGCACGTCTGGGGGCTACCACATGGGGGGGAGTTGGGCGAGATGGAGTGCTGCGGATTGGCTACAGGCGCATTGGAGACCGGAATGGGATCCCTATTCAGTGGCCGTGAGCCGAGGCCGCGATGCCACAGACGACGGAAGCTGGGGTAGCGAACAAGGCATGGCCTTCACAGGTCGGGGGTCATTGTCTGAAGCTGCTTCTGCTCCGAAGCACAGGAGGAGATGGGCCGAGGAGAGACCCACCGGGGGTTGATAGGGATCACCTGTGGAGGACGTGCTGTGGCGATCTTCTGGTGGACGGGCCTAGCTTTCTGCTTCTGTGGTTGCACGGGCGCGTTATAGGCCTCGAGGGCACCTGGAAAATGCGAGAAGCTGAAAAGGAACTTTGGAGGTGGCCAGCCAACTCAGCACATGGCGTCCATAGATTTGATGTTGCGAGGTGAGAAACCTGCAAGCCAAGATCAAGGGAGATGGATGCGGGGTCGGCCCCTCCTCTTCTGTGCCCTAGCCTTTGATCTCGGTTGCTCCAGAGTCCAGTGCTTGTACGGTTGGGCGCTCTGAAGCAAAAGATTCCCTGGAGAATCAGCGAGTCCCCCCTGTGGATCATCTACACCCGCACAGCAACTCTTGGGGAGCCTCCACATGGGAGCAGAATAAGGTCAACAGCCATCGAACCGTGTTTCCCATGTGCCATGTCATCGCCTGCGCCTCGTTGCCTCTGTTCCGACGTGAGGTCATTCAAACAATGGGCGCTAGTGCCTGCAGCAGCCCCGGAGTGGAGCGTGGAAGCTCCCCCAGATATCGCCGAGCCCCAATCCCATCCCGCGATATCCGATTTTAAGGATCTGACCAACCCATTCTGAGCGTTTTTTCGGTCTGTTCCCCATCCATCAGTCACACGCGCCGTCACTGAGTCGCGGTTTTCGGGTGCCCTTCGGTTGCATGTGAAGATGGCTCACCATTAGCTGTGTCTGTTTGGCTGCTGCTTTTCTAGCCTAGGAAGGTAGGTCCCCAACTACGTAGGTCCCCAGCGCGACGACTACGACTTGCGCCTCGGACGGACAGCAGCTGACCACACGCTCGGGTTTGGCTGCTGACACCTTCTGCCCGGATATCGCCAACATACGACATCATCCAAATTCCACATGGTACTTCTTTTTTGCTGTACTACCTGGTCGTATTATCCCCATCATCACGGGCGCATCCACATCCATCACACTCATTTCGCCATCCGTCCAACATCCTGATACATTCCTCGACGCATGAGCTTTCGGTCATCACGGACTTCTAATCCTCCGGACATGGGAATACCCCTTTTCACCTCCAGCTTTCTTTCGTATCCGTTTACTTACTTGGTGCTTTTCCCGTTAGATCTAGTCTCTTGTCTCTTGATTTCACTTCCATCGATCATCTAGATACCCGCGGCCGCCCCCTGCCCGCTGGCTGACACACATTCTTTTTGCAGATGCGCAATTTCCTGTACCTCTCACAATACATCAACGCCAGGTTACACTTCGTACCGCCACTGTGATGCATCCAATGCACGAAATCAACATTGTCGCAGGTTGAACGCCAGCACTCTGTCTCTGTGCAACATGGACTTTTCTTATTTCTTCGCCGAGCAAACCCTTTTCTTGACCCTGCTTGCGGAATGCTATGCGATGTGGCCGCCCTCCATGGCCGGGGTAGTGGCAAGGCCGCAATGTCACTGGAATCGATTGATACGCGAGGTTGGATGAAGCAAAACGAAACCTACGAAGTATTCACTCACTCTTTCATCTCGCCTCTCCTAGTCAGTGACGTAGGGGGAGAAAACACTTGCAAGTGCAAATCATTCAAATCAGCCCAAGCTGGCCGACTTTCCATCGGCAGGCGAGCCATCCGCTCCGCCATCTCTCTCACCTTACCAGTGATGATCTCTCAGGCTCTCTGATCGGCCAGTAGCTGCCCAACAAACGGCCATTTTGTCTCTGACATAAGTTAGTGCGTGTTCGGGGCTAAAGGCAGCCACGCTGAGCGCAGATCACCACGAAATTGCCATGGACGGCTCAGCCGACGATCTTTTTGGCGATGGATCAGAGCCAACCACCAAAGGAACCAAGACTCGAGACACCAACGACCACCTACCTGGCTCGGTTCCCGCTCTTTGTCGCCGTTGAAATGCGAGCATGCCAGATGCCTCCCTCTCGCTGATGGCATGTGCACCATTGTTGGCTCAACGGGAACTGGCTTTTCAGCCGTGCTGGCCGCGAGTGATTGCCAGTCTCAACCAGCTCCACCGTCATGTTGCGACCGCATTCCGGTTGTTCCTCCCGAACCCCCATCAATCTCCCGCCGCTCACAGCGTACAAGGATGGGTGGGATCCTGAATTGGCTCAATGGATCAATGGATCAATGGATCAATAAGGATCCATAGCTGATCCACGGGAAGGAGGGGCACGGCCCAGATCCAAACCACTGGCCAACGACCGACGGCCGGCTCGCAAACTCACCAACACCAGGTCACGGCGCGCGGACACGTAACGGGGATGCCCTCGTCAAGATGCCGTCACTCGTTCATAAAACAAAAACACGCTCTACTTACCGCACGGGTGCTGCCCGCTCTTTTTCCCGCTCGTGCGCCGTGCACTGCGTGATTGTGTGCCAAATGAGCGCACCCTGAAGAATCCCATTCCTTGCCCGCCCAGCGTCGCATCTTCGGCACTGATGCGGCTCGTCGGTGCGCCCACGGCATTGGCCCGGCCCTCGCGCCACCGCCCTGGCGCCCGTGTGAGGCGTCGATGCATGGCGCACAACCACAACCCGCAACCCGCAACCCGCAACCTGCATCCACAGCCCAATAACACCGTCGGCCCAGTTCGCGAATCCTCGGTGCCTTGCAGCAACATGGCCCGCGTCGGAGAAATGCCATGGAGGGGAGAAGAGGCCCTGCGCAAATGCCGGCCCGAGAGCCCACTTCCCACCTGGAATCCCACCTTGAAGCCCGCAACACCCAGAAACGGCCCGCGCATTGACAGCGAGACCCGCCCCTGGAACATGGCCGTTTCACTTTGAGGTCCCGTCTCAGGCGGAACTCGACAGTCGAGACACGACACGGCGGCGTTCGCGTCAGAGAAATCCCCCAAATTGGCCGGTCGCCCCCTCGAGGGAAAATCAAGGGAAAATCCAAAGGGAAAACTGTCATGCCCTGCCCCTGCCCTTGAACAGGCCTATCCATGCCCATCCGTGATCGACGTTCCTCTGTTCCTAAAAACGGCATCATTTTGACTCACTGGCCCACTAGTCTTTCTTGCCTTTCTTGTCTTCCTTGCCGATTGCTGCTCTCTCCCCCTTGGATACGCCCGCCGTACTTCATACAAGCCTGCACGCCCACAAGAGTACAAGAGCAGTGCACCCCCACATCGCCCGGGACTTGTCTCGCCCGCCAGCCCTGGGATTTGTTATATACATCCCTCCCACGTTTCCGCTTCTCTCCGAGATCTTTCCTTTCTTTCTGGGCTGAACGTTGATTTTATCCCTTGAACCGCTCACTCTGCTTTCCTCTCCTTGCCCGCCGCTTGCCCGCCGCTTGCCTCTCGCCTCCGCGTGATTTGGTTTCTTTCGGGTTTCATACAAGAACTTCCCGTGTCATCTGCCCATTCGCCCACCATGGCCAAATTCGCCGCTGTTCCTGTTCTGCGAGCGTTGCAGCTCGCCATGGCTCTGACGAGTCTTGGCCTCAGCGCAAAAGGTATGTCATCGCAATCTCTCGCTCCCAAGTCCTGCGCGACTGTAGTCTTTGGGCTTCGGAAATGCGTGTGAGAGCTGTTGGGGAACGACTCGTCTCTGATTGGGTGTCCATCTTACTGACCATGGGGTATGCAGTTGTCAACTGGTACATGATGGGAAGTCGAACCTCATCGCCAGAGGCATTTTGTCTTCCTCATCTTCACCTCTCTCTTCTCCCTTTTCTCTCTCGTCTACCTCGTGGTGGTGCCTCGTTTCGCCCCTCGATTCGCTCAGCCCTATGCCTCGATCGCGGTGGACATGACCAACACGGCCTTGTACTTTGCTGGATTCATTGCGCTGGCCGTCTTCATGACCAACCTTACCTTCTGCCGCGGTACCGTCTGTGCCGTGGGTCGAGCCGACGCCGTCTTCGCTGCTGCGCAGTTCACGGTCTGGATCGCCTCGACCATCCTTATGGCCAAGGATTTGTTTGTGAACAGCAGCAGGGTGCCCAAGGATATCAACCACGAGGATACCAACCACGAGGATACCAACCACGAGATGTCGCAAGCGTAAAGGACGATGAACGAACCGAGATACGAGACTGGCTGCAGTATACGTGAAACTTTCGAACGGGAAACGGGTTTAGGATTGTTGACCATGGGTTGGTTGGTTGGGCAGATAGTCCAGGACAGGACATGACGGGATGGGATAAAGGGAGGGAAGAATTCGATGACGGCGTTTTGGTGGGGTTGACGGTGGAAACAGGTCCCATCTAGATGATGGGAGGTCCTATATCAACCCCGACTTTTTGATTTGGAGCGAATATCATTTTGGGAACTGGGCGTTTATTGACGGAGGCGACCTGAGTAACCCAACTAGTCCGTAGAGGAAGTTGGCGTAATTGAGCTCGAGGTTGAAATGACATTGGGGAAATGGGCTTACCACGATGACGACACCACGCAACCGTCCGATGCAAAGTTTTAGCGCGCACGAATCGAAAGAGGCCATCGAGAGCGGCCATGTCGTACGAGAACATGTGCCCAGGCACCTTGTCCCATGGGTGTGCCTCGCTCCAAGCTCTAAGCCGTGGCGTCATAGGGGTCGTGCCAGACGTAGCCTATCTCTCTAGATAGCTAACGTATGAGTGAGCTTATCCAGTCCCCAACTCTCCGTTCCTGGACGGCATGCCAGCAAAGCCAATTACACCATTACGCCCAGTCATTGGGTAATAGGCCCTCGACCGGACGAACTCACTCCTGGGACGATGCCCGCCTGACGATCGCTCCCCACGCTTGTGTGATGCGGGATCCCTCCCACCCATCTCCCCTAGCCGAGCAATCGCCTACTTGCCTACTTCGCGTAACTATTTCCATCCTGGACCACACCCTCTCCGTTTTCGGTCCCTCGTGTTCTCCTGCTCCAGCCCCTCCCAACGCTCCCATTGTCTGCCCCGCAGGTGGAAGCAAGGGGAGCCCAAAAAAAAGGTGAGCCTCTCGTCCCGTCCCGTGAGCCCGGGTCCAACAGCGAGCCGGGATCGGGGATGGCACGTAACGAGAACATCAAAGAAAACACACGCGCAGAGCGGACGTCGGTGTTCTGGCGCTGAGACACCCCCGGCAGCCGACGAGGCATTTAGGCGGGCTGGGCAGCAGCACCGGCTACCGGAGCAGGCGTGATTTGCACGCGCAACGAAGGATGAAGCCATTCCTCCCCCCCCCGCCAGAGAACTAAGAAGCTCGTGCTGCGCCAGCGAATAGGGCGCGCTCGCGGCGTGAGTTGTCGCCGATGGCGTGCTCCGCGGCCTTCCCCACAGGGTTGCCCGATGTGGCTTGGGACGGGCTGTTTCGTGGGGCAGTGATGCCACTGAGCAGATGGTGGGCGACAGGTTGACTGTGCCGTGATGTGTGTGCGTGGGCGTGGGCGTGGGCGTGGGCGTGGGCGTGGGCGTGCTTGAGATGGGTAATAGAAAAGTATAAAGGGTCAATGGCACGATCTGCTGGCTGCTGCCACGGTTCTCACTCCTCTTCCTTCTCCGTCTCCTCCTTTCCGTCTCACTCGGATTTGCGTTGAAAATAAACAGTTTCTAGCCTTGTTGTTTTCCAGTTCCCATCATCCACCATGGCCGACGAGAGCAAGAACTTCGAGACGCTGCAGCTCCACGCGGGGTACGTTGTGTCATTCCCACCACCGCCTTGTGGCGGGGTACAAGTCCCGTCTTCTCGCGCGCCGATCATGACTACCCGAGGAGAAGATTGAAATTCAACTGACAATTTTCTCTCGTCTTTTAGAGCTCAGCCAGATCCCACCACCAACTCCCGAGCTGTCCCAATTTACGCGACCACGGTGCGTCCATTCCGTCGCCATTGAGAGCTACCAGCTTTCGCGCGCCATCCACCATCGCAACCCCCACGATTGTTCACGAGCTAACAAGAGCCCCAATAATAGTCCTACACCTTCAATGACTCGGCTCACGGCGCCAGGCTGTTTGGCCTCAAGGAGTCCGGCAACATCTACAGCCGTATTATGAACGTGAGTTTGCGACCTACGCTTATGGGAACCCTCAGGCGACTAACACGCTCTAGCCTACTGTCGATGTCTTCGAGAAGCGGATAGCTGCCCTGGAGGGTGGTGTTGCTGGCCTCGCCGCCTCTTCCGGCCAGGCTGCCCAGTTCATCACCATCAATGCCCTCGCCCACGCCGGAGACAACATCGTGTCCACCTCCAACCTCTACGGCGGCACCTACAACCAGTTCAAGGTCTTCCTGCCCCGCCTGGGTATCGAGACCAAGTTTATCAACGGCGACAAGCCCGAGGACATTGCTGCTGCCATTGACGACAAGACCAAGGCGGTCTACGTCGAGAGCATCGGTAACCCCAGGTACAATATCCCTGACCTCGAGGCCATTGCCAAGATCGCCCACGAGAAGGGTGTCCCTCTGGTTGTGAGTTGAATCATCATCGTCATCCGTCAGCTGCAT
This sequence comes from Ilyonectria mors-panacis, assembly GCA_002991585.1. Lineage (NCBI taxonomy): Eukaryota > Fungi > Ascomycota > Sordariomycetes > Hypocreales > Nectriaceae > Ilyonectria > Ilyonectria mors-panacis. The sequence continues at coordinate 1,771,232 of PPHJ01000018.1, forward strand.
GTATCCGATCTGAACTAATCACTTGGCACATTAGGTCGACAACACCTTTGGTGCTGGTGGCTACTTCATCCGACCCATTGACCACGGTGCTGACATCGTCGTCCACTCCGCCACCAAGTGGATTGGCGGCCACGGCACTACCATTGGTGGTGTCATCGTCGACTCCGGCAAGTTCGACTGGGGCAAGCACGCTGCCCGCTTCCCCCAGATGAACGAGCCTTCTGACGGCTACCACGGCCTCAAGTTCTGGGACACCTTTGGCCCCATCACCTTCATCATCCGTGCCCGTGTCGAGATTCTCCGTGATGTGGGCGCCACCCTCAACCCCTTCGCCGCCCAGCAGCTCCTTCTCGGAACGGAGACCTTGAGCCTCCGCGCTGAGCGCCATGCCCAGAACGCCCTGGCTCTAGCCAAGTGGCTCGAGAACAGCTCCTATGTCAGCTGGGTCTCGTATCCCGGTCTCGAGAGTCACCCCTACCACGAGACGGCTAAGAAGTACCTCAAGCGCGGTTTCGGCGGTGTCCTCAGCTTCGGAGTTAAGGGCAACGCTGCAGCTGGCAGCACAGTTGTCGATGGCTTCAAGCTTATCTCCAACCTTGCCAACGTTGGTGATGCCAAGACCCTGGCTATCCAGTGAGTTACACCCCGTTTGATGAAAGTGCGCTTAGATACTGACTTTGCATAGCCCCTGGACCACCACCCACGAGCAGCTCTCTGATGAGGAGAAGCTCAGCTCTGGTGTGACTGAGGTAAGCTGACCTGACCTGACTTTGCAGTAGCCTCCCGAGAACACGCTAACACTAAGCTTCCGCAGGACCTTATCCGGATCTCAGTCGGCATTGAGCACATTGACGATATCATCGCCGATTTTGAGCAGTCGTTCAAGGCTGCCGCCGGCTCTACCGAGGAGCAGAAGGTTATTGCCGCCTAAGTGTGATGTGATTGCAAGGCGCTGTCGAGACGGAGAGGAGTGACCGGATTCTTTTGATGAATGAATACCCCGCTGGGAAACCCCTTGTAGTTCAATTGAAAGCGTGTTTGTTTCCCATTAATTTCTTCGTCACACAAATTCGTGTATCGGTCAACAGCTTCTGCTGCAGCATATAATGACGACCTGTGTTGCTTGTCATGACTTTGAAAGCCGTGTTGTTGAAAATGCATGTGAATGTGGGCCTTGCCTTGCTGTATGGGGAAGCAGATGAGGCTGAAGGCGCTTAGAGCCTGGGGCTCCAGCCACATCGTAAAGCCGTCTTGATTGGCCCACTTGGTCTCCTGCGAAATATCCACCACAGGCTGTTGCAACCTCACCACATCGCTTCGAGCCAGCGGAACAACCATCGCCACCACTCTCCATCGTCTCGTCGCCCTCCGTGTGTATTCTCCTCCACCACAAACCCGCACACAATGCGCGTCGCCACCCCCGCGGACGCCCTGCTGGGCCTCCTCACGCTCCTCCTGCTCCCCGCCGCCGCATCCGGCGCCTCCCTGACGCTATACCTCCCCGCGAAGCCGAACCCCTTCACGCTACCGCCGACAACGCACGCGACGCTGAGCGCCCTGGGTTCGCAGTTCTCGGCGCCGCTGTCCGCCGTCAACACGTTCGTCTTCCACAACGTCACCGCCGGCTCGTACCTCGTCGACGTGCACTGCCAGACGGATGCGTACCACCCGCTGCGCATCGACGTCGTCGCCGACGACAAGGCCCCCATCCAGGCCTGGGAGACGTACCGCGGAACGACTGGGCGAACAAGGGCGAGGTTGTGGCGGTGCGCGAGGGGAGTGCGGGGAGGGGCGTTGAGGTTCGAGCGCTGGGATCCAAGTCCTACTTCATGGAGAGGCCGACCTGTGAGTTTGAATCGATCGAGGCTGTGGGGGATGCGCATTTGTCAGGCTGCTACATTGCGGCACTGCGATGCGACTACCCTTAGCCCTCAATGCGGATTACTTGGACATTATACTGACAACCTGCTAGTCTCCGTCCTTACTATCCTCAAGAACCCCATGATCCTCATGGGTCTCGTTAGCATGGGTATCTTCATCGGCATGCCCTATCTGATGGATAACAGTACGCCTAATATTTCCACTTCCCCATCTTCCGTTCTATCAAAGCTAACCATGACCAGTGGACCCCGAGCTGCGCGCCGAATTCGAAGCCCAACAGAAGTCGGGCCCCATGAGCGCCGTCATGGGCGGTGGCCAGGGTGGCGCCGACAACAACCCGCTTGGCAACTTCGACATGGCCGCTTATCTGGCCGGGTCGGGCAAGAAGGACACCGGGAGCGGGAGTGGAAGCGCCAGCGCCAGCACCGGAAAGGGCCAGGGTGTGAAGAGGTGATGCCATGTTTCATCAGAAATAATGAGGTGCTCAATTATTTGTGCGGGTATGAGGTGTATATGCATGCATAGAGCTGCGGGCTTCATGATACGTCGTTATATAGATGTTGAGCTTTAGGAGTTGGCTTTAGCAAGTTACCCACCCTTATAGGAGTATATTGAAATGGAACATGCTCCTTCCACGGGACAAGGAGCAACTCATCCAATTGGTTCTACGTAAACTGCAGTGATCTCGTTATTGACACTCTATCCAAGAGCTCCTGATGCTTGAATCCGTCGTGTACTGTCTCCGACCACTCAATCTCTCCGATGCATTGCATTACTTATCGGCCGTAACATTGAACAGGACTGACCCGCCCAAACACAACTCCCTCGTCAAGTATATACGGTAGTGAACGACATCACCTCTATTCTCATGCTCTTTTCAACTTCGTTGAGACCTGAGAAATTACTCGCCACCGTCAAAGTCACCACCGCCACCATCATCTAGCAGGCATGTTAGCAAGCTGTTGCATACGCATATGGACATGAGGATGTCGACTTACCGTATCCATCCTGATACGCTTCCTGTTCATTGTCGTTCATGGCATCCGCGATCAGGACACCACCGATGACACCGGCACCCAGACCGAGGGCGGCACCTCCGGCCATGCCCAGTCCACCGCCGCCCTGCTTCTGTGGCCTGTCATATTGCTGTTGGCCGTAGCCGCCATACTGCTGTTGGCCATATTGAGGTTGACCGTATTGCGGTTGGCCGTATTGCTGCTGGCCGTATTGAGGTTGACCATAATTAGGCTGGCCGCCGTAACCCATCGGGGGACCTTGTCCGGGATAGCCTTGTTGCTGTTGATAGTACTGCTGTTGTTGCTGGGGTGGGTAGCCGCCGTAGCCGCCACCCTGTGAGCCTCCTTGAGATGAGGCCATTTGCTTGCCCTTGCCGAGCAGCTTGCCAAGGAAGCCGCCACCCTTGCCTCGATCCCTGGGAGGAAGCTCTGTGGGATAAGAGCCTTGAGCGGGGCTACTTGAGCCGTAGCCGGGAGGGACTTGGGGTCCACCGGGACCGGCTCGGGCGCGAGCGTCTTCCTCGGCCTGAAGCCTGGCAGCATATTTGGCATCCTCATCCTCAGTGTAGGAAGAGCCGCCGCCGGATCTGTTGGCTGGGTCGTCGTAGGGGTTTATCTTGACATCGGACGGCGCGGGGCTGTCACTGCGTGCGTACCCAGGAGGAGGGCCCTCTGGGGCGCCGTTACCACCAGGGTACACGGGAGCAGTAGGCTTATCCCATTGGGACTGCTTGGTGTGAATGTTTACGTAGAACCTAGAGGGACAAGAGCAAGTCAGCGATGTGATCGATGCGATGCGATACGAGGCGCACGAAAAGGAGCACGGGCAAATAATCAGATGAGGGAGGGGAAGGATGCAAGGCAAAAACTGACCATTCCTTGTACTGATCATTCCATCGTGCAGTCCATCCCTCGGGAACCACAGGGGCCTTGGGAGGCGGGGGCCGCTTGGGGGAGCGAAATCGTCCATCGATGAGGGTCGAGAGTAGCTGGAGGCTTCGGTTTGCGACGGATGGATGTCGAATACTGGCGCGACGGGTCGAGATGTCGCAGTAAATATGAGAGTTGAGGAGAGACGTCTGCGATTGAGGCGAGACGACTTTAAGGTTGTTGAGAAGAAAGAGGGGTTCGTGGAGGAGGAGGAGGGACGAGGAGACACGGATGCCGCTTGTCCCGCCGACTAAGGTATTTATTAAGGCCTCTGGGGGGGGGGGGGGAAGCGTCGTCACTCGGGCAGTGTTCCTCCCTTGGCGGCCTTCCACCGGGCCACTTGCCACAGCTTGCCATTGCACCTGCCTCGCCCATCCATTGATTGCACGCGCGCAGCACACTCATTAGCGTACCTAGGTAGGTAGGTACCCACCGGGAACGGCGCTCCGGGAAGGAGGTTGCTCCGATGCGGCCCATGGAGGGTTCGGTTGCCCCTCCCCCAAACCACCACTGACAGCCTGGGACAACGTCAGTGGCACGCTGCGAGCACAGCCCCATGCGTTGCCCACTTTGCCCACTTTGCCCCTCTTCGCTCGATGCCAAGCTCATGTTGCTCCCTGTTGATTGATTGCGAACACCTTGTTGCAGTGGCCTGGGACTGTAAAGCCACCGATCGGTTTGGGTCTGGCAATGCCAAGCTCATTCTCGCATGGACACATTCGACCCTTTTTGCAGGAGCCTGCTGCACCTCAGTCACTCGCTGCGGATCCCGACCCCGCCATTTGTAAAAACCCCAGCCCTGTTCGGCCACTGCTGGATTGCCCGATGCGCGCCGCCCAACGAGCGCCATGCAACTGTCATGGCGCGATGCCTGCTCGGACAGACAGCTTGGATAGTCGGGTTTGAGCGGTGGGCTGCCTCACAATCTGTCTCAGAAATCCCTCGTCATTCGCCATCGCCACACGGAAGCCGGGAGATCCGCGCCGAAACCAAATGACTCCCCTGGGCTTGTTGGGGGTTCATGCGCCACACTGGACGCGAGTGCGACGGCCGGGAACCCGAACACGCCTAATCGAATTGATTCCGTTCCTCTCTTTCAACATCTGCCGTTTCTTCCGTCGTGGCGGTGCATCCTCATGACTCTGCTACAAACGGCACAGCACCGAGTATGGCTACGCTAGAAGTTGCGAGAAGGCCCAGCATGATGCACCAGCTCTTCTTCTTAGTAGTCGAGGCGCTATTGGATCACATGCGTCACTTCAGCTTGGCAAGGTGCTTAATCAATCTTGGCACGGGCAACTCGGTATTAACAGCCGCCTCATATTAACGTCCGTAGCCAGTAACTAACGGCCTACAGTAGCGGGGTCGGCGGAATCAGTCCTCGCCATCTCAGCTTGTCCAGACACCGAGGTAATTGACCCAACAATCATTAACCAATTTTCCCGACTTTAAAATGCAAACAAGGGTATTCGTCTAGTGGCCTGACCTTTTCACTCACACCCTTAGCTCTCTCCATCTCTCATAGCTCCGGAATGACCTGGCTCAGGTGACCTTCAGGCTTTCGCCTCATCCGTGCAGAGGGGCCTCGGTATCGTCGTCAGCTGGAGGATGTCGATTGTTCCAAGGCTCAAACACGCTCGACGTCCGGGAGAGTCCACCGACCGTCTCCCCAAACCAACATGAAGGCAAAGAGACCCATGATGACGAGCATGAGTTGCTCTGCGTTGAGGTGGTCATGTGTCTGGGGGAGGACTATGAGGATGATGGCAATTACCAACCGCATCGCGATCCTTGGGATCTGAGGCAGTACCAAACCGTTTTCGCCATCGACACGGTACAACATGCCGTAAATCCACAGGCAGAACATGCCAACTCCCAGGCCTCCACCAAGCAGCCATCGCTGTCCGTCCTCAAGCTGATGCTCTCCCGCGGCCACAGCCGAAATGTGGCCTCCGATCAGGAAGGATGCGGAAAGAGGCAGGTGCAACAAGAAAAAGCCAAACGCGGTCCACGCGGATCGTCGAATGGGATGAGTGGCTTGGATGCTGCCATCGCCGCTGGCATAGATCCAATTGAGACTGAATGCGATGATGAGGGTGCAGACTGCCTTGACATAGCCTGACGTCAGACCGATACCCGTCTTCTTGCCGACGATGATGCTGTACACGAATTCGCCGAGGATGATAATGAAGAAACCAGCCATGCGATCAACTTCGTGCGCGATATCGACGGCTGTGCTGTAGGTGAGCTTGAGCTTTCGCTTAATCCACGGACTGAGCGTCAAGGCCCATGTGATTTCTTGGTAAACGATGGCGATGGCCACGACAGCGATCTTGGCCCGGAGACTGACGCTTTCGAAAAAACAAGGGGATGGTGATCAACAGCCCGATGAACATGAAGCCAGCCATGAGACGGGCCTGGGTACGGTGCTGGTACGCGGTGATGGATGTGACGAGGAAGGTGCACATGGTGGTGAATCTGGCGACAACGTAGGCGCCGACGGTGGTACGGAGGGCCTCGATATCCTCGTCGGCGGAGTTCGCGTTGTTGGCATACAGCACCAGGAGGGCCATGACCCAGAGGATGACGAGGCGCTGGAGCAGGTCGTCGGTATAGTACGAGTTCATGATCTCGCGCAGGTCGACCCAGATGTGCCACGCTGGCGCGAAAATGAGCAGGTATTTGACGAGGTGATCCCCGTCGGGGTGTTCGGCGAGCTCATCACTGAAGTTGGCGACGATGGCGACGTCTTTGGAGGGTGGGTTAGCTGCGATTCTGGGCAATTGGCCCGTCTCAAGGGAGAAGAGAGCTTCGAGAGACCCGGGAGAAGAGATAAACTCACAGAGAAGGTCGAGGAACAGCTCAAAGCGACCGGCCTGGCGCTCCTCATCGCTCTCCTTGCAGAGAGCTGGTCCTTGTAGAACCATTGCAGAGCTCGGGGCTTCTTGACGACGTAGCAGGCCGGCTTGGCGTGTTCCTGGAGTTCGTTGCAGTTCATCTTGGCGATACCTTGGCCGCGTGGGACAGAGACCTCAGATGAATGCGCGCACTTGGCAATGGGCTTGGCCGAGCCAGAGAGAGATGCAAGCGCAAACTTGGCGAACTTGGCGCGGAGAGGGAGAGGGAGAGGGAGAGGCCAGCATTTTGAGCTCTCGGAGCACGTCGGTCTAAACGGGGATGGATGTTGTGTTTTTGCATTTCCACCCGCCTTAGCTCGGGTCCCCCAGCTCCAGCTACTGAGCTACGGCGGCACTGGTGGCTGACTGGCCATTACCAACCGATGCGATTCTCTTATGCCCATACGAGTAAGCGAGAAAATCCCCATCTGTGGCCAATCCATGCCGGATCTAGATGACTTGAGACGCGCCTTCTCCAGCCCTGCAACCCACTTTCACCAGCCTAATCGCCACCATCGCCGCCAACGGTTAGATTACGTAGGACCCTGAGACTGCGAGTCTCTGGACCCTCGTCTCGCCGCCCATTTTCCCACCGAGATGCTCATGCAAGTGTCGATGCAATCATGCTTAACCCCTAAGGTTTTCTCCTAGCCCGTCTTTGTCGTTCCCACCCAGTCGGCCGCCGTGGCTTGGCAGAGGCCGAGCTGCGGTCTTGGTGGCCTCCACTTACTGGCAGTGACGTTTTTGGTAGTCCCCCGCCGAGTCAGCATTATTAAGGCCCCGGTTACCCACCACCACCGCACGAAATGGGCTTCGCGCCGAGAAGTCGCTGGTATTGCCGGAGTGATTCTCCGGAGGGCCGCCTGGACGTTGGCAGGCTAGAGCGTGTGGCGGAGGCAATCGTCGTTGGTCCGGTACTGATCTGAGCCAGTGCCGCGACAGGCCCGCCCGCTCTCCCTATTTGGCGGAACAACGACATGCGTTCAATCAACATATATGTACGGAGTATCTTGACGGCATTCAACGATAGCTGTAATCTTTAGCTAAGAGCGAACTCGACCTGGGTCTTTCGGTAACACTCACATGGAAGCACATTTTGTGAGCTCATCATCTCGTCAAGGCTCGCATCAAGAACAAACCCGACATTTCACCAAGGCTCATACAATGAGATTTCCATCAATACCGGTCGGAGCTAAAATAGGAAGACGGAATTGGTGCTCCCTGGACTTGAGCTCTTGAATCGCGACTCTGCGGGGTAGGGTTGGCAATACTCCGTTCCGAAAGCGGCTATGACGCACATGGGTCTACTATTCCTTGACCTGCCCTAAGTTTGGCCCGGTAACCTGAAGGTGATGGTTGTTGGACCAGAACGCAACCGACGACGCATCCCGACGCCCACACCGTTTCGGAGCGCACAAGGTCGGAATCCTGATAATATGAGGAAACGCCTGATACTACCCCTGCGATTATGATGTGCGAAGCTGGTTGTGGTCCCCAGCCTGGCCATATTGATTCCGCGCATACAATCCTCGGTGTCTCAATATGGATAGACGCGATGTTGTGGATATCTTCGAGCAAGTCACCTCGCACAAACATTGCACGTGCGTAAGCGTAGTGTATCGAGGCTAGGGCGTTTCCGCGCAATATCGACTAAACGTGGTCTCCTAACCTGAATAACTGAGAGATCGACGTCCCTGATCCTCCCGTTCCGTGCCGCCACACCCGGGTTCCAAGAGGATGGCGCAGTGATATGGTTGCCTATAAAGCTACCCGACCCTGATTGATAACTCGGTGTGTACGAGAATACAAACTTTTCAGATATTCAATACCTGCCTTCTACGAAAATGAGGCCCGCCGCACTTTTCCTGTTTGCTGCTGTCGCGGCTTGCTCGCCAACTGTCTATTTGATTCGTCACGGCGAAAAGCCGGACGATGATGATATTACCGGACTGAGCACCGAAGGAAAGGAACGAGCGCAGTGTCTTCGAAGCGTGTTTGGCGCAAGCTCTTCGTACAATATCGGGTACATCATGGCCCAGGCATACAAATCTGGTAAGAAATCCTTGGTTTGTCCCAATATTGTTATGTCTAATAAGACTAGATGGGTCGAGGCAACGCCCTTACGATACCGTCTTGCCCCTCGCTACCGATCTCGGTCTCACCGTCGACACATCTTGCGACAGGGACGACAGCGACTGTGTTGCAGATGCCGTGAACGACTACTCCGGAAGTGGCAACATTCTTATTTGGTATGTTCAAGTTGTCGAGTCGATGGTCCTTCAGCTAATCATTACTTTCAGCTGGGAACATAAGCGCCTGAACAACATTGTTGAGGAACTGGGTGCCGACGATGTGGATAACTACCCCAGTGACAATTTTGATATTATCTGGACGGACCCATATCCGTACACGGAAATCACATCGACCACCTCGGAGAATTGCCCTGGTCTGGATAATTAGACGGAACATGAGTGTCAATTATGGGACAAAAACATTGATAGTTGTATATATTGAGCTTCATTATTCGCACTGATTCGTTCAACTTAGACGTGCCCTAGTACTCAATCACCAATTTTTCGATATGTTAAGTTGTGCCAAGGGTCCGGCCGAGATAGTGCGCATACAAAGCATCACTTTTACCATGCTCCATCCCGAGAATAAGGAGACTTGTGTACCTATGCCAAGCGCCAAGGTAGGGGATGCAACTGCACTCAGAATACAATGTCTACGACCCGGACCTAATTATACAGCCTACTCGGCCCAACAGCCCTGAACAAGGAAATTAACCACTCGTGACACAGACTAACGAATGTGGAGGTCTGGACTCTGTTTAATTCGTCCTTTAGTGCGTATTATTTGGTCATTGAGCTGTGTCTACTCCGTAGCGTGTGAGCAGAATCCAGTTCACGCTTGATATAATACGACCACAACTACACCCACAAAATTAAAACAAAAATGAATGAGTTTTACTGAGCATATTATTGATATATATAAACAGTGACTTCATCCAATTCGCAACATACTGGGAACCGTGAGGTTGACCAAGGCAGTTACGGATGGGGCACAACTTTAGGTCAACCAACCACGTATAAAGAGACCCAAACACCAAAAAACATACAACAGCAGGGATTCGCTGGTCGTCACCGACCCAACTACTAGTCCGCCGGTCGCCAGCTTATCTAGGGGAGAGCGGACGGGATCCCGAGTTTTCTAGCGCCTATGGTCGTATGTGCAGGTTTGGCAAGCAAAGTGCAACTTTATTCCTGCGCTGTTCCTAACGTATCGTCATGCCAATGGGATGACGCAAGACAGAATATCCTATTTACTTGGGAAATTAAAGACTAGTAGGACAGGAGGTCTAACAACTGAATCCACCCCCTAACTTGAGGGCCCAGGGAATAGTGCTTTCTACTCACTTTTATGATACACTTCCTGTTTTGTTCAAGGAAGCGTAAATCGTATACTCATAGATCACATAAATCAAAAGAAACACACTCTTATTGAATTATCGAAGGACTTGGAGAAATAGATGCCAACGGGGTGGGCGCTATATTGATTGCCGTCCATTGAGCGAGGCCCTCAAGATAAATCGTCTTCCAGGCCAACCATCTTCAGACTGTCTTTCCACAGCCTCTGCTCTGTAGGGGGGTCAAATGCCACTTTCGAGTAACCAGGGGTGTTAAAATCCATAGAACTCGTCGCTTCTGCCTCCGAACAGTCTTCGAGGTACATTCCATCCTTGCTTTCCAACTCTTTGCTAGTCGCAGCAAAACGGATTGTTGCTGCTCCTTGCTGAGTTGGCTTTAGGGTCTCAGCGAGCTCAGGGGCTTTCATAGCCTCGCTCAACCCAGGCACGTGCCTTTGCAGCGGTGTAGCAATTCCGCCTGGATGGACACTTAATCCATGGAGACCTTGAGACCCATACTGGTGCTCAAGCTTGTTTACGAAGTGAATGTTGGCGAGCTTCGACTGACTGTAAGCCTTCCATGGATCGTACTCAGACTTGGTGAAGTGAAGGTCATCAAATTGAATAGATCCAATGCGATGGGCAACCGAGGAGACAGAGACGGCACGTGAATTAATGTCAGGCGTGGATGATGCGAGAAGGGTACGTCTTAGAAGCCGAAATAAAAGAAAGTGTCCTGCGGATATATGTTAGAAGAAGCCTTAAAGGCATCTTGCCAGTCCGTACCTAAATGATTCGAGCCAAGCTGAGTTTCGAAGCCATCCTTTGTGGTGCCTTGAGGACAGGCCATGACACCTGAACACTAGCCAGCATACCTCCTACTTCTTCGAGAAGGCTACTTGGTACTCACCCGCATTGTTGATAAGGATATTCAACTTCCCGTTCTTGTCTAGGAAGTTCTTCGATGCTTCCCTCACACTGTCTAGCGACGCGAGATCGAGTTGAGGACTTCAACCTTTCCCGGTTTTCCAACAGATAGAATGTCCCCGGCAACGGCCTCTGCTTTTTGATATCGCGAGACGTAATGAAAAGATCGGCACCTGTGGCATGAATGGCTCGCGCGATCTCGGGACCGAGGCCACCGGGAGAACAGCCAGTGATAAGCACAACCTTGCCAGACCAGGCTCCCTGAAGTCCTTGGTCTTTAACGATCTGGAGAGCTGATGGGCGGCTGTCCCCTGGGCCGGAAACGTCCCCATGCTGCTGAGCGTACGGAGCAATTCGAGACATGCTTGGTGCGATGATGTAAGGAGTTGAGGCAAAGTTGATTGAGATGAGTAAGTGAATTGACCTAAGAACCACTCTCTGAGTCTTGGACTTATATATAATGTTCCTGGACATCGGCGTTTCCCTTAACGCCGAATTGTAATATGAAGCCTCGCTTCGCATGAAGAAACTAGGCATAGAGAACACTCCACACTCACACTGCTGCACGTCTCAGAAGCTTTGAGTTACTGCCGGAGTTTGCGGCACTTGCTCCTAGAATATCACGTTGTGGTCCCAAGCACGGTCATGGTGCGGATGCAATTTACATCCGCTTTATTGACTAAGCTGGGGACTACAAACTCCGCTCTGTGACCAAGCCGGGGATTACAAACTCTAAAAAACATCCGCTACGTCTGATGTAAACGACAAGTGGAGAATTTCATGCGGACCTACTGGGTGGTTGAAGTAATATAAATGGGAAGTTCGTCGTGCTTCTTCAAATCCCTCTGTTAGACACAGTCCTTGACATCATTCTCCTATCATACGAATAAAAACCCGACAAAATGACCACCATTCACAAAGTTGCCCTTATTGGGGTGAGTTAAACTTGCAACCACGCCAATGCCCTATTACTGATTACCATCTTGCTATGTAGAAAGGTTTCCTTGGATCTGCAATCCTCGAACAGCTCATTGACGGAGGCTTTGCAGTGACCATCTTCACTCGCAGCAAAAAATTCAATCCAAGGAGTTCCAGCCGGCGCCGAAGTTGCCGAGGTGGACTACTCTTCCATCGACAGCCTTGCGAATGCTCTTCGAGGCCACGATGTTGCCATTTCTACCGTAGCTGGGCACGCCATTGGTGGTCAAAAATTGGTCATCGATGCGTGCATCAAAGCCGGAGTACAGCGATACATCCCGTGTGACTGGGGCGCGCTCTCTACTGATGCCAAAGCCAGGCAGCTTGCTGTGTATGGTCCGCAGGTGGAAACCCAGGATTACCTGAAAGAGAAGGCTGAATCAGGCGAATTGGAGTACACCATCATCTCCACTGGTGTCTTCTTCGATCTCATCCTCACGACACCCCTCCTCATTGACTTCGAAAACCACACCATCCAGCTTTATGACAACGGCATACACCCTTTCAGCACAAGCAGCTTGGCCAGCATTGGCAAGGCGGTTGTTGGAGCCTTGAAGAAGGCGACAGACACTAAGAACTCTGTCCTGTATATTCACGATACTGTGCTGACCCAGGCCAAAGTCTTGGCTTTGGTAAAGAAGCACTCACCCAAGGGGGTAGAGTGGACCGAAACTGTAGTCTACGCCCAAGCCGAGCTTCAGAGGTCAACCAAAGCTATCCAAGAGTCGGGCATTAATTTCCCCAACTCTGTAGCGCAGCTCAAGGCCGCCTTTCTTGGAGGGACATACAATGCGGCCTACAAGCGTGTTGACAATGAGCTTCTTGGCATGGGGCTCCTCGACGACGAGGCCTTGGAGGCGATAGTCATTGCCAAGCTTGGGAAATGATGGAGGAATTCGTGATTGGGGCTGAATGCTAGAGTCACTTGTGTCAAAAATCCCAGCATCTTTGCGTCCGCAGCTCTGACAATTTTTCTTTTGAAAGAATCGTCAAGCTCTACGGCAAGGTGTGTGAGTGCGGACGCAATTTGCATCCGCATAACTAGAGAACGGCGGTCAGTCCACTTTCAGCCGAGCGCACCAATCATCATCAACATAACCTCAAAGTTAGCTAGATTTAGAGCGTCAGATTAGTCAGTTCGGAATCAGCTAATAAGAATGTCCCACCCAATGCATGCTTTGAACAAGGACGGGGGGGTTTCTGGCACTGCCTGAACCATTACATCCAACTTTCTTGCAGCACTTTTCGCAAGATGCCGAAAGAGGCAGGTTCCGTTAGTGAGCGCATATCAAATGTCAGTCCCTCACCCAAATTGTAAGATCTCTGTTACGGCGGAGATCATCGACGAGGCGTGTGAACTAACAGTCGCAGGCATGCCTCCCCTGCCAAAAAAGAAAGATTCGATGCGATGGCGGCAAACCCATTTGTTTGTCGTGCGTGACTCGCATGGTTACATGCCAGTATAGTGTTCGGAAAACACGTGGTCCGGGAAGGACGTAAGTGGTAGAGACGATCTCGGCCGAGTTGGGCGAACACTAACACCTTTTACAGCAAAGAATACATCCGAATGTTGGAGAAGAGACTTCAAAGATTGGAGTCATCACTTCAACCTGCAGATGAGCCTTGCGAGCCTAGCGGATCTCATCTTGATTCTCCGAGTAAGCTTGAAACGTTAATTTGCACACGACTTCCCACCTCTGACAGCGTATCTAGATAAGCCGGATGTGCCCGAAGAAGGCTCTACTGTCTCTCTCCCGGAGATCGAGATTCAAGTCCCTACCCCAAAAACTAGTAGCCTCGAGCCGGCTGTAGAGCAGACAGGGAGTCCTGCCCAAAGTGCCGCACCCTTGCCACTACTGGCTTTTATGTCCAAAACCACAAGGCTACTCGAACTTGTGAAGGATTTGATCGACAGTGTAAACCCAGAAGGCTTTAAAAAGTCCATGTTTACTCAGATCTTCCCAGAGGCGGACGTTTCTCAACTGATTGGGGTAGTCATTGAGGATATCAACCAAGTGTATCCGTTGTTGACTCAAACAGCAATACTGGAGCTCCTCGACCAGCAGTATGCATCTGGCATCGAAAACTCTACGGAGAGCCCAAGTCGGTGGGCTGTTTTGAATGCATATTTTGCGATGATGATGCAGTGGAAGGCAGCTAATAATGCTTTCGGAGACTTTTCGTCTCTCGCATGGGCCTTTTTCAAGAACTCGTTCTCCGTCTTCCCTGAACTAATCATAAGAGGGAACAATGTCTTGGCCTGTCAAGGGCTGCTATTCATGACAATGTTTCTGCAAGGAAGCGCAGACATGCGAACCGCCTCACATATACTTTCTGCAGCAGCTCGACTATCACACATCATTGGCTTGAACCGGAAAGCGTTCCATTCCACCGTCCAGCCTTCTAAGAAGGATGAATATTTACAGACGTTTTGGAGTATATACATCCTCGACGCTAATGAGGCGATGAAGTCTGGGTTGTCTCCCTCGATCGACCACCATGATGTCTGCTTACCGCTCCCAAGCGTGAAGTCACCAGAAGAGCTTGGTGCTGTATACTTATCCGAGACGGGGGAGCAAATAAACGCAACCAGGTACAGAGCAGAACTCGCAATCATCCAATCAAAAATCCAGAGCAAGCTGTTCTCTGAAACTGCGCTTCAGTGGGATGTCACAAAGCTTTCTAGCGCTGTGAGAGAACTTACCGGCGACTTGCAAGCTTGGAGAACGAGTTTGCCGGTGGAATTTCGACCGTCTGTTGACATGACTCCATCTACACAGCTGGAATTGCCGATCATTCTATTGCACTTTGCCTACTACAACTGCATCGAGAAAATTGGAGTTATTGCGAGGGACCTCCAAAATAGCAATGCGCCGAGATGTTCCCCGTCTTCCGCCGTGAACCTTCTGGGGACTCGCTCGAATTTACCCTCGCCGCCGAGGATCTGTGCCGCAGCAGCTCGAGCAACAATTCGCCTGCTGCGATCAATGGAATCCCAGCCCTTCACATGTATTTGGTAACACATCCACAATCTCCTGTAAGGATCCTCGGCTCACATTTCAGGCGAATAATGTGCTATCCGCTTGCTGCTTCAATTACTCTGCTCGCCGATGTGCTTTCAGATCCAATGGGCCGAAATGCTCATCTTGATTTTGAACTCATCTCTGAGTTCGTTCAGCTCTTAGAAAGACTGCAGGTGACTGAGGTGTGCGATGTCAACGAAATTTTAGCAGGGTGCTCAAAATTCCGTGACATTGCACAGACCTTCGTCCTCCCAAAAGATAATATCTCGCCTTTCGAAGACGTAACTCATCCAGAGAGCAACATCACTGTGACAACGGAGCAAGTAAAGGTATGTATGTACTCGCTGTGGGAAATTGCCTGTCATTAACTGTTTGCTACAGTCCATGCGAGAGAAATTGAGCCTTCACCACGATCACATGCTACTTGCTCAAGGGTTGATAGGCAATATGCCTCTCCTTTGTGCAGAAGCTTCACACGTCTTTTCAGATATTTTAGACATTTCCCAAGGCTCGAATGGCGATTTTGGACTCTTCGTCCCGAGGCTACTACAGCCTCAAACCTATAACTTTCACTTTAGCTAATAGAAGAGAGGCTATGACGAACGGACTAAGTTAGCCATATATTCTGCTCGTTTAAATTATCTGAGTCTTTGTGTTTTGATATCAAGGTCATGTGTAATTGCTATTTCGTACTTGTGAAAATGGGAACAATCTATGTACATTTACTTCATTCCTGCCTCTATTACTGTAACATAGTATCCTTAGAGTCTAAAGGTCTGCTTCTGTGGAGCTTCCTCTGAAGGCCCGCTAGACCAGCTCACCATCTCTCTCTCTCCGTTCACTGTTCCACTCTTGCTGAGAATTTTGCGACGTCCAGCAGTGCTCAATGGGGCATCATCATCCGTTTCCCGAATGTAGTAGCCCAAGTCTGCTGTTGGGTCAAGTTCGGTTCTCGAATATCCATTGCCCAGCCAGGAGAACCGATTCCCAGCGTATTTGATCTCCAGGTCATCATAACGGACATCGCGTAGGCACTCAATGTAGTGGAGGGTTGACCCGGGCCAGAGCGCCAGAATTGGGCCATCAGGGCGGCTCTTATACCAGGACCGGCAAGAGTCTGCCCAAACAGTCTGCTTCATAAACCAATTTTTGTACTGGATGAAGTCTTCAACAGACTCTTTCTTCGGTGAGAACTGTGCGATGTTGGTGGTCTGGAAACGGTCAATGACCTTGCACATCCAGTCAACTTGGGCTTCGATGGCAGAAAGGACAGGGCCGTTTCCAATGGGGCAATTGGGCCCCAGAGTGAAGAGATAATTCGGAAAATCCACAGCAGCGACACCGAAGTAAGATTCAGGATCACCAGCCCACTTCTCCTGCAAGTTGTCGCCTTGAGGGTTGATGACAGGGAACCGAGGCTTGAATGTGGTATCGAATCCAGTGGCGCAGATTAGAACATCAACAGGATACTCCTTCCCGTTGTCGCAGAGGGGCCTCTCTCTGTGACTGAGCTGATTTCTCCGTAAACCACCTCGACGTTTGGTTTGGTCAAAGACTCGAGGTAGTTGACTCCAGGTGTCAGTCTGCGGCAACCAACACTCCACTGAGGAACCAACTTCTCCTCGAGATATGCGTCGCCTAGCTTTTCCTTCATTTGCTGCCGCATGTAGGTATGGGTATCCTGGTTCACTTGGTTGTCCTTGAGGAAAATTCCGAATTGCGCATTTAGACCAGTCTCAATGCCCTTGCGATACTTAGTGAGCGACCCCGGGTTGTTGACAAACTCATCACGCTCCTCTTGCGTGAACAGGTGCTGTTCCAAGCCCTGAACGGGGGAGACCCAGGTGGGTTCTCGAATGAAAGTCGTCACTTTGGCGCACTTCTCGCGGATGGCGGGGAGAACCTGGATACCGGAAGATCTTGGACATATTAGCATGGTTCATGGCACTACACGCAGAGGGAAAAAAGCCGTACCCATTACCGATAAGACCGACATGCTTTCCTTCCAAGGAAACTGACTCATCCCAGTTCGCGGTGTGGAGTAATGTTCCCTTGTAGTTGTCCAGCCCGGGGATTGCAGGCCACTTCCAGTTGTTGAGGATGCCGCCGGCATTGACTAGGATGTCGCAATGGTCACTAGTAATTGTGCCGCTGACGAGATCTTTGATCTTGACATCATAGCCTCCTTTGCTGTTGTTTCCAGTAGGCGCCAACAACCTGGTGCTGAGTCTTGATGAACCGCTTCAGATCGTATTTGTTTGCGAAACCGTCGAAGTATTCGAAGATTTCTTTTGCAGGAGGGTAAACGGCCGACCAGTCTAGCTTTGGCTCAAAGCTCCAGGTGTAGTTGTGTGAGGGGACATCGCAGGCGCAACTTTGGATCGTTAGTCTTGATATACGTGGCGAACAACTATCAGAACAGCAAAAGACTTACCCGGGGTATTTATTCTCATACCAAGTTCCAGACACTTCGGGGTTCTTCTCGTATAATTGAAGACTGAAGTTCTCGAAGTGTTTTTGGAGTTTGTATGCCATCAGGAGGCCGGATGCACCAGCACCCACGCAAATGACGCGCACGTGTCTTTCTGCATGGATAGGGTTGACAAGTCGTCGACTGGCGTCAAGCTCGCCAGCATTGGCGGCGCCGGAGAGTGGTGATTGCGACATGGTGGTCGAGTCCAAGACCAGAATGAGGGTTCCAATGTATGTGGCTCCAGTGTGGTGAGAGTGAAACCCGAGAGACGATTTTGGACGAGGGTAATTTGTAATGAGCTTGGAGAGGAAAGACAGAAATGGGAGGAGGCAGTGGGAAAATGGCTTCTTAATAAATACATTCCAGAGCTGGCTTGCATCATCGCCGATCAGCCGGGTATACAACTTCCACTAGACAAACGGCACACAATGTCGAGCCGGGCAGAACCCACGGCTATCTTTCCTGCGGTCTGCTCAATCACCCCGGAACTAATGCTGCCCCTGGCTGGAATCCAGTGAATCATCAGACCTGGTCATGTTAATGGGGTTTCTGCATACGGAGCGGAGTAGCTGGCAGGACGCGAGTCAGGAGCTGGGCAGGCGGGAGGGTGTCTATGACTCGGAATGACACGAGGAGAAGGTAATTAACGAGTCTGTAGCCAACCGCCTAGCCGGGTTTCGTCATGTATCTCCTCGTGACAGATGGCGGGAGTCGCTTAGACGCTTGATATTGGGGAAGTGTGGGGTGTGGGGATGGAGGCGGGGAAGGACTCAACTAGCAAGGGGGATCGGGAAACCTCAGCCGTGTGGTCGGTACTTCATTCCTGAGCCAGGACTAGGACTATTCGAGATCTCTCCGCCCCGGTGTGTGGTGCCCAAATAAACAGGGGTCCGAAATGGCATCGTGCTGGGTGAAATTTCCCGCTGGACATTTCCGGGTGTTTCCAGCTCCCAGCCAGGAGACATCGGACTCAACTGGGTGCCCTTTCATCAGCTTTAGTAGAGTGTAAAATTGAGCACCCATTATTACCCATTCGGCATACCTATGAATGTCTATTAATACCCTTTAGTAAAGAGTTAGTTTATTAATAAATTAAATAAGCAAATAAAAGTGATATTTTTTATAAACATAAACATTTATTTATTTATTTTATCAAGTTTTTTTATTGTAAACCCTAGCCTCTATTGACATACTCTTTCCACTCCCTAAGTCTCTCCTCGACTGCATATCCATTGTCGTCGTTCTCTTCATTACCATTGTCGTCATCGTCGTCATCACACCCCCTAAGAAGTTCAGGGGCTTGGCAGCACCTGACATTGCCGCTACGCAGATTAGCGCCCATTAAACATTAACCATTGACTTGAATTTAAGCGCCATTTCAGTATGGCGTCTAACTTTAATCAAGTCCCCTGAAACAATACAATGATCTGTTCCGATAATATGAGCAGCAAGAGCGGCAGTATGAAGACAGTCGGTGCATCCTTCAACACCACAAGCAGTCGATACACTGTTACTATGGTAGTGAATAAGCTTGCTCGAAAAATCCTTTTTGGGAGGCGCTGTTCGAGATTGTCAATCGGGACAAGGTCTAAAGGCTTTAGATAATCAGGCTGACCGTTGAGAAATCGGACAAGGTTGTTGATTTTAGAAGTGTGCTCCGGTTGATCAAAGTAATGCCCCAAGAACCTTTGGAACTTCTCGTCCATAACCTCGTCGTCGCCCATGATTCTGTAATAACAGACAGAGGCTGGGGTTTTGAGAGCTGGAAATGGTAAGAGTTGCTAGGAAAGCTTGTATTGAAGAATGTTCTCTCTTTATGCCAGCTGCCAGCCCGTGACACGGGCAGGGGGGAAACTTTCAGCCACCACAGTGGTTGCAAAAGGTAATAATTCATAACTCAGTGCTCCCAAGTGCTTGGATCAACGACTACCCTATCCCATCCGCATACGGCCATCCTTGCGGACCATAGTGCTACTGATGTTAGGACAGAACTAGATGTAAAGGATGCCGACTCGTTTACGCTATTAATCATGACATATCCAATCAACCCAACCAGAACTATCTACCAGGTTCGAGGTAAGAAAAACGATTGCGCCACGAGACGGCAAGGCCCGAGTTGATCGTTGCTCGAGGCTGGGTGGTCTTCGCGTCGACTGCCGATGGTAAGCCCAGTCTTGTTCCGCGTTGGATATTCAGTGAGGGCATCAGGTTGCCGCGTGTATCTGAGCTTCAAAGATTGAAGACACTGTCTAAAATGATATCCAGGGTCGTGTAGCGATTAGGCTGAGTTCCAGCCCCTTCTGCCACAAAACCTGCGAAGGCATCCATCTCCTGGCTGCTGAGGTTAGCAGGTTGCGAGGTAAGCCAAGCAAGGCGTTGTTGGCGTGGGATCGGACCCGGGAAGGGGCTCCTGATGAGCTCCAACATGGTGCTTGAAAATAAAGTCAGCGACGGTCAGATGACCAAGGGCCATGATATGCAGTATCAAGAGGTGTGGGAGAAAGAGATGTCTTCGTCACAAAAAGCAACCGGGGAGAGTCAAAATAAAAAATATTTAAAACAAGTCATTGCTTGTATTCATACAATGAAGCTCAATGGGTATGCATACGAATGGCGTTGTGCTAGCATTTACGGTCTATTTCATGTAATATTCCTGAAGTAACGGAAGCAAACAGTTTGGGCCAGTTGCCATTAAATAATACGTTATTTTAAGAGATTGCTATTCGCACAGTCCAACTGGTACGGTATCTGATTTCTCTGTTGGATTCGCACACTAATAACTTGATCCGCAGATTCTTCTTCGATAACCCCCTCAACTTTAGTCTCAAAGTCTAGAAAGCCGTCCCGCAGATAATCTAGCCGCACCGTCAACTGCGATATTGACACCGTTTCTTGTGAAATGTTAGCACTCAGACCCTTGATGTTAGATTTCAATCAAGCTTACACATAACCACCCGCACGGGAGCAGAGAAACACAGCCACCCCAGCAATGTCTTCTGCCTCGCCCAAACGCCCCCACTGGGTTATCCTTGCTGAGTTCTTCAATTCCGCCTAAATTGTTGATGAGGCCCTGGGCCAACTTTGAAGGGAAGAAACCTGGTGCAATAATGTTGGTTGGTGATGTTGCGAGGACCCAGCTCAACGGCTAGATTGCGACCAAGGTGCTAATGGGTTGGTTAATGCATGTCGCCCACGGTATTAACGTTCTCACTTACATTTACCGCAGCCTTCGAAGTAGAGTACATGATGGTCCCATGTTCACCTACGTGAGGCACATTGGTACCCGCTGTTGAGCTGATGATTAGCACTCTTGCTGGGTCCTGTTTAGATGCGGAGGTCTCCATAAGCGGCACAGATCTAGAGTTGGATTAGCCAATAGATCCAATTTAAATGGAGGCGGGCATTGTATTCACTTTTGCACTAGTTCGAAGACACCTCGAACATTCAGGTCCAAGATCTTAATGCTGCTCGAGGAGGGCGCTTCGAGGAATGGAGATCCCCAAGCCGCACCTGCATTGCAAACCAAAATACTGAGACCCCTCTTTCCAACGAGAGTTTTCACTTCGCAAGTAAGACGCAGGATATCCTCTGTGTTTGCCACATTGGCTGCAATACCCACGGCCTTGCCTTTAATGCCGGGTAGTTTGTTGAGCCTGTCCACCGCTTGGTCAATGCCCTGCTCTCCCTCTCGCTTCCTAGCTGTGATGATGACGAGCGAGCAGCCAGATCGCAGAAATGCGGTGGCCATGTGCAGCCCAAGACCTCTGGAGCCGCCAGTGACGAGGGCGGTCTTGCCCTCAAGGGAGAAGAGGGCGTCGAAATCCTTGAGCTGTGACATGATGACGAATTGAAGAGGCTGAAAATGAATTGGCGGCGACGATGTTTCCCAAGACGGCTATTAGAGAGTATTTCGACGCTCTGGCAAGTATCAGAGCTCATTTCGCTGTGGCGTTGACACGACATATAGCCGTGGCTAGTTCCTGCCTGATCTAGCCGCGGGCCCGGCGAATTCTGCGGGGCACGGAGGAACCGGGTGCGGCCCCCGGTTACCCCGCCCCGGCTCAGCGACCCTGACCATTAGAGCGAAATCACCTGGAATTCGCGTTCCAGACAGTGGCCCATATTCTCGGTCGCAGAGCCTAACTAACTGGCTAGCCCGCTATGGGGTATTTTGGCGGTATACTGCCGAGAGCTCCCTCGGGGCTTCGGGCTGTGACGGCCAGGACCAGGGTCCACAGAGCACCTAGCTTATAGCTCTACGAGGGAACAAGCGTGGCTTCAACCTTTTCACCATCTTTGGTCCTGTGTTTTTAGATTTCAATTGTTGTTTAGAGACTCCTTTGTTGTTCACTACCGGGTTCTGCAAGCATTCGCCCCCTTCGGCCGTCACCATGCCTGTCACGTCGCCGTACCCTGTCCTCGACATCCCCCCAGAAAAACGTCCTGAGCTACCTGTTTGGAGATGCGCCGGCGTCAGAGGAGCCCTTGTGGCTGGACAGCAAAAACCCCGAAGAGAAGAATCTCTCCCCCAAACAGCTCCTCCAATGGGTGAGACGACTCGGCTACGGCCTCGAACGTTTGGGGATTCAGAGGGGAGATGTGGTGATGATTTGCTCGCCCAATTCCATATTTGTCCCGGTCGCATTTCTGGGAATTGTTGGCGCAGGTTACATTTTCAGTGGCGCTAACCCGGCGTACACGGTCCCAGGCACGTCGCTTCACTCTCCAAGCTCCTATCAGACACGACTCTAACAAAAGCTAGAACTCGTTCACCAAATGAAGAATACAACAGCCAAGGCAGTTTTGGTTCACCCCAAGATGCTTGAGCCTATCTTGGAAGCTGCATCCCAGGCTGGTCTCTCGAAGGACCGCATCTTTCAGTTCTCCGACTCCGAGGCACCTGTTCGACACGGCATTCCCGACTGGCGAGCCATGATGGGGACTCCTGAGCAGGGAGATGCTTGGTTGTGGCCTGAGATGAGTCCTCGGGATGCGGCCAACACCGTCGCAACGATCAATTACAGCTCTGGAACCACAGGCCTTCCCAAGGGCGTCTGCGTCTCTCACTACAACCTCATCGCCAATGTCGAACAGACCGTCTTCATGCGCTACGCCCACAAGCCGTACAAATTCGAATCTAGACCAAAGGAGCGCTGGATTGGGTTCTTGCCTTTGTACCATGCTTATGGCCAGATGTACACCATTCTAATGGCCATCAAGCTCGATGTTCCGATATATATCATGTCCGAGTTTCGATACGAAGATTTCCTCTTCGTCATCGGAAAGTACCGAATCACCAGTCTTCAAATCGCACCACCCATCCTTGTCATGCTGTCAAAGCGACCTGAGACAGCAAGGTACGACATCTCCAGCGTCAAAGATGTGCTGTGCGGTGCGGCTCCGTTGTCCCGGGAGCTCCAGAATGAGTGTCAAAAACGCTTTCAAATGCAGATCAACCAAGGCTGGGGTATGACTGAGGTCACATGTGGCGCGTTGCATGTACCCGGAGGCATTCAAGATGACACAGGGTCGGTTGGCAAGCTCGATCCCAACTGTGAATGCAAACTCGTTGATGATGATGGGCGGGAAGTTGCTGTCGGACAACCGGGAGAGGTGTACATCAGGGGGCCCAACGTTTGCATGAAGTACTGGAAGAATGATGCGGCCACCAAAGAAAGCTTCGACAGCGATGGCTATCTAAAAACAGGTGACATCGCTGTTCGGAACGAAGATGGTTCTCTTTTGGATCGTTGATCGCAAGAAGGTTCGTTCGATTAATCAATTACTTGCACTCGGTACTAATATTACCCTAGGAGCTCATCAAAGTCAACGCACTCCAGGTAGCCCCTGCAGAGTTGGAGTCGATCCTTTTGGAGAACGAGGACATTGCCGACGCAGCAGTGGTTGGAATCACCATGTAAGAAGCCCCTCCCCATCCATTAACTTTTTCTCCAATCTGGCTACTGATACGTTGAGTAGAAAGGGAGAGGAATGGCCGAGAGCCTACGTGGTCATCCAGGAGTCTTCAATGGGAAAGGTGACCCCTCAGGATGTCCAGGACTGGATCGCCAAGCGGGTTGCCAAACACAAACGGCTGGTGGGAGGCGTGATCTTTATTGACGAGGTGCCTAAACTCGCAAGTGGCAAAATACAACGCAAAGTCATGAAGGACTGGTCGAAGAGAGATGCGATTGAGATTGAGAAGGGAGCCGGGAAAGAAAGGGCAAGACTGTAGAATACTTAGAATCGATATATTTGAGCCGTTTATTTTTAACAAAGTACGTAATAGAAGTAAATATGGAAGCAACGGCAAGGTATGGGACATGGTCACAGAGTGGCTGCAGAAGAATATCGACGTGAACGCTGCCTTTACCAGCAATCCGCCACCTAATCAAAGCACATAGCTACCTTTGTGCGAGTGATTTCGACCTTGAGTCGTTCACATGCATTGTAGTGATTCATGGCATTGGTATTCGCCTGTTTCCGAGTTAAGCCACATTCACTGGGGGCCTGGAGAGCTACTGCCTAGACAAAACCAGTCGCGTCACTTAAGTCATCATGTTCCTTCAAGGCCAAGTATCATTATCTCATCCTAGTCCCCTTAGGGCGGCATGCAACAGTTACGAGAACACCACACCGGTGCGAGTACGATTCCTGCCTTCCTGCATCTCCTTAACCATCTCTGGGAGGGCCTCAAGCCCACCTCGTACATCTACCACAGGCATAATTCCGTGCTTCTCTGTGAAATCGACCGCCTTGCCCATTCTCTGTGGAATGCTCGTGTTGTCCGATTTGATCTTGAATCGCTTCATCACGATATCCATGTAACTGACGCTGAGTTGCTCCTTGGGAATACCGATGACCATCAAAGTCCCCCCCAGCTTGATTATCGATGGCACTGCTTGATACGCACGATGGCTGTTAGTATACACTGCCACCGCGCTGCATCCTCCACCTGTAAGCTTCTGGATCTCCTCGATATAGTTTGGGTTGTCCTTTGAGTTGAAGACAGCATCCGCTCCTTGTTTCCGAGTTTCCTCGAGGTTCCCGTCTTGAATGTCAACACCAATAACACGCAGACCCATAGCCTTAGCGTACTGGGTTGCAATCTGTCCGAGTCCGCCGCACCCGACAACTCCGAACCAGTCTCCAGGTTGGAGCTCACAGCTATCGATGGAATGGTAAGCAGTGATGCCAGCGCAGAAAATCGCACAGCCGGAGTCCATGTTCCACAGTTTCTCGTTCAACTTGGCTGCGTTGTGGTAATCAACGACGGCATACTCGGAGAAGAAGCCGTCGGTTGTGAAACCTTGGAGCTTTTGCTTGCCGGTTTCGCAGAAGAGGTTGTGGATCATGCAGCCGTTGCACTCAAAGCAGCAGCCCAAGATGTAGAGGAAACCAACAGCATCGCCGACTTGGAATCCCTTGCCTTCCGATGACGGATGCATTGAAACAATGTGCCCAAGGCCCTCGTGACCGAGAGTTACGGTTTCTTTGTTGTCATTGATGGCCATCATATCACTGTGACAGAGGGACGCGGACCGCATCTTGACAAGGAACTCGTTGGGGCCAGGCTGTGGGACAGGGACATTGTTGACGACAACCTTCTGTTGGTCCTGATTTACGAGTGTAAGTTGATATTCTCCAAACTCATGTGGATTGGACAGAGCATACCACGTCCCACTGACCCGCCTTCATAGTGGGCGGTAGATTGGCAAGGATAGTCATATTGGATGATATGTGTTTGAATAATGCTGGTTATGGAGGAGCTGCACTGGCATAGGGGCCTGACATGCGTGGAACGCCCACGTATTTTATCAATACAACGAAGCCCCCCTCGGACTATGATACGTACACGCTCCCAGAGCATCCAGGTGAGTCTCCCTCAGCCAGCAACTACCGAGGCACGGGTGTCCACTTCCTGAAGTTCATGTCACAGGTCTCGTTGCGGGGAAATCCACTTCCCCGCAAATGCATACCCACCAATTGCGCCAAGACCATCGCTTGAGGGCATCCGAGTCAAGCTTGGGGTACCCTGCGTCACTGCACGACTCATGCGGAAATGAATATCCTAAAGCCGCTGGGAAGGATGGATTCAAGGCTGGCACTGAAGTGCGAGGAGCTCTGGCGCCCCGCCGCACAGTCGACCGTGTCTGCAGCTCTATAAGTTAAGGTGCGGCGACAGCACGCCGGTTTCCTGCTTGCTGAGACATCTGCATACCCGCTCAATCCTTTCCACCATCTTTCCATCATGACTTCGCTTGGTGCCTCTCTGACGGTGAAGCCTGCAAATGAGGCACTGAAGATCCCGCACAGTCGAGACCAGTTGCCTAAGCTGCTCTTCATCAACAATGAGGTAAAGACCCCGCGTCTCCTCCGCAGAACGTCCATTTCTAACATTGAATCATGTAGTATGTTGAGTCAAAGAACAGCAAGAAGCTCGAAGTGCACAACCCCAGGGATGATAGCCTGGTAGCAAACGATGTCGCCCTTGCTGGTGAGGAAGACGTCAACATCGCAGTGGCTGCTGCGGCGACGGCCTTCAAGAGCTGGCGAAACACCCCCGCTAAGACACGGCGCGACTGCATGCTTAAACTCGCCGATTTGATCGAAGCCAATGGAAATACCTTTGCTGAATTGACTCGAATTACCCTGGGCGCACCCTTCGGGTCATTCGGTTCTTTCGAGATCAACCTCGCATGTGAGCTTACCCCAAATTCTGGGACATATCGGTCGACAGCTAAAGTAAACCACAGGCGAAGGATTCCGTTATTTCGCTGGATATACAGACAAATTTCCAGGAGAGACGTTTCCCGCCGATGACGGGTTTCTTAAGATTGTAACAAATGAGCCTCTTGGCGTCACCTGTGGCATCGTGCCGTGGAACGGACCCTTGGGTAATATTGGTGAGTTGTATTGAACGTCGTTCTTGTCTGCCATTGTGAAAGACCACTGGGAGCGAGATTGACACATCCTCGTCTATTAAAACCAAGCTAACATACTTCAGGTATGAAGGCTGGGCCTGCTCTTGCCACTGGAAACACCTTCATTCTGAAGCCCTCCGAAAAGACCCCATTTGCGGCCTTGGCTCTTGGAACTCTCATCAAGGAGGCCGGTTTCCCTCCTGGGGTCTTCCAGATCTTGTCCGGTGACGGAAGCACTGGAGCACTTCTCGCCAGCCACATGAAGGTCAACAAGGTCAGCTTTACCGGTTCAACAACCACGGGACGCAAAATCCAAGAGATGTCGGCAAGAAGCAACCTCAAGAGAGTTACTCTGGAACTTGGTGGCAAGAGTCCGGCTGTTGTTGTCTTTGACGATTGCGACTTTGAGAACGCCGTGGCTTGGTGCGCCAACGCCATCACTGCCAACACCGGCCAGGTGTGTTTCGCAGCTAGCAGAGTGTACGTTCAAGAAGGTATCTACGACAAATTTGTAGCGGCATACAAGGCGGCCATGGAAGACAAGGCCAGTGGAGCCGGAGATCCCGATGCGAAGGCCACCACTCTTGGTCCTCTGGTTGACAAAGCTCAATACGATCGAGTCACGGGTTTTATTGAGCGTGGTAGAAGTCAGGGCACCTTGATCGCTGGTGGAGGCCGCATTGGTACTGAGGTATGTGATTCCCAGTCAACGTGGCCGTATGCTAAACCACTAACTCTTTTCTAGGGCTTCTTCATTCAACAACCGTCTTTGAAGGCGTGGATGCAGATGCCGAGATTTGCCGTAACGAAATCTTTGGACCCGTTGCGGTCCTGAACAAGTTCAAGACCGAGGATGAAATTATCGCAAGGGCCAACGACACTGAGTTTGGCTTGATGGCTGGAGTCTTTACTCAGGACATCAACAAAGCCCTCCGAGTGGCCGCTGACTTTGAGTCAGGCATGGTGGGCGTAAATTGTATAAGCCTCTGCTTCCTCAATGCTCCATTCGGAGGTACGAAGAGTTCTGGAATCGGAAGAGAGAACGGAATCGAGGCCATGCGCGCCTATACTGAGAGAAAGACCATTATGGTCAACATGGCGAAACTTTGATTGCTCCAGGTAGAAATAGAGCCAATTGAATCTCCGAAGGGTAAATCTTGTGGCACACAATATTCAAAGTTGATCTCTGGATTCCTGGTCGTGGCTGATTAAGAAGTTAAACGGGAGGCAAAGCCCTTTGTGCCTTTGCCTAGATTCTCCAGTCAATATCTGAGTAACTGCTTCTTCGTTGTATATAGATACGGTTAAGTGGCATCGCTGTATCGGCCCCGCCTGTAGCCTGGGATCTTGGGACCCCTCTTGTTCATTATAGGCTGAGGTGAGTGTTGCGGTCTCGCTTCATGGCCTTACCTGCTTCCATTGGTTGTGCTGGCACGTCCAGTGTGCTAATGTTAGTTTCAAGGTTGGAATGCAGTCATCACGGATACCCAAGGAGTTGAGGCTGATACTGCTAAATAGTTAACGTTAATTCTTGAACAAATTTGATAAATAAGGAGCCTAGAAAAATTAAGACAACTAAAGGTTCGTAGTCTATTGTGGAATTCTGTGCCTTTATATGCGAGAGCTCTAGTGTGGCTGTGCGGAGGGTCGACGAATTGAAAATGAACGGTTAAGACATGGGCACCTACATGCATTAGGTAGTAATAAAGGTTCCAGTAATTCTTAATGATATTCAGATCTACATCTGCGGCTTACAACCATGCCGTGACGGCTATTGCCACGGGTTCCTCTGCGTCAATCATTATCAATCAGGGCCATGCAGGACGAAAGTCAATCTAGAGCTCCCACACATCTAATGGGTCATCCGTTTGACCATGTGACTATAGACCGGTCGTCGGTGTACCAAATCCACTGCGATACACTGCCGGAACCGCATATTTTTCTTGAATTAGAAGGGCGGGAAGCGCACCAATCAAACAGATATTTGGCAGGGATAGGCCAGCCATTTGTTCAAGTCATGAAAGTGCCATTTACTTCGAATTGACTGCTGAAAAGATGCCGGTAGAATGTCACTTTAACGGCCAGCTCGACGGTTACAACAAAGGCGGGCCTGAAGCCGGCAGGTTGACCATCAAAAGTGCCGTATAGCTACGCTAATAATAATTAGTGGATGACAAACCCCGTTGGCGGTCACAAGATAAGACTCCCTGAATGCACAATTTGCCTCACGTCACATTATCGCTACCTCCTTCATAAGCTGAAATTATATGGAAGGGCATGTACCTTGAGGCCTTTTGTCTTTTAATTGGCCCTGATCCTTGCGTGTACAAACTTGAAACCTTACTACGTAGTACACCCACGAGAGGAATATGTGAGAAGATCAACCCACTATTGTGGATAATATATGTTTTATTACGTCATGCTTAGGCGGAGGGGCCGATCACGATTAGGCAGCCGAATAACTTGCAGGACTAGTATTCAATTGATGCAACCAGTTCAATGAGCCTCGTAAAGCAACTAGTCAGAAAGGTCGGGTTGAGCTCAATGCTTCGGAGCCCCGGACAGGGCCATAGCACCGAACTGGCCTCGTGAGTGGCCAAATGTGTTGTTCAACACTTGTGTCACCTTTTAGTCGTCAGACAACACTTCCCGTTCGAGTTCATTTACTCAGATTTCACCCCGACGTCGGACCGATGCAATAGTGGTCACATAACCGGGATTAAAAGAGGGTACAGCAGACCATGATACGACAGGGAAGGATGAGGGTTGTTGGCCCCACGGCTGATCCTAACACTTGCCCCAGCGCGGGGTGAGTCTGGGGTTGATATCTCTCCGCAAGACCGGAGTATAAAGGCTGGGCAGCCAAGACGTAATTAGCTGTGAAATGTTGTAGATCCATCTCTCGCCGTTGCGTCTTTGATTCTCTAAAGCTCTCGGAACACTCCTAGCTATCATGATTAAAGATTCGTCGGCGGACATTGCCCAATCTTCTCACGATGAGAAGAATGGGACTCAAGCTCTGAAGCCTGAGTTTGAAGATGCAGCTGGCCACCGCAAATCGGCTGCTCTCAACATTGTTGAGAACCCCCTGAAGGTAAGCTTCACAACGTCTCGCCCTCCACAATCTCCCCCAATCATATCTAGCATTGACGCTGATCCTCTTGACTACTACAGCGCAGCTCTCCGGAGCAGACAGTCGCCAATGCCCGCACTTTTGCCGAGGCTCACGGCATGCCGGAGCACGCTTCTCTCTTCGGCAGGGCTGCTCTCGTCGCCCGTGACCCGGCAAGGTTTGAGATGCTCACCGAAATTGATGAGCATGAGCGCGGTGCACTCATATACGAGAGGGACCACAAATGGCACGGTCCCGTCATGCTTTGGTACTCAATTGGCCTTTGTGCCATCGGAGCCGCCACGCAAGGGTGGGATCAGACCGGATCCAACGGAGCCAACTTGTCCTTCCCCAAAGAGTTCGGTATTGATGGTAAAGGCAAAGATGAATGGATTGTTGGAATCGTCAATGCCATCATCTTCTTGACAGCCGGTCTCATGTGAGTATACTACCGGCGCTGATGCCTCCCCTCTTTCATCGGTGGCTGACCTAGTACATAGTGGTGCTTTCATCGTCGATCCGCTCAACCATTACTTTGGTCGACGAGGCGAGATTTTTATTACCGCTTGCTGTCTCACTGCCACCCCAATTGGTTCTGCTTTCGCACAATCATGGGAAGGGCTTTTCGCTGCCCGGTTCGTCATGGGTATCGGTATCGGCGCAAAGAACGCCACGGTCCCCATTTACTCTGCTGAGATGGCCCCGGCTCGTACTCGAGGTGCCCTCGTCATGTTCTGGCAACTTTGGGTTGTGGCTGGTGAGCTACTTTGATCATTTCTTCCATGACATTTTGCTGACTCTCGCCTTAGGTATCTTCTTGGGATTCTGTGCGAACGTCATTGTCAAAGACACTGGCGACATCGCTTGGCGCCTCCAACTCGGTTCGGCGTTCATCCCATCCCTCGTCCTCGGCATTGGTATCTTCTTTTGTCCCGAATCCCCGCGTTGGCTCATGAAGCACGGCAGGCACGCCGAGGGATTCCAATCAATGTGTCGCCTGCGAGCTCACCCCATCATTGCCGCGAGGGACTTCTACTACTCGTGGGTTATCTACGAGGAGGAACTCAAGCAGGCTCGTGGCGCAGGCTATTTCTCTCGTATGTGGGATTGCTTTGCCGTGCCTAGGATCAGGCGTGCCAACTACGGTGCTTCGACTGTCATGCTTGCACAGCAGATGTGTGGTATCAACAGTAAGTCGCCTCTTTCTCGTGCAAGCGTTCAGTTCTGATACGTGACAGTTATCTCTTTCTACAGCTCGACCATTTTTGAGAACGTTGGCTACACACCTACCCAAGCCTTGTATGCGTCACTCGGCTACGGCGCTATTCAGGTCGTGGCTACAATCCCTACTTTGTTCCTCATTGACACCAAAGGCCGAAGAACTTTGACTTTGATTGTAAGTCGCTCGCTACGAGCATATTCTCTGGAGATGACTGATCATTAACTCTATATAGACATTCCCCTTATGTGTATTTTCCTGCTAGCCGCAGGTCTATCTTTGTTGAATGATTCCGGTAGCCGGGGTGCAAGGATTGGACCAGTTGTCTTGTAAGTTCGCCGAGGTTATTGAATGTTGGGCTTGACTAACTCATATCTCCTAGGTTTGTCTACCTATTCACTATAGCCTACTCTTTGGGTGAAGGGCCAGTCGCTTTCCAATACTCTGCGGAGGTGTTCCCTACCATTCAGCGAGAGCAAGGAATGGCCTGGGCCGTTTGCATCAACAACACTTTCGGTGAGCAATGCAAAACTTAATTCACGGAGACCTCACTCACAAAATCTTCTTTAGCTGGTATCCTCAGTTTGACGTTCCCTCGAATGAAAACCGTCATGACACCAACTGGAGCTTGTTTGTTGACCACTTCTGGATTTTTTGCGGCCCAATTCGCTGACATTAGTTCTAGTCGGCTTCTATGCTGGACTCAACCTTATCGCCTGGTTTATGATCTTCTGTTTCGTCCGAGAGACTAAGCAGCTTACCCTGGAAGAGTTGGACCGTAAGTCAACATTTCTCGACTCATCTAACGCCCTGCTAATATCCCTCGCAGAGGTCTTCTCGGTCCCGACGAAAGATTTCATTTCCTATGAAACCAAGGTGTGGCTTCCTTATTTTGTCAAGCGACATATCTTCCGACAGAACATCGAAAAGCCACCACCAATCATTGAGAAGGCCGAGGACACCGAAGACTTGCCTTAAGAGGTCATAGGTGGAGGAACACAGCTTCTCAGAGAATACCGACAGCTTTGTCTGAACCCACGTTATCGGGGAATCCGGAGTGTCCAAGCACCCGCATGTGCTATCAAGCACTAATGTCAAGCTTAACCTGGCCTGATTCTTGTTCTTTTGAGCTTTATTCAACGTCGTCAAGAACAATACCCCAAGATAGATTAAATAAAGCGTTCAGAGTAAAAATAACACGGGGCCTTGTCGATGTGAACAAATTTATGAATTAAGCAGTAGCCACGTAGACGGGAATTGAGACAATCGCAGGTGTTTATGGCTAATATATCTGCCTTTTCAAATGAGGATTCACGTTAGCTATTAGAAGACAGCTTATTTCAGTGATTAAGATAAAAGGTTCGATTGTCCGCACTCCGGTCTCTACAGTCTCACAAGCAATGGCTACATATTACAGAGTATCTTCTGGCATCATTCTGAACTTCTCGCCACTAAGTTCGGCAAACTTCTTGGCCTTTCGGTTGTATTCTTGATGTCTCTCCGTGACCTCCTTGCCCTTCTTCATCTCCTCCCGCCCGACTTGGTGCTTGTGGGGCCGCGTCTATAAATGTCAGCAATTATGCATGTCTAGGGAGCAACGAAGTAACTTGCCAGGTCCATCAGCTACACGGACAAATCTGGCATATGTCCAGAGCTGAGGAAGGGGCGTGTGTTGAGTGAGTCCTTGTCCGGCCCATATTTGCATCACCTCATCAATGATCTCGGTGACTTTGTGAGGGACTAGAACCTTGCACATGGCGATGCATCGTTTCCCTTCTTTGTTTCCTACTTTGTCCATGGTGTCGGCAGCACTGCATACGATGAGGCGCATAGAGTCGATTTCGAGTCGCATCTGTGCAATTCTCTCGATATTCGAGTCGAATTCGCCAATCAACTTGCCTCTGGGCATCTTCTTGGGGTCATTGCACCTCATAAGAGCAAGTTCGTACGCCCTCTCTGCTTGTCCAATCAACCTATAACCGTGTTAGAGAATACCTGATTGAGTCATGTTCAGACACAACGTACCGCATGCAATGATGAATTCTTCCACCACCAAGTCTTCCTTGAGCAATCATGAAAGCCTTTCCAGGGGAAACGATGACATTCTTGGCAGGAACTCGGCAGTTCTCGTAGATGTATTCACCATGGCCCTCGGGAGCCCAGTCATAGCCCATGATTGACAGGTTTCGGACCTGAGTAATGCCAGGCGTGTCGCAAGGAACGATGATCATGGTGTGACGGTTCCACTTGTTGGGGTCGTCGGGATCGGTTAGGCCCATCAAGATGTAAAAAGAGAGGTCTTTGTTCCAGAGGCAGTTTGCGTAGAGCTTTCTGCCGTTGATAACGTACTCATCGCCATCACGGGTAATGCGAATTCCGATGTTAGTCGCATCGGAAGCGGCAACGTCGGGCTCGGTCATGCTGTAAGCGGAGGACGCAGTTCCCTCCATCAGGGGCTTCAGCCACTGTTCTTTTTGTTCCTTGTTGCAGTACTTGGCGAGCAGTTCGATGTTTCCGGTCTCGGGAGCGTGGCAGTTCATAGTCTTGGGATCATTAGTCGTGGAATTCCCTTGATTGGGTGGGGACGGATGGATAGCTCACCTGGGCGGCCCAGTAACAGCGACCCATAATCTCAGCACAGCACGAATACTCAAGATTGGTAAGGCCGGGGCTCTCCTCGAAGTGGTCGGATAAGAAGAGGTTGAAGAGACCAAGCGCTTTGGCTCGATCACGGAGCTCATGCATCAATGGCGGCGTTGCCCACCTCTTGGCGTCAACCTGTGCAGCCATCACAGGCTCTCGCGGAATGCACTCATTTTCCACCCAGTCATAGACAGCCTGGATCTTCTCAATGGCAATCGGCCGAAGCTTGGCCTTTACCCATTGAGGGAGGTGGCTGAATGCCAGGCCATTCGAGGGCGGGATTGCCAACACTGGAACTGGGCGACATGACGAGAAACGGGAGAAGTCGCCTGAGTCTGTGGAAGATGTTCGCGCAAAATAGAACAGATGATGCAGGGAGTTATGGTTGGTGTTTACGAGATGTTGACTGCGAACGTGGATAAGACAAGAGCAGGAGTAGAGCAGTGCGGATGAAGGTTAAGGGTATCCAGTACCCAGGACATTTTCTTATAACGGTTTTAGGGACAATTTACTGCCCCGGGCCGTACTGATGGCGCCGAGGCTACAGGCGCTGCGGCTGTGGAGAATTAGCCGGGGCAAAACTGGGGACAAATGTACCTTTTGCGGGGGTGCGGGGGACGAAAAAATGGCAGGTCAAGACGGGCATGGTTTGTTATTCTATTATTTGGTGTTGACTTATTTACACGGGATTCATATCTGAATTAATTCACTCGCGCCCCATAGTCAATCGTCTCGGAGAACCATTGACCGCCAGAGCCTCTGACGGCTGAGTATGGCTGGAATTGATGGTCGCCCTGTGGAGAGCCAAGCCGAAGTTCATCAAATCATCCGGCTACAATGTCATGGGAAAATTTATACCTTGATTGTGCTAAATACATAATATATTAAACCATTCTGTAAACTGTACTCGTCTAGGGAATA
Organism: Ilyonectria mors-panacis; assembly: GCA_002991585.1. NCBI lineage: Eukaryota > Fungi > Ascomycota > Sordariomycetes > Hypocreales > Nectriaceae > Ilyonectria > Ilyonectria mors-panacis. The sequence continues at coordinate 1,805,582 of PPHJ01000018.1, forward strand.
ATCTTGGCTTTGCGGAACCGATCAAACGCCGTCCACCATGCTCCCTTTGTGTCCACCTCCTCCTTGGCCTCCCCCCACATCTCGTGTACCTGCGACATATCGAGGTGTCTATCAAAGTTGAACATAGTCATAATGAAGTATGGGAATCCACCGAAGCTTCGCTCGTTTCCTACACGGCCAGTCACCAGGCCGTACTTCTTCTCCACCTCCTTCCACTGGTCAATGTGGTCCGCCAGGTACTGTGTCGGTTGCGGGCCAGACCCACCCGCAGGTGGCGCGACACCCTTAAGACCAAAGTATTCGCAGATAACAGGCCACTTCTGGCTCCAAGACGAGGCCTTGGAACTGTCTGCGGCGTTGTATCGTTGCCCGCTAGACTTTTCTGGGTGCAGAGAGGCGTAAATGGCAACCTTTGCCACGATATCTTGACTGCTGTCATTGCTGAGGATCTTCCAAGACTCTTCAGTGCCTGGAAATGGGACCTCGCTACCCTTGCCGTTGATGTCGGCATAAAGGGAAAGGTAGAGACCAAGGGCCTGCGCTAGGCAGTAGATGTTGTTGTTGGGAACAAAGCCAACAATCACATCGGGTATCACATCGCACCACGTCCAAGCCTTGCCTTTCGACAGAGCAGCCAACTCATCGCACTGATTGTAGTAGAACATTTGGGAGGCATGAGGCTCGGGGATTCTCGGCAGAGACTCCTTCAGAGGAAGATCGTTCTTGAATGGGAATTCGTCGATGAGATGTACGCCGTATGCTTTCGTGCCGGTCGGGAGAACGACGAACTTGAGCTTGGGTGCCAGCCCCTCCACAGCTCGAATGGCCCTCGACAGGAGGTCAACGTTGGTGGAAATCTCCTTGGCTGGATCCGCATCCATAATATATGCTGTTATCTGGTGAATAATTTATCCGGAAAAGAAAATCTGATTGTCGCATACCAAAGAAGTAGACATGGGTAACTTTGCTCATGTGCGTCACCTTAGACTTGAGTTCCTCCTCTAACCCTGACTGTCCCTTGGGCGTCAGAATGTCGATGCCACTAACGATCTGGAGTTTGGAAGAGGAAGGCCATTGTGCTGCTCCCCGCTGCCAGGGGTCGGTTGGTGAGCGCTGTGACGGATTCAAAGGTATTAGGAGTCGGGTATCCGTTGAGAATGAGGTTGGTGATGGCCCATCCGGTGATTCCACTGGCGCCTGGGGAAATGTTAGCCTAATTGATGCATCTGGGAATAAAGAAGACGTACCAAATACCAAAGCGTGGTTAGAAGACATGATTTCAGCGTGCAATTTCAGTACCGGGTTGCAGGTGTTTGGACGGGATCGCGAAGTAGTGGAAGAGGAGAGCAGCGGCGAAGCTAGGCGACGGGGATGGATGACAGACAAGAGTCATTAGTACTGTCATGATTGACCTGAACCCCGCATTCTTAGCTTCTCAAGGGTCCAGAGCTAGCTCTACGCTTTCGAAAATCACGGAAATCGTCAAGCTGGAGAGCTACCCCCGGGACGGCTGAGCTTGGCACGGATGGAAGCCGCTAGCGAGCATGGATGGCACCAGAGACTTGGGATGGGGTATTTTAGCGACCTACCGCGTTGAGTTAGTGCACCGAAGGCCTGGGGCTGTGACTTGATGGCATTGGGGTAGGATGTTGTCATGCTGGTGCTTCGACCCGGAGTCTAGCTCAGCAGTCATCACTCTACTGCAATAACACCCGGCTGGAGACGTGTGGATGGAAGAGTTGGAGTTGATGGGGCACAACCCAATCGTCCAGGGTACCAGACACCTAGTTTGCCTTACCCCACAGAGCCCCACGCGGAAGACCATGAGCCATGACGACAAGCAGGAAAAGGGGAACCGGTGCCGCATCCAGCCAGGAACCCGTTGCCCGTATCGTAGCTATCCAACGCTCCGACGAGATTTCGTATTGGGAGGGATCTAGATATGATCTTCTTGCGACGTGAGACAGATCGACACCGTCACCAACAGCTTCAGGCGCATTACGAACCCTAAACCCAGCACCTTGACACTCTCTCCAACCATGCTTCAAAGCGGAGGTAGGTATTTGGACGAACAAAACCTCTATATCTAACAATTGAAAGCAGTGAAACACGTTTGAACGGAAGCGGTAGGTGTTTGACTTGCGTAGTAGAGGAAATTGGGCACCAATGCACTTTACCACCATGTCTTGTTGCCCTCTCTTGGGAATCTTACAGGGACCAACAGCTGACTACCGTGAATTGACCTTCCCCGCACAAGCCATATGGTGATACCCCTAGAATTGGGAATGCGGAGTACGTACAACAAGAATTATTGCTGAGAAATGGTGGTTGGGGCCTTCCCTGTCTGACTAAGACGGCATCAATGTTGAATCTGATGGAAGAGGGTGCATACTACAACATTGTAGGGGTGTACGATTTTATTATTGATGTCATCAAACTTCCAACCTGACGAGTACTCTAATGTATATCGAAATGTGCTAGGCTGTCGAAGATGCCAACGAAGGACCCCATGGCATGAACTCGTGATGTTTTATGTGTGATGGAGCTACAAGGCTTGAATTTGTACTTGCGTTAGACAACTCCAAGCAGACAAGAGCCCGAACATTCTGCTTTTAGTTACATTGGCATGTGCCATGCGTCGATTTGAGCATACCCGAGACAGCAATGTTGAACGTTTTGTGCTCCGGAGGCTTCAGTGCCAAGGTCAGAAGAATGGCTGCACCACGGCAATTGATACGAGTCCCTGCTTCGATGAACACCCTAAACATCCTTAAGCGTTGGCCTCGGCGGCGTCCGAGACGAACCGACCAATATGGGCAGATTTCCATTGCCACCCACGATGAATCATCGCGACATTGTAGCCATATTGCCAAGTCGGTAAATCTTACCCGCGTGCTATCGCAGTCTAGAGCCACGCCTAGGGCCTACCACCCCCATGTGTTCCCCCGCACCGTGCCCCCGTAGCGCGCCCGGCCCTCTAGACGGGAAGGCCAGGAAATGTGTATCCCACTCCAAGATCTCCAGAGTGCACGACCCGAGATTCAGACGTCTCGGGTGCCGACATGCTCTCTTGCTCCAGGAGGTCTCACTAGCCAGTTTAGCCATCGCTTCTAATTCCGAGACATGCCATTGATCATGCCATCACTCGTGTCGTGCCCCCGACTCCACTTTCGCTCCCCTCAGCCTAGCGATCTCGTCGTCTCCGTGTTTCTATATGTACCAACATCTTCCTACTATCCCAAGAGAAGACCTGTTTCACCTTCACTCTCATTGTTGATTACTCCTCCACATTAATTTACGGTTCATCATCGACGGTGTATCAGAATGGCGCCACATGCAGCTGAAGATGTGCTCGTTGGTGTCACCAGCGCCAAGATGATGACCAACGGCTATACCGTCCACAAGGAGTTCACAGGCCCCGTCCACGATTTCCACTATCCTCCGGTCGTCTCCCCTGATACTGCTTATAAAGTCCTCGACCAATATCACTCCAAGCCCTCCAAGCTACGAGTAGCATGCATCGGAGCTGGCGCCTCAGGCCTTTGCCTGGGGTACAAGATGGGAAAGCAGATGGTACCAGATAGCTGGGAGTTGACTCTCTTCGAGAAGAACCACCACTTTGGTGGGACATGGCTGGAAAATACTTATCCGGGTGTTGCTTGCGATGTATGTCCCCAACGTCTATTGCTTGAAATCATGGTCTAACTGTGTCTAGATCCCCTCCCACCTTTACACCTTCAGTTGGGATCCCAAACCCGATTGGGCCAACTACTTTGCCTACGGCGACGAGATCCAACGATACTTCGAAGAATTTGCCGAGAAGAATGATTTGAAGAAGTACATGAAGCTCAACACAAAGGTCGTGGAGGCACGGTGGGATGAGGAGAAGGGCCTCTGGAGTCTGACTCTGGAGGACCAGGTCACCAAAGGAACCTGGCAAGACTGGTGCCACGTCTTGGTCAACGGCACCGGGATTCTCAACAATTGGGCATGGCCAGAGATCGAAGGTCTACACGACTTTGCTGGCCCGAAGATGCATTCGGCGTCCTGGGATCACTCAGTGGACTTCAAGGACAAATCCATTGGCGTCATTGGCACTGGATCATCTAGCGTGCAGATTGTGCCAGCTCTACAACCAGAGGTCAAGGACATGAAGGTATTCATGCGATCGTCCACTTGGATTTCACCCCCGTTCGGAAATACGACGCTCGAGTCTCTGAAAGATGACCCTGCCGACCAGCCCGGGAAGCGTCAGTATACCTTTACCGAAGAAGAAAAAGCAACGGTTCCGCGATGACCCCGAGTACCACCTCAAGTTCCGAAAGGGCATTGAGGCCGAAATCAATTCGCTATTTGCCATGTTCTTCCAAGGCTCAGAAACATCTGAGATGTTCCGAAAGGTTATCACTGAGGAGATGCATCGCCGCATCGGCCCTGGAAATGAGGAGCTCAAGAAGTTCATCATTCCCACGTGGGCACCGGGTTGCCGACGCATCTCACCCGGCGATGGCTACTTGGAAGCTCTGGCGAAGCCCAACGTCGAGCCCGTCTTTGGTGGAATCAAGAAAATTGTTCCCGAGGGTGTGGTCACGGAGGATGGAAAGACACACAAGCTCGACATCCTCGTGTGTGCGACTGGGTTCAAGGTGGCCTTCCGCCCCGCCTTTAAGCTCATCAACGGCAACGGAAGGTCTCTAGATGAGGACTGGGGTGACTCTGTCAACCTGTACATGGGTGTCTCTGCGCCAAGATTCCCCAATTACTTTACTATTGTGGTAAGTCTATATCTCCTCACAATTTATCTATAGCCGACTTGCTGACAATTCACAACAGGGTCCTGGAGCTACTTGGTCATCGGGAACACTCCTGCCATCCATCGAGACGACGATAGAATACAGCATCAAAGTGATGAAGAAGATTCAGCACGACAACATCCGCTCAATTAGCGTGAAGCAGGATGCTCTTGATGATATTTATGCCCACTTCGATGAGTTCCACAAGAAAACCGTGTTCCAAGAAGAGTGCCGCAGTTGGTTCAAGGACGGGAAGCAGAAGAACCGAATCTATCTATGGCCAGGCTGCGTAAGTGTCAATCCAAGCGACTTCATTGCCGCCATGCTAACGCACTCCACAGACGATTCACTTCCTCAAAACGATCAAGGATCCCCGCTTCGAGGACTACGACATCAGATACCGGTTCAACAATCGATTTGCATTCCTTGGCAATGGTCAGGTGAAGGCCAACACGACCAAGAGCGTCGAGGGGCTAAGCACGTACGTCCGAAACGGGGATCACGACTGGAACGTCGACTGAGCGCTGGACATGAGGGGAATATGAGACGGACATAGACGGGTAGCGGCGGGGGAGGCGGACGAGTGATAACATCTCTGTCTGCAGGGGAGTTGCCGACGGGGAGTGTCGGAGTGCCGGGGTGCCGGGGGCTGTTGCACGCCAAGCTGTATACCACCCAGGCCTTCCCCATGACCCCATGCTTTGGGTATGGACGGCGGGGCTTTCCTTGTTTGCTGCGAATTGTCCATAGAAAATCAAGTCTTTTCAAGCCGTACTTGGGCAATTGGACTTGCCGGCCTGTGACCTACATGTGCCTCCATGGGTCTTGCAAACCAATGGCAAGCACGGCCACGCGGCGGGTGAAGGTGATAGCGTCCGGTTAGCTCGAGCCTAGCATCAGATGTGGAGAGGACTGGGAATGCCCTTGTCGCGCGGAACTCAGCCAGCTGGACCAGGCACACTTTGGCGCATTCCTAGCCTCCTACATGAGTCAGTCGGCCGGGGAAGCCTGATTCAGGTGAGATGCGGGGTAGCCGGGCACGACGCTTATTGGCGCGCCGCCTAACCTTGTTTGCTTGATGCTTGGGAAACCTCATCGTCTGGGGGTGGCACGCTCCATGTTCGGGAAAACTTTGTCAAATGACCGAGCTTTCTGTTGGAAGAATGCATATTGAGCAAGCCAACGAACGGCAACCTTGCCACGCCTCAGCTCATGTGTCCAAGTCTCAAGATATATCACACTTGCACAACAGCGACAAGTTGTCCTTTCGTCCGAGCCTGGGTTTGCTTGTTTAACGCCGACCCGATATCGAGGGGGAGCTCAACGAAATCGGTTGGGATTCTGGGGCACGTGGGACAGAGCTACCTAAGTACCTGATATCTCGGGAATCTCCCAATCACAGCGATGATGATGGTTATCTTAGATACTGGCATGTTGATGCTGGGGCCAAGTAGCCAAGTGGACTTGGTCGGCAACACTGCCCGGCCGGACGGGGCCACTCGCATCAAGTGGGGCATCCGGGTGGAGAAGAACTCAGCATTGACCTGCCGGCAACTTCGCCGTCGTTGCGATGGAACAAGCCGCATCACCAACAGAAGCAGTGGGAATCAGCTGGGTATAAATTGAGGGTTTGTATAATACATCTCGTGATGGTAGCAATCGGCTGCGGGGTGTGATTTAGCCTATGGTCAAATACTACCATTTCCAGCAGTTGTCGATACGAGCCAACCGACGGGAGCTTCTGAAAACAACAGGGGCAGGCAATACGAACACTCCAGAGTTTTGGGACCTGGATATTCGCTTTCGGTCAGCGAATTATGGTGACCACGGAGGCTAGGTCTTTGACGATCAATGCCGGCAGAAGCTCTGATCAACCCCAAATTAACATGCTCGACCCCAACCTGACCCCCGCGAGTCTGACGTAGGGCTTTTTTGAGCTCGATAATTGGGAGCTGCGACGGATAGGATCATTTTGGTACTGATCTTGAGTCGCGCTTGGCGCAGGGAGAATTGCGAATCTCGGTGAATGGGAGAGGAGGTGTGACCTTTTCTCTCTACAACATCTTGATTGTGGTCGGTTGCGATGGTCGGCAAACTACTAACCCCCACGAGACGAGCCCATCAGTTTCCGGAGGTACCATGGACATTTCTCGGAACCACTGAAGGTGACAGGTCCGGCATTGCCGCAGTGCTACGTCGGACTGGTTTCCTGGGACCCACAACCCAGGTACAGTACATGGGAACCACGTTCAGACCCCTTTCAGACCCCTACTGAAGATATGGACTGGTGGGCGTGCGGGGCTGCCTGACCCCGCACCCTTTGGATCTGAATTTGCCGGGGCAATGTTCGGATAGCGTTGAGATGCCGGAGGCTGAGAGACTCGAGAGGAGGATAATTGACGGCTCCAGTGGGCGGCGACCCACTAGCCGAACGGGGCAATCGGCCCCAGTCTGATGGCACCCACTCCAAAAGAACAGGTGCCGGGGGCCAAACGCCACGGCTCACCCTTGCGACTCGACGAGGCAGGGCGCCCAGAATCGCTCCTTCGCTAGCCCGCTGCCCGCCCAGTCGACGAACAACTGGCGATTGTCGGCGTTTGCCTGCCTCGTCTCGCGTCCTAGTCCTATTCCCGGGGTTCTGGGGGGCGGAGTCGATGCAGTTGCATTGCATTGGACCCTCTCCAGAGGCCATTAGGCCCAGCTCCCATCCGTCGCTGGTTCTTTCCCCGGAAAGTCCGTCGTTGAGCGCCCCGTCACCCCGTGGGGAAGCCGCTTGGCCCCAGCTCTGCTTCTCCGCTCCGTCCTCCATCTTCATCTCCTCAAACCTGTCTCCATCAACTATGTTCTGCTGTGTCCTACGCCTCTGGGCTTGATAAGAGCGTGTGAACCGAGCTTCTGATTTCCCACGGCCAGACCCCGCTGCCAACTCCCACTCCAGCAGACACTCCCACCATGGCGCCATCCGTCGACTCCAAGAAAATCCCGGCCACAGCTTCGGCCGACATCGCCAACCAGGAGAACGTCTCTCCCAAGGGCCAAACAGGTCAGAAGTCCAGTAAACAACAACAAGTCCGCCATCGAGCTTCCGTCGCTTGTGCTTCATGTCGCGATCGAAGAATCCGATGCGTCGTTCCCAAGAACCACACCATCTGCACCGCCTGCCAACGAACAGGCGCAGACTGCATCATCAAAAACGACGACGAGCGGAGACGGTATGCATCATTCCCGCAAACTCCAAATTGCGCGTCGCACTGACAGTTCCCACTTGCAGACCCATCTCCAAGGCTTACATGTCCTCTCTCTCTGATCGAATCTCACTGCTCGAAGGCATGCTCCTAGACAAGGGCGTTGTGCCACCTCCTGCTGCCCACCCACCCAAGACGAGGCATGATGCCCCGTCCAAAGGACAGGAAGATGGCGAATCAGTGTCGAGTCTTCCAAAGCAGCAGCAAAATCCCGATGGCGTCTCTCCCACTTGTGACGTCCCTTCTCCTCCAGACTCGCGCAATGATGACTGCCCTATCCCTGAAAATGAACATGGCGAGGCAAACATATCTAGCACCCAGGTCCTCCAGCCATTGGCCAAAGAAGACTCGCCGTTCCGAATGCTTGACCCCAAACAAGAGGACATTATCCACCGTCTGCTCTCCACAAAAGGCAACCTCTCGTTTGATCAGCTCTCCGGTAGACTCAGGTTCTTTGGCCCTACTGCCAACAGTCACGTCTACGCCGAGACTTCGGATCAGTTTGACTCTCAAGAGCCGCCCGAGCAAGTCCGTCGTGCTGAGAGAATTATCCGTTCCTTCAGCGTCGAGACCCACGACTACCTCGTCAACCAGTTCTTCGCCTTCTACAATTCCGTCTTGCAGATAATTGACCGCGCTGCCTTCGAGGCCGATCGCGAGTCACAGGAAAATTCTCCCAAGTTCTACTCCTCCTTCTTGCACATCGCCATCCTCGCCATGGGCTATCGTGTGGCCGACATGGACCGCGATGACATGCGCAAGATAACACTAGCTCCCAGAGAGAGCACATTACATCGAGAAGCCAAGTACATGTTGGACATCGAGCTTGAACGTCCCGGTGGAATACCAAGTGTCCAAGCGCTACTTCTTCTGGGAGATCTAGAATGTGGGGTCGGCCGAGACAACACTGGCTGGATGTACTCGGGTGAGTGAGACTGAATAACTCAAGATTGCGTGGCAGGTGCTAATATGGATTGATTTGTGCAGGCATGGCAAACCGTCTCGCCTTCGATATTGGCCTTCATCTGGATTGCAGAAGCAACGAGATGCCAGAGCAAGAAAGCCGTATTCGAAACATGGCCATGAGGGCATGCATTATCTACGACAAGTACTGGGGTCTCTTCCTCGGGCGACCGTTGGCAATCAAAAGCCAGGACGTCGACCTTTTATCAAACCGGCTCTCGCGACTTACCTGGGCTGGCTTCGAAACCCCCAAACGCGACTTGGTTTCCGAGATTTACGAGCAGCTCACCGAGTTGATGGAGCTGGCCGGCCGGATTGTGGAAACCCGCGACAACACCGTGTCTAATAACGCTTCCGAGCAGTACAATCTGTTCGCCAGCGGGGAGGCAGAAGACAATGCCTACCTGCATGTCATCAACCTGGACAGACAACTCCAGAATTGGTATCGACGCCTCCCCGACCACCTCGCATGGAAGCCCAGCAACATCAAGATGGCACCATACAGCTTCTTCCTTTTACATCAGCAGTATCACGTCACCATGATACTTCTGCATAGGCCCTGGGCCAAATACGGCTCCATCACAGGAGACGGTTCCAGCACCGGATCGCACCCTAGCCCAGATGGCAGTCACATGCCTGTTGCGCCAGAAGCTGCTGGACAACGCTCAATGTTGGTAACTGAGAATCATTCGCTGGGTATGGGAGATCCACACATCGCTGTCCATGATAGTCGGACCTCCCTCTCCCGCAGCATCTGCACACAACAGGCGATTCGCGTCGCCCGCATCTTCTGGCAGCACCGTCAGAGGTACGATGGACGCAAGATCTTCGTTACTGGTATCCAGCATGCTGGTACGGCCGCCATTGCATTGATTGCGGCTCTTGCATACCAACGCAGTGAGGCGGATCGACGAACATACGTCGGTTACCTCGAGATCCTGTCCGATGCTGTTGGCGACATGAGCCACACCTATCACCCGGCAAGCAGAATGGATGACTTGCTCAAGGCCGTACTAGAACAGATCCGCAACAGCATGGGAGAGCCTCCCCGACCTCGCAGTGGCAGCACTAGCTACAATGGGTTCGCGTTCAATGGAGTACCTACAAGTGTACCAAGTGGCGTTTCACTTAACAGTGATGGCTCTTCGTCCATGATCCCTCTGAGGCGTGAGGCTGCCGATCCGGAGTTTGTGCAGCCATTCAAGAAGAGGCGGCCAGAAACAAGTCGAAGGGCGTCTGATTTTACTCGGCCAAGGCCGGTTTTCTTTCCTCCTCACGCGCAACCCACACCTCCAGGCTCTTGCAAGAGCCAGCTTGGTAGTAGCCTGAACCCTCAGAATCACTCGCCACTTGATTCAATCCTGTTCTCAATGGGAGTCGGTGATACTTCTGGACAGCTGAACATGGATTTCATGAGTGGCACTGCCATTGACATGGATCAACACGAGGATGTGCATGAGGGGGTGATGGGGAGGGTGGAAGGCATGGATCTCGTCATCCCTTCATCCGAAACGTGGGGTCTAGAAGGCATCCAAGATCATCACCTCAATGGATCAGTACCTTTCGATCCTCCCACAATTGATTGGACATCGGGCCCTGCAGGCCTCAGTGCGAGTTCAGCACTAGGACAGAGTGCTGCAATTTCTTCCGGCATCATGTCGAGTGCACCGAACTTTGGTGTAGGCAAGGATTCCATTGACCTCGAGGACAAGGCTGCCGGTAACAACATTGATGGGAAAGGTTCGGTGAATCCTGCAAAGATGGAGGAAAACAGAGTAGAATGGATGGAAGGTGACAATAATATTGGGGTGAGTCCCGCGAGCTTGAGTGGCTTTGTGCAAGGTACAGACAATACGTCGAGCGGGGATGATGGATCAACTGGAGGGACCAGGAATCACTCATTGGATTTCTTTAGCTTTTCGTGAGAGGTGGCATAATGTGCCATTTTGATGTCTCGAATAGTTTCAATTGCGTGGAGTCCAAGGTGTCTATTCAGTATGGATAAGCGTGAACGATATAGCCTTCGTCCCCTTTTTCTTTAGACAATTCTTCAACTTACCATTACAACTGCTCTTAATATCCCATCGAGTAATAATGATTTCTGAGATAATTAGTAGGAGCAGTTGGTTTCAAACATGGCAAAAATCAAATGTTTTTACAAGTGGCTATTATAAATGACACAAACCGGGCATGGATTCAAGTCAAAGCCTCGTCTGTCCGATGATATATTTAGTGGATTATATGGCCGTTATGTGCAATTGTGATGTACAGATTCGTGATTGTGATGACCATCTGGCGCCGGGTCCATTCCAGGTTACGCCGTAAGGGACTCAGAATAACTTCAGGCCTCAGTTGGTAGTAAATCCTCCGTCAACGACCATGCTGGCACCTTGCATGAAGCTGCTCATGGGAGAAGCCATAAGAACGATGCTATCGGCAATCTCATCCATCCCGGCCAACCGGCTCAAAGGCGTGCGAGCGAGATCCTTTGCCAAAGGAGAATCCGGGTCGGTGGCCATGGTTTGTACCAGTAAGGGGGTGCCGACGTATCCTGGGCAGATTGCGTTGATGCGAATGCCAAGGCTCCCGTACGAGTTGGCATCGGCCTTTGTCAGCCCAATGACTCCTGTTATATATAGTCAGTCTCTGTTCAGATGTTCCCGTGGGTTAGTGTCCTACCATGCTTTGAGGTGGCGTAGGCCGTGTGGTGCTGGCTATTGCAAGGAGCAACGACTCCTAGCATGCTTGCCACGTTGATGATCCTGCCACGGCCTTCTCTAGGGCCAAGATCTCTGTTTCGGCATCAGCAGAGAACTGTAATTATTTTGGAGGTGTGGTCATACTCCTGTTTAACCATAAATCCAAGTTCCTCCTTCTGACACCGATAGACGCCCTGCAAATTCACATCGACGACCCGAATCCACTCCTCGTCTTCAATCTCGTGGGTCTGTCGGCCGCTGCCACCGACGCCGGCATTATTGACTGCGATGTCGAGGCGGCCGAACGCGGCGGCGGCCTTCGCGATGCCCTCCTTGACCTGAGCGGCATCGCGCACATCCATGTGCAGGGAGAGGATTTCGACATCGGGGAAGCGCTCCTTCAGGGCGGCGTTCGATTCTTCCAGGGCCTTGAGGTTGACGTCGGCCAGCGCCAGCTTGGTGACGCCATGCTGTGCGAATGCGATGGCCGTGTATTGTCCGATGCCTGTGTGGAGAGACGGATCGATTAGTAGGTGATTATCATGTGGGGAGGACCAGAATGTGGGGTTGTGGCGAAAGTAGCTCGGATCGGCGGGGGTAGCACGGATAACGAACGGCGCAATCGCGGCCCGGAACGCGGGGCCCCGAGTTTGGGCACCGCGGGGTACGGAGTATACAGCCGCACTTACCGGAGGCAGCGCCGGTGATGAAGGCAGATCCTCGGAGTAGGGTCGTCATGTTGGCACGCGCGGGAATGGGCGAGTTCGATAGGGTTGAGCGAAAATCTCTGCGGCGGCAACGTGGCTTGGTCTTAAGCAAAACACACCCCCGGAAGTGCATCGGCCCATCCAGGATAACGTTAGGAGAGGCCAATACTGCTCGGCCACCTGTTGGCTGTTGGTGGCTCCACCAATGCCCGGGGGCTCGCGTCAAGTAGACTTGCCCAGGGTCAACTCGGGTATCCACATGACACTTTCGAGGTGTGAGCCTCACTGCTCGGGGTTTGGACGGGAGAGCGTCTCCGGCAGGGTATTGGCGACCCGTGAGGGGTTCCAGGTTCTCGGGATCCCATCCACCAAGGCCTAGAAGCTTGGGAGGCGTTTAGCGGGTGGGATAGCGGCATACCCCTCGACAACTATCCTCCTAAATGTATGCACGTCCCCGATATCATACCAGTCGGACATTCAGTGGAGGTTTGCTTGTCACAGCATCTAAGACAGAAAGCGTGGTGTGGATGAGCCGTCCTGGGAGACGGAAGGGTAGATGGGGACCACAGCATGCATTACCAATTCCAAAACCCCAAGCGACGTACCACCTCATATTTTTCTTGGGGCACGAAATTCAAAGCGGGTATCAAGGAGCCGTCAAGTATCCAGTGTTGACGAGCCCTGTTAGTCTTTGGTACAGTCGAAGGCCAGGACTGTCAAACGCAGATGATGTCTTCAATGGCTATCTTAGCACCTCATCTAGTTTCCCGTCTCCTTCGTCTGTTTCTCTTGTGCCGGGCATGGCAATAAGTCATCCCACTTTATGGAGAGGCTTCTAAACATAATGGCGATCTCATTACACCTCGGCAATCTTATCTTGCCAGCTGATCTGGTATCGCTGAGATAAGATCGGTGCGACGGTGGGTCTCGTGCTGGCTGTCGAATATATGCGCTAGAATATAATTGTCGTTGGGAGCAGTGGGTCAGCTCAGAGGCAGGGCCACCGCAATCTCCATGCACCATTGCCTGATCCCATATTCAAGGTGATGTTTGAGATGTGTGCTAGTGGCTGTCACCTCCGTTGTCTTGTCCATCGTTCGTCTTCTTCGCGCTTCGTTTTCTTGATGGCGTGGGATCGGCGGTCATGGCAAGTGGAGACGTGGCACGGGGCTGAGAACGGATGTTGACGGCGATGAGTAGAGAAGGAGGGCAGACGGACACGGCTAGCTGATGAGGGTTGAATATTTTTGGGGTGGCAAGCCAGAGGACATTCTGGTCGGACCCCGGCGTAAAGAAGAGAAAAGGTGAATTTCATAGAAAGTGGAAAGCAAGGGAGCTTCAACCTGAGGCCAGATTGGTCGAACGAGTGATATGAAAGGGTGAAAGAGGGAGGGCCCAAGAAGTGGCGAAACAAAAAGACATTTATCAGACGTGTGTACTCGGCAGAAGTTGTCCACCACGAAATTGCAATGGCATATTGGCAATGGCCTGGGCGGTCACTAATGGAAGAGTCTGCAGGAGACTATTGTGGTGTCACTTAATAGATGTGGAGGTCCCAGCGAGGTAGGGAGGAAAGAAAGTGTGTATAACAATAAATTTATTTGTAGGCGAGCATCGACATCTTGGTCGACCCTGCAGCTCTACTGCAATGTACATGAAGGGCACAACAGCAGCCCAGGTATGACTAATGAAACGACCTAGGATGAACCTGATGGCCCAGATTTGGATTCGGGAGTAAACTTTGTGATGCCACTCCGGATACCCTTCTCCATTGATTTGGCCATCTTCTCGAGGGGAAGGCGTTCATCGATACGCTGGACCATCTTGGCCACTGGAGGTTCGATACGTTGAACACCGCGCTCAACAGGAGAGGTAAAGTAGTTGATGTTGCGTTCCCATCGTGGTGCCCACTTGTTGGTCTGGTTGGAGAGGCGTTCCTCTGCACCAGGCATGAACATGTAGAGGGGAGTCAGGACACCAACACCGGCGGCGCCAAAGGTGAAGATCTCGGAGCGCCTGGCCTGAGGGAGACGTGGGACGCGGACAGGCATGATGTGTGTGTTTTTGTAGGAGGAACGAGGTTGTTGGGTGTTCTGTAGATGATGTCAGTATGCTGGATGGCCACTGATGCCCAAGGGGGAAGAGACAACAAGGGAGAGTGACTGGAAAGAGGGGAAATGGTGAGTTGAAGGAGAAGAGGGACTCACTGTTGTTGACTAATCGAAACGGCGGTGGCTCGATTCGAATGGATGGATGCAGAAAGGGGTAAGACGGAGGATGGTTGGAGGATGGTTGGAGGATGGTTGATGGATGAAGAGGGTGAAGAGGATGGATGGATGGATAAATGCAAGATGGATGGATGAGTGATGGATGACTGGCTTGTGATGACAGAGGGAGGAAGGAGGCGCACACAAGGGGAAACGACTAGATCGGTACGCAGAGGAATTGTTTATATACCTTCTCCGTGTGTGCTCGCCAGCCTCTTACAGCATCGAGCGGGGTAAGTGCGCGTGAGCAAGTGGTTGCGTCCGGGTATATGTGAGAGACCAAGACGAGTGCGAGGAGTCGACGCCGTCAGAGAGACACACACTGTACAGTGTCCACAGGGGGCGTTCAAGGTGCGCTGCGGCATGCGAGGGATTGCCATTCCACCCAATCTCGGAGCCTCCCGCACCACCATCGCCGCGCTGATTCGCCGCGCCGCGTCCTCTATTGGGTCATCCTTGGGCCCCATGGCGCTTCCCCGGACGGAGCCTACGACTTGAGACAGTGCGACGCTGTGACGCTGTGACGCTGCGGACGGTGGCGCTGGCACGCGAGAGCGAGGGAACGCCAGCGGCGCAGAGGCGAGGGCACCGACTGATCAATCCGCGGCCGTCGACCACGCATTGGGCGTGTGGGAATCCGCGTCGTCTCTGCGCGTCTCCGTCTCATCCTCGCGCACATCGTCCGAGCCTCACGGCGTTTCGCCCACAGGCAGCGTCGCGTTGAGCCGGCAGACCCCGCCGGCAGATGCCACGGTGGCGTGGTGTCGACGTCGAAGTGGTTCCTGGTCGCCAGACGGCATCGAAAAAATCCGCGTCGCGGTGGAGGAATGATACGTAAACGGGGGATGGAACTGGCCAATTGCTCCCCATCGCCGGGCCGCAGCGCTGGCGGAGAGCCGTGGTCGTGAGGATGCCTCATGTTGCATTTAATTTCAAATCCTCGACACGCCGAATCGCCCGAAAGCCAGCGGTGGTCGTTCAGGTGGCAGCCTCTGAATGCTCTCCCTGTCGTTGCTCGCCCGGGCCCCTGAGTACCCACTCGCCACTGGACGACCCACTACCCCAGACGGCACTTGGGGCACTAAAAACGGCGCCCCATTGAGGCCCATCCGAGTTCCCCATAAAGCCCCATAAGCCCCACTGGGTCGAGCCTCGACGACCACTGAGGCGAGCGCGAGTCACTGAGCGGGCGCTGAGGCTCAGGGCCGCGAACCACTAAGATGGCCCTTATTGATTGCTTGACAATCAGCAGTTCGAGTCCGTCTGCTGCTAGTCGCCTTTATCAGGACCAAGATGACCAGGGCATGATGAATCTATTGATCTGCGGCATCTTAACCTGCCTCAATTTCCTAGGTCTCTCCCTCTTACTCGGCCACAATCACGCTGACCAGCAGTTTCATGTTGATGCCGCCAAAGCAAGTATGCTGCTGCCGTCGCGTGATCACCTGCCCCGCCTCGGAAGTAGCAGAGGTGTCTGTCATCATCATTCCTCACCAAACCTCCCACCACCGCAAGCTACGCAAAGTTCCCAAAGTTCATCCAAACCTAATGCCTTAGCACACGCGCCGTCTCTCCAGCGCGCATTCCATCTAAGGCTCCCTCGCCGGAACCGCCCCTAGGCTGGGCCTCACGACTGAGCCGCATCATCCGTGGCGCGACCAGCCCCTCTCTGGATTCTGGGACGCACAGGCGATCCATGGTGCCACAATAAGTGGAGTGATGTGGGCTTGGACCGCTTGCGCTTCTTGTTGTTGTGTCCAGACAACCATCGCCTGGCCATATTCCACTTCGGGGAAATAGGCCCTCGCCATTGCTCAAATGGGTAGAAAGCTATAAATTCCAACACTGCAAGCGGGTGCTAACAAGCCGTTTCATTTACGCATTGAGGTGGTGTTGCTATTGGTGTGCTATTGGTCGTAGTTGTGTAACTTTCTGGTCAGCTCATCTGGTTGTGTGGGCGGCTTGAGACGGGGTTGGCTGAGATTGGATTTTTATTGCACATCGTGATAGATGCGTCAGTAAATAATACAGTATCAATGTGTTTACGAACAAGGTATTTACCGTGACTTGGGGAAAATGTAGAATCTAGGGTTATACAATGAACACAGTAGCACAGATTGACCATTCAAACATTGCGAGGTTTTTCGATGCTACAATAGCTATGCCTGGGGGGGTAGGCCGCTGGCACAGCGCCCCAGCATCATATGGAACTTCGGCGAGCATACTATTTCACGTACGGCTACTCAGAACACGCCATTTAATGATAATTCCCCTGTCCTTTCTCGCTCTGAAGCAAAAGGCGTCGCTAGCTAAATTCTGACACGCCAAGACTGGCCAACCTCAGCGTAAACTTCCAATCATTCACAGCATGTTCTTATGCATATTCCACAACAGAATCACAATCACCGCCACAAGTATTGAGCAAACACCAATTCCGACGCCAATTCTCGCCAACACTCCAGTAAATAAACCCGATGGCATCTGCGGTGGCTGGACTTCTTCCGATGCCACGGCTATTGTCTCTATTGGTGACGCGGTTGTCAGACTCGCCGTTTTCAGACTCGTGGTAGTCGGGCTCATTACGGTCAATCTTGTGGTTGACTCCCAGAACTCGGGGCTTCCATTATCAGCTCCCATTTTCGGAACCTTATTCTAGCGTCAATGTCTTTCTCCCAGCTTGGTTTTATTTCTGCTGAATTAATTTCTATAACTGAGAATCTGGTCTATACAAAAATTCTAACCAAGTCTAGAGCCTATGTATTGTTACCGACTCATCCAGTTCTTGTTTTGTTAGATTCCAGTGAGATTCTTTCAACCACACTACACCAGTGAGCCTCGTCACATTATATTCACAGCGCACGCACATATGTAGCCCAAGGACATTCTCACTTGTCTCACCAACCCTCGTGCACAACTCTCCCCAGGAACCTGTGATGGATTAATTGGACGGATAAGCTGTTCGCATCGGTAGCATGTCCATAAGGATTGAATGTGTGAATTCGTAGCAATGCTAATAGTGCAGGTTTCACAAGAGCCTTATTTCCCAAACAGGGATAATACTCGTAGATTGCAATAACTTTCGCACTAAATATTGTGGTCCTGATCCTCGTACCCTGTATATTCTAATACCGGGGCATCCAGTGGCGTCTGATTTGGCGTAAGCCAAAGTGCTAAGCGTGCACGCGGCGCGTTCCTTTGACTCCTGTCGTATTCCGTTCTCAGCTCCTCGAGCAAGATCGCAATGGTTCTGTCGACGATACCCAAGAAATACACGTATGCGCTGCTGGCAGGCATCGCGTTGATTTTGTTTCTGTTTGGCCACTACTCATTCGAGAACCCCGCACACTGTTCGTTCAGGACCCTTGCAACCCCCTATCATTTCCTCGCCTGTTTGATCAAGCATGGCAAGCTAACCCAATACCGTCCAGCAAGCATCATCCCCCAAGCACCGTCACCAGCGTCCCCGACTACACAAGATTCCAAACCTCCACAAGTTCCCGAGCAAATACAAGATCCCGAGCCAACACAAGACTCCGCGCCAGACCTTCCAGAGTTGCAACCCCTTGCCGCGCAACCCTTCCCCCTAAAGATCTGGCAGAGCTGGAAGGACGACGCAGAAGACCCAACGGACCGAACCGTCGGCTTCCCCCATCAATGGCGAGCGATCAACCTACATGGCGGTATGAGCGTATCACAGATGCCAATAATGATGTCTATGTTCGGGACCACTTCGGTCCAGCCATCCGGGGCGTCTTTGAAGGCTTGAAGGATCCAATTCTCAAGGCCGACTTCTTGAGGTACCTCATTCTCTTTGGGGAAGGTGGTGCATGGGCCGACATCGATGTCTATCCACACCAGCCCGTTTCAAAATGGATCCCCGAGGAGTACCAAGGCAATGTCAGCTTGGTTATTGGCATCGAGAATGACCACCACAAACAGCCAATTTGGCCCGGCTCTCCGTATTCCGTTCAGCTGTGCCAATACACCGTCTTAGCCAAGCCAGGACACCCGGCTCTCAAGGCCCTTGTCGACCAGGTGGCCGCAGACCTAGAACAGCTGGTCAAGTCCAAGCAGCCGGAAGAAGGCACTACCTTTGAGGAGGTTATGGCCACTACCGGACCGTTTGCCTTTACCAAAGTCATGATGGATTACTTCACCAACATGACGAGTGTGGATCACACTGGTGATGAGTTCGATGACCTTCAAGAGCCTCGGCTGATTGGGGACGTGCTGGTTCTGCCCAAGGATAGCTTTGGCTGGTTGCCACAAGAGCATACACATGAAAAGGGCGATGCCATGATCCTTGTCGAGCACCTATTTATCGGGTCTTGGCGGGATGGTCATCCTGGCTGAGGGTGCACTTTGCTCTGCAAAACTTAGAAACGACCGTGAAGACGTTATGTAAAACAATAATACCAAGACCTAACCGGGAAACACGTGTACTACTATGGAGGAAGACATTCATTTGTCTCAATTGCCGGACATGCCAGGACCAAAAATGTCTGCGAGGCGAAACCCTTGCCACTGTGGCGAATAGGAATGGTCGTATCAGTGGACTTTGGGCAGGTCGGGGGTTTTTTTTTTCGCGCTGCTGCAGTGCTGTCCCACTATCGAAATTTTTGTCTAAGAACCGATCCGCCACTCTTTGGCCAATGGAGATAGCCATGTGGCCTAAGTTATGGACAGCGATGCTGCATTGCTTCTTGACCCAAAGGATTACTGCATGAGTGGCGTCCGTATCCACGAAAGGCCCGCTTTTCACCGAGCGACGGCTCCGGAGGAGACAAGCTCCGTTTCCGACGATGGAGTGACTCCATCGTTCGCGGCTCGCTTGCTCTTCCTGCACCAACCCACGCCGTTTGGTTCATGAATGGCTCGCCGCGCTCTACATCTAACTGTGGTGGAACTTGACGGAACTTGGGATCCCTAACCTTCGCTGCGTGAGTGTCATTGCGCCAGACCGTCCCGCCTCGAGCAACAGACCCGACAATCATGGCCGACTACCTCCCCGACCTCGCCGGCAGCCCGGGCAGCCAGCATAGCAGGCGGCAGGCCGAAATCCTCGATCGCCACCTCCCCGACGGCTACTCCGCCGAGCCCGATGTCAGTCTCCTCGGCCCTGGCCAAACCCTGGGCCCGTCGGCCTCTGGCCTGAGCCTCGACCAAGCCTCCAACTCCGACTCGATCGAATCGTCCCTCCGGCTCCAGGGCGGCGACATGCACCGCGACATCTTCAAAATCAAGGCCCGCGCAAATTCCCTCCGCCGCTCCGCGACCTTTTCCCACCATGCGTCTCCGCGCCTGAGCCATCCCGGCGACATGAGCTATCCTGAGCAGCGGGAGCCGGGTGGCTTTCGACGGCATCATTTGCGGCGGCGAGCGCGCCAGAGACCCGTGAGCGGCTACACGGCCGTGGCGAGGAATTTCGTGGATTTTCTCGACCTCTATGGTGGCTTTGCTGGCGAGGACCTCGACGATGAAGATAGCGAGGACGAATCTGCCATCGATGACGGCATTGAGAGCGTTGACCCAGAAGAACCGCCTGAGCTGAGGCCACTCCTGGGTCACACTAGGAGCCACAGGCGGCCGCGTAGGGAGGGCGATGCGTCAACCCTCAAGACCTTCTTCACGCTCATCAAGGCCTTCATCGGAACTGGCATTCTCCTCTTGCCCAAGGCTTTCCGCAACGGCGGTATTCTCTTTTCCTCCATTACCCTGGTTGTCCTTTCTCTCGTCAACTGCCTCTGCTTCCGCCTCCTGCTGGACTGCCGAGAAAAGTATGGTGGTGGCTATGGCGAACTCGGCGCATCCATTGTCGGCCCCCGATTCCGCAACCTCATTCTAGCCTCAATTGCGATCTCTCAACTTGGCTTTGTATGCGCGGGATTAATCTTCAGCGCCGAGAATTTGCTTTCGTTCCATGATGCTGTAACTCAAGGCGATCGCAGCATTGGGGTGGGCGTCCCGACGCTCATCGCTGTCCAGCTTATTTTTTTGATACCACTGGCCTTGATTCGAAATATTTCCAAGCTAGGACCAGTGGCCCTGTTGGCTGATGCTTTTATCTTGATCGGACTCTCCTACATTTGGTACTTTGACATCTTGGCGTTGGCCAGGAATGGTCTTGAGCCCTCTGTCAGGCTATTCAATCCCTCCGACTACACACTGACCATCGGCTCGGCCATTTTCACATTCGAAGGAATCGGTTTGATTTTGCCCATTCAATCCAGCATGAAGAAACCGGAGCATTTCAGCAATCTTCTCTACTTTGTCATGTTTCTCATCACCATCATCTTCACCTCGGTGGGTGCTCTGTGTTACGGAACTTTTGGCGAGAACACCAAGATCCAGATCATGTCCAACTTCTCGCAGGACTCGCCTATCGTCAACGCGGTGCAGTTCCTCTACTCGATGGCCGTCCTCGCCGGAGACCCGGTCCAGCTGTTCCCTGCCGCCCGCATCATCGAGACTTCGATCTTCGGAGAACTGGCGACGGGCAAGAAGAGCGCTGCCATCAAGTGGAAGAAGAATGCTCTCAGGACGGCCGTCGTGGGACTCTGCGCAGCGGTCAGCATGGTCGGGGCCAGCGATCTGGACAAGTTTGTTGCATTGATTGGTAGTTTTGCGTGTGTTCCTCTGGTTTACATATATCCGGCGTATCTGCATTACAAAAGGGCGCAGCAGAAAAGACATGGGTCAAGATGCTAGACATTGCGCTCATCATTGTCGGGCTCATCGTCATGGTCTACACGACCATGGTCTGTGTGTCTCAGTGGGTTCAAGATTCGTGATGCTGTTCATCACACCGTCATGGGCATTGCATATAGGAAAAGAAAGGGAGGGGGGGGAAGGGGCGACAGACGTGGGATTTGGTAGGTTTGTATTGAGCACCTGGTTTTGCGTGCTCGGAGTTTTTGCCGATCCATAGGATAATACAATGTTTTCTGGAGATGCTGTGATCTGGACCGCCATGGGCCCAGCCAGTACAGCCCAGCCAGTACATCTAATTGAAGGAGACCGAGACCGGAACTAGTCAAACATGGAGGCCGGCATACGCCTTTTGGCCTAATGTGAGATCCACGTGGGAACTCGCCAAGTCGACCAACCGTTAGCCCCAATTGAGCCGGGTGCAGTTTATCGCTACCTAGGGCGTCCACCTCCCTAACTCAAATTGACGAAGGTACAGGCAGCTTACTAACTCTGCAAGGCCACCTGGGTGGGTGAGACTCACAGCTCCTTCAGCCACGCGGAGCAGTATCGCAAGCTTTGAAAGCGCAAGGAGCTAGCTAACCTGCGTAACGAGGGCAAGCAAAAGCAGATGGGGGTGGAGACTCGGCAAGATTGAAGCGACAGTTCTGCAGCTCAGGTGAGCATGCAAAGCACCCACGACAAAACACCAAAAGAGATATCCCGGGCCAGACATCGGAGCCAAGCGCACCAACACCGCAAGCGGAGTTGTCGCTCAGGATGCTTCGAGACTGGCGTGGCAACTGGGGCATGAACCACGACGACGTCTCCGGGATTTCCTAAAATGGACTAAACAAGGCACGTTACCAAATCTCGCCCGGCTCGGGGAGATACGGCCCACCCGCATACATATGCACGCCGAGGAGTCGAGCCTCCTCGTCCGTCGGCCCCGAAAGCAGCTGCGCGGCGAATAAAGAGGAAAACATGAAGGGGAATTCTTGTTGTCCCAGTGTGCCAAGCCGCCGCACACCCAAACTGCCATGTGCCCCTCGGCATGCAACGATGCTAGATACTGTAGGCCCTTATCCATCTGGGACCCGGACGGCATCAAGCAAGCCCGGCCGTGCCGATCGCTGCCAGAGCGACGCCAATCTCCCAGCGCGATGAGGGCATCCCACGAGTCCCGGGCAGGGAATTCCCAGCGCGATGAGGGCATCCCACGAGTCCCGGGCAGGGAATTGAGCAGATGGCAAAGACGAGAGGCTGCATCCTTGTTTCAACTACATGACACAGGATATATCATGCAATTGCTCGGGAATAGTCTCGGTTCACGGGAACTGCGTAGTCCAAAATCCCAAGTGAAATGTAAACCCTCTGAAACTTCAACCTCTCCACGCAAGCCGTCAATCAGCTCATATCAACCAAGCTCATCTGGCGCATGCTCAGCCGGGACTCGCCGCAACGCTCACGGCTCGGCTTAGAACCCCACCCGCAGCACCGAGCAGCTCACGGGATTCTCCTTTTTGATACATCTCATGATATCTGTCGCACTCAGCCATTATCTCGACCCCTCCCAATGGTAAGCTCCAACCCGCATGCTTAGTGACCCTGGAGGGTGTGCTCCCACTTAGACGCTCTCTTCCAGGTACTCCGTAGCGAATTGATCTTCCGCGAGGCAATTGCAGCCGCCTAGGCAGGTATCCAAATAGATGGATGGATGCAGCAGGCTCGGATTGCCCTCGCTCAACAAAAATAGACTCCCCAAGGCTAGTCTAGACATCTCCATCTCCGGATCTAGTCCTCCTCGGTGGAGCTCACAACCTCTGCTCTGTCACATCGTGACAATGCGACGTCCGAACCAGAAACCCCCATCATCCTCGGTCTTTTGCCGTTTGCTCTGGCTTGTGTCGGTTAGCAGAATGTCTATAAACCTTGGCTTCGACGCTAAGGCGCCACGACCCCAAACTCCACATGCCGGCCATTCCAAATCCAGAGCTAGGGGTGGGAAAGAAAGGATGGAGAATGGAGGCTTCGTTCGTTATTGGGGGGGCAATTGCATGGGCGTGCATGTCGAGGACACGCCTTGCAGCGAGCACCCCGGTCCTGTCTCCGCATGCTGTGTCCCCGTCTCCACAGCCCAAGACGCGAGCGACGATGGCCTCACAGAAGGGCCCTCCTTCCCAAGCGGCTCATCCGAGGGAATGGGATGTTCTGGAAAAGCAAAGCAAAGCAGCGATCCCTAGGCGGCACGACGCGAGGCCTACGGGAGGAAGGCCGTACGGGAGGCGTCTAGGGGCACCGCTCAAGGCTAATTGAGTCTCCATCTAGACCAAGCCGCGGGGGTCTCTGGTTGGGCTTCTTTTGGTCCGGGGTGGCTGACGTCGATCGCACCCCCGTCGCGGCCCTGAGTTTAACTGTTGCAGGAAATCCGAGCCTCCGTCGGCATCTTCGATATCGTCCTAGTGCTGGCTTCGTTGCAACCTCCTCTTCCACATTTGCCTTCGCGAGCTGCTCCCTCCGCCGCCGCCCGCCGCTTCGTGTCCAGAGCCACCCTCCTCGTGACGCTGATTGAGGGTGGTTGATGTGCCCAAAGCCACAGAACACTCTCGATTCTAACCATGATGCCCCCCCACGGATAGCCCAGACTTGTGCCGGCTGTCAGTGGCCACCACCCGCAAGCTTCGTGTGTATAAGAAAGCTTCTTCCTCGCCCTAAGCTTGGAAGTGTGTGCCAGAACATCTCGCAATCAGTCCATCCATCCATTCATCCCACCCCATCCCTAGACACCTACACCATCGCAGCAATCGCAGCAGTTGCAGCAATCGTAGCGCCATGTCCCAAACCAACGCCACCGTCGAGACGCTCACCCAAGCTCTGCCTACCGTCAAGGTAGCAGCTCAGCAAAACCCCATCCCCATCCATACTCTGCAGACCACCTCTGCTTCTGACAATGCTGCTCTCGGCCAGCGCCACCTATTGCCCGAATTCAGCCTTAAAGACAAGGTCATCGTTGTCTCTGGTGGCGCACGAGGCTTGGGCTTGACCCAGATCGAGGCCTTGCTCGAGGCCGGCGCCAAAGGTGAGATTCCCAATCGTAAAGGCGACATTTGACAACTCTGCTGACACTAACTCAGTCTGGGCCATCGATCGATTGGAGTCCCCAGAATCCGACCCGACCTCAGACTTCGCAAAGATCTCCAAACGGGCACGCGAGGAGCTTGGCACCTCCTTGGCATATCGTCAAGTTGACGTGAGAAATTCTATAGAGCTGAACAAGATCTTTGAGGACGTTGCCGATCAGACCGGCCGTCTGGATGGCTTGATCGCCGCTGCGGGCATCAACCAGGAGACGTCGGCCCTCGAGTACACAGCCGAAGACGCCGATCGAATGATGAGCATCAACTTTACTGGTTGCTTCATGACTGCCCAGGCGGCAGCTCGTCAAATGGTTCGCCTCAAGACGCCTGGAAGCATCTGCCTCATCGCCAGCATGAGCGGTTCAATTGCCAACAAGGGCATGATCGCCCCGTATGTAGTCACCTGCTAGGTGCCCTCCCATCCACAATCGCATCGCCACTAACGCAGACCAGGGTATACAATCCATCCAAGGCCGCCGTCGTCCAGCTGGGTCGCAGCCTGGCTTCCGAATGGGGCCAGTACGGAATCCGAGTCAACACCCTCTCCCCCGGCTATATCCTGACCCAGATGCTCCAAAACCTCTTCGACGACTACCCCGAGCGCAAGACCAAGTGGGCAGATGAGAACATGCTCGGCCGCATCAGCAGCCCCCAGGAGTTCCGCGGCGCCGCCGTCTTCCTCCTCAGCGATGCCAGCAGCTTCATGACAGGTAGCGATCTTCGCATTGACGGAGGCCACTCAGCTTGGTAGATTGGTTTGGCGAAAAGAAAGAGAGCATGTGGTGTCCTGGCCGCATTTGTCGCATACGGGTATGTCGGCCAGGTTGAACTCGACAGTTTTGCATTCCCGGCGTCTTGTAGTATTTCTGGGAGCGAGGAGAACGGATTCTGTACAAATCCTCATGTTCGCGTTGTCATTCCTCCATTTTCATATAATAGGTAGAACAACGATTGACTTGTTTGAAATTTCGTATTGTCTTCAACTGGGACTCGTCACATGTGAGAGAACACCTTGAGGACCGAGCCTCTCTAACAACCCGGGGCGAATTCTGAGCCTTGCCTCGATATCTTTATCCGCGAGGCCATGGCCGCGCAATTTCATTGCATCCACCATCGTTCGCATGTCGAGGAACCGCCTTCCCTGAGTGTTTGCGAGTCCCATGGACTCAAAGTCCTCCTCGGCTTCTTGTTGCAGTCGTTGTCGGGCCGAGAGCGCGGAGAGGGTCGGGTTGCTTCTGCTAGGGGGGAATGACGGTGCCATGTTGTATTGAGGCCCAAGATTATATGCGGCGGTAGATGAAGGAGAGTAGGTCGGGTTGGGGTCGGCAATGCCCATCTGCTGCAGGCGGCGGGAGAAATCGCCGTTGAAGTCGGGATCCATGGAGTCGGCGCGGATAGCTGCAGTTGCGAGTCAGCGCCACATCTTCCTTCATCCAATGATTCAATCCTACCGTCATCCTTTGCGCCATCTCCCAACGGTTCAGCTTTAGTCTTGGTGATCGGTTGGCGTCGCGGCGTCGCAGCAGGGACCGCGGATCCCGGAGCGCGAGTGGGATACTTTCTCGCGGCGCCTCGGGCGACCTTTGATGATGAGGAGCCCATTGTGTAGTGTCAGGTCGAACCAGGAAAGACAATGGGAAATTCGCCAAAGCTCGAGTATGAGGTTTCAGTTGGAGATCAGAGCAAGGCGAGCTAAGTTAGTCGGCCAAGGACATGGACGTCTTTGCGATGACCATCTTTTTTTTCTGGGCCGGGACGCAATTCTTCCGGGATGGCTACACACGATGTATCAGCCACCCTAGACTTCGCGCATCAATCCTCACGAGCAGCAACCATTATCTGGCAAGGTGTGAGAGGATAATTTCCTTGCGAAGTTTTGTTTTCATATAAATAGTGTTTCTTCCGCAAGGACCTATAGCCATCCTCCTTCAAGCTTCAGGCAAGCAGCCACCACCAGCAGAGATTGCATCAAGATGGAATATCAGCAACATGGTTCGTAACCAAGCATGTCCAGACATCGCTGCCGTAGTAAATGGTGTTTCCATCGTTATGGCTCTGTCCAGTGCTGATAGTATCACCAAGCTGCCAAAACGCATCGCCTGCCATCCCATCCGCTGCCAAAGAGGTGTCCTGCCACTCGCTCTCAATAGCGCACTGGTCATATGTCATTCCATCTGGATCCGACGTGTTAGTCCTTGGTCTCTTTACATCTCGTCGCAAAAACTTACATTCTTCGAAGAAACACGGGATTCCAGCCTTAGCGCAGAGTGCAGCGTGAGCTTCAATCCAGGCGTTGCCCCAGTCTGTGGACACACTCCCTGGTAAACAGTCGCCATCAGTCCAAGGTCCAAATTCAGCAAAATATATTGCAAACTCACAAGAGGTGGGGTACAGGTGGAAAGTGGCAAAGTCGAGCGTGTCGATGGTAAGCGCTTTCTCCCAGTCCACTCCTTCGTAGTAAGTGTAAGGATAGCTACCGTCTCCTGGGAGACCGAAACCCTCGTCACCGAGCGTCACTAGATGGTTGGGGTCCAGGGCCTTGATGTACTGGGAAATTTCCGTAGCCCACTCGTGGATCACGCCCGTATCACAACCTTGGCAACGGGGCTCGTTGGCCAGCTCCCATGCAAAGAGGGCGCTTGAGTCGCTGTACCGGCTGATGACAGCTTCAATGTACTTGCGGTACTGTGCCTGCGCTTGCGTGTTCGTATACCAGCCAGCATGGTCGCCTCCGAAAGCATTGGTATATGCCTTCATGCCACCGTAGTCGTCCCAGTTGTTGACAAAGTTGATGATGAGCTTGATTCCGTGGTTCTCGGCAGCCTCCACGATCCAATCCAGACGCTGGAGTCCATTGGCGCCAGTGTTAATCTCCGAACCCGACGAAGAGAGGTATTGGAACCACACAGTGCTGTCACCGGGCTTGGTGTTCACGTCATTGAAGCCCCAGACTCGCAGAATCTTCAGGCCAGCCTCCTCCAAATGGGACATGACCAGCTCCGCATCACTCTTGAGGGGAAGGAAGCTACACCAGTAGCAATTAGAACCGGCAAAGTACTTTGTGACACCATCGATTGTGAAAAGAGTTCCACTCGTGGTCGGAAATCCAGTTACTACTGGAGGATTGGACGTCGCAGTAGCGGTCTTCGTCGCAGAGGTTGTGGTTGTCGATCTGAGAGTCGTCGAGCTTGACACTGAGCCCGTGCCTAACATTGGTGTGAACTTAGGAACACCGCATTCAGATCAGCTGTCATCGAGAAGAACTTACCAGGGATACATTGAGAGTAGTAGTCATTGTAAAACTGGCAAGCCGTGCCGGAGACACAGGTCGTTGCGCCAGTCCATGTCTTTCCGCCGCACTGGCCGTACAATGGCGACTGCGCCAACGCGGAGTGGACGAGGGAAGCGATTGCCACAGTGGTCAACTTCATCTTGATGATTGACAGACAATGTCTGATAATGAGGCACTGGCTAAATAATCCATATGAAAGCTTAATAGACAGCTTTTATATCCATCCATATTCTGAATAGGCACGGAACATGGTGATCCGCGGGCAATGGCACGTCGATCGTTTTGGGAAACCGCATCAACCACCACCGTACGGAGGAGGCTTCGACCGAGGGAGCATTACACCTTTGTCGGCATCGCCTACGGTAGCTATCCCGAGCTTCCCTGGAAACTTAATTGCTTGAGCGACCTTTAGCCTCGCGAGAGAAGAGCTCCGTGGCTTACTTGGATGGTCGGCCAATCGTGTCAACCAACACTCGCATGCCCCACGATCAGCTCACATAAACACGGAACGTAGCGTCCCGCGATCGTTAATTGCAGTGGGGAACCTGCACAAAGCTCGGTGTGGTGCTATGTCATTTGGTCCAACTTACCTAGATGGTTTGAACATACAGCCAAGGTCCAGGTTCCCATTGTCGGATCTCAAGACGCCCGTCACAACCTGTTTGCAGTACGCAGCTCGTGCCATCGGGCCGCCCTCCCGCCACAGATTAGACAACCCCCAGCTCAATCGACTGCGTGTCTTTCAGGGAATTATTGAGCTATGTTCACTTGTTTTTTTTTCTTTTGCCTGGATTTGATCTTCGGTCCAGCTTCCCGTCAACCGCTTCATGGTCTGATTCAGTGGGACAGCCGAACAAAGACGCCGAAGTCACTGTACAGTGGCGACCAAACTTGCGCATAACATTTCCTGTTCAATATTCTATACTTGTGGTCTACCGCGGATGCAAGGGCAATTGATCCACTCATTCCCTGATTACCTTTACCCCTCAACATCCAATCCATTCAACCAACCAATATGAAGAGACATTACCAAAACGAGAAAGCATAAGTATACAGATGGAGTGCGAAACCCCCGAACGGACGGCGTGTGCGTATCAAGCCCTTGCGAACAACATACACCATATCGCCTGGTCATCGTCTGGTAGGAGGGAAATTCCACCCGTCTAAAACCACATTGGATCCTGTCCGTTTCGCAGAGCCGACTTGAAATCTGGCTCAGGGCACAAGATAGCCTCTCGGTCGGGAGAAACGAGCTGAAGCTGGGGTTGGATGATGCCCCCATTATCGTCAGCAAAGCCCAGGAATGCACCACCAGGGCCAGCAACTGGCTTTCCACAGAGTGTTTGTGCGTGTTTGTTGTTGTTCTGGTGGTTTATCCGTCCACCGGTGAACATGTTCTGCCAGAAGTATCCGGTGTCTGGGTTGTAGACGCGGCTGGCGATCTTGAGTATCTTTCCCGTAATACGGTTGATGTCGCAGAGGAAGTCTCCAATCTCAAACGGTCCCGCATGGCCATTCTGGGCAAGATGTCGCGCCATCCGGATCTGCCATCGGAGGCACCCGTTCTCCTTGGTGATCTGAGAGGCAGACGGAGGCGCTGGTGGAATTGCAGCCTTATCCCAGTTAGTTGGCGAGACGGGTTCGCGAAGGTTCTGCTGATTCTGGAGAGAGGCAAAAGTCGCTGCGTCTATTTGTGACAGGTTGCCCGAGGGACTAGTGCTGGGAAAGGGCTTGGGCCGAACAGTCTTTGTGATCTTGGAGGGTCGGTGAGAGGCGAGTGGGTTGGGAGAGCGCTTCGCGCTCTCTGTTCTATTGAGGGCACGTCGATCGGTTCGTCGAAGAAACCCTTCGGTGAACTGAGCCCTAGGCACCGTGGCCGAGTTGCGCACCCGCTTGGGAGGCTCGGGGAGCCAGATTTGTCCCGGCTGTGGAAAAGGCGCGATTCCATAGCGTGGCAGGCCATTGCTGGAAAATGGAATGCTCGGGGAGGATTGTGGATAGTAGAATCCAGCACTGGAGGTCGAAGGAGAAGTCTTGGTGGACGTGGTTGGGGTTGGCAGGGTTGAAACACCACCTATTGATCACATTAGTGTCTCGCTGGATAGAATGGAGGTTGACGGAATCATACTCTACGGCGTGTCGTTTCCCGCTTTGGGCGTTCCACTCTCGGACTTCGGCAGCTTGGCCTTCTTGAAACCACCGTTAGCTGAGGGCGAGACATGTGTATGAATGTGACAACGGCTCACCACCGGAAGAGGAGTTTGGGCGTGAACTTCATTGCGAGGGACCGGTTCACTGCTCCCCGTGCATGTGATAGCCGGAGGCTGCACCGAAATGACCGCTGTATTTCCCTTGGAAAGGGTCTCAAGTGATTCGGTAATCGACATCGCCATGATCGTGTTTGTTGGTAGCGGAACGAAGTCGAATTGTGGTTGCGGTCGGGCCGTAGAAAGACCAAAAGTTTGGAGAAGAAAGTGAAAGATTAGGAACTTTAGTCTTGGGATTTTCTGGGCGATGGAGATGAAATATGAGGTTGAGCCATGTTCAACTCACCTTTCGCTCATTTACTTCTCAGGTGGTGGCAGAAATCTGAGGCCAGGGGCTGTCGGCTCAGCCACCCACACAGATGTCGAGACTATGCCCCGCGAAAACAAGCGCGCGGGAGTAAAGGAGAGAAATGCTTAATCTCAGTTCCTTATTTGTTTTTCCTGTGCACGTTGAGCGCACTGGCATTGGTGAGAGACAGGCGCTGATCCAGAGCAATGAGCATAGTTCACGTAACAGGCAACAAGGTGAGCAAAAGTTGACAGAGACCGGCAGTATCCAAGAACACGACTATTTCTATTTCGTTACTCAGCGCTGGGTACCTCTAGGTAGGTAGGGACGATGGAGTACTTTCTCACACGTGACTACCAACAACACTCATCATGTCTGGTCATCGCTTTCACAAGCTTGGGCAAATTCATCGCGTACAACACAGACATCACAGCGAGCGACAGAGACAGGGGGTATTTGGTTTGGGGCCATATTCGATTAAGTCATTAACATCGTTTCGTTAACATACGCCGCTATGTGTATAGATGGCTAGGTGATGAGCCTGGCACTCTCTCGCTGATGTCCGGCAGAGCACCTTCCTCAACTAGTTGTCCCAAGGGGACTGGAAGTCATAGGTCGTGACTACGGCTGGGAACCTCCACTAGGACGTAACGACGGTTGAAGCCATGGTCATCCCAGAGGCCATGTCCCGGCTGTCAGTGCGGACCCATGACTAACTGGAAGAGATGGAGGCATCGCATGGGTTCGGTCCGCTCGCCATCCAGGCTAACGTGGCCAAAGGCCAGCAATGAACGGCGTACGTTCATGCTGGCCGAAGGGACCAATCAGCAGGAGCCCGCAAGCTGGCCCTGCAAGCTCTTCCCTGTGGTCTGAATAAGACTCCGTTTCCAGAGAAGCAATCGGCCACAGCATTGCCCTAGTTTTGCTCCGTTCCATCCTACCGCCGAATGCCCATGAGGGACTTCGCTGTTGCACAGGCGGATGCCTTCATACGACTGCACCAGCGCCATCGGCATACAGAAACGAAATATCACTGCCATATGCAATAATGGCAGCTCACATCTGGCCCGACCTATAGCGTCGGGCCCAGAGGGGAGGTGATAGCAGAGTGGCCATCGGGCTCGTTTTGTTGTTGAGTTTGGCACCGCAACAACATGGATCGAAGGTGCAAACGACCCTTTTCAGTCCATCGAGATCCTCCGTCGCTTGCTGGGTCGATCAGCCTTGCGTCCCTCCTCTTCGTCATTGTCAGACAGGGGTTGGGGCACTTCAGGGTGGGCCTCAGGCTCCTCCTCAACATCAGAGCCACCGATTGAGATGACATCATCGGCATTGCTCTCAGCCTCACTTCCTCCGTCGACTGTAGCGCCGAAGGAAGGTTTCCTGGACCTCGCCTCCTCGGTGTCACTGCCAAATCCTTCGAAGACTTCCTCTGACTCCTCGTCTGACTCGTCATCCTCCTTCAGAGTAGCTGCGCTGGCTTCCAGTTGCAGCTGTGCCTCGGCGGCCTCATCGGGGTCCTCAATCGTCTCCTCCGTCTTTCGCTTTCTGGGCATCTCTCCGAGTCTGCCTTCACGACCTCCGACCTTCTTATCGTCTTCATCGGCTTCCGCGGCGGGAGCAGGGGTGAACCAAGGGATCTTTCCTCTCATGAAGTCATTCAGGACCATCTTGGCCACTCCGTCCAGATCGGGCTCACCGCCCTTGAGGAGACGGCCACCCTTTCGGGCAAGGAGCTCCAAAAACTCGGTAGAGTTGGTCCATCCTGTGAGCTCATAGGTCTTCTCCATATGACGCTGCTTCACCTTGCCCAAGAGAGCAGTGATGTATTGCTCAGGGTGCTCAACCTTCTCCACTCGCACGACACCGCGAAGAACCAAGTCGGTCGGGGTATCTGTGCTGGATGGGGGTACGACACCGGGGCAATCGATGAGGTAGATACGCTTCATCAAGGCAACATATTGCCACACCTTGGTCTCGCCAGGAATGGGGGCCACAGTGCACACCTTCTTCTTGAGGAGAGTGTTGATAATGGACGACTTGCCGGTGTTGGGACCACCGATCAGACCGACAGAAATCTGCTTTCGATCCGAGTGCAGGGAAGAGAATTGGCGTAGAAGTTGGATAAGAGAACCCTTTCCAAAGGAGTTGTTGATGCTAGCGTGGAATGCCAGAGTCGGGTACTCTTTAGAGAGGCGACGAACCCAGGAAGCCTATGATGAATTAGTATTCAACTTCATCAAATTGTCGATAAATGCGAGTGCAATGTCGAAAGTATGTATGTGTCATCACTAAGAAATATACAATCGATGCCCCATTTGTTGGCATAGGTATACTTCAACTCAAATCTGACACGCAGCCTTTCTCATGACGGTAACCAAAACGGAACACATCAGTTGACAACCAAGGTTGCCAACAGTCAAGAATGGCAGTTCATCTCCCAATGTTATAACAGACCGACGTCATTGGAAGAAAAAAGACGAGATCCTGACTAAGAACATTGGGGTCAAGTGGGAAGGGGGATAGGGGGATAGGGAAATAGAAGGAAAACTGGTTTCAAAACTTACCGCGACGCTGGTAGGGACCAAGTCACACTTGTTCAGAACAAAGATCAAGTGCTTGTGGGGGGCTTCCTCCTTCAAGTACTTCTCGACACTCAGGCATCTGGTGCCGAGGGGGTCTCGGGCATCAAGTACATGGATGACGACGTCAGAAGAGTCCATGACCTTGTAAAGTTCGTTCCAGATTCGCTTGCTCTGACCCTTGTCGAAGACGGGCTCGATAGCCATGGTAAGGGGCTTATCGGCGTCGTCAACATCAGCGTCGCCAGAAGTACCACTCAGCAACCTGGCTTGCTCGAGGCGGTCTTGGTAGGTGTCCATGCTCTTCTCAGTGTCATCGGCCAGGTCGGTAAGACTGCTGACGCCAAGCTTGACACGCTTCCGCTGTGCCTTCGGGCCGAAGACATCTGAAAAGGGCGCGGTCTCGACAGTCATCTTGGCCTGGTGCTGCTTGACGCCGTTCTGGGTGTCCTTGCCACCATCTCGAATCAAGCTCATGGGCAGCTTGTTGGACTTGAGAAGAACTTGGTACGGGTCCTTGGCCTTCTCATCCATGGCCTCACGGAATGCCTTGAGGGTATCCTGGGAAACCACTCGGGTGTTGGTAAACCACTTGCGGTTCGGCTCGATCCGGGCGTTGGGGACGTCTCTCGACTGGTAGGTAGCAGCAACGGTGATATCACCATTGGCATTCCTCTGCGCCCTTCCCTCCTTGTACATGCTCAGGGTCTTGACCTTCTTCGCATCGCTATCGTGGTTGGTTAGCAAAGCGCATTCGACAGGCAACAGACATGCTGCACAGTTGGCTCGACCTACCGATAGAAGTTCTCACCCTTGGTCCGAACATTGTTAAGGCCATCACCGCCTTTGCCCTGGCGCGCGCGCCTAGAAGCCTCCTTTTTCCCAGTACCCATTGTGAAAAGTTGGATGGGTAGACTGAGTGTGAGGATTGATAGAGGAAGATGGCGGTCCCAAGAATTTATCCTCCAACTTTTTTTTTCTCGGGACGAGACAAAAGGCCCCACCAAGGTGGGCGGTGGTTGGTGGCGGGGGCCGCTAGCGCAGCCTGCGGACAATGTGCAGGGATGTTTTCGGAGCAGGTTAATCCGGTAAATTTGGTGCGGCGTCGATTTTCTTTGTCCATCGCACGAGACGTCGAACAGCTCAGCCCGGCCTCGACGACCATTGCGATCCCGCGATCCCGCGACCCCTCTTACGAGCCTACACTGCGCTTCAATTGGCGCCGGCTCTCTCAATCATGGCGTTCCTTCTTGGCACGGCCTGTCCTAGGGCCACCGCTCGCGAGCTCTCTGTCGTCTCGCGCAGCTTCTCGACAACCCACACTGCTCTCCGCCATGTCCCCCCGGAATCACCGTCCTATATCCGCCTCCCTACACCACCTCAATCCGAAGAGAAGAAGCTCCCCCGAGTTCGAGGTCATCTCCCTGTGCCTCGCGAGATCTTCCCGCGTGAAGAGGGCAAGCGCAAGATTCAGCGCTCCTATGTTCAAGAAACAGCCCCAAAGCGAAAGCCCGAGAACTATGGACCCACGAAGAGCCAGGCCGACATATGGAAGAGGAAGATGGCTGCCAATCGCCGTCATAATCTAGGCGTTGGTCTGAAGGTGCTTTGGAACCGCCGAAAGAACCTTGATGCCGCTCGCAACGCTCGTGTGAGCAAGAAGTTCGAGGAACACAATGCCGCGGCCTCTGCCCCAGAGAGGGAGGACGACCGTCTCACTCGCAGCACCGTGCTGGATTCAATTATGGACACCACCGTATACCCAGACCCCAAGCGCTTCGCCAACAGCGACCGGAGCAAGAGCAAGGTTCTAGCCCTCGAGCAGTCCAAACGCGAGGCTCGTCGTGATGCCCTCATGGAGCTCTACATCAACGCCTCCAACTTCATTGTCAGCGAAGCTGAGCTCAAGGCGGAGATCGATACGCTTTTCTCTGAAGACTTCTTCAAGAAGCAAGGCCAGGCTGTAGGCCGTTATGGCAACGCTGAGAACACACCTGGGACATCTGGGGCAAGCCACCAACCATTGCCAACATGCTCGAGAGACGACAACAGGTACGTCTACCAAGATCATGGACTTTTACGAGTCAGAGTACGACCGTTCCGTCAAGCGACAGAAGAGGATCGCTGAGGAGTTTACGGGTGGAAAGATGGAGTAGGGTCGGTGTCACCCGAACTTGTAAAACAGTGTTTTCACCTACATGTATCAATGCAGTACTGGCCCATGGCAACATTTACCAACTCAAGCCCTGTATCACATATAGCAGTGCATCATCACCAGCGAATGGCACTCGCAGACTGTGGTCTCACCATGGAATTCGGAGTCTAGTAAAATGTTCTTGTAATACCATAAGCTCGACCAAGACAAATCCAAGAAAAGTGTAAGATAGTACCCACACCAGTCATACCCAACGCCCACAATGAATATAGAAAATCAGAGACTCCCCTAGTACAGCGTGTTCTGATAAAAAATTCACAACGATGTCCCTACACCTACATCTCGCGCTCGTCTATACACAGGGGCGCTTCGAGTGCCTCATCCCAGAGTCTATCGCTTCTCGACAAGTAGAATGTGCATCGCTGCGTAGGACAAGACGATGAAAACTGCAGCGAATACGCCAAGGTTTCGGATATCCGACCAAAGAGCATCGTTGTTGAAGCCGAATGAGCTCAGAATAGCCGCACCAGGGACCGTGATGTCCAGTCCATACTTGCTATCAACCAGGGTAAGCTGGAGCACCTCGTTCACAATAAGTGACTCGAAGCCATAGTGGAAGATTGACAGCGTTTGAAGCCAGAGAGCGCCCTTCGGGGTGGCGTCGTGGTTCAGGAGGAATCCGGCGAACAACAGACTGAAGAGCATCACCAAGCTTCCAATCAGATTTGCTACACCGCCATCCTTACAGACAATACCAATGAACAGACACACAGCAGCGGCGGCCATATTGAATAGAACGAGAACAGTGATGAAGTTGAGGAAGTGCGTTGAGTCGGCCACAAGTCCGGTCATGGGGTAAATAATAGAGCCCATGAGAATTGGCGGGATGATCCGAAGAGGAACAA
Source organism: Ilyonectria mors-panacis (assembly GCA_002991585.1). Lineage (NCBI taxonomy): Eukaryota > Fungi > Ascomycota > Sordariomycetes > Hypocreales > Nectriaceae > Ilyonectria > Ilyonectria mors-panacis. The sequence continues at coordinate 1,841,570 of PPHJ01000018.1, forward strand.
TATCAAACAGGACCTTCGCGGCGAAGTAAGTAGCCGGCGAATAGTACCCATTGGCACGTTCGCGGACGAACAAAAGGCGCTCTGTGGCAAAGACAGTGAGGCTGGTAAGTGTGCTGAAGCCGAACAGAGCGAGGAGGAAGAAGAATAGACCAAGGCGGTTCTGGAAGCCAGGGATATCGTCCGTAAGGCCATAGAAAAGGTATCCTGAAAACACGGCCAAAATGATGGCGATGGCATAGTGCGTGAGCATCAACATCGGGTTTCGGTAGAGGTTCTTCCAAGTCCTCTGTGACAGGATGATAAACTGACGCAGGTAACCAACGCGAGCATAACCTTTTCCAACGGCGCTGATGTTCACGTTGCCATCACCGTAGCCGTTAGAGTTCGGCCCGTTGGCATTCTCTGCAGCGGCAATCACTTGTTTAATCTCCTCGCGAGTCGATGTTGCAATCTCCGATTGAGCAAATGATCGTGTCATAATGTCTAGATCGGTTCCAGTCGAAGCCGCGGGGGGGAGGTCGTGGGGGTCATCGAGAAGGGGAGTGGTCAAGGAGTCCGCAGGGTTCGGTTGAAGTGGATAAGAGCTGGGGTCTTCGCCGCCGGCGTCTGACATGACAGTGATATCCACTGTGTTCTTTCTCCGTGTGAAGAGCTCACGGTCCTGGCGAATCTTGACCGAGTCCCGCCGCCAAGTTCGGGGACGGCTTGACGTTGGATCACTCTCCTCTCCCGTACTGGTACCAGAAATGCTTGCAATCGACTTGATTGCTCTTGTGCTGCTGGGTCCAACACTGCCGGTATCGGGCACGATTGTCCCGTCATCAACAGATTGGCTGCTTCCAGCGTGCATGGTGAGATCAACGAGATAGTCTGCAATGTTGAATCCAGGGGGGCATTCGTAACCGATCTGGTCAAAGTATGCTTGACATTGGTTAAAGGGGCCTGAATAGACGGTTCTTCCTTGGGCCAGGAGAATCAATCTGTCGAAGAGGGCGACAATGTTGGATCGCGGCTGGTGGATTGTGAAGATGACTGTTCGCTGGTAGTTCTTGGCGAGGGTTACCAGGCACTCGATGACGTTGTAAGCATTGTAGGCGTCCAGACCGCTGGTCGGTTCGTCCAGAAAGAGGATGGAGGGACTTGTCACGAGTTCGCAAGCAATTCCCACACGTCTCTTCTCGCCTCCAGAGATACCACGGCCATTTCCTTCTTCAGAACCAATCAAGGAGTCACGTATGTGATGGATGCCTAGCTCTTTCTCGACTTCGAGAACACGCTGTTCCTTTGCAGCACGACCCATGTCACGAGGAAGTCGTAGGAGGGCGCTGTTCAGAATTGTCTCATGAACGGTCAATGTCGGCAGCATAGTATCCTCTTGGTCGACGAATCCAACAACATTCTTGTAGTCAGAATCTGTAACCTTCTCGCCATTGACATAGAAGTCTCCGTTGACTTGTCCACGCTTATTCTTACGGGCCAAAATATCCAAGAATGTTGTCTTGCCCGCGCCAGAGGCACCCATGATGGCGGTCACCTCTCCAGGGTTGGAGATGCCTTGGATTCCTGTGAGGATCTGCTTTCCGTTGAGCGAGTACGCAACGTTTTCAAAGTACAATCCCGCGGGCTTGTGATCGGCCATGAGCTTGGTGCTCTCGTCGTCGGACTCGTCCAGATGAATTGCGCCATAGTCCAACTTGCGCCGAGACAAGTACCAGGTAATGATGATGACAGCGACGAGGAAGAGAGAACAACCAGCAATAACGCCGGCAATGAGTGGCGTATTGATCTTCTTCACGGGGCGGTGGTATCCTGGGACCTCTGTCTTGTAGAGACATTCGCCGGCGTTACAGTCAAGGAGAATGCTCGAGTCGCCGATCAAGGCGAGAATGAGGGCGTCCATCTCCGGTTCTCTAAAGGCACAATCGTGAGCACCGCCGTTCTTCTGGGTGCACTCAAACCGACCGGGGCCTTTGATGGCTTCGTCGAGGAAATCGGTCAAGTCAATGGATCCGTCCTTTCCACATAGCATGCGGTCAGGTATGCAGCTACACTTGATTTTGTTGCATTTGTACGCCGTAGTGTTCTTGGACTCGTGAAACTCGGCACCCGATTCGCATTCGGACAAGTGGCAGTAAAACGACTCGACAGCATCGACCCAAACTAGAAGAAAACGTCAGCAACCAATGTTCCTTGGGAGGTAGGTGGTATCACATACATTGGAAATCGCAGGCGGCATCTTCCTCTTTGCAGGTAAACGTCACCTCGGGCCGCTGCTTTCCAAGCAACCCGGTGATCTTCTCGTTGGTAACAGCGCACATTTGGTAGTTGTGGTTGACGACCTCGCCATTTTGGTAGCAGACGCCACCTTCACCAGCCTCCATCAATGCGTCGCAGGCCTTGTCGCTGGTACAGACGTTGCAATTGATTCCTTCCCAGCCTTCGTCACAATTACAAGATCCCTTGCCGCGCATCGGACGGTCCTTGCCACGGGCGAGAGATCCACATACTGTTGAGGCAGTCAGCGATGGTTATCAAATGCCATTTGAAGGAGTGTAGTATCGTACGTGGCTGGAGACAGTCATCGCCACCGAATCCCTCGGGACAAATCGCATTTGCCGTTGAACTCGTTGCAGCCGGCGTACTGGGCGCAGGTATGGGCCGGAAGGAGACAGTTGAAGCTGCAACAAGGTCAGAATCGTCGTCATGAGGCTCTTGGGGGATGCCAGAGGCGTCGGGCGTACCATGGAGGGCATCCATCGGGGCGAATGTCGAGCAATGCCGCCTCCGCCTGCATCATTTCAGACGGTGAGTAGCTCGCGTTCAGAAAGCCCATGGCGAGAGCGGGCAAGGCGGCTACAGCCCCGACAAGGATGCTCCTCAAGCCGGGAGGAGCCATGGCTGCGGCGATGCAGATGCAAAATGCAGAAGCGAACGCGACGGCAATAGGTACTGCAGGGCGTCGATGAAACGATGTTGTTGAGAGGAGGAGATAGTGAGTGATGTCGTTGAATGACGAGTGACGGAAGGCTACCAGGATAAGCTGCTCGGTCCGTGTGGCGCCCCGCAGCGCGCAGAGAGCTAGGCACCTTAGGCAGGTACGCCTCACGCGGATGCGGGATAGGCTGCTGCAACTGGCTACCACTGGTTGCAGCTGGGTGAGATGGTTGGCACAGCCACTGGGGGTGGGTCCCATGACTTGGGGATGGAGCCATTTACCCACCCCCAACCACCACGAGCGATTGCATCTGACTCGCCGTGAACCCGTGAACCACCCAATGCTGCAGTTCGGACGGGCTGAGGTAAAGAGATGTGGCTGGTGGTTTTATCACTCCGTCTTCGCCTTGCTGCATGTCGTTGTTTCCCGTAATACCCTACGGTCCATGTTCTTCGCAGACAAAACACCGCATCCTGTCGCCTACTCATGCACGGAATGAAAGCTGAGACTTCAAGGCTACTAGCGCATGAACAACACAGGCTTTAATGATCCTATGCAATAGTTACCGATCGAGTATTTGTACTCACACCTCCAATGCACTGCATTTCATATCATTTCTCTGAGATTCAGATCTGACACCATCGCTGGTTATCTTGTCAGCTATCCACATCGCCGGACCTACCCTAGAGCTACAGGCAAAACAGGCGTTAACCACTCTCGCAAAATCCTACAGCACTTCAGTAATCCGACCAAGCTCTACTCTTGTAGTACAGCTATGAGAATTTAATATCTAAATGATTACTTCTCGTAGGAGTCAAGTGTCAGGGTAGAGTGTTGAGCACCCATTGGAGATGTTGATTTTATCATCAATGTTGGGGGCGCATCTGGATTTGATGCGTACGTCCATAGAGACAATGGAACACCGAGTTTCACATCATTCCTCTCCGTCGGAGACAAACGTTTCAGAATAAGGTGGCAACAGTGCCTCCAAATCTGGAGATGTTTGCTGTGCACCGGGATACTGCTGTCCCGAAACAAAATAACAGAACATCCAGGTAGCCGTCTTGTCTTTCCAAAGGTGGAACAAACCACGCCTGTTAACCAGGCCATGGGCGGACAAGACACTAGCTCTTGTCGCCCCAGTGATATGCCGTCACAGCTGTACATGATTGGGAGACGTAGAAACATAACTGTAAAGAACTGTGGGAGTGTACAAAGAAGACAAGACGCAAATACAAGACCGCCATTACATCAGAACGACTGACATACTTTGGTTATTTTTATTAGTGGATCGCGAGCTCTGCCCCGGCCCATCCGAAAGACAACCATTCTCGAATATGGCTGTATGGATGCAGTTGCCCTTGTCGTGGTTTCACACCGAAACAATGTTCCCGCTTGATAAGTCTTGGCAGAAAAAAAGCCAGGTGATCGGCTTCCTGGGAGTCATACTGATCAGACAGCACTGGCCATTCTACGCTCCGATGGATGCTGGCTAGGCCCTGGTAGAGAGCATGTAACGCGCTTTGCCGGGTGCCAACGATCACTAATGTCGAACAACGCGCACAACTATCATATACTATGATTATGGCTATAGCATCGGGGGTGATAATTTAATTAAGGAGTTGCCAAGAGTTGTTCTGAAAGTGGAGAGACGGATGTCGTGGATAGCGCGTCTGCTAATAATGCCTTGTCACCTTGGACCCGACGAGGAGGATCGAAGAAGAATCACATTGACAATCGGAAGTGAACAAAAGAAGACCCAGTGAACAGACACCGTAGACGGATCTAACCCTGAAACTGGACAGAGTGCTAAATTGAAGATTATTAGAGGTCGAAAAAAGATGCCGTTACCTCTGATATCGTGTCTATACTTATTCGATGAGGGATCCTACAGGTTCATGGTTTCGGACTGAGGTAGACCATCTATTCACGACAGTGTCCAATTGCCAAAATTGGGTTACCAAGCAGCATTCCCTCAATCAGATATTATACGATCTGATGCCCATTCGTGAACGAGGTGATGACGAACTCCCCGTGCGTCTTTGGGTGGATCCTGATAAGGTTTCGCAACCACTGGGTTCTCCTCAGAGCGCTACGCTCTGTTTGGCCGGCGCCTCAACGAAGTTAGAGTGTGGGGTAAGATGTGACCCTAATGTATCCAGAGCGCACCTTCATCTCAGTGTGTAACATAATCATTGCTACCATAGCCCGCATTGCATATGTCCAGGCCTCTTGGGAAGACTGCGGAAACCGTCGGTTGTTGCTGACTCGAGAAAATCACCAGAAACTGGAACAATAGAGTATCCACCGGAATCGTATCATGGTGCAGATCAAGCCGTTCAAGGTCGAACAATGGATGGACCGGTTCGAGACGACTCCGGGCGTTTTGAACATTGCTGAGACGTGCGCTGCATCGGTTTCCATCGATGACCTGGTCCGCATGTGCAATGACCCCGCAGCCCCAGGTCCTCTTGACACCAGCATCAAACTCACATATGGCCCAATTCTGGGATCGCAAGCTTTGCGGGAGCGGGTCGCCGCTCATTGCAGTCTAGATGGGGAGCAGCTCTCTGCTGACAATGTGATCATCACTCAGGGAGCTATTGGAGCAAACTTCCTGGCTCTCTATACTCTACTGGGGCCCGGCGACCATGTGGTTTGCGTGTATCCGACTTACCAGCAGCTCTACGAGGTGCCCAGAAGCCTGGGAGCTGAAGTCTCGTTGTGGAAGCTGCAAGCGGAGGACGGCTTTGTGCCCAACGTGGACGCTTTGAAGAGCCTGATCAAGGAGAACACAAAGGTGACTGCGCTCCGGGACTCATTGCTTGGCGACGAACCAGCTAACAAGACGTCTGGCAGATGATCATTATCAACAACCCCAACAACCCCACAGGAGCCCCCATCCCGACCAGCATCCTGCAGCGCATTGCGCAGGTGGCTGAGGCTAACGGCATCATCCTCTTCTCAGATGAGGTCTACCGTCCGCTGTTCCACGGCGGAGCTGCGGGGCAATGTGAAGTGCCGGCACCAGCAACAACCTTCGGGTATGAGAAGACGGTTGTCACTGGGTCGATGTCAAAAGGATTTGCTCTAGCTGGCATACGCGTCGGCTGGGTGGCAACCAGAGATGAGGCCATCTTGTCGGCCATGGCTTCGGCCCGTGACTACAACACTATCAGTGTGTCCCAGATGGATGACCAGATTGCGAGCTATGCCCTGTCTCCGGCGGTGCGAGAGCCCCTGGTTGCGCGGAATATGACGCTGGCTAGGACCAATGCGAGGTTGCTCAAGCGGTTCGTGGACGACCACAGCTCGGTCTGTTCGTGGGTGGAGCCCAAAGCCGGGACAACGGCATTCATCCGATTCAAGAGCCACGGAGAGCCCGTCGACGACGTCGGCTTTTGCATGGATCTGCTCGAGAAGACCAAGGTTTTTTTCTGCCCAGGATCGCACTGTTTTGGCGACGACAAGGACTTTGTAGGCTACGTGCGGATGGGATATGTGTGCGAGACGGAGGTGTTGGAGGCAGGGCTGAAGAAGCTCGAGGGATACGTCCAGAGATATCTATCGTGAATAGAAACTGCAACTGCGCAGCATACAGTGACATGCCCTGAACTGCGCCCTGAACTGTGCCCGCGGCGAGGGCGCATTGTCGCACATGAAACATTGGCAGCGCGTCAGAGAAAATTGGATGGATGCGGAGCGTCGTGAAAGACGCGGATCGACGGCACAGGCTTAGAGCTCTCGGCCGAGGCGTCGTCAGCCTGGTGGAGGTCCAAGGAAATTATTGGGTCGAGACCCAGGGACGTGGCGCAATTAACGTTGCCTCATCTTGTGACTGGTGGGCGGTGATAGGCCTGGGCATGCTGGGACCACCCAATCTGACGCTCTGGGAGGATCAACTCTTGGCGACTCACAAGCTGACAGTGACGGAAGTAGGGAAGTACGGACCTACAGGCTGTCTGTTGGTGGCTGTGAGGGTGAGAGTGCTCCATACCAACCAAAAACCCTCGAAACTCGGAAGGATTCGATTGTGAAAGACAATCGACTTGGCCAACTCCACCCGTGCGTGCATTGGTGAATGAACCAGCATGTTAAGCAGTGGCAAGGCCGTGTGGGCGGTGGTGCTCCTCGTCACCGCGCTGACCGAGGCTGCACAGGGCCATGTGCCCCGGACATCAGGTCTCGAAGCGATGGAAGCTCGCGCCGATAGCAGCACCACGTCAATAACTCCAGCGCCAGTTCTTCTAGTGCTCCCCGAAGAGGTGCAGTCGTACACACGTACTACGTAGCACAACCAAATCTAGCCTTGCCTCGCCCGCCCTTGCCTCCGGGACACACTCATGCCGGCGACCCTATTAGACAGACTGACGCGGAAATGGACCCCTACTAAACGCCCGACTCGCCCCGGCGTCGGCACTGGCGATGACGACGCAGCGCAACCCCTCCGCTCTCCAGGGGCCCACGCGGGCTCTTGGGCGCTAGCAGCGCAAAAGTACACAGCATGGTGTCCTCGGTAGGTGGGAGCTGCACTGAATTGGCTTGCGTACGTATGTACCCTCCTCTGGCGGCTGCGTTCTGTCGTCACCAGCGGGAACTGCTTGCGCGGCCTTCCATCCATCCTTCCATCCCATCCCATCCCATCCCATCATCTCCTGTTCTTTGCTCTCTCGCCGAACCGTTTTTTCTTCCCCTGCAGGCTCCAATTCTGTACTTTTGTATTCTGCATTCCCGGTTCCCTTGAATTCGTCTCTCATGCTCCACCGTCGTCCTCCCGTTGGGTTTTCCTTCCCACACCTCCCACTTCCCTGTCCTGTTCTGAGACATCCTTCAGAACCTACTGCATCTCACTACAGGTAACTATTGCAAGCGTCACACCTGGATTTTTGAATCAACCAAACCGCCAACTAGTAACACAAACCTTTTGGTATATGTTGTTTTATGGCGAACTAAGGGTGGCTTTGACTTCCTCAACGATTTCCTGAACTGCCTAGCATTCGCCTTTGGGGTTGAGCTGAGGCCCGGTAACGCTGGTCGCTGGTTCGGTGCCATGAAGGCGTGGCTTTTCAGCGCTTCATTGGTCTCGATTTGGCCCGTGGCGCAGGCCCAGGTCATTCAATGGGACATCGAACATCGCCAGGTCGACCATGACCTAGTCCGTCGTTCTTCAACTTTGGAGGAGGTCATTGCGAACAAGAGGACGAAGGGAGGTTACTTTGCAACCGTCGAAATCGGCACTCCAGCTCAAAATTTTACTCTGTTGTTGGACACCGGGAGTAGTGACATCTGGGTCCCGTATTCCAACGCCTCTATTTGCCAAAGCTCAGGGTGCACTCTTGGAAGCTGTATGCAAACCCCTCACATCCCGTATTTCTACCATTTTGCTGACCCGCTGTCTAGTTGATCCGAATGAGTCCAGCTCTTTCGAAGAAGTCGGAGCCAACCTATTCTCCATCTCCTATCTCGACAATAGTTATGCGAAAGGTGATTATTTTGAAGATGACTTCGATATCGGAGGAGCAACAATCAGCAACCTAACCATGGGCCTGGGCATGAAAACGAACATCGCGTTTGGATTGATCGGTGTTGGATATGCTATCAACGAGGTATCGGTGGACACTGCCGACCAAACGTACCCCCAATTTGCCCATCGCCATGCACCAAGCAGGCCACATCAACACCGTCGCCTACAGCCTGTGGCTCAACGACCTCAACGCCAATACTGGAAGCATCCTCTTTGGTGGAATCGACACGAAAAAATACACCGGCAACTTGACCCGGCTCGACATCCAGCCCGACCACAATGTCTACACGCATTTCACCGTGGCCATGACTTCCATAGTCGCCTCCAGCTCAAGTGGTACCGACACACTTACATCCAGCGAACTTCCGATCGATGCGGTCCTTGATTCTGGGACCACGCTGAGTTACCTCCCCGATGACCTGGCATCTCGGTTGTGGAACGAGGTTGGAGCATACTATGACGAAAACTATGCTATGGCAGTATTGCCTTGCTCCTATGCAACACATGAGGGCAACTTCACCTTTGGATTTGGTGGTTCGGATGGCCCTGAGATCGTGGTCTCAATGGATGAGTTGGTTGTTGACCTCACCAACGGATACCAGCCGGAATTTTCGTCCGGAATATACAAAGGCGAGCTTGTCTGCGAGTTTGGTATCCAGAACTACTCTAGCGACGTATATCTGTTGGGCAACACCTTTCTCCGCTCCGCCTATGTCGTGTATGACTTGGTGAACAACGAGATTGGTTTGGCCCAGACGGATTTCAACGCCACTGAGAGCAACATCGTTGCATTCAAAAGCAAGGGTGCCACCATACCGTCATCCACGGCGGCACCGAACCAGAACCAAACAACCAAGGGTTCTTCGGCCACCAGCACCGACCTGTCCGCAGCCGATGGATTCCAAACGGATACCAACAGCAACAGCGACAGCGCTGCATCATCTCTGACAGCATGTGGCTCGAGCCTGACGGTTGTGGGTATTACTATAGCATTCATGCTCGTGGGAGGCGGTGCCTTCTCGAGCAATTTGGCGTAATGGTTCGAGGGAGATTCATTGTATCATTTCTGCATTCACGGAGCGGGAGCATTTGGCGTTTGACGGGGATTGATTGACATGGGCTGATCTTTTGGCGGGCGCATTCATGGATCGGGGCGTTGGCACAAAACGGCAATGGGATGTGTTGGCCATGAAAATACCAATGACGATAAGACGAGTTAGACACAGCCTGTTTTTTAGAGGAGAGGAGTTAGATACCTATTGACAAAGACACGGGACCGTGCTGAACATTACCTAAATCTATTAAATATTGCAACGCTGAACTATATACTCGAAGCCTTCTCACATTTCGTGACAGGGGATGGATGGGGACGTTGGAGGGATTAATTGGGTGTCAGTCCAGCGCTTTCCAGGGGACGCGGATGCACGTGCGGCCGCGACTCCTGCTAATCCCGAATGGAAGAAAAAAGTTTCCCAATGGGCCACAGAGAATTAGCAACCATCTCCCGCATCTTCCTTGTCGGAGTCCAATACCGCACAATGAGGGCATCTGGGGTCGCCAGATGGCTCAATTGCCGTCTGCTGTCAGGCGCCCAGCAGATCAGCTGTGGCAGCCGCCAACTTAATGTCTCTATTACTGTTCCCGCCTTGGAATCCCGCCGAGCCTTCAGCCAGACGATGCTGCGTCCCACCAGCGCTGCCCAGGAAGCGTAAGCGGATCCCAATGCCCTCCAATCGATATGGCACTTTGCTAACTTTGTCTTCCGTAGTCTGAAGAAGGCCCAGGAGGATGCTGCAGGCTTGACTGTCGAGTCTGTCGCCGCCAACATGAACCCCGAGGAGGCCAAGCGTCTGTCCCGAGTCCGCAACATCGGTATTGCTGTACGGCCTCCCAAACCGCGCAACGTCGCCACCCACTGACCCGAACCGACAGGCACACATCGACAGTGGCAAGACGACTGTCACTGAGCGAGTTCTGTTCTACACCGGCCGAATCAATGCGATCCACGAGGTTCGAGGCAAGGATGCGGTCGGAGCCAAGATGGATTCTATGGACCTCGAAAGGGAAAAGGGTATCACCATTCAGTCCGCAGCCACTTTCTGCGACTGGAAGAAGGTGGAAGACGGCAAAGAGGAAACCTATCACTTCAACTTGATTGATACGCCCGGTCACATTGACTTCACCATTGAAGTCGAGCGAGCTCTGCGAGTTCTCGATGGTGCCGTTATGATTTTGTGCGCCGTTAGCGGTGTGCAGTCTCAGACCATCACCGTGGACCGACAGATGAAGCGATACAACGTCCCCCGCCTCTCCTTTATCAACAAGATGGACCGAATGGGTGCCAACCCCTGGAAGGCCGTCGAGCAGATCAACTCCAAGCTCAAGTTCCCCGCCGCCGCTATCCAGATCCCCATTGGTGCTGAGGACGAGTTCCAGGGTGTCGTTGATCTGATCAACATGCAGTCTATGTACTTCGAAGGTCCCCGTGGTACCAAGGTTCGCGTTTCCGATCAGATCCCCGGCCCCCTTCAGGAATTCGCCAAGGAGAAGCGACAGGAACTCATTGAGAAGCTCGCCGATGTCGATGATGTGATGGCCGAGCTCTTCCTGGAGGAGCAGGAGCCCACCAACCAGCAGATCAAGGATGCCATTCGCCGCTCTACCGTCGCCCGAAAGTTCACCGCCGTCATGATGGGCTCTGCTCTCGCCGACAAGGGTGTGCAGCCGATGCTCGACGCTGTTTGCGACTATCTCCCGAACCCCTCTCAGATTGAAAACATGGCCCTCGACAAGTCTCAGAACGAGAAGTCTGTCCAACTGGTTCCCTACAACTCCCTGCCCTTCGTCGGACTTGCCTTCAAGCTTGAGGAGAACAACTACGGACAGCTCACCTACATCCGCGTTTACCAGGGCAAGCTGTCCAAGGGAACCTACCTGTTCAACTCCCGAACCGACAAGAAGGTCCGAATTCCCCGTATTGTTCGCATGCACTCCAATGAGATGGAGGATGTCGCCGAGGTTGGTGCTGGCGAGATCTGTGCCGTCTTTGGTGTCGACTGTGCTTCCGGTGATACCTTCACTGACGGTGGTCTCCCTTACACCATGTCCTCCATGTTCGTTCCCGATGCCGTCATGTCGCTTTCAATCAAGCCCAAGCGAAGCGGCGATGCCGACAACTTCAGTAAGGCCATGAACCGATTCCAGCGCGAGGATCCCACCTTCCGCGTGCACGTTGACGCTGAGAGCGAAGAGACCATCATTTCCGGCATGGGTGAATTGCATCTCGAGGTCTACGTCGAGCGTTTGAGGCGAGAGTACAAGACGGACTGCTCCACTGGTCAGCCCCGTGTTGCTTACCGTGAGACCATCTCCCGACGCGCCGAGTACGACTACCTCTTCAAGCGACAGAGTGGTGGTCCCGGTGATTTCGCCCGTGTCGCTGGCTGGATCGAGCCCAACGACAAGCCCGACGAGAACCACTACGAGAGCCAGGTTGTTGGTGGCCATATCCCCGACAAGTTCCTCACTGCCTGTGCCAAGGGTTTCGAGGCCGTCACCGACAAGGGTCCTCTTCTGGGACACCGAGTCATTGGAGCCAAGATGATTGTGAACGACGGTGCTACTCACGTCACTGATTCTTCCGATTACTCTTTCAACCTGGCCACTCAGATGGCGTTCCGCAAGGCGTTCCCCGAAGCTGGTGGCCAGGTCTTGGAGCCCCTCATGAAGACGACCATCACGGCTCCCAACGAGTTCCAGGGCAACATCCTGATGCTCATGAACAAGCGAAACGCGACCATCCACGACACTGATGTTGGAAGCGAGGACTTCACTCTCATCTGTGATTGCAGTTTGAACGCCATGTTTGGCTTCAGCTCGCAGCTTCGTGCCGCTACTCAGGGCAAGGGCGAGTTCAGCATGGAATTCAGCCACTACGCCCCGGCCCCTCCTCATCTACAGTACGTTCTCCCCACCGAAGTAATGATTGAAATAAGATGACTGACCAGTTCTATAGAAAGGAGTTGGTTGCCAAGTACCAGGCCGAGCTTGAGGCTAAGCGAACTAAGTAAGGTGTTGAAGGCGTCGAAGGGAAAATGGTCTTTCGCACGGAATGATGCGAAGGCGAGAAGAGACACTCTTCATACGGCTCATGTTGTAAAATACGTACGAGATGATGTACGACTTTGTACCATATTGCCATCTAGTCATTAGACGGTGGCATCAAGATGTTTGACGACACAATAGACGGGGTCAGAATGGAGAAAAACCAGGAAGCCCGGTAATGATGGCACAAGGAAAAGAGATGGATGAAAGAATCCGACATGTATAAATTATACAATCTCCTCTGGAATCAATTCCCCGATTTTTGACAAGCTATCCAATTTTCTTTTTTACTTGCTACAGACCATGAGTCTAATTACTCCAGAGACAATTTACAGTCTTCGGAGAATGTCCTCGACAACCTGCTCGGTAGTGGCAGTGCCGCCCAGATCGGGGCTCAGCAGCTTGCCCTCCTCGAGGTTAGCATCGATAGCGGCGTACATCTTGGCAGCGGCGGCCTCCTCGTTGAGGAACTCGAGCATCAGGGCGGTGCTTCGGAGAGTGGCGATGGGGTTGGCAATGTTCTGGCCCTGGATGTCGGGGGCGCTGCCGTGGCAGGGCTCACCGATGGCAAAGCCCTCGCCAACGTTGGCGCTGGGGACGAGACCCAGGCTGCCGACGAGGGCGGCGGCACCGTCAGAGAGGATGTCACCGTACAGGTTGGGGGCGACGATGACGTCGTAGTCTTCGGGCTGGCGGAAGAGCTTGTAGACCATGGAGTCGACAATCTGCTCCTCGATGTTGATGGAGGCGTACTTGGGGTCGGCGAGGGCACGCTTGGAGGTGGCGCGGAACAGGCCGTCGGTCTGGGACAGGACGTTGGACTTGTGGGTAATGGTGACGAGGGGAGACTGGTGGATGCTAGCGGAGCCGGCTTCGCGGATCTTCTGGCGGCGCAGGGCGATGTCGCCAGCCATGGCGGCGATGCGGAACGAGGCCCTCTCGGAGATGCGCTTGATGGCCTCGGCAACCTTGCCCTCGGGGGTGTCGCGGGTGGTCTCCTCCTTGACGTAGAGGTCCTCAGTGTTCTCACGGACAATGACCATGTCGATGGGCTTGGCGGCGGTCATGACGGACTTGACGGGGCGCACGTTGGCGTAGAGGTCGAGCTTCTTGCGGAGGGCGACGATGGGGGACGAATAGCCCTTGACGGCCTGGGTGGGCGAGCTGACGGCGCCGAATAGGGCGCCATCGCACTCATTCTTGAGCACCTCGACGGTCTTGTCAGGCAGAGCGGCGCCGGTCTGCTCAAAGGTCTCGAAGCCGGCCTTGAGGTCGACGAAGTCGAACTTGAGGTTGAACGAAGCGGGGAGGGCCTCGAGGATGCGGCGGCCGGCGGGGATGACCTCCTTGCCGATACCGTCGCCGGGAATGAGGCCTAGAGGGGAAGAGTTAGCTCAATTATATGCCAGAGCGGGGTGAAGCAATTGCATACCGATTCTGAGGGTTCGGATAGACATGGCGGGCGCAATTGATGTGGTTGAGCGGTTGCAGAAGTTTTGGATGGGCCGAGGACCGGAGCTCAGCTTTGGAGTCGTGCGTCGGCAGGTTTGGCGGGCGGGTGGGGATATTTCCGGGGTTGGCCAAAAAAAAAAAAAATTCGCTAACTCAACAAGGGATCAAACTTCAGCATCACGGCGCAGTTGAGTTTCGAACAGATACGGCGGCTTCACTTGAATGCGCGATATACTATGATGTAATACGCAAGGATTGTCCAGGACCTTTTTCCAGAATCATCATTGTTCTTCTAGCTCGTCCAGGGCGGACGGACGTGGACTCAGGACTCATGATTTGAGCTATATACACAGGTCTGGAAATGACCCGAGTTCCGTCACACTCAAGCTTCACCTACCATCTCACACCACTTCCCCTCACACCCGATTTCGCACCCGTGATTTCGTCACCCTATTCTTCAGCGGCGATCAAAATGGTACACCGTAGTCAGGTACCTCGAAGGCCTCGTTTAGGCCATCACGCTTGTGCTGTCAGGCCATCTAATTTCGTTAGTGGGCAATAGTCACGACTTGGCCTGGCCTGGTCTTCAACCAAGAACTTGCCCCAATCAGCCGTCATTCAACGGGTTCTCGCAAATGATTCATAGCAAGGACTTTGACCGGTCTGTTGCCCATGCTCCACACGTACGATCTTGAACTCAGATCCAGAGAACAGATCGGTCTCATTGACTCGAAACCGCAGGGTGTCCAGCTGAAGTCAAACGAAACATGTCTGACGTAGGCCAGAGCGCAGTGCACTCGCACGTGTGACATCTTGTGGCCCAACCTGGAGCTGATGGGGAGGGGGCAGACGAATGGCGCGGAATAATGTGAGAGATGAGATAATTAACTTGGGAGGGAGTATCGCGTAAAGCGAAGACTGTAATCTAGACGCCTGGACGGAATCCCCAGACTTGAGAGGGTGTGGTGACCAAGATGGTGATGGAATAGCACATTTGATTGGACTAGAACCCGTCGAATTGACGATTCGAAACCCAGGCATTCATAGGTGTTCGGTCTTCGAGACATAAAACGCGCCGTTGTACTACGTAGGCCTGCTGGAGAATCCCGTTGCTACAGGCGGCGGGTGGATGGAGTATGTCTGGGAAAAGGGGGGCGATTAACCGGGTGACGCTTGCTGGAGATGAGAGGATCTCGGAACCCAGGGCGGATGAACCAGCCCCGTCGGCTTGATCTACGCACATACGTTGAAGTGAGAATGTCCCTGGCCAGTTTGATGGATGCCATCCATGTTCGACATTTAGGCCTATTTGGTCGTCCAGGGCGTCCTTTCGTACATAAGTAAGCACAGGTCTGGAGGTCCG
Organism: Ilyonectria mors-panacis; assembly: GCA_002991585.1. Taxonomy (NCBI): domain Eukaryota; kingdom Fungi; phylum Ascomycota; class Sordariomycetes; order Hypocreales; family Nectriaceae; genus Ilyonectria; species Ilyonectria mors-panacis. The sequence goes on from PPHJ01000018.1 coordinate 1,856,948, forward strand.
AGGACTAATGCAGATGGGGGTCCTTATTTTGGACATGCATCATGCATGATCCTTTCAAAGGGGGGCTTCTTGGTTCTCAAACGTGCCCGAGATGGACTTGACGTTTGGACCACATTGCTTCAGGCGGAGGCGCCAGCCAGCCAGCAGCCAACAAGGCGTCTCAGACTCGCTCTCTCCGTCTCAGCAGCATGGCATTTCATTACCCGTATGCTCGGTCATCAGCGATGCCTGGTCTGTTGGCTGACTGGCCGACTGGCGGACGCCATCGCAGCGGTGGGATTTCCTCATGATAATTAAATGGCTAGACTTAGACGGGCGGGATCCATCCTGGGCCTCATTTCGAATGCTCTGAAATCATTTCGAATGATCTCGTTCAGAGCAGCCCAGAGCAGCGCGGGCCAATGGGCCACGGCTTGTACGCTTGAACCATTGCATACCGGCGCCCCCTCTGGCCCCATCTATCGTCATTACATTTGACCCAGGCTTGTCGAGGTACTTGGCCCTGCAGGAGTAATATGCCCGGACACGAGGTACCGTCCCGCCGCCCCGCAACCTGGCCCGGTCGCCGCCTGCCTCGATTCCGAGGCCAACAGCTAATATGGCTTGTCTGCTTTGGGTACAATGGGCCCTGGAGAATGGGAGCATCTCATTTACCTGGGTAGACTGGGCCGCTGTCCTGTCTGCCTGTCCATCATCACTTGGTTCCCGAGTCCAAGCCGGGTAGCTACAGGTACATGTCACTTTCTGGTCAAGTCCGCCGCCCCCTTGAAGATGCCTGGCTTGTACGGAGTACGTAAAGTAGCTACTGTGCACGAAGTACAGGAAGAAGTACAGAACAATCAACGCAACTCGGTACGCATGCGCTGTGCAGAGTGCCCCCTTTCATGCCATCCAGTAGAATGCGCAACGAATACTCGTCTTCGTCAGCTGTGCTTCTACACGACGTCCTAGGCGCATCTCGTCTCAAGCAAGATACGTGGCATTGTTGGCTTCCACAGCCATTTCGTCCCGTGCGCATGCCCCCTGCGCCAACTTTCTTTGCTGTCCGCTCCGCATCAGGTTGCACGGGTCCACCAGGTACCTGGGGTGCCCGCCAAAGACCCAAAGCTCCCCCCCCTACAAGCTCCCCCCTAGAGGGGCCCCCTTATTTTTCTGGAACAGCACTACAGTGCAGCAGGTTCCCTTCCGCGACCCATAACCACCGCACCTCAAGTGCAGAGTGCTGCTGGGCCTGCACTACAGGGCCTCCACTGCAAAGTACCCCGTGGACGCCAGGTACCTGGATCCCTGGTAGCCCTGGGCCCTGGGACTCACTGGCGGTCCGGCTGGCCTTATCCCACCCGTGGACGACTCCACGGCGGCATGTGCCTCCTGTGGCCCTCCGCCGGCGCCGCCTCAAGCTCATAACCAGGCGTCTCAACCCATTCTCAATCCCTCCACCATCATCACCACCACCAGATCTGCCCTCACTCTCTTGCTTTGCTGCTGGGCGCGACCTCTGCGGATCCCACGGCCGCCAGCCTCCAGGTCTTCCCTCGGACTGAACCTTCTCCCCTCCTCCACTCAGTTGTCGTTCCTGGATCCTCAGCCACCATGAGTCAAGTCAGGAACCTACGTGCCATGTTCGAGAACAAAGGCGACACCAGCCCTCCCGACCGAGGACGTTCGTCTGGCGCGTCTACTCCCACTCCCACTCCAGGTACGACCAACCCGCTGTTCAAGCCATCGCTCGCCGTGCCGCGCCTGCTTCTCGCGACGCGTGCACCATCGATGCTTTTTCCGTCCTCATGACCTCGTGTCTCCTGCAAGGGGGTGCACACCGTCTCCTTCTCCCGTCTTTCTTGTTCCTCGAGTACTAATCTCTCAACCTTTGTCCTACACAGGCGCCAACGGAACCGAGTCCCCGAGACCCCTCTCCAAAGTCCGCACCAACTTTGTTGCCATTGAAAAGGACGGCAGGATAGGCCTGCGACGAGATCCCAGCCACGAGTCCACCGTCTCGAGGCGGAGTTTAAGCATGGAGACGGATGCCGATTCCACCACGAGCGGCCCTGATCGGCCTCTGGTGACTGCAGATGAAGTGCCCAGGGCACCCAAGCTATTCGTCCAGGAGACAATCCCCGAGTCGCCTCGTCAACCGCCAGGCACCAAAATCGCAGCCGAAGACGATGCCTCCGTCTTTGACAAACGCAGCGTCAGTCCAGCCAAGGATGCTGGTTCTCTCTTTGACAAGCGCAGCGCCAGCCCGGCCAAAGAAGCCGGTTCTGTCTTTCCCAAGCGCAGCGTTAGCCCAGCCAAGAAGGTCGACCAGGTGAAGCCCGTGGCTCCCGTGGCGGCCCCCCTTACCCGTTGAACCCGCCGCGAAGTCAATTGCAACCGCCACGAAGCCAATTGAACCCGCCCCGAAGTCACCAACAAAGGCGCCGAAATCGACAACAGCTCACACGCCTGTGAATGGCAAAGTAAAGACCGAAAAATCCAAAGAACTTGCCAAAGAAAAATCCCTCAACAGCACCAGCAAAGACGGCTGCTGCCAAAAAGCCTACGACTCGCCCTGCCGCAATCTCGACTAAGCCTTCTTCCGCTAGGCCACCAGCAAAGTCTCCTTCTGTAGCCAAGACCCCCACGAGTGCGACGTCGAAGCCCGGCTCCAATGCGACCCCCAAGGCTCATGTCAAGCCTGCCGCAAAGAAGGAGCCGACGACATCCAGGACCGGTTCTTCTGTCGCTCGGCCTACTGCTAGCACTGCTACTAAGAAGCCGCAGCCATTGAAGCCCTCAACCAGCGAAACTGGCTTCGTCAAGCCTAAACCCAAGTCTCCCACAAAGCCTGTCCACCTCCCGGCCTCGCTCATGGCTCCCACCGCATCCTCGGTCTCCAAGGGAGCGTCCTCACGACAGACGCAATTGCGCCCGTCCAGTAGCGTCGGCAACCTCAATCCCCCGGCACGCTCCCCTAGCAGGGCAAGCGTCTCGGCCACGACAAGCACAGGTGGCAAAACCGTCAAGCGCAAGAACTCAACCGTCGGCCGCTCAAGACCTAGCCTAGGTCCACCTCCAAAGAAGGGAAACCCTGATGCCACCACCGCCAAGAAGGATGCACCCGTTGACGAAAGTTTCCTGGCGCGCATGATGCGACCCACGCAGTCCTCCTCATCCAAGACGACTGAAAAGGCTCCAGTTACTCCTCCGAGAAAATCGTCGAATCGCCCATCACTCACGGGATCTGACCAACAGCGAGAGACCCACTCGAGACTAGGAAGTGCTAAGAAACCTTCGAGAAGGCAAGCCGAGTCATCTGTGCCATCGGATTACGCTCCCTCAAAGGAGATGAGCCTTTCGCCAGTTATCAGGGTTTCCGCCGCCCCTGCGTCGGAGCCCGTTGCAGAGACAGTCCTTGAGCCGGTCCCTGAGCCTACGAATGCCGACAGCACTGAAGAGCCAACAGAGGAGGCTGATCTGAACCCAAGACCGAACCTGAAAGAGAATGCTGTGGCTGCTGAAGATATTGTGGAAGAGACTGCCAATGATGAAACTATCGAGGAAGCCGTCGAGCCTGTGCAACATGAGGATGTTCAATCCGAGGCCAAAGTCGAGGAACCGGTCGCGGATGTTGAACAAGATGAGCCGGTAGCAGAAGAGCCGAAGGTGGAAGACAACGTTGTGGAGGCCACCGAGGTTGAAGCTGTGACCGAGACTGTGATTGACACCAAGACTGAAGAGTCAATTGCATTTGCCGAGCCTGAGCTCACGGTTCAAGAATCAGAGAAGACCGAGGAGGCTCCCGTGCTCGAAGATGAGCCCGTTATCACCGAGCTGGCTCCCGCAGTGACTGAAACTGCCAAGGAACAGCCTAATGACACCGAAATCAATATCGAAGCTGTCGCTGTTAATGGGTCCCCGATCCCCGATGCTAGAAAAGAGGTGGATATCATTGTGAAGGGAACCAATGAGGAAGATAAAAAAGAAGATGCGGAGAGCGTCTCCAAGGAGGACTCGGCTGCATGATAGATTTGTGGCAGATTGATGCTAACTAACAAAGCCATTCAGGCGGTGTCGATTTTTTTTTAAAGTTATTGTATAAGATACCTGTTAAAGCGAAGGCGAATGGTGAATTTAACTACCTTAGACTGGAAACCCACAACCACATTATCAAGTGCAATAAGTTTGGTGACCAACAGCTATCCATATTGAGTTTTTTTTACACAAATGCCCTTGCCAGGGCAGTTCCTAGTTGTACAGGCTCCAATAGTATCGTGCCACGCTGAAGCATTCTATCATCCACAACCAGTCCCGTTCGGCAGACTAGATTCCTTTACTCATGACACACGGCACATCAGGACGCCACCAGTTTTCCTAGCCACAGCTTCTCGAGCCTCCAGAACACCTCGCGAAGTAGCGACGAACATACACTCGCCCAAATTCAATCCAGGAACCACACCGCCCTTGAGCTTGGTCGGGAAGCCCCTCGTCAACCGGCCGAGCTCCTGCATGTCGGCGGTCATGACACGCTTGGGGGTGCTGATGGCCCTAGCGTTGGAGAGGACAGGCTTGCCATCCCAGTACTTGAGGCCGAGCCATAGGCGCATGGTGGCGACGTTTGCGTTGGTGACGACCTCGGGCACGGCAGAGACCATCTGCTCGAGGGTCGGGGGGTTGGGGCCCGCGCGGTAGACGGAGGAGAAGAAGCCGGATCGGTGCAGGGCGAGGGCTAGGTGCAGGTTGAACTTGCAGTTCTTGACCGAAGTGATGCCCAGGCGCGCCTTGGAGGCGTTCTGCAGGTGCGAACACATGTTCGCGACGTTGAGGATGGAGGGCATGATGGGCGGTGGGGTGGGTTTTCGGGTAGCGGTATTCGATCAAGGGGGATTGAAGAGATATTCAGCGACGGCGTTAGGGAACCCGGTTCGATAGCATAGATAGCTCGTCCTGTCGAACTGCTCAAGATGTCATGTTAGCAATACTTCCTCGTCTGGAGATCACGACGGCTCCTCGCCTAGGGCATGTTGCTCACCTTTGTGTATATCCTGCAAGCCACCCCAGAGCCTTCAGCCCGATATGAGGTCAATTGGTCAGCGGCAGGGCTCTGGCCGTGCGGGGAGTGTCGACGGAGTTTGAATCGCCTGGGATGTCGCAACGGGGGGCCGTCGATGCGTGGTACGTCGAAGCCGTCACCAAAAATTCAGAGCTTTCGATGAGGGATGACTAAGCGGGTCGGCACACCACTTGCATATGCGACTAATGCTGCTTTGATGCATAAGGCCTACTCGGTGCTCATCACTGCTCGAATTGGTTCACTTAAGTCTATTGTTTGAGACTATATTTTTTTTTATGATTATGACTTCCTTGCTGAGTTGAGAATTGTGTTTACATCCTATTTCGGATAACTTTTGAAAATCAGGAAGTTGCGGAACCACTGCCACTCAACCTCCATTGCGTTATCACCCGGAGGATGTCACGAATAGTAGACGTACATGGGCTATGTGCGGACCTGATTAATATGTGGATTTAACCCAGCAAGGTAACCCTGGGCTGGTACTCCAACGTGCATGAATATTTTGTGATTGATCGTGCAAGACGTGATCCCCGTTCCGTTTACCCGAGGGTGGCTGACCATTTTAGTTGTCCGATGACCAAAAAGCGCTTTTTCCCCCTCTTGTACAATGCGACTGCTGTAAGGAGGGCTAGCTTATCCGCCAAATATGATTCAATATGCAGTTCAAATTTCTAATCAATCCAGTGCAAAAATCATGAGAATTGACACTCTCTGACTTCCACTATGGGTGACCATCTGCCAATGTTCGCAGGGCGTGAAGGACGTTGCCAAGTGATCGCCGGTACTTGTAACCGAGGAGAGCCGCCGTGACTGCAAAGGGGCTTGCTACCAGCGCAAAGAAGGTCCGCACAAGCGTCCTGCCCTGGGCGTCGCTCTTGCGAATGACATCAAAGTATCCCTCGTTGCTGAAGCTAACTCTCGAGTACTTGGTTTGCCATCCGAGGGCGGGGAAGTGGACGCTCATGAACTCTTCGAGGAACTTCCGCAATCGATACCGGGTGGAAAGAACGGATGAGCGCATCTCAACGTAGTTTTGCAGCGCGAGGTCGTTGATGGCGTGGGCGTCGGCTGGTCGGAGAGCGGAATACTCGGCAAGTGCGAGAGATCGTTGGAAGGCAGGCGTTGCTGAGGTAGTCGCCTCGCTGGCCGGGTCATTGGTCTCGTCCATCTGGGCATGCTTATCAAGAATCGAGAACAAGATCCGGACATCCTCCATCCCAGCATTCATGCCTTGTCCATAGAACGGGACCATGGCGTGTGCCGCATCTCCGACAACAACGCAGGAGGAGCCATAATGATATGGCTTGCACTTCAGGCTGACGAGTGGGAGATGAGGGTTTTTGTTGAAGGACTGGATAAGCTCTTCAGCCGGGATCAAGCTGGTGACGCCAGGGAAATGCTGGTCAAAGAATGTAGGCAAATTGGACGGGTTGTTCTCAAGATCCGAAAAGTCTTTGCTGGGCATGAAGAGTGTGCAAGTGAAGGATCCGTCCTTGGATGAGAGTTAGTGACGCAATATGATGTGTGAATAAAGCGTGACCTACATCACTTGGAATTGCGATGAACATGAAATCCTTGCCCGGCCAGATGTGCAAGTGATTGGGGGAGATCTTGAATTTCGAGAGAGGATCGACTGATTCGTCCGTGGTAACGGGTTTGAGCTGGAATTCGCACCACAGGGTGTCAATATACTCCTGCTGGTAGTTCATTCGTGTGAACTTCATCAAATGATAGCGGACGGCGGAATGAGCGCCATCGGCTCCAATCATTAGATCGAAAGGAATGTCAATCTCCTTGTCACGGGATTCATTGTCTGAGTTGTTGTCGTGAACCTCAAACCAGGCCCTGCATGTGCGATAGTCGGCGCCTGTAAGTTTGTGGTTGAAGAATAACTTGACATTGGGCATGTCATCCAAAATGTCAAGGACTCGCTTATTGAGACCTGCTCTGTCGATAGCATGAATAGCCTAAGTTGGTTGTGTCAGCATAAACGCCAACACCAAAGCGCTGAGGCAATTATTCTTACCCTGCCCTTGGCGTCATAGTCTTGGGATTGTTCGAACAACGTCCCATTTGGTCGCCTTCCGTGAATCATACGTCCTCTCATCGGAATAGTGGTGGCCATGACATGCTCCAGGAGACCTGGTTGGCCAGCATGGCGCATGGCGTTGATTCCGCGCTCTGAAATCGCAAGGTTGATAGATCTAGTAAAGTTGAGGGGGATAGTGCCAGGATCCCGGAGGTCTTGGAACTAATTAGTGACTGAACCAATTCTCACTTGGAATAATGCTCGGAGCGTATGGAACATATGGAAACCCTTTTTTCTGGGCATTAACGTCGTCCTCAAGCCCCGGGCACTTGCTCCGGCACCAATTGAGTCAACCACGAAGAGTCGAGAGAGTCGCAGGTAGGTTGGTTGAGTCAGAGCTCAGTAGAAACCAGAAACCAGAGACTTACCAGGTCGTAACTCATAGACCTCAACGTCATGACCCCTCTGTGCAGCATACAAAGCTGCCAGCGACCCGACGGGCCCTGCGCCGACGACAACGATCTTCTGAGGTTTTCCCATGGTTGATCGGATGTTGTCAAGGACGAACGGAAACAAACCTTTCGAACGACAGTCACATTTGCGCTTGCGACATGGACGCCACGGACTTGGACGGACTTGGATTGGGGCGGCTAGCGTTCCGATAAGATAAGAACCGGGCGAAGGGTGGCCCCGGTAAGAAAGCCGGCCCCGTCTTGGCTGCCCAAAGCCTTGATTAATGCATATTTGTCTTCGGCTAACTCGGTAGTGGCGGCCCCGAGAAGCCCCACCAAGCCCACCACCATGCACCCACGCCCTTCAGACGATCTTTTGCCAAAAGTTGCATGACAAAGCTTCAAGGCTCGGCTGCACACATACGGTAGCTTAACGGAAACCCATCTTTGCCAAAGGGACCGTCTGTTATACTGAAATAGGGTCGTTCCTCTCCCATTCTCTAAAATTCCGCCAAAAACCCTCACACATTCATCTCTCACGATCCTCCTCGACGATTCTACCCCTCCACCAGCAACAGCCGACAAGATGGCCTCCGAACCGCCTGCGAAGAAGAAGTGTCTAGGCTCAGACTGCGACAACGATGCCGGAACTCTGCAGTGCCCAACCTGCCTGAAGCTCGGAGTTAAGGACAGCTATTTCTGTTCCCAGGAGTGTTTCAAGAGGAACTGGGTATGTAGTTGTAACTTTACATCACGGAGAACTCCTTCCTGACTGGTTTCGCAGGGCATCCACAAGACGATGCACAAGTCGCAAAGTAGTATTCTCCACCACCTTCTTCCTCCGAAAGCAATCTCACCAGATCCAGCTACCGGCGCCTACAACCCGTTCCCCAACTTCCCCTACAGCGGAACCCTGCGACCCGTCTATCCTCTCTCCCCGCACCGAACGCTCCCCAAGTCGATCCCTCACCCTGTCTGGTGGCAGGACGGTAACCCCAAGTACAACCGCTCGCTCACCAGCCGCAACAAGATTGAGATTCTCGACAAGGCGGGCCAGGATGCCATGCGCAAGAGCTGCCGACTGGCGCGAGAGGTGCTCGACCTTGCGGCGGCTGCGGCCGTGCCGGGCGTTACGACCGACTACATTGACGATATTGTTCACAAGGCTTGTATCGAGCGAAACGTGCGTATTACGCCTTTCCTTGGTTTACTCTTAGCATCCCAGGTACCTAGAAGCTGGAAACTGACATACGGCGTAGTCTTACCCGTCGCCCCTGAACTACAACCACTTCCCCAAGTCATGCTGCACATCTGTCAACGAAGTCATCTGCCACGGTATCCCAGATCAGCGTGTCCTTGTCGACGGCGACATCTTGAACATCGATGTGTCTCTCTACCACGAGGGATACCATGCGGATCTGAACGAGACCTACTACATTGGCGACAAAGCCAAGGCCGACCCCGATACCGTCCGTGTTGTTGAGACGGCCCGAGAGTGCTTGGAGGAGTCCATCAAGGCCGTGAAGCCTGGAGTTTTGATCCGAGAGTTTGGAAACATCATCGAGAAGCACTCCAAGAAGCAAAACTGCAGCGTCATCCGAACTTACTGTGGTCATGGCGTCGGAAAGCTCTTCCACTGCCCCCCCAACGTCCCCCACTACGCCAAAAACAAGACTGTCGGTGAATGCAAGCCCGGCATGACATTTACTATTGAGCCCATGATTGCGCTGGGCAAGTACCGAGACATTACCTGGCCCGACAACTGGACGAGCACGACCATTGACGGCAAGCTGACAGCTCAGTTTGGTAAGGAGACCCTACAGAAAGCCCAAATGGTGAACAGTGCTAACTAAATTTCGCGCAGAGCATACTCTGCTCGTTACCGAAGATGGCGTCGAAGTCTTGACGGCGAGACATGAGAACTCTCCCGGAGGCCCCATTGCCAGGCCCGGCACCGAGGGCGAAGCCTCTTAAGTCGACCTAAACGAGAGACTGTACTAAAATTTCACAAATTTTACAACGCATCCATGCAGCTCTGGGGGAGTTTGGGGTTAGCGAGGAGCATGAGTGATAATTGTATCGTATCATGAGAGGCATGTAGTGGAGTTGGGATGCTGGTGATTGGCGGTAGAACAAAGTACACCGAGGAAGGAATGTAGACAAGTAATATTCAACTCCCGTAATCAGCTCTAGAAGGCTTCTAGATTGCGAGAATGGATCGGATTCGACGCTATATCAAAAAGCAGATTCGAGATGGTATCCGCGGATGGACGCGTGGGGCCCGGATGCAGCCATGTCGTGTGACGCAAATGGCAGAAACTACAAGAGCAGATCTATGTCTGAGATGCGACTCATGCGAGCAGTCGGGAAAAAACAACTACAACCCATGTGCATATCTGCAGAGGCCGCGCCCCCAGCCACATTTACCGTCTCTAGCCAGATCCAGCCATGTGCAGGGGGACGCCACCCGCCACCCGCCACTGAGCCACCGGGCTTGGACAGTTTTACTGCTTGACTGATTACTGGACTACCTAACGAGGCTTGCCGGGCAAGGCTTGAGAGCAGAACAGCCGGCAGCGAGCCTCTTCCATCATCGCTGCTAGCGCTTCCATCCAGGCAAGGCCACGACCACTGGCGCACCTGCACCTGCTTTCCTCCACCTTCTGCCTACCTCTCCACTTGTAGTCCTGCACCAAAACTCACCACCACCACCACCACACCATCCGCCGCCCGCCACCATATTTCTCTCTCCTCCCCACCCTCGGTTCCCGCCTTAGGACACCACCGCCCGACACCACGCACTCGCCCTTGATCTCGCAGCAAGGCCACGTCTTTCTCCCTCACCTCTGCATCTTTGTACGCCCTTTTTTACCAGCCGATTCCCCCCGTCGACCCTTGCCCGCGCGCAGATAGGAGCTTGTCACTGAGCTCCCCGAACAGCTGTCCTCGACTGAGATAGCCAGACCTTCGCACCCTTACCGCTCCCCCCGCAAAATCCGTCACGATGATGTCCGGAGAAGCATGGCTGTTCCTGCTGTCGGTGTTGATCAACGCCGTCAACCTCTTCTTGCAGGTTTTCTTCACCATCATGTACAGCGATCTCGAGTGGTACGTCGCAACCCTGCCCTTCCGTCTCGGCGCCAAAATCTGCGCCCGAGGAATGGATGCGCACTCTCCATGTCGACAACTCGACGCCGGCTCGACCCTATGGACTCATGAGCTGACCCTGTTCTCTACAGCGATTACATCAACCCCATTGATCTCTGCAACCGACTCAACACCTACATCATCCCCGAGGCCGCCGTTCACGGTTTCCTGACCTTCCTCTTCCTCATCAACGGATACTGGGTCCCTCTGATCCTCAACCTGCCTCTCCTGGCCTGGAACGTCAAGAAGTACGTTTGCGATTCGTTTTTTATATCGACGCCGGACTAACAGGATCGTAGGATCGTCGACAACACTCACCTGCTTGACGCCACCGAGATCTTCCGCAAGCTCAACGTTCACAAGAAGGTACGCAATAATGGCCCCACCAAGTTGCGCTACTCTAACCGCATTACAGGAGTCCTTCTTCAAGCTGGGCTTCCACCTCATCATGTTCTTCTTCTATCTCTACAGCATGATTGTGGCTCTCATCCGGGACGAGTCCTCTTAAGCGCCCTCGACCGAATCTCGAACCGGTACCTGATTCGCAACAGAGACCATCTCTGGCCGGCAGGGCGGATTAGGAGTGCTTTTTAGCGTGCAAATCAACCTCAAGCAGCGCTGACTGGGCAAGTCGCGCGGCGAGGAGAGGAGAGGAGTCTGTCTGCTGATGCAGTACATAACGAGTGGAAGATGGCATAGATTGATGACATTTCTAAAGAGGCGGGCTTGGCGTATATAAGTGCTATCATGCCGGATGGCGCTGTGGATTGATTATTTCCTGACGGCTAGGTTGTGCTACGAGCCGGTTTGTGCGAGCTAGGAGCTTTAGTTGCCTCCTCGCCATTTGTTCGGTCAACGTCCTGGCATGATAATTGAGTAATGATCAAACTAAGAAATCACATGCGAGAATACTCAATACCAGTTGTCCAATCCTATTTGCTACGCAGCCCATTTGCCTTTGCGTTGGTTCATCCTGGCGCATTTCGAGTAGTTTTGTGTCACGTGATTGCCCGTTTTTCAAGCTTCAGCGGCCCGGTCGCGATCGCTGGTCTGTCGACCCGCCGACTTGTGACGTCGCGCTCGAGAAAACTTGAACATCAACTTTCCACCTCATTGACAATGGCAGACTTCGGGGAATACCCGCCAAATATGGCGCCGCAAGATGCGCTCATCGTTCGAGAGCAAGAGGGACCTAACCACGCTGTGGTACCCTACACGGCTGAAGATCTGTCGCGTCCCCAACTCGGTCCCTCGAACCCATTCAAGGACGACACAAACGTGCTGAAGCGCAAGAATATTCTTACCGGCCATGCAGAGGAGACATTCGTCAGCGAGCACACCTTTCGAAGCAAGCATCGAGCAGTCGAACGGAAAGGAGGCCCACAAAGAGAGTACCAAACCAGCGCAGAGAGCAAGGCAGAGGCTGCCAGGATACGCGCCGGGAGGGAAAAGAAAGGCGACGCAACCATTGCTGAAGGCCCCGGGGCTTACGTTGGGCCATGGGCCAGGTACAAGCGGCCCGAGTACGAGGTGGTGGGAGAGGACGAGGAGCTCGCCAGCGATGAGGAATACGAGATCGTGGAGGAGGAGGAGGATGTCGTCGAGAGCGGAACGGTGGTTCAGGCACCGGCCGGAGCTTTGGCGCGACGAAAGGAGGTCGAAGAGATGGGCGACGAAACGACGACGTTCCACGGTTCCGCCGAATACGATTACCAAGGCAGGACATATATGCACGTTCCCCAAGATCTGGATATCGATCTTCGAAAGGAGATTGGAAGCGTCACCAACTACATCCCCAAGAAGCAGGTTCACTCCTGGAAGAACCACACCAAGGCCGTTACTGCGCTACGCTTCTTCCCCAACTCCGCCCACCTACTGCTGTCAGCCAGCGCCGACACCACTGTCAAGATCTTCGATGTCTTCCACGATCGCGAGCTGCTGCGCACGTACTCTGGTCACTCCAAGGCGATCTCCGATATTACCTTCAACGCCTCGGGCACTCAGTTCTTGTCTTCCTCGTATGATCGCATGATGAAGCTTTGGGACACTGAGAAGGGTGTGTGCATTAGCAAGTTCACGACTGGCAAGACGCCTCACGTGGTCAAGTTCAACCCGGATCCTGAGCACTCCAACGAGTTTCTGGCTGGCATGTCAGACAAGAAGATTGTTCAGTTTGATATCCGAACCCCCAACGAGGTGGTACAGGAGTACGACCATCATTTGGCAGCAATCAACACCATCACTTTTGTTGATGATAACCGCCGTTTCATGACCACATCCGACGATAAGTCGCTCCGAGCCTGGGACTACAACATTCCCGTCCCTATCAAGTACATTGCAGAGCCTGACATGTACCCCATGACGCGCGCTGCTCCCCACCCTAGCGGCAAATACGTCGCCTATCAGAGCTCCGATAACCAGATCCTGGTATATGGCGCCAACGACAAGTTTCGCCAGAACCGAAAGAAGAGCTATCGCGGGCACAATAATGCGGGCTTGGCTATTGACCTGGACTGCAGTCCGGATGGTCAGTTCCTGGCTTCGGGTGACTCGGCCGGCTACGTGTGCTTCTGGGACTGGAAGACATGCAAGATGTACCATAAGCTGAAGGCGGGCAACCAGGCCATCACCTGCGTCAAGTGGAACCCACAGGAAACTAGCAAGGTGGCGACGGCAGGCATGGACGGTGAAATCAGGTACTGGGATTAAACGAGGGCTATTCAGAACTTCTGGGCATCGGAGAGGGAGGAGCATGGCACGGCGTTTAGGAATAGGATGTTAATAGATGAAATGTGCAAATGGGTATATTACTCCGTACTCGTGCCTCCTTGTTATGCATGTCTTAAAAACCATTGTCCATGATACTCTTCATCGCCGTGCGTCCTGGTATTGGTCCATAAAAACCCCCTTCTTCTTCCTGACAGGGCTACCGTCTTCGTCCCAATCATCATAATATCCGCCGTCACCGCCATTGTGTCCCTCGTTGCTGTCAGATGGGTTGAAAACATGTTTGTCAGCTTGCCAATCACCGTGTTCCTCTTCATCGTCCAAGGTTGCGCTAATGTCTTCGATGACGAACCTGGTCCCCGTCGCAGGCCCGAAGCCATACGGGAACCATTTCATCGCCGCCGCCTTCTTCGACTTCTTTTCCCGCTTGCAGTCGCCTGGTGCCATGGGGGCCTCTCCCTCGCCCCTGTTCTGTTGGTTCCCGGAAGTGAGCTCATTGTGGTACATCCAAGGAGCTGATTGGGCTTTCAACAAATCTTTCTTTGCCTCCTCGGAGCCCATATCCAAATGATGAATGACATAGCAGGGTATGATGGCGCAGTTGTTGTAAACAATACAGTCCAGACCGCCGTCGTAATGTGCGTCGTACCCTTCTACCAGGGGTCCATTGATCAAGTACTTACCATCCTGGTTGTGGTATGTTCGTCCCATGATGGTAGCACAGACAATCATCCGCCTGCAAGATAGCATCCCTAGTGAAGTCATCTCACTTCCGCCCATGGCGAAACCAAGCGCAAAGGATGGGGGTTGAGAAGAGTAGATGCCGCGGTCAAACACGATGCCTGATCTGGGAGAGGCAATAGTTTTAGAATCAACGACTTGTCCTTGTAGCTTGAAGCCATGGCGAACGATGGAGGCCACTGATTTGACCTGAGTACCGTGGAAAAGTAATTCGGGGTGCCAGCATGTCGTCGATGACATCTTGGCGGGAGAGGGTCGAGAGCACGGGACCCTCGAGCTTTGAATGGGGAGGCAACTTGTTGCTAAGCTGACCCGTCGCTGTCGTGATGGTCTCTCGCAACGACTGTTTGTACGCCCAGAACCTCTTGACGAGATCAGGGCGCAGTACAGACTCCATGTGGAGGATTCGCCACGATTTGGGGATATCCTTGACGATTTCCTCGGGGGTCTTTCCCAAGATCTCAAACGCCGTATCCTTGATGGTCGAGACATTGAGGCCAAGGGGGTTGTTCAAAACATTATTCCAGTCTCAAATCTCGCCCGCCGACCATCCCTTGCCAATATTGGCACTGGGGTTTGCTTCCTGCTCGAACTCGGCCATCAACTCGAGAGCTTGCAGGATGGCAACCTCAAGGTCAAATTGCTTCACCATGGGAGAAGCACCAAAGATGTCATGGATGGTTTGCCGAACATCCTTACGGAGTGCATCGAGTTTTCGTCTCGGGAAGCGCCCTTGGAGGTCTTTGACCTGGCACGAGGTCAGGTGTTGGTGGTTTGCTGAGAGTCCAAGCTCGAGAGCGAGTTGGGAGAAGTTGAATAGGCAAATGTCGTCCCTGGTGGTTGGATCTTGCTCGCAGGACCAACTAGCCACCCTCTCGGGACTATTGGTTTCGAGAAGGTCATACCAATTCTTAAAAGACATCGTGAAGGTCTCGTCGCAAAACAATGCTAGAATGATTAGGAGATAAATGTACGGTGCGCCAACATCAGGTCAGCCGGGTATCGTTTTTTGAGCCAGTTGGCCTTTGATCTGTTCGCTAAACGATTGCAAGCTAGACAGGAAATTCTGGGGTTTATACAATAACTTGTTTAATCTAGCTATTGTTGATGCTGATCCATAGATCTATAACGTGTAGATGAGGCGCAGGGCAGATTGCAATTGGCCGCCCAGAAGGATTGGCTACGCCCCCGGACTGACTCACCGGACGTGCCTCCAACGTCAGCCATGGCCCGCCCCATTGGAATATTTTTAACCAGGGAGACCATTTTATTCGCTGCTAGGTCTGGGAAGAAAGTGCGGATGTCTTTTTACTGCGGGTGTTGAGTCAAGACAGACAGAGGCAGATGACAGCCTCCATGCAGTCAGATTGACCTAGAGAATAAAGTATTTATAGATGAAGACAAGAGCTAGATGAAATAGCATTTAACAGGATTGTATTCTGGGGATTTTGCCTCTTTTTCGCGATAGTTCCACGAGACGTATTTCCGGATACAATTAGTTAGATGTTCTGTCGTTTTGCGGAGGGCCACGTGAGAGCTATTTGTGTTAATTAGTCAGTGATGTGGCGTGCAGAAGCCGGAAAAGCAACAACTGATGTTCCCGGCTCGCGTCATTCATTGGAGAGTCAGGCGTGGGGTGGCGTTTACGGCTCTTGGTCATCGACAGCTGCATCCCAATCTTCATCTGTCGGTAGTGTCGGGCGGAACGGACAGGGCACAGGGGAATCATAATTACTTCATCTGCCGGTAGTGTCGGACACGGAACGGACACGGGCACAAGGGAACAAATATGGATCGGAAGAGGGATCCAAGAGGGATCCGCTAATGACTCAGTAGTCGCGGGTCAGGACGCAGACCCCGCGTTTTGCAGCGCTCTTCGGCGTGTCATGGGCAGAAGTTTAGCTTGGCCCGCGGTAAACCATAGCCGTTCAGGGACGGCGCCGGGAACTCCCCGCACGGCGCTTGACTCAGGTGGCTGCATGTCGTCGTCCTTTCTGACTCTTTCTTCTGACTCTCGCCCGTTCCAGGGCGCGCAAGCTGGACGACGAAATGCTGGAATGCATCCTCCTGACATGACATTGGGGATGATTACCCCATACCCCACACTTCCACGCTCTGCAGGCCAACTCCACAGAACTGCACCCCCGCATTCATAATTCATACAGCTTCGATAGCGTGAAGCCGAGTTACTACGTAGTACGCCCCTTTGCGGGAGAGGAGACCTAGTAGTAAATGTATTCAGAGCGAAACCGTGTCATATCTCCTCGTGCCTTCCTCGACAAGGGTGCCTTCCCACTACCCACCCATACCCGCCTTACTCCAACTTTTCCCAAGCCGCCTCTTTCCCCCTCCTACTTTTTTCCTCCTCATCATCTCCCTCCCTCTTCCAGCACTGTCATGGTCGCGTCTTCAACCCGAATCTGCTAAGACAACATCGCAAAGACCACCACGATGGCTACAGCAATGGCTGCTACCATGACTTCGACCGAAACACAGGCAATGGGCCAGAGACCAAAGGCTCCAGCCAAGATCCGCAAGCGAGCCCCCAAGGCGTGCCTCTCATGTCGCGCCCGCAAGGTCCGCTGTGATGTTTCTCAGAGAGGTCGCCCGTGTATGAATTGCTACCTCGACAGTGAGGCCTGTGTCGTGACGGGGAGAGCATCTAGACTGTATGTCGTCACCTAATCTCAGCTGTCGAGTCCAACATAAACTTACACCTCCCGCTCTTAGCAGGCGACCTCCAAGAGATGTTGCCGAGAATGTTGTTGAAGCTTCTCACCCACCCTACACTCCTACTGAGCCACATGAGTGCGGATCGCATTCGGCTGAAGCCGTAGTCCAGTCCAGATTGAATGGGATTCCAGAGCAACCTGCTCCATTGACCAAGGAAGAACACAGCTTGAACCAAGACCGACCTGAGTCTGTCAACAGTTACGGATCCCATGATGGTGATCGAAGAGATAGCGTCATGACTGAGCCAGCGAACCCACCACCTCAATCTCACCAACCCCCAACCCAACAGGCCCGAGGTAAGCATACGCATTCACGTTGTGACGTATTTCGAATGACGTCGACTAACTTTTGATATAGCCTCATATAGCACACCTCAAACCAACCACTCGACTTCATTGAACCAATTCCCCAGCAGTAACAACAATACCTGGTCCCACGAACCCCAAATCGGGCTGACATCCGATGTTGTCTATTCCTACTATCCTTTTCTCACAATGGGCAACCTCCCCAACATTCCTCCCCAAGACGCCAACTTTCTTGAGCTCCAAGGCTGTCTGCGCGTGCCTACTCGCACGATGCTCGATGAGTTCCTCCAGCAGTACTTCCTTCACGTCCATCCATTGTTGCCGCTCATAAATGAGGGCGACTTCTGGGATCTTTATTGTCATAGTACCGGTTCTGGAATGCCCACAGAACGTATGTCGTTACTGCTATTCCAGGCGATCCTGTTCGCCTCGTGCAACTTTGTCTCTCGCACCACCATCAAGGCTCTTGGGTTTCCCAGTATTCGTGTTGCAAGAGCTACATTTTACCGACGCGCCAAGCTTCTATACGACTTTGAATCCGAGTCATCGCCCCTCTCCATCGCCCAGGCCGCGCTCCTGCTCTCCTTCTGGGCTCCCTCATCGACCCGCAACCCGAATACGTCATGGCTCAGTCTCGCGATCCAACAGGCAAAGAGCGCCGAAGCGCATCACTATGCCGCTATGCCCGTATTCTCTGCCATTACACACCCGATGCAACACCGAAAGCAAAATATTCTCAAGAAGGTCTGGTGGTGTTGCGTCATTCGAGACCGGACCCTAGGCTTGTTGATGAGGCGACCCATCCAGATCACAAAAGGCCACTTCGATTTCGACTCCAATCCTGTACTGGGGTTTGCGGACCTCGAAAACGAGTTTACGAGATCACGAGTGTACAACCCCGGGACAAAGAAGACTCTCGCAGAGATCTTGGCACAGCTGGTCGAACTCTACGTCGTCTTGACCGACATCCTCATACTGGTCTTCCCTCTAGACGACGCCCCTGGTTGGGGACGACAACTGAGGCCGGAGGACGAGGGCAGAATTAAAGAATGCAAAACTTCTCTGAGACGGTGGTACAGGTCGGCAACGTCACGATTCCCTCTGTTCGGAGGAAGTCCCCTCTCCCGAGGCGGCACCGACAGCAGAAAGGAGTTCCAACACGACTCCGTCATTCTATATACTAATCTCATGTATATGTACTATCACTCTTCACGTGTTGTGCTATCCCATCATGAGATTCTCCAACTGGCCATCCTCCAGGCGATACCGAATGGCAACAACGCTATGACGACAACTCGAGGCTTATCTACAATCAACGAGAATCGCCATGAGCTTCAGGATGCTGCTTCAGGCGTAACGGAGTGCCTTAAAGAGCTTGTTCACCTGAAGCTTGCCCGTTGGCTTCCGATATCCGCTGTGGCCTGTACTGCCCTCCCTCTGATCCTCAACATTCTGGACGTCAAGCTCTCGGCGCCTGCAAAAGACCCCAGTCTCGACTCAAACGCAGCATCGGCCTTGAAGCAGCACCGACTCAACATTCTCATTGAGGCGATGAAGACGTATCAGCCTCAATACGACGGTGTTGACTGGGTCAGCGAGATTGTGCGGCATGTTGTCAACCTTGCGCAGCTGGACAACACAAACGCCCAGGGAAGCCAAAACGCCAACATCACAGACTGGACCGACATTCTTGCCCTTCAACCAAGCTCGTATTTGCGTCTGGCATTGGCATTGGACGTCAGCCTTAGCAAAGGCCGGTTACCGGAAGATGGAGACTTTCCAGTGAGCCTCCGCGGTCTCTTTGTGGGCGGCTTCAGTCCCCTCAAGGCTCTCATCGAAGCCAATCGAACGACCCACCCGTTCAATGGCTTTGGGCCTAGGCTAGGAGTACCCATCAATGGAGAATCCGGCGCCATGCGATCTGTCAATTCTGACTCTGATTCAAACTCGCCGCTCTCCCAAACAGACTCCCAGATGTCCAATATAGAGGATGCTGCGAATATCGAGGCTCTGCGTGACCAAGTTAGATCCCAGATGGCGGCGAATGGGCCGAAAAACACGAATGTTCCCCCCTCGCAGGGAATCCATGGCCTCGACAACTACGGGGTATTTCAAGTGGAAGACGAGTCGCCGAGCGGTACAAGCGAATTTGAAGGCATGTATTTGGATGGACCGATGCCAGATGTCTCTGCTGAATGGATAGAGACTCTGTGGGATGAAATGGATAACACGGATGATAAAGCGGATAGAGACATTGCGCGGATGCTATTAGGAGCGCTGAAAGAGGGCGATGTCGGCGAGACCATGGTATAGAACTCGAGAAATGATAATCCATGTTAACTTTTTGCCAAATATTGATTGTATCTATAACTTTTGTTTCCTTGCGCCAACTTGTTTCCATTTAGGAAAATAATTGCTTCGAGGAATCCCTTCCGCAAGTGAGATGCCTGCTATCGTAAGGGTATGGAGTGGTTTCTAGTCCATCTAGACAGTGAAGATGTCGAGAAATGGCTAGAACCCATTTAGCTAGTGGTGGCATCTCGTACTTATCCAGAGCCCATCTCCAACCC
Organism: Ilyonectria mors-panacis; assembly: GCA_002991585.1. Taxonomy (NCBI): domain Eukaryota; kingdom Fungi; phylum Ascomycota; class Sordariomycetes; order Hypocreales; family Nectriaceae; genus Ilyonectria; species Ilyonectria mors-panacis. The sequence continues at coordinate 1,876,708 of PPHJ01000018.1, forward strand.
AGGACACCATTGTCAAAACTAAAGCGTCCCTTTTCAAATGAGATCTCAACCCCTAAACCAAACCCTAGAACGCCAAAGCCCAATACGTCGCCGTGATTTTGTATTCGCTAACCGCCGGTGATCAGACCCTCAGGTGTGTTCATTTGTTCCGATGGCGAATTTTCAGAGTTGAGAAATGAGCCAGTTCCAGTTTGCTCTTGCTGGCACACAAGCGCTGAGCAATGTACTTCCAAATTTCGTGATATCCCCAAAGATAACAAAGAGAAGTCTACCATGCGACCAATTTGGTAGTTTCAACTAAGCCAGGGCATGCACCGCAGCGACACCGAAAACCGTAGCGCATAAAGAGGTCCATCGGGGTGCGCTTGGTGCCGTACGAAATGGTTAACTCTTCGCCGGCCCTGATTCTGTCTGCCTTGACAATCATTTCGAGACAATCATGGATGTGGTCGAACGTGTACTCAATGTTGTCCTTTGGATGACAGGAGTGATTGAAGCGAGAGGCGATTGGGAATAGCCCTGCATTGTCCCTCTTCCCTGTTGCGAAGCTGGGTCCGTGTTAGCAAAACCCTGTCATAATTTGATTGACTCGCGAAAGTTGTCAATCTGACATTGTGTCAAAGCGCGTTGCTGCGGAAGCTTCGGAATGCTCTAGAGTGGAATGAGACTTGGGAGTACCTCCCAATCCTGCCATGGGGCCGCAGATGGACCACAATTCACTCGCGAGAGATGTCTCCGGGTAGAAAATTGAAGAAACACGAGAATGGAGAATCTCACCAATTAGTCGTCCAGATGGCCTGGAGCTTCGGCGTGCCCGGCTTGCACATGTCGTTCGCGTGGAGCGCCAGGGCAACCTCCTGCTCGACCCGGTCCAGTCTGTCGAATTCTTTAAACAGCGACGACGAGTCAGCCGTGAACAACGGTTTCTCGATCAGAATTCGGTCTCCATACTTGAGATCCTTGGTGGCGAAGGCGCCCCATCCGGCAATCGTTGATTCAGAGACCGCGAAGAAGTCGTTTTGGAAGATGACATTGGTGGCCATTCCAATCCTGGTGTAATTGGGTGCTGGACCACTTCGCACTGCACATGGTGTGATTCCGAGTTGAGCGCCGCGGGCACATCACTCCCCTCTTCAACTGTCTCGAGAGGCTTGAAAGAGAGGCGCCTGGGCAGGGGTGGACACAAGCTGTCGGTTGAATCCAAGGGTCGGGGGCCATGGCTTGTGAGGCATAGAACGGACCTGGTGACTTGTAAGCATGTGGTTTGGTATTGTCACGTATCACCTACTCATCGCTGTCGTCCTCTTCATTGTCGGACCACGAATCCGACCCCTCAGTTAGGTCGTCCTCAGACCCAGAGGTGCAAGCGTACTCTGAGTGAATACTATCAGAGGATGTCCAGTGGTGAAGCATATATAAAATGTCCTTGCAAAGCAAGGGTCTCTCGGTGCGTGAGACTGAGGTGGTGATTGCATGTTTCGGGATTTCCTGGCCTCGTTAGTGACTTTGGTGATACAGAGTGGTGAGTTTTGATTGTGGAAGATGATGGATATGGCAGTGGGTCAGGCCATGAAGCCGACAGTGTAACTGTAAATATTTTCAACTTACCTCTGAGTCCTCGCTCTTGACATCATTCTGAGAATGAACTGTTGTCTCCAACTGGATGCTCAATCGATCCTCCAGCTGAAGATTCAGGCTAGACATCTCAGAAACTTCTGGAAGGACATCCATGATGGCGAATATAGGTCGTTCGTGGGTGCAGTCGACCCGGAATGGGAGGTTGATTGGGTCTGGCCCTGTGTTGGTGAGAAAGTCAAGGTGCAGTGAGCGAGGGGAGGGTGTACTCAAGGTGAGGACTGCTTGGCCCGGAAAACCCAGGAGTCTTTAAAAGAGCCTAAAGGTGAAGATGAAATAGATTATGTGAATAGGGAGTGGTAAAGTGCAGTGAATAGGCAGCCAAGTAAGAGTGAGTGCACGGGTCAGTGTGAATAAGGATCAAGCTCGGTGTCGGCCAATGGGCAGGGATGGCGAAGTGAGATGTCAAGGGAGACGAGCCGAACAAGGGGCCAAATAAATACGAAGCAAGGCGAAATTCTAAGATGAGGGCTTTGGATTTAGGTTGGACTTAGGGAAAAAAGAAAAACAAACCGAAAAAAAAGCTGGGACATGTGGTGTAGCAAAGGGAGGCGAGCCGACATGCAATCACGCTGTTAACTCCACCATCAAACTGCATCGACCGAGCCGTGCTGAGCCTGCTGGTTTCTACGCGGTACCTCTGCAGACCTGGAATGGATTGCCGGGAGGCGCACCATGTGACAAGCAAGCCAGGCACGGCGCAGAAAGGGAAAAATGGAATCAAATAAAAAGTTGCTCGTCCGCACCACGTAGCACGATGGCGACCAGGAACCACGTGAGGTCAGGTGATGGCCATGTCGCTCGCCTCCCGGGACCGGATCGAGCGCAGGACTCGCCTCTTCCAGTGTGCACACTTTGTCTCTTCTTCATGACTCTCTCTGTAAACGAACGATGTATTAATTTTTACTTGGCACCCTAGCACCTGCGGTGTAAGGTTGCATGTGCTGGCTTTTTTTTCCCCGTCTCGAATATCATGATTCATAACATAACCAAGGCCGGCCACTCTGGAACCGTGAGGCTTCCAGATCTATACACTTAAGCACGCCGAATGAACAAACCAAAAATGCTCCCAGAGTCACATCCAAAATCCCACAAAATATTTCCGATTCCCATAAACGCCTTGCCGTGAATTTCCATTATCTCTGGACCCCTGAAGCCCGGGGTAGTTCGAAACCGCTTCCGCTCGCCACGCGGAGGGCTAGAGCTATAGCCCGCGGGCTATAACCTCTAATATGTGGACGCAATCTGGCCCGGATCTCGAAACATTAATGCCGCGCTGTAGCGTGCCGTTTCGATGGCTTTCTGCACATCCGCGGTGGAGCTTCGACGGGGTGCTATAAGTGCCATGCCCCTGGGGCTTTTCGTCGTCGTCCCCCTGACCTGTTCGTGCTGCCATGATGCATGCAAATAACAAGCCGGTCGATACCACGTGAAGGGGTTGGTGTCGTTTATGTCATGAAACGGCCGTGCCGCCCAATCACCATTTTCGCTTTGGTCGTAGTGGACAGCTTCCTCCACAGTCCAGACACTTCAAGCATCTCGGCTTCTGCCAGACCTTCCTGCAACGACACACCCAGAGGTCCTGGCCCGTCCTCGTCGTTAAGCAGTCAGAAGGCCCATGGATGCCGAACTTGACCCCACACTCGATACAGAACCGCCGAAGCGGAACGAGTCGGTCCTCAAGGCCCGGGGCGCGATCCGAAACGACTCGCCCGTGAATGTCGACGTAGGCTGACTGCGGTTGGAGGGCGTCAAAGTGCTCGGGCATCCGCACGCGGAAGCAGATGTAGCACTCAAAGTTGCCCGGCTGGTGGTCTTGGCCTTTCTCGCTGGGCCGGTGCTGCGGGAAGTCCTTGGCTGCCCTCATGACGAACTGGAACTTGTCCAAGGGGTCGGCCATTTCTTGAGGTTTGATGGCTCGGTGGAAGTGTCGGTTCATGGTAGAGAGGAAGATGAGGGACTGATAGTCCAAGTTGGAGAAGACGAGCCGCTGGAGCTCGCTGGGCAGACGCTCTATCAATGACGGCATGGGGGGCTTGCATTGTTTGGAAAAGGAGAAGCTGACGGGTCGAGCTGGCGAGGGAATTGGGGTGGAATATATGGGAGGAAGCCTGAGGTCTAGGCCCGGCGGCTGGCGAGGAAGGACAATCATGGTTGAGGATGGACGACAACAGACGACAAGACGCCAGGTGACAAGACGGCAGAAGATGGGATTATAATAGAGAAAGGGGGAGGGGTGTGGCGATCTCGATGATCTAATGCGAGAGCGACGTGGGCTCTATAAGGTTCAAGAGGAGCCGGGACAAGCATCATATATCTAATAAGGACGGACTGCGGGCGAGTGGACAAGTGGGCAAGCTGGCATGCCGGCAATAACAAACAAGGTGGATTGCGGTGCAATGCGGACGCAGCGCAATGCAGCAACGCCGTGCTGCCTCCCTCTCAAGACGAATATGGCGAAAATGAGGACATGGGCAAATGGGGGCGTGGGGCGAATAGGACATGGGACATGGGAGGGACGAGGGGCATGTTTCTGGACGTGGTTGTTGGCTGTGTTTCGGGGGCTGAGACAGGCATATCAGGCAGGTCTTGTTTCCTCTCTCTCTCGCTTGAGGATGCGGATGTGGATGTGGATGTGGACCAACCGACCTGTTGGACGTGAACGTGAGGCGAGATGGGGGCGCATTTGGCGATTGTAGATGTGAATGGATGAAGACGGAGCTAGGAGTGGGTGTGTTGGAGCTGCACCGGCGATTGGGTTTTGGTCGGCCGTTTGCACGCCGCTTTGTAACGCCGCCTGCGACGCCGCAGGGCAGAGCCCGGGCACGATTTAACGCCCCGGATGTGCGGATGATTTCTTTTTTTAGATTGGCCGGGGTTGGTTTGGGTCGTTCTTTTGACATGTTGTTGGGCCAGGAGGAGGAGACGTGAAAGACATGGATGGAGCTGGGATGGTGGACTTGAAGAAGCCCCACCAACGCCAGACGACTCGCTGGGAGAGGAAGTGGAGGGAGGACCACTCAGACCGTTCCTCCCGTCCATCCCTGGACTCAATCCCCGGGGTTGATATCCCTAGCACGATGATGATATGTATTCATCCCTGGCTGGTCTCTGGCTGCTCGCCGGCGCGGTCCTCTGCTGGAGAGCGGACACGGCGAGCTAGCACTAAGCAGCAAACATCTTCCTCGGCCGGGCCGGGGGGTTGACTTTGTTGTTGGCTCCATCCCTTGCAGCAGGCTTGCGGCATGCGGCGTGCTTGCAGCGGGCTTGCAGCATACGGCGTGCTTGCAGTTGCAGACCCCCCTCCAAACCCCTGCCTCAATCAGTCAATCAATCGATCAATGGCCGTTTTCTTCTTCCAGTGCAGAAGCGTCCCCCCCGGAAAGCCTCCCCGGCCGCCACCTCTCTGTCATGTGAATGAGAGGCTGCTGTGGCCGCTGCTCCGAATCATGAACCGCGCGCCGCGGGTCGTCCGCCGCCCAGCTTCAGGTGCACCAGTGCCACCGCCTGCCTCCAGCCCTGCTCGGCGGCGCACGAGTTCGACACACCAACAGCTCTCCCAATTTCACTTCCCTCCTCGCATGCTGCGATTTAATTTCACCAAGCCAGAGACACCGCCCTGCGTCCGCTGGGTTTGACAATCCGTCCCCATTCCAAAGAGGGTTCCATTGGGGAGCTCTCCATGGGTTTGGAAACAAACCCCCCACTTGTTCGGTCCCGCAGGAAACGACGATCAGCACTCTCGCCCTTCAACGGCGTGTCCGGTTGGGCCTCTGCCGGGGCTAACGACGAGGAGCTAAGGGCGAGGATGTTCAGGGGTGGGTTGGCCTCGGCGCGTTTTATGCCTGTGCAGCGTCTACGTCGCGTCGGCAGTTGCTCTTAAGCGTCGTTCGCCGTCGAATGAATCGGCCCAAGCTCGTGTAACCGACACTGTTTCTGGTGTTTCCTTTGACCGATCCCAATGACCCCTTCCCCAGAATGCCTGCGTAGCTTGCAGGGATGCTTAACACCGGACTCTAGCACGTCTGTCCTATGTAGTATCGTATCTGTGCACCGCAGGGAGATGCTAGTATCGTACTCCGTCCAGTACCAAAGTATTTAACATTACTCGCCATCGTCCGCATGACCATTGACATCATCTATGTCGCTCCTCCAGCGAACGGAGTTAACATCCAGCTGAGAGTCACCATCGGAGTAAGCCGCTCCTCATCTCAAACCCAGACACCGTCTCGGCTAACGAAAGCAAACCACACTGTCCCTGCTGCAAGGATCAGCCATGTCTCTCAAGCCATGCAGATGAAGCTACGACGCTGCGACATGCTTGAAACATCATTGACGATACGAAGCCACCGACCTCGAGCTGATGGTATGGAGGCGTCCACTAATGCCCCTGCGATATACTATAAACCTCATGCACTTGAGAGCCAACATTGTGACATGTAGTGCTCTTTTCTTTTTCTCATTGTTTTCCTAATCATGAGGGCCAATTTGGTTACAGCCAAGATCGATAAGCGTCGCTCCAGTTGGATGCAAAGTATATTGATCCAACTCAATTAATGTACTGCATGACCTCGCTTGGTTAATACAGCTAGCGCGTTTTGCGGCTTCATTGAGTTTAAAAGACAGCACAAAATTATAACAATAGTTATATTTAGCCTGAAAAAATATAAATAGAGTACTAAGTAAGTTAAATATATTAAAGAAAATATTTTTTATTCAATGTAGAGTAAACCTTTACCTCATGCCTAATCCTTACCTTTAAGATAACGATGTGCTACATCCTAATTTACATTAGCGGCTTATGTTGCGGTACATTGTTTGGATCAAAACTCTTTGCATCCCACCGAATCAGGCCATGTCTTGTCTCCGTCTCCCGGGGCCTCCCAAGCTTGTGGCCTCCATTCCTTCCATCTCAACCGCAACATGTAGCTTCTAAGATTACCCAACCGCTTACAAACTTTAGACAGAGGCGGCAGCATGCCAAGATGCCTAGCTTGATGTGAGATATGAGATCCCCGTCACCCTCAGGCCAGACCTCCAATCCCTGGCTAGGCTTTGGGTTGCGAGAAGGGGTTGTTGGAGTCTATGGCACAACTGGAGAAGGCAGGCACTTGAAATCTCTCTGCATTAGAAAGCTGTTTGTTGGCAACCAAACAATCCTGACGCGGATCTACAGAGCTGACTGTGACACAAATGCGGATGGCCTCTATTGTATCTACCGTTTTCGGCACCAATGGCCTCCATGACTCATAACCCTTTTTGAGTACAGGAGCGGCCCATTGTCCTCAAATGACTCCGAGTGCTTCCCGTAGCGCCCCTATGCCAAATAGCATTGATAGTCTCGTTACAATTCGCTCAAGGCTTGCAGCGGCCGAAGTAGCGGGGATACAGGCAACAGTCACGGACTGTGTGCTGCTTGCACAACCAAGCAAGGAAGCGCTCGAATCCGAGGCCGTAGCCACCGTGGGGAGAGCTGCCATACCTAGAGAATTATGTTAGCCTTGAAAGTTGCCGAAGGGATGTGTCTGCTGTTGCTTACTTCCTCTGGTCAGTGTACCAGTAATAGGCCTCGGGATCAATACCCTCGCGTTGGAAGGCCGCCATAAGATCCTCATAGTTGTCCATTCTCATCGAGCCACCAACGATCTCACCAACACCAGGCATCAAGCAGTCCACACTCTCCGTGACACGGGCATCATCCTTGTCCTTTTGCATGTAGAAGGCCTTGATCGCTGTGGGAAAGTGAGTCAGGAAGATGGGCTTATTGATGATGTCGGTCATCCGGCGCTCGGCAGCCTCGGCGATGTCGTCGCCGAACTCGTGAGGCTTGCCCTCCTCGTTGAGAATCTCATGCTCCTGCAGCCATGCAATAGCATCGGAGTACTTCATGCGCATAAAGGGACGCTCCGGCATTTTGAAATCAGGGTTCATGTCCTTGACCTTCTCGGCAATGAAAGGGTCTGCCATGGTGAGCTCAAGCACACGGCACATGATGTGCTCAATGTGCTCTAGGAGGTCCTCGAAGGAGATAAAGTCCAATTCGGCCTCGATGTGGGTGAACTCAGACAAGTGGCGTCGGGTGAGCGACTTCTCTGCGCGGAAGGACTTCTCGATACAGTACACATCACCCATCGAGGGCAGGCAGGTCTCAAGGTAGAGCTGCGACGACTGGGTAAGGAATGCCTCCTCACGGTAGTAATCAAACTTGAACAGCGTTGCGCCACCTTCGACCTGCGTCTGGACGAGGGCGGGAGGGCTGACCTTGCGGATCTTGAACTCCCGGTAGGCTTGGTTGAAGGCAAACTCGACAGCATCACGCACAAGCATAACCGACGAGGCGACGTCACCACGGATGGTGAGATGACGCATGTCCAGCAACATGGCGTGCTCCGCATCGGCTTGGACCTTGTTGGTGATGGCATCTTCGCCACCGGCAGCCTTCCAGTGGCTGGGAATCTTATAAAAGTCGGCGTGGAGCTCGCGGTTGAGGGGGGCTCGGGCGCCAGGGGGGACTTCACGCATCTCGCCGAAGATCTCCATGGACGTCTCTCGGGTGAGGGTGAGAGCATCATAAGTCTTTGCCAGCTTTCCAGCAATAACAACCTGCATTTGGCCGTAGCCATCTCTGAGAGTGATGAAGAGGACGTCCTTTTGCTTACGCTCGCGATGCACACGGCCGACGACGCGCACCCGGGTACCCTTGCTTTCAGGGTCCTGAGTGTCACGCAGCTTAATGTGGTCACCAACGTCACCCAGCTTGATCTTGATGGGTGCGGGAAGGCTGGCGTCCTCCTCGAGCACAATGGCCTTGGCCTCCTCCAACACCTTTTGTCGCACCTCCTCCTCCTTCTTGCGGCGGATAGCGAGTTCCTCCTCGCGGGCGGCCTTCTTCTTGTGCTGCTCGAAGAGGTTGACAGCCTTCTTCAGGGCCGACTTGGCAGCAGGCTTCCACTCCTTGGCGGCCTCATCGTCGGCATTCTCAGACTTGCGGATAAGGTATTGGCCTTCGGCGGGGCGCTGGATGTACGCGAATTGAAGAGTCTTGTAGGGCGATTGCTCGGTACCAAGCTGGGTAGTCTCGTCCTTGCCGACGTCCTCGTCGATATAGATGGTCGCCATGCTTGGGGAGCTCGGGTCGGCCGTTGGCGTGACAGATTAGTTTGCGGTTGTAGTCGAGTGCTTGTGGTGGGTGCGGGGCCTTTTTGTCGTTGTTCAGTTGAGTCACAGAGATATGGATGTGGATATCCAATATGGATGGAGGGGTAAAATCTTGACCCCTTATCTTATCGGGTATGTATTTTCGCACGCAGAAGCGTTGCTATTCGCACATAGATACAAGCTCTTTCACCAAAGACTTAGCTAAAGCAACGTACCTACCATGTGCAATGTCAAGGTACATTGTTGGACTTACAGCTTGCCTTTCTTGTTCAATCCGACCTAATACAAGATTTTTGACTGTATTATTAGGAGCCATGAATACTAGGAGTTAGTCTAACTAAATAAATCATGTCCTAAATTGCTTTATTAGATGCATTGTTGATAATCATAGGTATGCACCATCGAGACATGTAGTAATGTGTGCGAATAGCAATACTCACCTTATCAGACCATTTGCCAAGAATGCCATTGGGTTTTTGGGCTGGCCGCCTAGCCCTGCCAACGTCCTGTGCTCTCTCTTTGTCGGCGCCCAGGTTAATCCGAAACAGGAAATCCATTGCCCCATACAACGACGGGATTCCTGTGATCTGCAAGGGACTAAGACTCCTTTGGCCTTGGTTTTCAAGAAACATGGCATGGTCGCAAATTAATGATTTCCCGCTGAGTGAGTCTGTGGGTGCGTCTGTGGGTAATAAGACCGTGAGTACGCCCAAGTTTGCACCTGGTCAGAGAGCGATCATGTCACTAGACGTGATTGAGTGTGACTGATTGAGCGTGACTTGAAGCGTGAGTGGGAGATCCAAAAATGGAGACAAAGGCAACAAAGAGACAATGCGACAACGGCTGACAGGCGATCTTGATCTTGGTGGGTTTTGGTGTTTGTTAGTAGTTTATGCGCTGGCAGGATTCTAGTACCCAATCCGTTACACAGCCTCCAATGCCAACTTGCGCTGTCATCCAGTGACTCCGCCGCCGCGACGCAGATCCGGACAAAGACCTGTTTCAGGGAGCCAGGGGGTCCGCGCTTAGCACAACGTCATGGTTTATACGAGGCCTTGACCCGTCTCAGCGTCTGCCCCGGAATGCAGATGCCTCAAACCTCCTTCCTTCATACATCCTGCCCCGCCAATCCCGCTGTTCGCTTTCTTTTGTTGTCCTTACTTTACCCACCATGGCCTTCATCGACGCGGCCAACTGCACAGCGGATGGCGATGCTGCCACTCCCAGCGACGCTGGCGTCGCTGGCACTGGTGTAAGTTTTTGCCATGCGCCCGCCGCCAACGAACCCAACTGGATGCTAACGTGCGGCGACAGATCCTACTATCCTTCATGATCACGGCCCTCCTGGCCATCATTCTCTCGAGCAGCGTCATTTTCGGCGAATTCCGCGGCAAGGATTCCATCATTCGACGGAAGCTTCTCAACAGCTACAGCGACTCTCAGATTCTGCAGGGAATCGGAATCCAAAGTCGGTCGAACCTATCGAAACACAATACCCGATTATAGCTAACATTTCGAAGGCGTCGGACTCGCAAAGATGAACACCCTCGTACCGTACCACTTCTTCCTCATCTGGATGCTGTCCCTCCTGTCCATGGCCACGCACAACGCTACGCTACTGGCTCTCGTTCACGATTATCGCCGCGACTGGGTGATCCGATGGATGCGTCAGTTCCTCATGTTTGTCAACCTGGCGCTATCATGCGTCTCGGGAGTCTTCGTGCTTGAGGCCGTCTCCAAGGGCTTGGATGACAAGACATTGCCCATTGCTTGCGTGTGGCAGGTGAAGGGAAATGGTGCGCCCTCAACGGCTGGGTTATCCTTCGTCGGTACTATTGCCGTCATCGCCGGCAACGTTGTCATTTTTGGCCTTGCCACTTGGTATCTCCACAATCGTAGCCAGAAATTTTACAAGCTCATCCAGATTACTGGCCTGGTGCTGATGACGGCCATTGCCATCGGTGCCGCTATCCGCATCATATTGCTATCTCAGGCCTTTGGAAACCCGTCCGTTGAACTCAGCGACCAGAATGAGAAAACGTGGGGCTTTGGGCAACTTCTATCGATGCTGCTTCTCATCATGCCTCTGGTTTCGGTCATCGAAATCTACCGTGGCGAGATCCAGGTCGCCTCTCCAGTCGAGGACAATCAAACGCGCGTGTACGACGGAGAGTTGCAGGAGAACCCGCATGGGTCGCGGACGAATCTCTTCAAGAAATGATCCAAAATTCTCAATTGTTGAAAATGTCAGCACGAAGCGAAAATGTTAGTGATCGGAGTTTATGGGGCAAGGGAAGCAAGCAAGTCGAGTTGGAATCTAGGTTAATGAGCGTGCCACTTGGGCCAATACCCGTTTTATTTGAGCATCAACAGAGTTTTTAGAGTAGGATAATACATCAAGAAGAGAGAAGACAGCCACTTACAGCTGACAGCCATGATAGCGCGCGTTCGTCATGACGTATCACACACAATGTGCCACACTCCAATCAGGTGCGACCACTAACAGGCCACCTCTAAGATCACTCCCTATCTCAGCTATTGTTCACCAGTGTAGCAGGTGATCCATTTGTGGTTAATTGATCATCATGTGTTTGGTATTTTATTAGGTACAATCCCGCTCGTTTATTGGACAATACATTTCACAGGAAGACCACAGGGGCCCTCCTTAGGTTCTTTTTGTTCCTTCACACCCGAACCATTCTGCTTCTTGGCCTCGACGGGCTTCTCCGCAGGTGCGGACTCGCCACCGGTCTCGGCCTTCTTGGTCTCGCTGCCATGCAGTCAACCAGAGTACTTCGCGACGGTCTTGAAAAACTCCTCGCCCTGGATAGTGGCGATCTCGAGCTCGCGGGGAGTGGGCTGGCGGGAGCCGTCGGCGCCGGCGAAGGTGCCGGCACCCCAGGGGCTGCCACCGTGGACCTCGCTGAGGTCGGCCATCAGGGGGAAGGCCTTGGCGTAACCGAAGGGAACGTAGATGATTCCGTGGTGGGCGAAGGTGGACATGGCGGCAATGGCAGTCGACTCCTGGCCACCGCCGAGGGTACCAGTGGAGATGAAGAGGCCAGCCATCTTGCCCCAGAAGCCACCGGTGGACCACTGCTTACCAGTCTGGTCCCAGAAGGCCTGTCATCGCAGATATGTCAGTTCCCATGGTGCTTTATATCGATTGAGGAGCAAGGGGATCTCACCTTCCACTGTCCGGGGAAGTTTCCGTATCGGGTGGGAATACCAAGGAGGAAAGCATCGTAGCCCTCGAGGGTGGTGGGGTCGGAGAGGACGGGGACGTCGGTGGGCTTGGGGGGAGCGTGCATCTTGGCGAGGACCTCCTCGGGGAGGGTCTCGGGGATCTGGAAGAGGTCGGCAGTACCGCCAGCCTTCTCAATGCCAGCCTTCTCGGCCTCGGCCAACTGCTTGATGTGGCCGTACATCGAGTACTGTGAGAGGCATGTTTGTTAGCGCCAAGCTAGGTCAATGAAGGGGTGATGTGAGGTATTGCGATTGCGAAAGCCATACATAGGAGCTGGAAAGCACCCGTGTGGTAGATCATTGGGGATTGGAGAGGGAGGTGACCGAAGGCAAGCCAGAGGTGGCAGCGAGGGTCATGGTGATGGGTAGCGGGGTTGGAGGGGGTCAACCACATACGTAAACGATGGCGATCTTGGGAGCCATTTTGATTAGATTGTATCGGGTATCGAGCTTGAGAGGGAAGAAAGAGTCGAAAGGCTGAGAGTGTGAGTGATGAAGTGAGGGCAGAAGGGGACGGAGAGAGGGGAGCTCCGAAGAGTCTTATACCTTAGTCCTCTCTCGTCTCCCGCAGCTCGGCTACACTTCCGCATATGCCCACGCCCATGTCTACGACCGATGGACGGATCCATGTGTTTGCAGCAATAACATCACTGTAGGAGCTACACCCTCAGGACGCGATGAGATCATTGGCCCCGTTCTCGCATACCCTCCCTGTGTCTCTAGCTGGAAATCGGATGCACCGTACCAACCTAAATCGCATCGCACCTTGTTGCCAAAGCTATCTCCAGCCAGCGACCGGCCCAAGTCTACGAGGTGCCTGGCTTCGGGAGGTTGAGATACGCCCGGCGTGTCATTCGGCGCCCCTGGCTATGGAATTATTGCAATGCATTTCTAAGCAACTCTAATGTTATCTGACGTGTGATGATGCTTCTCGGGGGAGAGGGCCGGGGGGAGTTGAGGCTGGAGCATGGCCATGGCGGCCGCTTCGGCGGCCGAGCCCAAATGCCGAGTCAAGCTCGCTTCGGTCACTCCCTCACCGGCCTCAGGTTGCAACAACGTTTCCATTGCGTCAATTGCATGGCATCCTCCTCTCAGAGCGAGACTTGGAGTGTTTAGCTCGGCCTGTCGCTGTCGCGGATGCCAGCCACGACTGCCATGGTAACCCATGGTGCAAGCCCTTCCCTTCTGGGGGCGTATGCCGAGCAAAAAAACACACGAGACACCCATCCATCACCTACCGTACTTCTCCACCCCGCGCTGGCTCCCTCAGTCCTCTCTCCCAGGGGTTTCTCTCACACAATAGTGTTTTGCCTTGTTGCTGCTGAGTGCTGAGTCAAGGCTGATGAAGGCGCATTGCTTGGTCAAGCTTACATAGGTAGCTAACAGATACCGGCAAATCACCCCCCACCGTGGCGGGGCTACACACTAAGCTCCCCACTAGGCCCGGTCGACGGGGTGCCGGTGGCCTATTACACCATCCTGACAAACCCCCGCAGTTCAACTCTCCCCTCTTAGCAATCCAGCTCGCGCGCGGCTCCGAGTCAAGCTTAGCTAACGCTTTGATAAGCTACGAGATGTTGCTGAGAGCTTGTCTGATTCTGTCCGAGGATTGGCTCTGCTGGTTTGAGACCCCACCAGCAAGCAGGACATTCGATGCTCAACCAGGAATTCCTCCATCGACTGACATTGCTACCCTCCCCCTGATCCGTCGACACCGTCTTTTCCCCACAGCTCATCTGAGATTCAAAATGCACCATGATTCGTTTGCTTTATCATCGTTGCACCTCCCGCGCGGCTGGTAAGCCTGGGCTGACCCGAAACTGCACGTTGATTAGTGAGCGCAGAACAAGTTCTCAAACTGCGTCTCGCTCTCCTCTCCTCTCCAACCTCCATCCCTCATTTACATCGCCAACCTGCCAAGCCGAACCAACAACTTCTCAACACCAACAGAAGCTCACCCTCGGCCCGGTTCCCGGAAAATTCTCCTTGTGCTAACACTAGCTCTGGTAGATCGCCAAGGTAAAAGCTCATCCCTTCAACCACGTGTCTCGCCACCCCTCGCACATGCCCTTGTCTTCACTTGGACGAACAAGTGGTCAATCGCCAAACACATGCAAGATTCGTCATATGAGATGCTTCTGCTCCCACAATAATTTCTGGCCTAGCCCTTGGTCGATCGAGCTAAACCGTTGGTCGCAGCCGCCAGCGCTGCAGCTATGCAATGAGTTGCAATCCCACGTTATCCTCACTTGCGGACTACTTGTCATCGATTTGAGAATGCCATAGTCAAGAGTCAACTCGCGACAGCGATACATTTCTAGACTTGGCAAAGTACAAAACAGGTCATCTTGAAGGGCCACAAAGCAAGAGAATTCATCAGGTAAATTTCAGATACATCGGTCAGTATCTAATGTACAACGCCCACGACGAAACCGCCGGGACTGCTACCGCTGTCATATGTGTGCCCATCTATTACACCATCTTCTTTTCCAAACCTTGCCTAACATATATGCAAGTCCAAATCCAGACCATGCCAACACAGATCACATCCCATACTGCTGTACTGGCTCATTTCGTACCAGGCTGAGGAGTCCCCCCAATACGTAACCTTCATTATACCCCAGGACCAAACTCCATGCTTCCGTCAATAAAACACGTGGTCGATGAAAGAAAGAGAAACAAAAAAACAACTCCAACAAGAAAAATCCTTCATAGTGAGGTTTCATGGCGGTCATCTCGAGGGTGAGCACTCGACGGCTCAATGACAATCTCGGGGAGCCGTGAAATCCTCAAGCTGGGAAGCTGGGGCACACCGCCCACTCCGCGGCCCAAGGTCTGGGTGCGAGTTTCGGGCTTCGGCTCCACCTCTTCGTCTGAGCGGACCGTAGCAGTAAGACTGCGCTGCGTCCTCTGGGATGCTGAGCGGTATGGGCCGGGGTAGTCTGGCGGGGGTTCATGCAGTGGCGTTGTCGATCGGTTCTCCTCAGACAGAGATACATCATGATATTCTGGCGGGGGCATCGCCGTATCACCCAAATCGGTCTCTGTAAGATCGGTGCTCGACCCTGTTCTCGCCTCTCCGTTTGGCACCCAAGGCCCTCCTGACTGAGAGTCTCCCCGGGTGTGCGTCGGGGTGAGAGACATGAAGTCGGTGTCGGCGCTCGCAGCAGAGCTTGCGCTGCGTCCTCGGTTATGTCCAAGACTGATGCTCCCGGCGTCGGCAAGTAGTCCCACACGTTCGCTCTCAGTGCTGTTGGCCCGGATCCTCGTCCCATCATGGCGAGCAATCCCCACGTCTGCGTATGACACACTCGACACTGACCGGTTACGGGTGTCCTTGATTTGGTCCACAGTGGTTCGAAGATCGGCAATGGTAGTGTCCTCGTTGGCGGCGCGTGTTCGGGCGCGAATATCCTCCAGGGCGGCTGAATCGTTGCGTGTCCGTGCCTCGCGACGTTGTTCTCTCCGCTCTTCCCGCTCCGCTATAAGTTGCCGCCTCGTGGTCCGAATCTGGTACATCGTTTCCATCTCTCGATCGCGTAGCTCTTCCTCCTCCTCCTGATTCGGAAGGTCTACGATAACGTCGACTCCGTCACGTTCTCCCTCCCGACCTAGAACTTGCTCGCCGGTTGCCGCCATCTGGCGGTATGCGGGCAGGGTCATGATGGACCTGACGGATGTATTGCGATCAACAGTCGCCGTGGCCGTATTGCCTCGATTCGCGGCGGACTGCGCGGCATTGCGCCGGCCCCCGGTCGAGTTGAGCTGATGTGACTGATCAGTATCATGGCCCGATGTTTGCTCGTATTGGCCGCCACGGAGGCGACCAGTTATTCGTCCGAAGAAGCCTTTTTTCTTTTGGTCGTCAGTCTGTCCCACATTGCCTGATTTCGGAGTCTTTCGAGAACGGCAGACCCAAACTACAGCGATGAGGAGGACAAAGACAACGGCGGCAACGACCTGTAGCAATCATGACGGATTAGTTTCCCTTCCGGTTCGCAGCGCTTGGTGTTGAGATGAGACGTGGTTGCATGCTAACTTACAACAAGAACAATGGTAGTTGTCGAGCTATCCCCGCCAGATTTCTTATCTTTGGGTGGTTCTGCCCGCTGATGACCATCGCGGGCATCCCACACATGGGGTTCCGCAAAGCTCAGGTACATCTTGGACTCAGCTGCGGCATGCAGACCAAGGCGCCGGGTTGGGACAAGTCCAGCAGAAGGGTCGATTGGGAGCGTCAGTGGCGAGTGTGGTTGTCGCGAACGTGACACCTGGTGGTGAAGGCAGTTATTTGGGTGGTTTGTTTAGGAGCGAGATGATGTTGAAGCGAGGCACGGAGCATCCGGCTTGCGTACCTTTGAATCTGGGTCTGGGTCTGGGTGCGGGCGAGGCACCTTTTTCCAGGCACAGCCGCCGTGTCGGTCGCGAGGTTGGTTGGCTGGTGGGCTTGGCTTGGCTTAGGTCGAATCGACTGGGATCGTGGTCCAGGCCCGCTTCTGCTCGGGTCCGGGGGGGCCTCTGCTGGGGGCTTCCGCCGGGCACCTTCTGATTATCGCTTTCGCTTTCTCTAGGGCTGATGCTGGTAGAGACGAACACTCGGCCCATCCAAAGAGCCAAACGAAAGGCAAATAAGAAGACACGATAGAAACGCGGGCAAGTGAGACACGAGATCGAGGTTGACGTAGCAGCCAAGTGAATGCGAGGGGAACCAACCCCGTCACAGCCGTTGCCAGCAAGCAGGCGTCACAAGTGGTGAGTGGGCCGGGTTTGGCCGTCAGAGGTGGCCGGCGCTACCGATGCTCCGCAGTGAGCGATCGACGTTGGGTGACATCAGCCGGTCGTTACCCTGGCTTGTTGGGTGCTTCCGAAGTAGCAGCTGCTTGCGTTCTCCCAGCACGCTGGCGCAGTCCGAAGGGAGTGGGTGGGTGCTTGGGTGGGTGCTTGGGGGCAATGCAACGCGGTGCTGTCGCTGGGAAGGCGGGGGATGAGGATCAGGATGGTGGACGCACTGGGATGGGAGTGACGGACGCTGAGATGAGATGAGATCAGACGGCCACACCAACAAGAGCGGGTGAATTGGTGAATGGACCCGTCCGTGTGTTGCCACCCGTGTTGGCTGCCTGTGGCTGGTGTCCTCAATCCCAAGACCTTCTCTGTCCGCCCGTCCCGCGCTACAGGAACCGTAATAATATTGACAATTCGCTTGGCTGAGCTGTTCAATCGTCGCACCAAGGCATGTGGGAGGACCGCGTCCCGTACCGACCTCCAAAATGCCCAGCGCAGTTACGCAATCAACCCAGATCCACGGGCCCCTAGTCTCCAGTGCTCCACGTCCCGCCAGGGCTCGGAGGTTCCACCTCCAGTTACCCAGGGCCCAAGTCCCGACCGAGTTAATGCTAAACGCGCAATGAGAGTAGTGCATGGGGGCTACCTGCTCCTCCACGGAGGCGTTGCCCACGGCCAGTGGCTTAGCACCTTGGCCGCCCTAAGTTGTTCAGCTGGTGAGTGTGGGCTTCTGCTCGTCACATCAGCATCCCGTCTCCATCACGTGGAGCGGTCATGGAGACTCTCCTCTCGATACATTCTGGCGTTTCCATTCAAGTTGAGACTTGGGATCTCAAGATACATAGGTACCTTCTACTTCATTAGGGCACTAACCCCTCGTATTACAGTGGCACAGCACCTTGGCTGAGGCGCTCCTCCAGACGTAAACCCCCTGCCCGGAGTGGCAACTCAAATTCCCCGTTTACACACGGATCGCGCTGATGACTTGTTCCAGTTTGATAAGACCCGGACCAAATGACAACAATGCTACTATCCAATACCGCAGACCTCATGCCCGATGGCTCTTAACTTCTCCCAGAGTAGATAGGATTAGGCTTAACTCCTATTAACCTGCCCAGGAAGT
Organism: Ilyonectria mors-panacis; assembly: GCA_002991585.1. Taxonomy (NCBI): domain Eukaryota; kingdom Fungi; phylum Ascomycota; class Sordariomycetes; order Hypocreales; family Nectriaceae; genus Ilyonectria; species Ilyonectria mors-panacis. Next base: position 1,894,655 of record PPHJ01000018.1, read on the forward strand.
GGCTCACGCCCTAGCCTGATGAAGGAATCAGCCATTGAATACCTTAAGAGTCTCCCCGTATCTCAACTACTTGCCAGCTATGAACTAAGACCACTCATATTTTCCGAATTGCACTTGAGAGCGTGGTACACTTGGGTAGTATGTATTGTTAACGCCTATCGATCATTCTTGCTGGTTTACGCATCTCGCCGTCGAGGAACGGACGAGTACCTGCTGCGAGTACTTTAGAGCAATTTCTCGGCAGTTGTTCAACGTCATCGCCGCGCTACTCTCCAGGCCAACCCGGTCAAGGCGAACAAAATGGGTCCGTTGTTGAAGGAATATCACGCCCTCCAACATCCCTATGTAGATCAAATGACATGGTTGGCTGAACGCCAGTCTTAAAAAGCAGCGGCTCTTCAACGCCCTGCATCAGCCCCCAATCCCTCGTCTCCTGGCGAATTGCAACTAGTACAGGTATTAGAGAGATCTCGCGCCATTGCGTGCGGAAGGCGCTGTGGGGCTACGTGTGGCTGCAGGAGGCGCAGTGGCTGAGACCACGCACTACTTTCAGCACCGCCCGCCTGCTCATATTCAGAAGCAAGGTGAGGATCGCGGGAAGAAAGATCGGCCTTTCGCCGTGCCTGGGAAGAGAATGCGAGCGTGACAAGATGCGATACGTCTGACCCGGAGATTCCGTACGAAGGACAGTGATACCGCCATTTGCCGATGTCATGCCAGAAGTAGTGTGGCTTGACAGTGGATATTCTGTCTCACGATTCCACGACTTCTATCCACGCCTGTGCGGAAAGTGGCCAGAAATAGTCTCAAACATCATCCCGTAGGGCACCACAGATAACAGCCCATACGATAATTACTACGTCAAGATATGAGCGGCCGCAAAGGGCTTCTTCGTCCACATGATGCTCGCATCGATCCCCTTGTAAGAAACCGGCTGGATTGTGCCCCTCACCATCCGTTTTCTGACAGATGGAGCACTGGCATTGCGCAAATAACTCACGCAACAATAGCAGGCACGAGCTCCCACGGCCACGTCTTTCACAAGGGTAGGCTAAGCTAGACTCTCGCTCAACGCTCTCCAGGAAAAGTTCATCCTGCTCGCATTAATAAGATACTCAGGTCACTTTGATTAAGCAATTACGAAATTAGGCTGGGAAAGGAATCACCCAACACCTGCTACAGAAGAGGAACTTCCAACCTCCTGCTCCTCCCGGCCGCCCAGCAGCCACTCTCGCATCATGCCGCTTACCCAAACTTCTTCTCAAACTTCTTCAGCATCCCAGATACTCCGCGTTCCAGTCGTCCCGCATTCTCCTCAAGCTTGCCCCTGGGTTCCTTGTTCTGCGAGTAAGGATGCAACTCTGAGTTGACCATCTCTTTCTGTGTCGGTCGGTACACTTGCTGGTGGACACTGTAATCTTGGGCTCCAGGCTGGGCCTGTGGGGGCTGCTGATGAGCGTATGAGTACTGCGAGAAACCACCCGGCGGAGGCGGAGGGATCGCGGGGTTGGCTGCGGGTGGTGTTGGCTGCCCTGGAGGTTGGATAATGGCCTGCTGCAGCGGCGGTTGCGATGCAGGCGGGCCAGGAAACGTTGAGCCGTAGGGGCTACCGAGACCGCTCTGGACAGGCATCGTCGCGGCCCGGTGAAGGCTAGGATGCTGCGGTATAGCACCGAACTGGGGCGGGGGCAACCCGGGACTTGTCAGCGGGAATTGCGACGGGGGCGGCATTCCAGGAGTGAATGGTTGCTTATGGTAGTCATATGCAACGGCCACCGCCAACGGGTTGAGCGGATCCTCATCTGGCGGGGGTGTCTTCTCCCGATGCTGTATCGCCTCCGGCGCAGCAGGAGCCGCGGGGTTGTAAGCCATGGGCACAAAGGTAGCTGGCGCTGCTTCGGTTGATGGAGGCTGCGCGAAGCTATGTGACATGGGCTGCGAGGGTGCTTTCGCTGCCCCGTACTGGGGATCAGAGATGGCCATAATCTCCAAGTTTTGAACCACGGAGCTCATTGGAGCTGGCTGAGGAGGCGGGCCAGGTTCGTCGAGAACTTCTACTTGCGATGGTTGAATGACCATCCTCACGCCATTGACGAACTGGAGCGCATCTTGCTGTGTCCAGAAGTAGATATCCAGTGAGTGGAGCTTGTAGTGGTATTTGTTTCTCATTTCGCGGGTCGTAGGTCGGCAGGTGCCATTCCCCTCGGTCGACGTTGTCGGCTACGGTAAGTGATACCTTGCAGTGTTGTTTGTAAGAGTATCGAAGGTGGGTCTGGTCGAGGACTGTCCACGCGAGAAGGTTAGTGCGCATTCACTCATACATGGCGTAGTTCCTTACATCCGTCAAAGGCGTCTTGATCGTCGCCTCCAGGGTTGTTGGCGACTTCAATGCGACACCGCCTCTCGTTTGCGTTCTCGAACAGGTAGACATAGGAGCCCTTGTCGAATCGGTGGTGGCGTGGCTTCACTTCTGGGGTCCCATAGAAGTAGTGGATATCTGCAAAGCTGTTGGCGTGGTGAGTCAAAATCCAAAGTCTTCCATGTTCCCACGTCGCAGACTTACAGCGTCGCGACGTTCTCCTCTCCCGGCCGCACTGCCATCTTGTGGGTTTAAGAAGCTTAAGGCGTGGCCAACAGCGACGTCAAGTAGGGTTCCAATAAGAATAAAGGGCAACTCGGAGACAGTCGTCGTCGCGAGAAGCAGCAAGACCAGAGGGTAGAGGTCACAGAAATAGAAGAGGGGAAAATGCAACCCAAGCTTAGCAACTTGCGGGCAGCTTGGGTTTTGTACTCGTGTGCGCCACTTGGCAGCTCGGCGGCAACAGAGCTGATCTGTATCTGTTCCAACGGCCGACATTGCATGTGTAGCCCTGTAATGCCCTTGATGTCGGCGCTTAAACGCCTGTTTTTGGCTGTTCTAGAGAGGGGGGAACTGGCCGCTGGCCAATGACGGTGGAGAGACCCTTGGTGTCGTCAACCTGTCCCACGACGACCCCACATCGTCATCACAGTGGAATCGGCATGATCGACACACGTGACTTCGTGTTCTGCCTAGAGCGCGTTGAGCCTCAGAGGGGCAAGGATCACGTCTCAGCTCTTCCGTCATACCTCCCGACGCGACGCCCATTGAAGCGGCTCTCAGGCTTGGTTCATGATGTTTCTGCAATATCTGAGAGCGCCACCCCGCTATATCTCAAAGTTCTTAATATTCGCTTCGCGATGACCTCTCCAGAACCTCAACCGCCAGAGGAGTCGCCACCCTCCAACCCTCCCCCCCCGGAAGAGATCGACGACAACCTCAAGACCCTCAAGTACCATCTACTTGGGCCTTCACTCACCAAGGCCGGCTTGGAGAAAGTGGACCAGGGCAAGGTACATAATGCTCCATGTCGTTTTGACAAGCCTTGCTAAGAAAATGGTCATCAGGTCTCCGAGATCATCTACAACGCCTCTAAAGGCTCCAAGTTCTTCAACCGCGAAGAAGTCCGCGACAAAGTCCTGACCCAGAAGATCGAGCAAATAATCTCCAGGAAGGCACACCTCGAAAAGCAAGATTTGACCCGGGAACTCCGGAATGCCGATCGATTGATCTCAGAGTTTGAGGTCTCGAGAGACTTGACCCAGTACATTGTTCACGTCGATTGCGATGCCTTCTACGCAGCTGTGGAGCTACTGGATCGCCCAGAGCTGAAAGATCTACCGTTTGCTGTAGGAGGTGGGGTTTTAACGACCTGAAACTACGTGGCTCGTCAATATGGCTGTCGATCTGGCATGGCCTCCTTCGTGGCCAAGAAATTATGCCCGGAACTCATTTTCATCAAACTCAACTTTGACAAGTACAATGCCAAGGCGCAAGAAGTGAGAGAAGTTTTTGTCAATTATGACCCCCGATTTGAGAGTGCTAGCATCGACGAAGCCTATCTCAACATCACAGAATACTGTCAAGAAAAGGACATCGATCCTGCCGAAGCAGTGGAGCAGATGAGAAGAGAAGTCCATGAGAGGGCCAAAATCACGGTGTCTGCTGGCATCGCGGCGAATGCCAAGTTGGCAAAAATCTGTTCCAACATGAATAAGCCCAATGGGCAGTATGTACTGCCCAGCGACCGTGGTGCGATCATGAACTTCATGAGGGATCTGCCTACCCGCAAGGTAAATGGGATCGGTAGAGTTCTCGAACGGGAGCTTTTGGAGATTGGCATTAAGACATGCGGCGACATCTACGAGCAGAGACAGTTCTTGAACCGGCTCTTCGGCGAAAAGACTTCCACATTCCTGTTCCGTTGCTACCTTGGTCTCGGCCGCACCAAAATCCAACCCGCCGAGGAGTACGAACGTAAGAGCGTCGGCACTGAAAGCACCTTCCGGGAGATATCTGAACCCACCAAGTTCAGAGAAAAGCTTCGCTGGACCGCCGATGAACTCGAGAAAGACCTGAAGCGTGCAGAGTGTAAGGGTCGCACCCTCTGCCTCAAAGTGAAGCTACATACATTTGAAGTTTTCACCCGCCAGGTCGTTATTCCTCGCGCCATCCACCTCTCGGATGACTTATACAACTATGGCCTACCCATTCTCACGAAGCTCGAGCAAGACATGCCAGGTCTGAAGCTGCGGCTCATGGGCCTCCGGGTCACGCACCTCGTCAGCACAAAAAAGCCAGACACCATGAAGTTCTTCGGGTTCAGAAGTCAAAGAAACGAGTCTGGGGATCAATCGGATAGCAGTCTCAAGAGAAAGGCTATGGACGATGACGGAGAGTGGGAGCAGTGGCCAGAAGATGAATTTCAGTATTATGGCCTCCCCGATGACCTACCCAGCAACCCTGAGGACATGAGCGATGGCTCTCCAAATCGTAGGCACGGCAAAGAGATCGTACCTAATCCCACAGTGGAGAACCAACCTCCGGAGGAACTGTGGGGTTGTCCCATCTGCGGTCGCCCACAGGCAACCGATGAGCGACTTTTCAACGAACATATTGACCTTTGTTTATCTCGCCAGACGATCCGTGATGCAGTCCATGCTGTTGGACCGTCAATATCACGAGACCCAATACCTGAGGCGAAGAAGCCCCGGGTGGCAGAGAAGAGGAAGGGGCGTCCACGGGCTGTTGACCCGAAGCAGAAGCAGCTACATTTTGGATAAGAATGAGTATCATGATTACCATACGATTAGCTTTGACTTGGATAATGAATATAAATAGCATGATTGATGGCACAACATACTGGTACTGATGCTAAATACGGGATCTTGCTAAGTTTTATTATGGCATTCAGCAGCGCCCATCTACCAAGGCTTGTGGCGATCCAAGTGATCGCCTAATAGTTGGTAGCGCCTTTGGGTCTCAAACGATCAATCAAGCTGTGCAAGGACCCCGGTCTGTCTAAGAAAAAGCCACATCAGATTTACCACTACTAGCTTCACATTGCCGTCCATGTTTTAATCGGACCAAGGGAAAGAGCCTAGTGCCAAGGGGGTATTCTCGGCTGAAGTCTGACAATAAATCGAACAACCTATGCTTGTCTTCTTAGGCAAAGTTCAATTATCGGTTCTCTTACTCATCCTCATCAGGACATTTACTCCACAGGGTTCGGGCGGAGAGGAAACTCCTCGAGCAGCATTTCTTCAATGGAAATCCAAAATCGAGACTATTCAAACAAGACTGGTAGTTTCTCGAGGTGACATAAACTTTGTTCTTAATGTTGAAATGGGACAAGGACCGAGTCCTTCCAAGTACCCTAGAGCGATGTGTAGCACTATGTGAAGACTTATGGAAAGCAATAACGTCAGACTCGTTTATTTCCTTTGTGGCGGCTATCGTCAACGAGTCTTTTGGTATAGAAGAGCCGGCAACTCAAGACAGAACCGGTGGCAATTGAATGTTGGGTAAGCGATCATTTCATTTACATAGGCAATCGTTCTTGGGAAGTCATCGCATCAACTGAGCAACCAATTCGGTTCGGATTTTTTATTTATTTGGTAGTCTAATCAAGCTTAGGTCCTACGCGAAGCATGTGGGGAACGCGATATTGAGACGAGTACTTAAGCGTCTGGACAGGGAGGACTCATGATATACTCATCGAACTTCTATGGAGAACAACCATTTTGATTTCTCTCTATCGAAAGAGCGGAGTGCAATGGCAACACATAAGCTAAATTCAGCATGCTTTGTGGTACATACGACCATAGCTCTTAGAAAATACGGGATCCCGTCTGCTCTCCCTTAGTCAAGCTGAGAAGCGGCGAATTAGTACTCGGGTCGGTGACGACCGGGGAATCCTCGCTGTTGTATGTCTTTTTTCCTTAATTTTTTTTTCCCTCTCCCCGTTAGTCCTTTTTGTGTTGTGATATTTGGTGTCCGTTGGCGATAATGAATATCAGCCGTGGGGTGCCTTTGAACAGGCGACGATTCTTCCCACAAGTTGTGTTGCGATCTTGTAAAGGATCCAACGTGCGGGCCAAACTCACGTCACTCTATTCAGTTTAACATTACTGGCCTGGTGGCAATTTGGGAGAACCAGAGGCTTGCATGGGCCGCAGTTGGCCATACCTATTCTGTACTATTGACTCCGTATGATCTGTCTATATTTTACCCCCCTTCCCGTCCATGTAATTGAATCAGCGATATAAATCCTTAAAAATCCAAAACACCATGCTTGCAGTTTTACTAAAGTCCAATAAAAAGACGCTGCCTAGTCTATATTGTCGCGGCTAGTGATTCGATCCATATTCATCGTCATGGCTCGCCTAATTCGCGAGTCCTCTTCTTCTTCCTTGTGCAACTTCAACCCTGGCAATCTCACCGCCTTATCTAGGGCGACGGGCAGGCCTCGATGGCGTCCTCTCAACATCACGATACACAAAACAATCTTGCTGCCAGGGTGCATACCCCCTGAAAAACTGTAGTTGGCACCGGGAAGGCCTATTGAGAGGCCAACGCAGCCGTACGCAGATACAACCTCAAATAACACGTTGAATATGCTGTATGCAAGAGGTTGGTCGAGGAAGTGATCCGTTTCGATGATCATGATAATGAGCAATGGCACGACTAGCCACCACAGATCGTGGGCAAGCTGCCCTCGAATTTGCTGTCCGATGAAGGAAACAGGGGAAGTATCACCGGGCCTTTAGCCGGGGGGACACCAACGCCTTGAAATGTCATCGATCTCTTTACCGTCTTGCTGATCACTGCAGCAGTAGCTCTCCGTCGAAGATGTCTCTTGGCTGGATCATCGTTATTATTCGAAGGAAGTGTTGTTATGTCGTCCTCTGGCTGTTCCACAGCTGCCGGGTCATCATCGTAGATGCCAAGGGACCTTTCCTCGTAGACATTGGAGTGTCGCATTGTAATGGACACTGGATAAACGGAAACGTACATCATGATCATGTACAAAAGCTGGACGGCGGGATAGAGGGCGGACATGGAGACCACCGCGAAACCGGCAGCACGAACAGCTGAATACAATGTCAGCTATTGCGACGATGCCAAGGACAAGATATTGACTTACCAATTGCTTGAAACCAGCCAGCAAAGATCCGGTCTGCCATGGGTAGTGCCTCGACGGTCGGGTTACCAATGTTCAAGACCTCAAACGCGACCCAGTCGATGGTGTTGATCAGAAGAAGTACGAGAAGTAGCCACCAGGTCGCCTGAGAAGGAAATAGCGTGGTGTAGACTCTTCGAGGGTACTTGAGGATGAACTCGACTGTCTCTTGCCATGGCCCATAGGTGGATGAGCCCTTTGCTAATTGAAGAGTCTTGAGCATCAACCATAGAATAAATCGTAGGAAGAGAGGATATGCCGTGTTCCCGGCGAGAATAAGAAGGCCAACGACGACCAAAACGAAGTACGAGCCTTGAAAGACAGTCATACCGGCATCGATGACCGACATCCCAGCGTTGTTGAAGGCGGAGACAGATAAGAAAATCCCCGACCACCAGGGATTCGCACCGTAGTCCCTCGCAGCAGTTGGATTATTGATGGCGATCCAAGCACCCAAGGCAACGGCGCCTAGAAACTGCCACAGGAAACCATACATGGGGACGGTGACGGCGAGAATCTTCAGAGCACGGTACTCACAACCACCGAGTGCCTCTCGCTCATCTGAAGTCAGGTCGTAGAACTGTCCCCTGCGGCTAACATTGTGATTGCCCAATATATTTTTCCAGTGTAGTAGAAAGTCTTCTGATTGATCTGAGCCGGCAGAATCCGCAGTTGAAGGCCGTCGAGCATCTCTATTGGTTCCCTGGTTGTCGTGCTGGTAGATGGATGCGCTACCTCTTCGCTCGGGGCGGCGCCCAAAAGACTCAGCGAATCGAATATGGTCCCTTGAAGAGATATCCGCCTCAGATGCAAGCGTCGTCGTCCTGCTAGGATTCTCTTCTGTGTCTGAGGGGATGGATTCTTCGGGGCACGAGACGGTACGACGGGCATCGATGCCAACAGAGAGCAGATCGTTGGGATCATTGTCCGCTTCTTCGATCTTTTCTGAGACGCGTTGGCGGGTGCCCAGGCCTGGTAAGATGCCTCCAGTTGCAGGGGGCGATGTCTTGAACTTGTCAAAGGTGAAGAATTGACGGAAGGCCGGGGTCTGTTTGGCAGCAGCACGGCGTTTCCGACTTCCACGTTCTGTCTCAACAATGTCCTCGAAGCGCTTTTCAAAGGCGTGCTTACGGGCCAAGACGGTCCAGAATGAGACCCAAATGACGCTGCCGATGATGAACAGGATCCAAAGCAGGACTTGCTGCCATGTTGTCAAAGCTAAGATCTACCGAGTTGAGGCCCGTGTTGGTGAATGAGGATACGACGAGGAACATGCAATCGACAAATTCGATGTTGTTACGGGTATTGCTGGAGCCCCATAGGATGACGGAGAAGAGGAGGGATCCTAGGATGAAGTAGGCGTAGTGTATGGTGATGTAGTTGATGGGCGGGACCCCGGCACGAACTGTCGAGACGAGAGACGCGAGGCGAGGATGCTCTTCGAGCAGGCCGTCCCAACGATTCTTGATTGAGCCAAACATTTTGGAGGATCAAATACCAGGGCAAGACGCGCCAGCGCCAGCGCTAAGCAGGCTCTGAAAGTGCGATGCGAAGCCTCGATTGGTTTGCGAAGGAAGGTGATACCGGGTTACTTGAAGAGAGAGGACATGGTGGATCGATTAATCGAAGGCGATGTTGATTGCGGAAGCGGTCAAGAATCGATGGTGATGGTTGCAAAAGTGAAGCCAAACAAAGAGGCGCCTGCAATGACGGTGAGGCGAGGATATGGACAATCAGAGGGATAGAAAGGGGAGGGCCGAGTAACAAGGGCAGGTCCGTAAGCGCGAGGAAGGAGTGGAAGACGTAATTGCGCGGAGACCGAAATGGACCGAAATGGACAGGTACGAGGCGGGAGACCTTATGGGATAAGCTGTGACAGCTGGGCGTGCATGGGCTAGAGCAGGGTCGGGGCACAAACCAACCAGTTGCAATAGGGTCTGAGGTTTGAAGGGGACACGAAATTCAAGGGCAAAAAGCCGATATTGCGTGTCATATCAGGTACCATGCTGTACCACCCACCACCGCCGCCACACCCAGTCCCCCACGGCCTGGCCAAAACACGAGCGGCCCCAGCGGTGAATCAGCTCTTGGCTGGCGCCCGCCCGCTGATTGCTGCTCGCTGACAAGGGCAGCTCTACTAGGAGTACTACGCAAAAGGGACAACGGGACAACGATGAGGTGAGTCGCATGGATCCAATGGAGCACAGCGCATAAGCTATGACCCAGTTAACAGCCAAGAGGGAGCCAATTCGGCCAGACCGGCAACGAGAGACTGGGTCTGGCGTCGTGTTCGTTGAAACATATCCCTTGTTGCGTATTAAACATGTCCCTTGAGCTGCTCCAGCCCTAGGATCGGGCCACCGAGTTCCGCTACATACATGGACGTCGTGATGTCGCAATGCCGTGCTACCTATCATACAGTTTTTGCCACTGTCGAGCACCCGCCCATTGCATCCCGTCTGATTTGCACACTTGGTTGTCGCGTTAAGATTCGTCCCCTCCCCTATCGTCCACACCACCACAGTAAACTTCCGCCCCCTGGCGCGCCGCTGCTTAGCTCCCGGTGGCCGCGGGCTTTTAATTAGTGGGTAACCTCATCCACTGGCTGGCATCGACGAGGGCGGGTATCAGTGGGGGTGCCGCTGCAACATTAACTTGGAGGCCAACATCGGACACGCAACGAGTCCCATCAGTTCCGTTGCATCCATGTTAATACCGTATAGATGCCCGATTGCATCGAACTTCCATCGCTTGCACAGCCTTGCGGGCGTATACGGTCATCTCCAAACAGTCATATGAGTATGACGAACCTTGCGGCTACACTTTGACAACGCATTTACTCTTGTGCCGGCGAGAAGCCTTAATTAACTTTTGAGTATTTAAGCAAAATACGGCATCCTCGTGCCGAGTGGCTCCCGGGCGGGTGGCTGTCCGGTTCCGGCGGGCTCATCCTTGGCTCCGTCGATCGGTGGTGGCGGAGCAACCTCCTCACGTCCAGCTCATATTAAGCATCTTATCGCCGCACTGTCGTTGCCCAAGTTCAACCAGATGCTTGGATACGTGTGCTTTTTCCTGCTTGTTTTACCGCCTCGATCCGATCATAGGCTCGGTCATTCTCGATTCCCTTCAACTCAGAATCTGACTTGCCCTCACTTCGTACTCACCGCTTCAATGCTCCCACGAAGGCATTGAGAGGCACAAGACACTGAGACTCCCGTGCTTACATGTGGACACTGGCCTGAAACAGGTTACGCCCAAGCCGCTGGAAAGTGGTTATCTTAAACAACTGCCGGGAAATGTGGCTGGCTGGATATAGGTTACTCGTCTCCCGAGAGTAGTTATAAATATACTCTGCTATGTCACCTCCTGCTGCCGCTCTCGAAGTTGTTTAACTAAGTCCCCCGTCTTGGCACACCAAGGTTCCCTCGATCAATGCAATATCGGTAATATGTCTTTTATGTCTACGCACATATATTCCTCTCGCCGTGGAATTGTGACGTTATTCGCGTGGATGCCCGGGCGTTGTCTTATTGTGTGTCTCTACGATGACCATTTGGACACCGGAAGAGGATCAAAAGCTGTGGTTCGATACCGGTGAGTCAAATCGTTCACCCAAGCATGGACGTGTCACCGAATGATTGCGATCGCCGTGGCATCTTGCACATGTCACAGACACGGGAGGACAGCACTGCCCTTGTCAGACTGTCAACATCAAGCCTTAGTTGGGGCTGCCGTACACATTGGATCAACGTAACCCGTTATCATCATTTTCTGTTCTAGGATCCTATGATTTCCATGCAACCATTGTGGTCATACATATAGTCATTACAGCTCCTCGTGAGCCGCGTCGTCGGTGTCGGCGAGAATCGTCTTGACGGCCTCAGTGGCCTCGGACGCGGCACTGACAACCTTCTCGGCAATGCCCTCAGCTACACTCTCGGTGTCATCAGCAGCCTTCTCAGCAGGCTCGGACTCGACCGTAACGTAGTCAATCGGGTCGGGCTTCGTGACGCCATCGATGCCAAGGAGCTCCGTCTCAAAGACTGTAATTGAGGTGTTAGCTGCGATTCTCATAAAAACTAGGGTAGGGTAATCGTACTGAGAGTAGATCCAGCGGGATAGGACCAATGGAGCGCTGGCCGTAGCCAAACTCGGGAGGGATAGTCAACTTCCTAGATTAGAGTCAATACGGTACACTGCGAGAAACGTGAGCGGGCAGTCGTCACTAACCTTTTCTCGCCAATGCACATGTCCATGAGACCCTGGTCCCATCTTGCGCCAAAGTCAGCATGATCAGGCTCGAATCGTCGTTACGAGGCTGCAACTTACCCCTTAATGACCTGGCCGGTACCGAGCTTGAAAGAGAAGGGGACGCCACGGTCGATGCCTTGATAAGCGGTCAGCGATCAGCGGACAATCGTCGGGGGCCAATTCAAGGCGAGGCGGGACATACTGGCATCAAACTGCTTGCCAGTGGCCTGCAGGGTACCGCGGTAGTGCATGGAGACCTTGTCTCCCTTTTGGGTCTTGCGCTCGCAGTTGACGGGGACGGTCACGTCAACCTCGAGCTTCGCGGGGTCCGCGGCGACAGCACTGACGGCGACAGAGGCCAGGGCGGAAAGGAATAGGGCGGCCTTCATGGTGGCGGTTCGGGCGGGTGGAGCGTGTTCTTCGGGTACGGAATTACGGGACGAGACGGAGCAGTGTCTGTCTGGTGACGTCGGAGGTGGTTTGTGTTTGTGTTTATTTTGGAGGCGGAGTGATGGGCGATGTGGTTGTTGGACGGCTACGAGATCGTAGGCGACGTGGCCATCCCGCCGAGCTACCCCCCAGATCTCCAGGTGACCTCAGCGACCCCTAGCTGCGTCATGAGCAGCTTCACAGGGGAGGGCACCGGCTATTGGCCAATGGGCGGCCAAGCGCCCAGCGATTGCCCTGTCCCGTACTCCCGTGCTATCTTATCGGCGCCGGCGTCAGGCGCCTTGTTCCAAATCGGGCGACTCCTGGTGCCCCCAGGGGCGGAATGCGGAACTGATCGGGCTTGCCACCCACAAATCCACTGTGCGACTTTCGCGCTCTTCCAACCAGGCCCTGGACCACCAGTCACGTTGGCTTCAAAGTGATTGCGACAGCGCACATCCATCTCCCAACGCAGAACGTCGATCGCAGGGCGAGTAATAACAGGGCGAACTTCTCCATTTTGCTTTTTCAACTGACTCGTGACAATCAATTCCAACTCGCCTCGCCCGGTTATGCTTTGTTGCGCTGTCCGCGAAGCCAAATTACCAGATCAGATCTAATTATGTACGGTTTCAAGGTGCACTCTCCGGCGACACGCGGGTTGGCCAGCATCCAGCCGGGCTTCCGCCGACGTCACTGTTCTATACCTGACAAAGGTGAATGATGGCAGCCACCGTTGGCCACTAACCGCCAGCACATCGTCATCGCTTTTGTCCGACCGCTGGGTTGAAAATTCCGCCCACAATGAGTTCAACATTACGCACTGTACCTTGCCTGTAGAGGGGTGGGTGGTCGCCCAACGTCACCACAAGGCCTCGTGACGACTGTCAGGATAAGTGCCAGCCCAGATTCAACCCCAATAAGAATCTCTGACCAGTGTTCAGTTCCTGCATGACGATGCAGGACCCATCCAGCCAAAGTCAAGTCGGGATGGATCGACCGCCAACGCCAGACATGCGCGCCTGCAGCCAGACCCCACTAACCCTGACAGAGCCTTGAACATGCGACCCTGAAGCTTTGTTCCGTTATAGGGACCTAACATTCACGTCAAAGGGGACCAAAACAGGAAGACGTAGTCAACCCCTTTTTCCTTTTTCCCGTCGCATCGGGAGGTACTCGATCATAGGGGTTTAGGCGCTCACCCGTCACTTTGTCTTGGGCACCGATGACTCAAGGGCTCGAAGCCGGGGCGATGCCAGTTGAGACGTCAAGTTGATGGGGGCTGGGGCGTGCAGCGACGACCAAAAAGTAAAAGTAAAATGAGATATTACCCAGCTGCCTGAGACACGCCGGTTTGGGATTCCGGGAATTCACAAGCTTCGGAGAGTCCCAACGCGGCGGTCCACGATGGCTGGTGTGAGTTGGATTTGCGCTGGTGCCTTGTTTGGTGCCTGTATGCCTGCCGCTTTCATGCAGTCACAGTAGTCTCCCCCCGGGGTGCCCCCTCACGTGTCTCGCATGGTAATCGTGAAAAAATGTCTTGTGCTGACCGAGACACCGCAGCAGTCATTGCCCCCTGGTAAAACAGGCAACAAGGGCTCTCATTCACGCTCAGGTTTCTTTTTTGGCCGAATCCTTTTCTTCATGGTCGGCGCCATGAAGGCGCCTGGGTGGCGCACGCCCTTGGCTTGGCTTTCCCTGCCTGGCACGGGGCGACTCGCTGGGTTGCCCGACCGTTCGCCTTGTGCCATAGCACCAGCACCGCCCTGTAACTTGGTACACTTAAGCCCAGTGATACCGTTTAGGAGGCCCAAAAATCGCCACCGGTCCCCGGGAGGGATACCTATTGCACAGCGCCTTGAAAGGCAAGACGCCCTTAGTCTCTTGTTGATCCTTCTTGACAGGTCCCCACCCCCTTGCTGCCCAATGATTTGCTTCGCCTCGTCTTTCGTGCTCTCTCCGTCGACCCCGTCGTGGATGCTCTGTCAGGGGGCTTCAACCCGGATCCTTGGGTGGCCCCTGCTTGGCTCACTGGGCCTCTTCACCCACCCAGTTGGTATCATGAAGCTAGTGAGCCCAGAGGTTGCCTTGTGCTCTCTTTGGTAATCCCAGTTGCTCCAGGCAGTCTAGAGGTGACAATGGTGAGTGCCGTGTACGTACTCTGGCTGTCATCCCCATGGTGGCGAGGGCTCCTACAAATATGCCCTCCTTCCCTCTTCCCAAGTCTTCTCTTCTCATCCTCAATCACTCAATCTTCAGACAACCTCAATCTTGTAGGCTTACCTCCTCTTTCACATACACACTCAAAACCAAGTTTTGCAACCTGCAACGCTTCTGACCTCGACCTACTCTCTACTGCATCAACACCCAAAACACAAACCAACAACCTACTCCCCGCCGCCACCATGAGCAGCCCCTACTCCGTCCAGATTCACCAGAACACCAAGGAGCCTTCTATCGGAAGCGCTTACAGCCACTCCTCTGACTCCTACGCTTCGTCCGGTAGTTCAACCCCTCGCTCTGTCTCCCCTGGCACTTACCGCGAGCACGGCGCTGGTGAGTTCCTCTTGCATCTATCATCCAGACTTGCCCCACTAACAACAAGTCCAGCCAAGCACGCCTCCCACGTCTCCAGCTCTGGCCGAAACCTGGTCATTAACCACCACAAAGTTGTCTACGATGCCAATTCCCCCAAGTTCCGTACGGAAACAGTTATCCGGCCTCGCGTCCCTGAGGGCTTGCCCCGCGATACATCAGATTAATGACAGACAACACTTGCAATGAAATTGGGCAACAAACCGGACTGGCGTTTTTGGTATAGGACTAGAATTTGGTGGGTCGCAAGCACATCTGCACCCATGTATGAATAAGCGACGGACGATGGGATGGGGTTTCGGGGTGTCCATGGCCGATTCGACATTCGGGCCTGAGATTGGAATTTGGTCATTTTCTTTACAGCTTAGCATTGTACATGTGCATTTCTTCACAGAGTGTTAGGGCCTCGCGGCCCGCACTGACGTCTGGAGACCCTGCTTCGGCAATCTCTTGTTTCTTCAAGATGGAGATGGGATTTCCGAGACCTCAGTCGAGACCGATAGACGAAATATCTTTTCAGAACAATTACAAAATTTTCTCCCAATCACCGGTATCATGTGCCCCATGTCCCTCCATCTTTTCTTTTTCCACTTTTTTTCCACAACTAGTTCCCTGTTTTTTGGGTAGTTGGTAAATTACAAAGTCCCTGATGGTGCCATCCAATGGGTTGGGTTGGCATCTAGTGGTGATTGGGTTTTCATCGTCCGTACCTGCAGCAGCCCAACGCACAGGGGTCTCAGTGGGAGGCCGCAGCAAGCCCACGACCATCCCAGAGTGCGACGGACTCCCCGCAGCGATTTGAGATGGAGGGGGGAGCTAGGTAGGCAGCGCACCACTATTTCCGGCATTGAAATTCCACTTTTTCATGAGGGGCGCTAAATTGCCCAGTAGTCACATTGCGGAGACGAGACATTGTTCCCTTTGTTAATGTTCTGTCTGATAATGACAAGTCCAATGCTCAGTTCCGTTACCAATTCCATGAAGCGCCCTGTCTGTTGTCGTATCAAATCCCATTGCCCATTTGTTTACATGAATGTCAAGTCCAATGTGGGAGAGCCCCCTTGCCCGAAACTTGGGTGCTCGCTCTCCACACCTACACCACGTAACCCATTGTGCACTTCCTCGCCGCACCAACGATAACCCTTCGCTGTATTACATCATCGCCCAAGCGCCACTCTTGACGCCGGGCGTCACTCGACCTTGGTCGCCTCACTTCTTCTCGGCTGCGCGCGGATCATTGAGCAGGACACCATCCTTGATGAGCTCCTCGGGGGCGGGGCGGTGCGAGATCTTGTCGTTGAGCTTGTCCTCAAGCATGTGCTTCTGGAGCTGTAGAGGGGTGGCGGAACTCGTCAGCGGAATGGTGTGGGACACAGCGTGAACGGGCGTGCGAGCCCAGTTTGACTCACCTCTTTCTGGTGCGCTTGGAGGCCTGGCGCAGCCGTGGAAGCAGGGAGAATATTCTCTATTTGGGGGCCAAGAGGTCAGCTAAGGATGTCAGATGGTCGCGGAAGGATCGTGCTCACTCTCGACGAGCTCGGCGCGCTCCGGGCGGTGGATGAGATGGTTCTCCAGTGAGTTCTTCCGACCGTGGTTGGGAAGGATGGGCGAGATGGGGGTCTCATCGACCGAGCGGGGATCCTGCGCCTCGACGTTGTCGGCCATGATGGAGGTTGGTGTGGAGGCTGTGGTTTTGGTGGTATGTAAGTGAGTACTGAGACAAGGTCAAGCAGAGTATTTGAGATGTTGGGGCTTGAGGGTGAAGAAAAGGTAAACAAATGACGAGAATACAGATGACGGCAGCAGTGGTGTTATGTATCTGCTCAGGCTAAGGCGTTGGAATGGGCCGTTGATGCGGCAGCCAGCCATGTTATGTTGTGTTGTCTCGTCACCTGAGCGCACGCAGCATTGTCCCGCCCGGCATGCCACATCTCGCTGGCTACCCGCGCAACGACGGGAGTGACCTGCGTCACAGGAGCAGGGATTGCGCCACTCAACATCGCGCACTTCGTCATAGGGTGTTGCAGCCTGAGGCATGCAGGGTCCGAGGGCGATGTGGGATGTTAGATCAACGGCTGGATCATTTGTGGCGGGATGGAAGCTTGTTTGGCGGAGACGGGATGCAAGCCAAGGCGTTTTGATGGTGGACGTAGATGGGGATGGGACGGTGATGTGGATGATGATCCCCAGGTCCTTGAGTTCCCGCAGGCGGGCCGCTCGCAAGGTAGCACAAAGTGCTGGAAGGGAGCTCTTTGGCAAAATAAGAGTTTGGCGTCTATTGAGATTAAGTCGACACCGAAGGAAGCTCCCGTTGTTCGTGGGTGGAATTTGGGTTCCGCATAATTCGATACGCATCTCAGTGTCTACGGTACAGGCCCAATACACATGAGACTTGAAGGGTCGCTGTATTGATGCACAAGGTGCAGCCAATGAAACAGAAGCCATTTCGGCGGCTCGTTCTCAACGCCGTAATCTATCAGATCTGTCCCATCAATATTCCGGATGGCGTGGGGGGAACTCATAATGAGAGCGGCTAGCCCGCTGGTTCTGTAGGGATCAAAACCAAGCTCATCATTTCGGGAACCCGGCCGGAACCTGCGGGGAGGTGAACGGAGTTAAACTCCACAACGTTGGCAAGCAAGGCAAATGTGCCAATATCGAATCTCTTCATGCACCTTATTAGTTTGACAATCTAGCTGACGCCGGGTCGTGGCAGATGAGAAGCGTTGAGGCAAGATGATAGTTCCAGGCCGGAAGCGACACTCAGTCTCGCTACGGATTAAGACGCTCAGACGCAACAAAATCCAACTTATTGTGCAAGGCATCGGTGGTGATGCTCAAAGCAGCTAACAGTGGTGATCCAGTTTCCGACGGCTAGAAAACTTGGACAGATCATCGTCGCGTGCAAATAAAAGACAGAAGCCGGGTGGAGTCGTTAATTATTAATAGGTCCTTCCCAGGAGCTGCCGGCCACGGCGCACGCACAATGACGACACACCTTGAGGAAGTTGGGGACGGGGGACGGACGATTCTGCCGCAGTGCGGCGCTATGCCCCTGCCATGGCTGAAGACGAGAACAAGGAGGTTTATCCTGGGAAACATAGATCAAGGTAGACCTTAATGAGAGGGTGCACCGCATCTCACTGAATGTCTCGCAGTTATTTTGCTCTCCTCGCGTCGCATAGACGCACCCTTATTACAACTCATCAAAAAAACGTCCCCGCCACTGGATACGTAGGCAGGGGGCTGTGCATGGCGGAAAATTGTCGGCGTTTCGTCACCTTCCCGTCAGGCACCAGATCATACTGAACACCAATCTCGACTCCAGCCACACTCCAAGCTGGCAAGACGTCCGCGCCTACGTAAAACATCGCATCCCCTTCTCCCTCTCCTCCCGCAGCGCCTTTCGCCTTTCACTCACGGCATCCGAACCCTGATGCCCGTCTAATCTCATCGTCGACGAGCGATCTACCGACCTCCTCCTCTCCTCTCGTCCCCTTCCTTCCCCCGACTCGCCCCCCATGGTAAGTCGGCCACGCCAGCCCCTCCGCGCCGCTTCATCCACTGACCAGCGCCCCCAACCTCCAGGGTATATCAAGACGTCCCAAAAACAAGGGCGCTCAGAATGCGGGTGCGTCTGGCGCCGGCGGCAGCGCGAAGCCCAAAAAGGCCACCTTCGAGACGACCAAGAAGAAGGAGATCGGCGTGTCCGATCTGACCCTCCTGAGCAAGGTGTCCAACGAGGCCATCAACGACAACCTCAAGAAGCGCTTCGAAGGCGCCGAAATCTACACCTACATCGGCCATGTGCTGGTTTCCGTTAATCCCTTTCGGGATCTGGGCATCTACACCGACCAGGTCCTCGACAGTTACAAGGGCAAGAACCGTCTCGAGATGCCCCCCCACGTCTTCGCCATCGCCGAGGCCTCGTACTACAATATGAAGGCATACCAGGACAACCAATGTGTCATTATTTCGGGAGAGTCGGGTGCTGGTAAAACTGAGGCTGCCAAGCGCATCATGCAATATATTGCCAATGTGTCGGGCGGCGAATCAGGCGACATCAAAGAGATCAAGGACATGGTGCTGGCAACTAATCCGCTGCTTGAGTCTTTTGGAAACGCCAAGACTCTACGAAACAACAACTCTTCGCGATTCGGTAAATACCTCCAGCTTTACTTCAACACCTCTGGCGAGCCAATCGGTGCCGACATCACCAACTACCTCCTCGAGAAGACCCGAGTCGTGGGCCAGATCGCAAACGAGCGAAACTTCCACATCTTCTATCAGTTCACCAAGGCCGCCTCTCCGAAATACCGCGAGATGTTTGGTCTCCAAAAACCCGAAACCTACCTCTATACCAGCCGGTCAAAATGCTTCGACGTCGACGGCATTGACGATGTGGCCGAGTTCCAGGACACTCTCGACGCCATGAAAATTATTGGCTTGAGCCAACCCGAGCAAGATGAGATCTTTCGAATGCTTGCCGCCGTTCTGTGGATCGGAAACATTCAGTTCCGAGAAGATCAGGAGGGTTACGCCGAGGTCACAGATAGATCTGTGGTCGAGTTTGTCGCCTACCTCATGGAGGTCACCCCTGACCAACTCATCCACGCCATCACGATTCGTATTTTGACACCCCGAAATGGCGAGGTCATCGAGTCCCCGGCGAACCCGTCTCAGGCATTGGCCACTCGGGACGCTCTATCCAAGGCTATATATAGCAATCTCTTCGACTGGATCGTGGAGCGCATCAACAAGTCTCTCAAGTCGAGGCAATCGGCTGTCAACACCATCGGCATTTTGGATATCTACGGATTCGAGATTTTTGAGAAGAACAGTTTTGAGCAATTGTGTATCAATTACGTCAACGAGAAGCTCCAGCAAATCTTCATTCAACTCACTTTGAAGGCCGAGCAGGAGGAGTACACCAGGGAACAGATTCAGTGGACACCCATCAAGTACTTTGACAACAAGGTTTGTGTGCGATTTGATTGAGCAGATCCGACCTCCTGGTGTCTTTTCCGCGATGAAGGATGCAACCAAGACCGCCCACGCGGACCCAGCCGCTTGTGACCGAACCTTTATGCAGAGCATCAACGGCATGTCACATGCCCATCTCACTCCTCGACAGGGTAACTTCATTATCAAGCACTACGCCGGTGAGGTTAGCTACACCGTCGACGGAATCACAGACAAGAACAAGGACCAGCTTCTCAAGGGCCTTCTCAATCTTTTCCAGCACAGCGGCAACCAGTTCGTGCATACTCTTTTCCCTCACCAAGTCGACCAGGATAATCGAAAGCAGCCTCCCTCTGCAGGAGACCGAATTCGAACTTCCGCAAATGCCTTGGTCGATACTCTGATGAAGTGCCAGCCCTCTTACATCCGTACCATCAAACCCAACGAGAACAAGTCGCCGACCGAGTACAACAGCCCCAACGTATTGCATCAAGTCAAGTATCTTGGTCTGCAGGAAAATGTGCGTATCCGCCGCGCTGGTTTTGCCTACCGTCAGGCCTTTGACAAGTTTGTGGACCGTTTCTTCCTCCTGTCGCCCGCCACGTCGTATGCTGGTGAGTACACGTGGCAGGGGTCTCAGGAGGATGCTGTTCGGCAGATCCTGAAGGATACCAGCATCCCCAAGGAGGAATGGCAGATGGGTGTCACTAAGGCATTCATCAAGGCTCCGGAAACCCTCTTTGCGCTTGAGCACATGAGAGACAGATACTGGCACAACATGGCCACCCGAATCCAGAGAATGTGGAGGGCTTACCTCGCCTACCGAGCCGAATCCGCCACTCGAATCCAGCGATTCTGGAGGAAGAAACGGACTGGTGCCGAGTATCTGCAACTCCGTGACCAGGGCCACCGAGTGCTCCAGGGCCGCAAGGAGAGGCGGCGCATGAGTTTGCTTGGCTCCCGAAGGTACCTTGGCGATTATCTCGGCATCAACGCTACCAATGGCCCCGGAGCCCAGATTCGCAGCGCTGCGAATATCGGCTCGACTGAGAAGACAATCTTTCTCTTGCCGAGGTGAGATCCTGGAGGCCAAATTCGGTCGATCGAGTAAACCTGTCCCGAGAGTCATCATTGTTACGAACAGCAAGTTTTATGTCATCGCCCAGATGCTCGTCAACGGTCAACGCCAAATCAACGTCGAGAAATCGGTGCCATTGGGTGCGATCAAGTTCATTGGCACGTCGACAGCCCGCGATGATTGGTTTTCTCTCGGCATCGGCTCTCCCCAAGAGCCCGATCCTCTGATGAACTGCCTTTTTGAAGACGGAATTGTTCACCCAGATGCAGCGAGTGATGCCGGGTGGCTTCAACCTGAAGATTGGCGAGACTATCGAATACGCCAAGAAGCCCAACAAGATGCAGCAAGTCAAGGTCTTGAAGGATTCTCAGCAGCCAGCGGACTACTATAAGAGTGGTGCTGTCCATACGCAACCCGGCGAACCCCCCAACTCTGGTTCGAGGCCCACACCCAAGGGCAAGCCAGTTCCGCCCCGACCGATCACTCGTGGCAAGCTGATCAAGCCGGGCGGTCCTGGAGGCCGACCATCTCGCCTTACTGGCGGCCGAACTCCTCAGGCCCGACCTGGTGCCAGTGCTAGACAAGTTCCCCAACCACCTGCCGCGGTCGCCGCTGCCGCTGCCGCTGTCGCCCCAAAACCCAGCCCCACGGCCTACGCCGCCTAGCAACCCTCGTGCTGTAGTGGCCAACGCGATTGCTCCCGCCGCTCACAAGCCCTTGCTAATCACACCAGAAACCAGGGCAGCACGGGTTCCGCTACTACGCGTGTGCCTCCTCCACCGCCTCCTGCTGCTGCTCCCTCAAAGCTCAAGATCATGGCCAAGGTGTTATACGACTTCTCTGGCCAGAAGGAGAACGAACTCTCCATTGTGGCTGGCGAGCTGGTCGAGATTGTCCAAAAGGAGAGCAATGGTTAGTAACACCCTCCCCTTCCCATCTGGTTATCTTCAAGTCCGTGGTGTCTTGGACTAACACCGTCATAGGCTGGTGGCTAGCAAAGAAGGGACCTGGACAAGCTTGGGTTCCGGCTGCATACGTCGAGGAGCAAGCGCCTCCTCCTGCTCCTCGTGCGCCTCCGCCTCCGCCCGCCGCCAAGGCCAAGCCGGCGCCTCCGCAACCACCGGCCAAACGCCCTGCCGGATACCGCAAGCCAGCCGACCTGCAGCAACGCGACTCGGGGATGAGCCTCAACGGGGCCAACGGGTCCGACGGCAGCCGCAGCAATACGCCGACGCCCAGCCTTGCGGGCAGCTTGGCAGATGCTCTGCTTGCCCGGAAGAACGCGATGCAGAAGGAGAAGGACGACGACGATGACTGGTAGATGATACGAAGTTACGCTTCACGATCTTGAGTCAAATTATGACTATTTTGTCGAATTTTTTTTCACACAAACACACGCGCAAGAGAAGAGAGACTTTCCATTGTATACAAGATCTGAGCTGGGCAACCAAATTTGGGAATGCCCGGGTGGGAAGGGTCACGACTGTGTTTTTCTTGGTGCTTGGCAAGCGTATGGGCAGGATGTCTGGATGCTTGGGGAGAGCAGGCACTTGTTTTATTTTCATTTTAAAAAAACCATCCTCCTAGTCCTTTTTAGAAGGTTGAATTTTGCTCCAAATTAGAAAGTCTATTGTCTTGTCCTAATCATCGTCTCCGTCCTTTTGCAACACCTTTCTCCTCCGTATTAGTTCAGCGAGGGGTACGTCCTCGTCTTCATTTGCAGGATTCGAGTCCTCGTCGACACCATAGTCTCGGAGTCGGTCTCCATCGGAGTTAGTCCAGCCTGGCTTCCCATCATAGCCCTCTTCAAACAAATCTTCATCCTCGTCATTGTACATGTCATAATCGTCCTCCTCTTCCAACTCGGCGAGCAACATCCTCTTCCGCCGCTCGTCCTCGGCCTGTCGTTTCTTGAAGGTAGCCTTTACCTCGTCGGGGCTCATGTCGACCGTCCGCAGCTCCTCGGCATAGTCTCTCTTCTCGCGGCGGGCCATCCTTTATTGGAGCGGCGAATCTTCTCTGGATCCAGAGGCGGCCACAGCCCCTCTACACGGTTGAAACCGTTCTCTTCCCAGTCCCAACCAGATCCGTGGCCGTTCTTCGCAATTTTGGGGCTGCCAGCCAGGGGCCAGAGCCAGAAAAGGACGTTGTAGGTGCCCATAGCTTGGGCCATATTCTTGAAGAAGCCAATATCATATGGGAACTCGAGCCTCTCGAAGCGAAACTTCTCGCCATCAGGTCCGATAACATCCCACCAGTCCTTGCCCCCTCGATCGGCGATGGCCTCGTGGCGCTCTTGTTCCCAGCCTTCGATCATAGTCTGATTGAGCACCCAGCTCCTGAGAGTTGTTGTGAGCATGACCGCGAGGGCGAGTGAGGTGAGTAAGCAGATGAGGGAGAGGATTGCCAAGGAGATTAGGCCGGCGAGGCTGGGTCCGAGGTAGGCGGGGAGTCGGCGGTGCTCCCAGAGGACGGCAAAGCGCAGCCACAGCAGGTGGGCAAGGGCCCAGAGGGAGAGGTTCGTGAAGATGAGGAATCGGAGGAAATGGGGAAATGTGGTCATGGAAACGCAGTTGCGGGTCCACGGGCAGTGGTGATCCATCTTGGGGACGCAGCGAGCGCAGTGTCGACAATGGTGGGCGCGCGGGGCTTCGGGGCAGAGCACTTGTTGCACCAGCGGCCGTTGGCCTCGAGGACGCGACCGTCGAAGACATAGCGGCCTGGGTCGACAGTGATTGCGCGGTAGTACGTGAGCCAGAGGAGAGCGAGGAGAGAGTTGAAGATAATAGACTGCTTGCGCGTGGGCGGGCCGGGGTCGAGGGTCGAGAAGTGGAAGACCAGCTGGGAGAAATAGCCAAGGAAGGTGATGAGGAGGCAGACGGAGGGCACGGCGAGGCCCCGGATAAAGGGGACGTCGTTGATGCCGGCCATGGCGACGACAGAGGGACGGCGGTCGTGAGGTCGTGAGGTCGTGAGGCTTGGTTCAAGGAGACAGTGGCTACATGGCCGACTGTTCACGAGAAGTTGGCACGACAAAGCTGCATCTCACGACCCGTCGATCACTGGCCGGTGTCACGGCGCGGGAGTGGATATTTTTAGCGGACAGTCCAGGGGTTCCAGTTGCTGAAATTAGCGCAGCCGCCCCCCTTATGGGCTAGGTTACGGGGGACACTGCGTACCTCTCGTACTTCATGCTCCGTCAGTGACGTTTTACAGGCTTACGTAACCCCGCCCAGGGCCACGGCCGCGACAGCTCGCCCCTGACCTCACGCCGACTGGGGCTGCACATCAAGATTTTGATCATGACTTGATGCGCCTGGCAGCTTAGCTAGTGTAGCATCTCAAGGTTTCGTTGCTTACTTGCTTGTTCTGGTTGGCTTCTTGGACCGCGATCCTCGACGACATGACGGGTTCTGCTGTGAACTTCTGAACTCTTGGCTTCGCGACAGCGTTTCCGCCTCTATTGGCTGTCTTATCCTCATTGCTGTCATCATGGGTCAAAATATCGTAGTCCAATTGACTTCGATCTGGTAATACCACACATAGCCTTTGACAACAGTCGAGCTATTTTTGTTTTCCAATGGCTAACTGATCAACCATTAGTGCCGCGCTATCGTTCTTTTACATCTCCCAGTCACTCGAGCGACACTCTCTTACCGGTGTGTCTCGAGTCCCACCATAGCTGCATCTATCTCAGTCATGAGCCGATTTATCTAACGACCCTTCAGAAAGCCCCCGACTATCATCATTCCTTGTCTTCCTTCTATCCGGCGGTATTTGCTACGGTGTCAGCTGCTTCACCAAATGGCTACCCGGCGCTGATGGAAGATTTACGGCGTCTCGGCGTGGCCACAAACGCGCCTTTGCTAGATGGCGCCGGCAAAGAGTTTCAAAATGGGCAAAGCCCCTATCTACCGAAGCGGCCGCGACGCCTTTCGCTTCCAGTGCTCGTACTCTGCATCGTTCTTCGTCTTGAGATATTCCATCGTGTAAACTACCAGCAGCAGTGCTCGACTCCTGGTGTCGAGGTAAAGTGGAATCCCAACGCCCTGCGTGTCCGGGAACGCATCCTCTTTTCATACTGACTCCCCACCATAGTCGTTTCTTTGCATTGTACTCCTTGCCTACGAGATCTTTGCAACTCGGCGCAAATGGGGCTTCCCCATCGCCGATGATCCGGATGATCCGTGGCGCAGTTGCTTCGATGATATGTACGACTGGTTCAGCGGACCCAGAGTGGTCCTGACCATTGCCGCCACCAGCGCCCTCATGTTCACGATGGGCACCTACTACTCTGTCGGCCAAGGCATGCGGTCGACTTATGTCTGCTTTGGTCCTCTCGAAAGCCGCCGGACGACGCTGTTCCTGCAGTGCCTGGGGCTCCTTTTCGATGCCATCATCGTTGTCCTGCTTTGGCGGACGTTGGCGTGGTCAAGAACAACGAAAATTCGCTTAAGGACGCTTGGAACTATTTTGGTCCTGTCGGCCGTCTCCATGTCCCTGATTTGGCTCGGCCACAGGCTTTTCACTGGCTCCAGTGTCCTGCACCCCGGGTTTGGTTTCCTATACGGCTTCGACATCATTGTTGATAGCTTTGCATTCGCTACTCTGATGATATCTGCGACATCTTGGGTCTGTGAGACCTCTCCCCTCACTCCATCGAGCATCATCACGTGGCTTGTCGGGACGGTAAAGGCGTGCGATAACATATTTAGTTTCGGGGACTGGCTCCATACTACACGCGCGGCTGCTGTAGTGCCGCTCTACTTCATCGGCTCTGGAATGATTGTATTCACTTACTGCCAAGAACTGCGCTCTGTATTTTTCATACGGCGTCTCGTACTGACCGCACTCATATTCGGTCTCATGGTTGGAACCACTGTCTTCATCTTGATTGAACGGCCGCAGATATTTGAGAAACGCCATCCAATTAATGATTTCATCTTCAAGGCACGTGTCAGGCAGGACAAATGGCTCACGCATGCGACCATCAGTGGCAGTCTTCCAGTCGCAGCAAAATTTTACAAGGAACGCCATGGGGGAAGAGACCCTCCTCCTGGCTTTTCAGATTGGTACGCGCGCATGCTAAGGATACTATTATCATCGACCACTTCGATCAAATTGAAAGTGATGTGCGTCCTTTCAAGGCGTTTTCACCGAAAAACTTGCGGAAGAGGATTACTCAGGTAGCAAACTTGCCTGGCATCCAAACTATTACGATCAAGGACGGGCAGGCGTCAAGCTTTACGTCAACAGGCAGCAGGGGCTCAGAAGAGCTACAACTTCTTGTTACCATGATCAACAAGTTCGCCCAGTCGCTGCCGGACATGATTCTACCCGTCAACCTTGGCTCTACCCCCCGTATCCTTCCATCGTGGGAGGATGCGAATGGACAGGGGCATACTGATCTGGCCCCCATTGCCAACTTGATTTCACGACGATCGGGGGAGGGGTTGAATGAGACTGAAGAATCATTCGGCGCAAGAGACACCCCAGATCTCACAGAGTTGCTGAAGCGGCCGTTGACATCTGCATCAGACTATCGACAGATGCAAATCGAAGCGTGCCCTCCAGCATCTCCGGCTCGGACCAATCCCCACTGGAACATTGGGGAATTCTGCGCCTCATGCATCCGGCGACACTCTCGGGGCCCGTTGTTGGTAAACTGGGGTAGGGCTTTCGAGTTCTGTTCGCAAGCCGACATGAAGTATCTGCATGGCATGTACCTGGCAGCACCTCAAGCAGAACCCATCCGAGATCTACTACCCCTTTTCGGGCCGTCGAAAACCGAGCCTTTCCAAGACATCCTAATCCCAATTCCCAAGGCACACGAAGACGTGCCCGACTTGAAATGGGAATTTCGACGACGATATGATACCCTCGTGTGGAGAGGCCAACTGCAAGACGGAGCAATCAATAGCCAGACCCTGCGAGGAAGCCCGCAGTTCCGACTACTCAACATGATTAACAATCCCAATCCAAAAGATCAGGTCAACATGGTGCTACCAGTTGATGGAAGCCCAGACAATTACAAATACGAAAAGGTATCGGCGTTCGAGGCGAACCGCGTGATTCCATTGAGCATGGGGATCAGCAATTACTCAGGGTGTACAGGACCCAACTGTGAGCTTATAAAGGAGGCTTATGGTGAGCGGGAAGTACAAGAGCCACTTGAGTACCGCTATGTTATGGCAGTGGACGAAAACGACGGCCCACCGCCCGAGTTTCTACGGATGCTACGGTCTCAGAGCGTTCCCTTCTTAACGACCATGTTCCGAACGTGGTACACGGAGCGACTCATGCCATGGGTGCACTTTGTGCCAATCGACCCGCGATACCAGGCACTGCACACCACTTTTTCGTACTTTACAGGTACGACGAAACGAGCCGAGGTGAACGGCCGAGACACCAAAATGACACAACGGTCCAACGATGCAAAATGGATTGCGCTGCAAGGAAAGAAATGGGCGGAAAAGGTGCTGGGGGAGAAAGACATGGAGGTGTACCTATTCAGGCTGCTCCTGGAGTGGGGGAGGCTGGTGGATGACAAGCGGGATGAGATTGGGTTCCGGACCGACAGCAAGGGGGACTATCAAACTGACAATTGGACGCGGAACCAGGAATGGTGATTTGGCTTCATAATGGCTGACCAGGGGGAAATGCAGGGACTGTTGTTTCTGGGAAGTTGTGTATTACCACTACAAGGATGGACCAGTGTGTCTTTACTAGATTGTGCTTTGAGTGTTGAGCTCCGTCGGGCACGGGGGTCGGGTTTGGATAAGGGATTGGGGTTCGATCTCGGTGCTACATGTACTACGACGAACGGATAGACTTGGGAATTTGCAAAACAAACTCGATGGCAGAGAGTGATTCTTTCTTGAGACGATTGTGCATGGAGATTGGGGCTGGTGTGGATCGTCGACAATGCAACGAGTTGCTGGCACGGCAGCTCAGTGATGATACGTTTGATATGCTCAGCAGACAAGCAGACACGCAGACACGCAGACACGTCTGGGGGGGTTGAGGGGAAGGTGCAGATTCCATCGTGCAGTTAAGAACCGGACCACACACTCGTTAGTACCACTGTTACCTTGTTTATTTTGGTCCTCCGTTTCCCTCCCCTCGAAACTCGTCTTCCGACCTGTTGTTTTCTCCCATTAAGCTTTGCTTGTATCAATTTTACAAGATGCGGAGGTAGTAAGAGAGACGAAACGATATGTTCTACGCATAGAGTTATTGGTAAGTGATTGGCCCTTGTATGCCGAAAATTCTCAGATCGGAGCCGCACTCGGCCCCCTGGCACCCTCTTCAACTTTGTGATGCGTGGTTCCGTCTCGCAAGGCAACGAGGCTATCGCCATTCAGTCATGTGGTTCAGGGGGCTAAGTTCATGTATAAATACGGGCTCAGTGTGTTTTTTTTTTCTTTTCTTGGGGATCATGATCGATCATCAGAATTTTCGCTCTTTGCTTCAGATACCATTCGATCGATTGGTCTTCAATCTTCAATTCAATTATTTGGCCTCAATCAACAAGCATTGCGCTGCCCCTGCTGACCGTCTCTATCCGTGTTGTTCGCGCCTGCTGCTGCCCCAAGCTAGGTCAGCAAGACCTTCACTGTTAAAGATTTGTGCTGCCCTAACTAGCCGTCAGCTACCTTCTTGTTGCTTCTGTTGCCTTTAAAGCCCTGAATCACTCGTTGGAACACTTTCCAGTCAATCTGCCAAACTTCAGCCCGACCACGGCTTGCTGAGTGATTGAGGTCATCACGGCTGCGTTGTTGCTTCATTCTTGTTTTCCCTGGTCTCACTGTCTAATCTAGCTGACGCTTTTACATGGTAGGAATGCCCTCAAATTCCGCATAACCAAGCACGAGATTCATATTCTCTAGTGAATCTCATTAGTAACTCAATGAATATCTTCATCAAGCGGAAATACGTACTTAAACACGGAGTACTAGCTCCCTTATTCAGATTATCTATTGTGGCACAACTTCATACAATTAGCATAATTAATCTCTTGAGGGTATTAATCACTTACATAACCACACGTTTACCACTGCTATCAACAGCAAACCCTCCGATCTCACAGCCATACAGCATTTGGATTAATTTCACAAGGGGTGGCTCTCTAATAACCTTTACCAATTTCTCGCTAGTATACTGCTGCTAGAACAGTTCTCTTATATTGCATAAGGATATTTACTTTCTAAGCGGTAGGATGCTAATAGTTTTGTGAATTTCCCTATAGATAATATTAAGAAAGAAAATTCTAATTAGTTAGAGAATATAATAAGAGTGATATTAAGAATTATAGAAGAGTAAAGAGATAATTAGCTAGCTAATAAGTTATTTTAATATTATAATTTAAAGGTACTTAAGGTTGTAAATTAATATATATATATAGGGATATAGTAGTATAACTTCTTTAATATAGAAGAGGAATAAGCTTTAATTTTAATATATTTTCTAATATATTTCTTTCTCTATTTAATTATTATTATTAAATTCTTAGTAAATTTCTATTAGTTTAATATTTTAAAACTTTTTTTATAGTTATTTAAATTAAAAAAAATAGTATTTTATTAAAAGTATAATTACTTTTTAAAGAAACTTTAATAGAATATTTATTTTCTATTAGAATAATAGTTAATTATTAAAAGAGTTAAAAAAAAGTATATAAATTTTATAAGAGTTTATTACGCTAGTAGGAATTCACTAAGAATTTAGTAATAATAGTTAGGCAGAAAAAAGATATATTAGAAAACATATTAAGACTAAAACTTACCCCTCTTCTGTATCAGAGGGGCTACACTACTATATCCTTAAGGTCTGATGTATATATATTAATCTCTAACCTTAGGTATCTCCAAACTATAATATTAGAATAACTTATTAGCTAGCTAATTATCTCTTTACTCTCCTACAATCCTTAATACCACCCTTATTATAATATCCCCCTATTAACCTATAGCGTTCCTGCCAGATAGTTAATAATTAATTTGGGAATATAGTAATTAATTCTAATAGCAAATTTACTTAAGATTTAGAGCTCTATTATTCAGAAAACCTAGAGCTTAGAATTAATAATACTAGTGGTTAGTGGGGCTATAATATTAATATAATTAGTAGGATATTGCTGTAAATTACAATATGTTTATGAATTATATAGTTTATTCTAATTTTTTATTAGAGCCTGAATTTTTATTAGCTTATTTAATCTTTATTTAGGAAGTAATTACAGAGGGAGTGATTATATTTGTGTTATATATACCTATATAAATACAGTCTTATATGCCCACTTTTATTTTCTTTCCTTATTATTATAACCTTATAGGCCTATATTGCCTGCTATTTTTCTTCTAGCCCTATTAACCTTATTAATTTCTTTAAGTATTATACCTCTTTTAACTTCCTTTCAAGCTATTATTCATTTAGGATATACATCTGGCCGTACTTCTTAAAGTACTGCTTATATAGGTTCTACTCTAAACTCTAGGTTCTTATCCCTATATCCCTTTTTAACTGAGGTCTTTAGTATCTAGTATATATTATATATATTCGTTTAGTTTTATTGGCTAGTTATAATATCTAGTTTGATACTGCTGAGACTTAAGAGTCTCTTAATCTTCTTTTAGTTTTTTATTTATTTTAGGATATAGCTTCTATTTGCTGTTATTACTGCAATTAGACTAAAGGAATTTATAATCTGTAAGTATTTTTCTTTTTTTTAATTTAGTTTAGGCTAATTTAATAGTACTTTTATAATAATAAAGAGAGATACTTTTAATTTTAGCTAGTTATATAAGTTTGCCCTCTAGTTTCTTTTATATTAAAATAATTATAGTATTCTACTCTTTTAAGCTTCTACCTATTAGAATGTAATTACTCAGTCTGTAATCCTCTTAATAGAGGCTTTTTATACTATTAAGAAATTATATTTTTAATATTTTAGTATTTCTAGTATTAAGTATTTAATAGTAATAAGTATCTTTTATCTTTTAAGAGTATTTCAGTCTAATTACTAACTTTCTTATAGAAGGCTTATTTCTAATATAAAACTATAGCTAAGAACTATTACCTCACCCTAAGTACTAATAAACTCTTATATATAGTTATAAGTTTAAATTTTCTCTATTTCTTAGGGTATTTACTAATATTCTAACTAGAAATACTCTAAAGAAAAAGTTTATATCTAGGTTAATTACTGCTGCTTTTATTTATAAATATCTAATAGGGTTTTTTAGCCTTAATAGCTGCAAAAGGTACCTTTTGCTACTTTATAAAGTTTTAGCTAGCTCTAGCTTTTCCTAATAAGGGTTAGAGGGTTATTAACTAAATTATTAGGTAGGCTCTCTAAAAAAATATACTTTAAATCCCTAAGTTAACTTTTATAAACTCTATTAAGAAGTCTCCTACTAGTAAGAGGTCTAATAAGAAAATAGGGAGTAGTAACTAAAGCTTTTTTATATTTTAACTCTAACTTATTAAGTAGTTAGTATTTCTTTTAGTTAATAGTTCTTCTGTATATCTATATACTAATCTGGCTTTAGCCTCTTATTTAAATCAATTTATTATTTAAGCTTTTTATAGTCTTTCTCTTTTTGCTTTTACTTTCTTATCTAGCCTTATATTTCCTAGGTGTCTGTATTTTCACCTAGCTTTTATAGTAGTATCCTAGTATTTATATATTAATTTAAGGGAATATACTATATTATCTTCTCTAACCTATTAATTATACTCTAAGAGCTATTCCTTCTATTTTACTAGAAAGTAAGTCTTATTTTATTACTTCTTTTTATTTTTAATCTTCTTTACTTCCTACTTAGAGTTATACTCTTTAAGGTTAGATATTAGTAGGAATTCAGATTAATCTTAGTCTTTTAGGTACTATAGCTTTAAAAGACTAATATAGAATATATTATAGACAGAGTTGTGAAATTAGTTAGTCCGGACTAGTTATAACTAGTCCTTAGTTAATCCACCCTTGGACTAAAACTCGGACTAGTTATAATTAGTCCGGACTAACTAAAAACTAGTTTTTAGTTAGTTAATCCACCCTTAGACTAAAACTAGTTTTTTTAGTCCGGACTAGTCCAAAATGGACTAATTCTAATAATAGGATATTATAGCCTTTAATAAATAGCTTAATTAGTTAGCTAATTAAATAATTAAGCTATATATTATTTAAGGCTTAATATTTATATAAGTAATTTAAGTATTAGCTTAAGTTAAAATAAATAGATTAATTAAATAATTAATTAACTTAAATAGCTAATATTAATTATTAACTTAAAATAAGATAATTAGATTAGTTAATAAATAATTAACTTAGATACTTAATATTAATTATTTAAATAGATAATCTAAATATTAACCTTATATACAGGAATAAAACCAACTAGATAAATAATTAAATTTATTATTTAAGATTTATAACTTAGGTAAATAACTTAATTCTTAACTTAAAATAAGATAATTAGATTAGCTAAATTAATACTTAACTTAAATACTTAATATTAATTCTTTAAATAAATAACTCTATTACTAGCTTAAAATAAGGTAATTATTTGCTATTTAGATAGATTAATATTTAATTACTAATTATAATTCCTTAAAATAAGTAATTTATTTTAACTATATAAAACGCTTATAAAGAGATTAAAGCTATTATAAAGAGGAAATAGATAGTAGAATTAAATAATCTATAATACTTATAAGGCTTAATTCTTAGGCTATTAATTAAGATTCTTATTAAAGGAAAAAAGGACTAATTAAAGAACTAATTAAAAGACTAGGAAAATTATCCTAAGAAAACCCTTATTCTCTCTTTTTCTTCTTCCTCAGCTTCCTCTTCAATTTCCTCCCTATTTTCTTCTTCTTCTTCCTTCTTTAAGTCATTAAAAGACCTATTCCAGCTTTTAAGCAAAATAAGCTGCCTAACTGTATTAGGTAATAGCCTATTCCTTAACTTAGTAATAATATTATTACTAATCGAAAAGGTGCTTTCAATAGCTGCAGAAGTGGCTGGAATAGCTAAATAGCGTCTAGCTAATATAGCTAAATTGGGAAATCGAATTATAGTATTTCTCCAATATTCCAGAATGTCAGTCTATTAAATTAAGGTTAGTATACTAATTAATTAAGGTTAAAGGAAATTAGGATAATACTAACCCTTTTAGGTAAGACTGCCTTATTTATATAAGTAAGATATTCCTCTTCCTTAGGAATATCACTTATATAAAAATCATCTTCAGACCCTGAATCAGAAGATAGCTTATCTTCTAAACTAGCATTAGAAGCTAATTCATCAAAGGATAAATCAGGCTGCTGAAAATCCCCTCTTTCTTACTTAACCCTATTTATTAGTTAGTAAATAGGAAATAAGCTTAAAATTAAAATAATAATATACCTTAAATAGTCAACTTTAAATAAGTTAACTATATCCTGACTAATAGTAGGATAGAAAGCTAATAAGCCATTATCTTTAAAATGCATTAATTTAAACCTAGGGTCTAAAGTAATACTATAAAGATAAGGCTTATAGCGGACTAAATCCTTCTTAGTCAGGCTCCTAGGAAAGTACTTTTCAAGCTTATTTAAGCCCTTATTAATAGCATTAATAAGGCGTAAATAGCCATCAGCCTAATATAAGGTTAGTTAAATTTAACTAATAAGAAAATAGGAAAATAGGAAAATAGGAAAATAAAAATACTTACTAATTTAGGCCTTTTAATACTACTATTAGAAAAAGCTTCTTTTAAAGCTTCTAGCTTATTATAAATTTGATAAATAAATAATAAGCCTTCTGGTATAGTAGTATAAAATTGGCCTTATAGCCTAATTGAAGGTTTTATAAAGACCTCAAATAGTCTTTTAACTTCAATTAGGAAATCCCAGTCAATATCTCCTAAAAAGACCTATATTTAACTATTAGTATTATTATAAAGAAAGAAGAGATAATAAATTAGCTATTTACCTCTTCAAACTCTATATTAGATGTATTCTTAAAGACATAGGCTAAAGGTTCTTTTAATTTAAGGCTAGATTCAATTATTCGAAATGTTGAATTCCAGCAAGTTGAATTATCTATTTAAATAGTTAGCTAGTCTTTAAATTAAGGTTAATAAGAATAGGAATAAGCTTACCTAAAGAGATCCTTTTCTTCTTAGTAAGAAGCTTATCTTTCTTTTGAAACTTTCTTATTCCTTCTTCTAATAGCTATTTAACCTCAGTTGTATACTTAGTTAAAACAGCTATTCTTTAAATCTAGGTAATAAGGGGCTATTTTACATTAGATTAAGCTTATAATTAATAGTATTAGTAAACTTACTAGATAAGGGACTAGGGACCCCTTTTAAAATAGTATTATCTTGCTTAGATAATGCTATTTCTAATTCCTTAGATAAAAGGAATTCCTTTAGGATGTCTTGTGCAATAAGGTTAATTATATACGCTATACAGCGAATATCATATTTAAATCTCTAATTTAAAGATAGGTTATAATTATCTTTAAAAGCAGAGATAAATGTATTATTATTCGCTGTGTTATCCCTTGTAATACTATTAAGGTTATTAATTAGCGTAAAAGCTTAAATTAGTTAAAAAGAAAAGCTTACCTAAATACAGAATTAACTGTAATAGCTGGATAAGGATTTAAAGCCTGCATAAATTCCTTATAGATATAAAGGCCAGTATGACTCTTAGAAAGCTAATTAAAGCCTATTTAGAAGTTAGTTAAATATATTAGCTAGCTTCTAAATAGGAAATTATTATAATAAGTTAGTATAATAAAATCATTACTTACCAATTAGCTTATAAATAAGCTTAAAATCCTTATCTAGGAAGATAAGAATAATGCCTAAATAGGCTGTTTGAGTGTTTAAAGTCCATATATCAAACGTTAGGGAAAATAACCCTAAGTCTGATATATTTTCCTCTAGTTGCTTATTTAGCTGTAATAGGCTATTATTAAAGCTATTATTTAAGATACCTTTAATCTTCTACCTATTAACTAAAGGACTAGCCCTAATTTAAATTAGTATATATTCTAATAAGAAATAGGAAATAGGAAATAGGAAATAACTTACTTATTATAATAGGTTAGAAGGTCTTGAAAACTGTAGGAATTCAAAATATTAAAAGATAGGTTATTTTCAATGAGAAAATAAAGAATCTTCTTTAATGCTTCTTCTTCCTTAAAGCTATTAGAATAGCTAGGTAGATCTTGCCTAGACCTTTTATTCCTTAGATTAAGGTCAAAAGGGCTATTAGGCTTGATAAAGTCTGCTTCTAATTTAAATTAGCTTATTAGGTAAAAAGGAAATAATAAAGTAACTTACTTCTTTTTCTACTAGCTTCAGACTGCTTATTATAAGCAACTGCTAGATACTTCCGCTTATAGTGTCTTTAGAAGTTAGAAGATTAAAAGCCCCTAATTAGCTCAACCTTCTTATAATTACACCTATTAAAATTAGTAGCTAATTAAATAAGGTTATAAATAAGGTTATTAAAAAGGAAGACTTATATTGTGCAATTAATTTGCATTTCCTGCTCTTGACCTTCCTTAGAAGGTAGAATAGTCTTCTTAAATAAGCCATATTTAAAGATATAAGCTTTAAAAGCTTGATCTTCAGAAAAGGCTTGTGAGGAAGAAGAGACTATTTCTGAGTCTAATTCTGATTGGTTAAGACTATTTATTTCAGAAGGAGCTAATTGGCTAGTATCTTCTGAAAAAGGAATAGTCTCACCATTAGACTCAAAAAGAGGGTTAAATTCATTAAAGGAATCTATAATAAGGGGAAGATAGGTAATTAGATAAATTGGATAGTGAAAAGGATAGTAGCTAAAGAAAGGATAAAGGATATATTATATAGTTATTTATCTAAGGTCTCTATTAGTAATCCTATTACTTAAATTAATCTAATCGCTTTAACTAATAGTCTTAATATATTAATTATTAATCTAATTACTTTAAGCTTTTAACTAATAATCTAATTACTTTAAGCCTTTAACTAATAATCTAATAGCTAAAATTAATAGTCTTATTATTATTTTAACTATTAATTTAATTACTTTAACTAGTAATCTAATTACTATAATTAGTAGTTTTACTACTTTAACTAATAATCTTATTACTTTAATTAATAATCTAATTATTATATTATACTAAATTATTAATTTACTTAATTAGTGAATTAATTAATTAATTACCTTAATTAATAATTTAATTACTTTTTATTAATAATTTAATTACTATATTATACTAAATTATTAATTAATTAGAACTTTTAAAGCTTTATTCTATTTAAAGTCTTTTTCTTAGGACTAGTTTTGGACTAATGGACTAAAAAACTAGTTTTTAGTTAATCCGGGCCTGGACTAAAACTAGGACTAGTTTTTTAGACTAAAAACTAACTAAGGACTAGTTTCTAATTAGTTAATCCACCCTTGGACTAAAACTAGTCTTACTGGACTAAAAACTAACTAAAAACTAACTAATTTAAACTAGTCCTTAGTTAATCCAAAATGGACTAACTAATTTCACAACCCTGAGTACGGGCCTGTACTAATACTAACTAATTTAAATTAGTATTTAGTTAGTACAGGCCTGTACTAATACTAACTAATTTACTAGTACAGCTTGTACTAATTCTAATTAAAGTGGGGCTTCCGTAAATTTAAAAGCTAGTTATTTAATATTTTATTAAACATAGTTAGCTTAGCTATTTAATTTAGTCTATCTTTCTATTAAACATAATATACTAGCTATTTTAAAGAATTAAATATAAGCCATTTTAAAATAAGCATATCTTTTTTAAATTAAATTCTTTATAAGAATAATTATATAGAAAATCTATCTATAGCTAGATATAGGTTTTAAATTAAGCTCTATTTTAATAGTTTTTTTATAGCTTAATTTAAATTATTAAATTTAGCTAATTAGTATTTAGTTAGTACAGGCCTGTACTAATACTAGTACTAATTTTCTGGACTAAGTACTAACTAAATACTAATTTCTAATTAGTTAGTACAGGCCTGTACTAATACTAATTTTTTGGACTAAATACTAACTAAATACTAACTAATTTCAATTAGTATTTAGTTAGTCCAAAATGGACTAACTAATTTCACAACCCTGGGAATAAGGGTTTTCTTAGTATTAATTTTCCTAGTCCTTTAATTAGTTCTTTAATTGGTTCTTTTTTCCTTTAATAAGAATCTTAATTAATAGCCTAAGAATTAAGCCTTATAAGTATTATAGATTATTTAATTCTACTATCTATTTCCTCTTTATAATAGCTTTAATCTCTTTATAAGCGTTTTATATAGTTAAAATAAATTACTTATTTTAAGGAATTATAATTAGTAATTAAATATTAATCTATCTAAATAGCAAATAATTACCTTATTTTAAGCTAGTAATAGAGTTATTTATTTAAAGAATTAATATTAAGTATTTAAGTTAAGTATTAATTTAGCTAATCTAATTATCTTATTTTAAGTTAAGAATTAAGTTATTTACTTAAGTTATAAATCTTAAATAATAAATTTAATTATTTATCTAGTTAGTTTTATTTCTGTATATAAGGTTAATATTTAGATTATCTATTTAAATAATTAATATTAAGTATCTAAGTTAATTATTTATTTAACTAATCTAATTATCTTATTTTAAGTTAATAATTAATATTAGCTATCTAAGTTAATTAATTCTTTAATTCATCTATTTATCTTAACTTAAGCTAATACTTAAATTACTTATATAAATATTAAGCCTTAAATAATATATAGCTTAATTATTTAATTAGCTAACTAATTAAGCTATTTATTAAAGGCTATAATATCCTATTATTAGAATTAGTCCATTTTGGACTAGTCCGGACTAAAAAACTAGTTTTAGTCCAAGAGTGGATTAACTAACTAAAAGTAGTTTTTAGTTAGTTCGGACTAATTATAACTAGTCCGAGTTTTAGTCTAAAAGTGGATTAACTAAGGACTAGTTATAACTAGTCCGGACTAACTAAAAACTAGTCAAATTAGTTTTTAGTTAGTCCGGACTAATTAATTTCACAACTCTACCCTAAGAGATATATAATAACCTCAATCTGTAAGAGGGAGCACTTAGTAAAGACTTAATTAGTAACTTATATAAGAAATATCTGTATTTTATTCTGCCTTACTATATTAACACCTATAGGCTATAGCAGTTATACTATCTTACTATTCTATAGTAGTATCAGTATTATTTAAAACTAGCAAAAAGCCTACTACTATAATTATCCTTTTTCAGACTGAATCTTCTATCTTTATTATATAATTTATTAGATAGTATATAAGTATTAAACTCTTTAACTTTATTATAATAAAGAAGATATTATAGTTATACTACAGCTTAATAGCTATTACTTTATTTTAATAATTTACTAGTAGATATAATTACTAAATCTCTAAGACCCCTTTTAGTATAAATTCTATTCTTAATATAAGCTTCTATAGTACCTTAAATTAATAGTAATTAGGCTTATACTAGCTATTTTACTACTATAGGCAGATAGTATACTTTAAATATATTATACTATATATATAGATCTAGTTTAAGTCTATATATATAACAAGGGTGGTATTAAGAATTGCAGGAGAGTAAAGAGACAATTAGCTGGCTAATAAGTTATCCTAATATTATAGTTTAGAGATACCTAAGGTTAGAAATTAATATATATATTAAACCTTAAGGATATAACAGTATAGCCCCTCTAATACAGAAGAAAGGCAAACTTCAGTCTTAATATATTTTCTAATATACTTTTTCTCTATCTGACTATTATTACTGAATCCTTAGTGAATTCCTACTAGTATAATATTCTAAAGCTTCTTTTATAGTCGCTTAAATTAAGAAAATAATATCCCACTAGAAGTATAATTACTCTCTAAAGGAACCCCAATAAAGCTCTAATTTTTTATTAGGATAGCAGCTAACTGTTAAGGAACTTAGGGGGAGTATATAAACCTTATAAGAATCCCTAAGTGAAGATAAGTTAGTAGAGTTTAAAGATAATATAGTTAAATTAGTAGAGACTGGGTTGCAATCTAGCCTTCAGTCAGTCTGATTACTAACTTTACAGTTAAAATTATCAGCCTCTAGAAAACCAATAGAGAAAAAGAGAAAGCAGGCTTATATAGCCTTAATACAGAAGGCATATTGCGCAAGAGCTGCTTTAGAAAGCCTAGAGGCAGAATTACAAAAGACTACTCTAAGATAGTTTTAATCTCTAGGAAAGTCTTACTTATTATATTAGGCGCAATATTATTATAATTACAATTTGCCTCTAAAATCAAGCTTATTATTAGATAGCAATCTTTCTAAAATAAAGATTAAGAATATTATACTTTTTAAGATTCTAATAACTATTTAAAAATAAACTGAATAGCTTAAGAAGATAGAATAAGTTTTTATAGGTATACTTAGGGTTGGTAAATTCGTTAGTAGTTAATCGTTAATCGTTAATTAACTACTAACTAATTAGTTTTAGTCAGTAATTTCTATTAACGAATTCGTTATTCGTTAATTAATTTATTAACGAATAACGAATTAGTTTTAGTCTTAGTAACGAAAATATTTTTAGTAGTAACGAATAGTTAGTAATTTTCTAGCTTTCGTTACTAAGACTAAAACTAATTCGTTATTCGTTAATTATTTAGTAACTCTAGTTACGAATTCGTTACTAGAGTTACTATAATTTTATATAACTATTAATAAATTAGATAAATATAGTAAATAAGATAATTAAATAAATATATTAAATAAGGTAGTTTAGTAGATTAAATAAGTATAGTAAATAAGATAATTTAATAAATATAATAATTCAGTAAATTAAATAAATATAGTAAATAAGATAATTAAATAAATAGAGTAAATAAGATAATTAAATAAATATAAGTAATAAGATAGTTTAGTAAATTAGATAAATATAGTAAATAAGATAACTAAGTAAATTAGATAAATATAGTAAATAAGATAATTTAATAAATAAATATATTAAATAAACTAAATAAAAAAAAAGAATATAATACTAATAAAATAAAACTAATTACTATTCTCTTCAATTTCCTTATTTAAATCACTAAGATTTAAAAACCTCCAGCTTTTTAATAAAAGTAACTGCTTAATAGTCTCAGGATCTAGCTTATTTCTAGCTTTAGTAGTAATAATATTATTACTAATAGAAAAAGCCCCTTCTATAGCAGCAGAAGTAGCAGGAATTGCTAAATAGCGCCTAGCTAATAAACTTAAAATAGGAAATCTAGCTAAATTAGATTTCCAATAATCTAGTATATTAGTCTATTAAAATATTAGTAAAATAAATAAGAAATAGATTAATAGGGAAAATAATTACTTTTTTAGGAACAACTTCCTCATTAAGATAAGAAGAATATTCTTCTATAGTCTCATTAGAAGATATATAGAATTCCTTATCAGAATCTGACTCAGAATCCTTAGGGGATTCTACACTATAAATATCCTCATTTAATTCATCAAAAGATAAATTAGAATCAGTATTTAAGCCTCCTCTTTCTCTTTTAAGCCTATATAAAATTAGTATTATAGGAAATATAAGGTAAATAAGAGATAAATAAATTACTTATTATATTCACTTTTAAATATACTAGTAATATCATCAGATATTTGTATATAGTGAAATAATAAGCCCCCTTCCTTAAAATGTATTAATTTAAACCTAGGGTCTAAAATAATACCTAGAAGAAAGGGCTTTAGCTTTCTAATATTAGAAGCTGTTAGTTTCCTAGGAAAGTATTTTTCTAATTTTTCTAAGCCAGCTTGTATAGCTATAGAAAAATCAGAAAAGAAATCCTCCTATAGATAGTTAGTAATATAATAAAAAAAGAATAAAAAATATATAACTTACCTCAGAATTCCGGCTATTTCCTAGAAGAAAATCACTATTTAATCTTTCTAGTTTATTATATATCTGATATATATATATAATAAACCCTCAGAAATAGTAATATAAACCTGGCCTTGTAATTTAATAGAAGGCTTAACAAAAACCTCAAAGATCCTTTTTAATTGCCCTATTTCTACCCAATCAGAATTAGAGAAAAATATCCTTTTAAATTCTGTATTTGAGGTATTTCTCATAATATAAAATAAAGGGTCTTTTAGCTCTAATACTGAACTAAGCATATAATAGGTTGAATTCCATCTTGTTGCATTATCTATAATAAAATTAGCTATATTTTTATAAGCTTATAAGGATTATAAATACCAAGAGGAATAGAGGATTTCTTAGAGGTTAATCTGCCTTCTTTTTGATATTTTAAAATACCCTCTTCTAGAAGCTTTTTTGCTTCTTGAGTATATTTTATAATAGTTATAATCCGTCTCATACGGCTTATAAGAGCTATAAAAGTTAGTATTTTTAAATTTAAATAGAAAGTAGAAAATAGAAAATAGAAAATAGGAAATAGGAAATAGGAAATAGGAAATAGGAAATAGGAAATAGGAAATAGGAAATAGGAAATAGGAAATAGGAAATAGGAAATAGGAAATAGGAAATAGGAAATAGGAAATAGGAAATAGGAAATAGGAAATAGAAAATAGGAAAAATAACATACTATTAAAAAGAAGGCTCTTCAGGCTCAATTTCTTCATCCTCTTCAATAGCATTATTAAAAGATATATTAGTATAATTTAATAACCTATCTTCTAAAGAAGGATTAGAAAGGTAATTCTTTAAAATAGTCTGCACAATAATATTAATTATATGTGCAATCAGGGTTGGTAAATTCGTTAGTAGTTTAATCGTTAATCGTTAATTAACTACTAACTAATTAGTTTTAGTCAGTGATTTCTATTAACTAATTCGTTATTCGT
This sequence comes from Ilyonectria mors-panacis, assembly GCA_002991585.1. Taxonomy (NCBI): domain Eukaryota; kingdom Fungi; phylum Ascomycota; class Sordariomycetes; order Hypocreales; family Nectriaceae; genus Ilyonectria; species Ilyonectria mors-panacis. The sequence continues at coordinate 1,936,404 of PPHJ01000018.1, forward strand.
TAATTTTTTATTAACGAAAACTAATTAGTTTTCGTTAATAGTTAATAGGTAATTAACGAAAACTAATTAGTTAGTAGTTAATTTTTCGTTACTAATTAGTAACGAATTCGTTAATTTCTATATATAGATTATTTAGAATATTAAGAAATAGCTATAATATAATTCTTATTAAATCTAATTTAATATCTATATACTACCTTATAATTATATCTCTTTATAATAGACTTATTATATTTCTTACTATTAAATTAAAAATTAAAATAGCTATTAGTTAGTAGTAACTAATTAGTTTTCGTTAATTCTTTTGTTAATAGTTAGAAATCTATTAACTAATTCGTTATTCGTTAATTTTATACTGACTATTAACGAATTTTAATTCGTTATTAGTAACGAAAAACTAATTAGAAATTAACGAATTTTAATTCGTTACTACTAACGAATTTTTATTCGTTAATATTCAGAGGGGTAATTAACGAATTAGTTACGAATACCAACCCTGAGTATTAGTATAGGCCTGTACTAACTAAATACTAATTAGCTAAATTTAATAATTTAAATTAAGCTATAAAAAGACTATTAAAATAGAGCTTAATTTAAAATCTATATCTAGCTATAGATAGATTTTCTATATAATTATTCTTATAAAGAATTTAATTTAAAAAAGATATGCTTATTTTAAAATAGCTTATATTTAATTCTTTAAAATAGCTAGTATATTATGTTTAATAGAAAGATAGACTAAATTAAATAGCTAAGCTAACTATGTTTAATAAAATATTAAATAACTAGCTTTTAAATTTACAGAAGCCCCACTTTAATTAGAATTAGTACAAGCTATACTAGTAAATTAGTTAGTATTAGTATAAGTCTATACTAACTAAATACTAATTGTAATTAGTACATACTAACTAAATACTAATAAAATTAGTATTTAATTAGTCTGAACTAACTAATTTTACAACCCTACCTTAAGGTCTAATATATATATATTAATCTTCAATCTTAAGTATCTCTAAATTATAATATTAGAATAATTTATTAGCTAGCTAATTATCTCTTTACTCTTCTGTAATTCTTAATACTATTCTTATTATAATATCCTCCTATTAACCTATAGTATTCCTGCTAGGTAGTTAATAATTAATTTGGGAATACAGTAATTAATTCTAATAGCAAATTCACTTAGGATTTAGAGCCCTATTATTTAGAAAACCTAGAGCTTAAAACTAATAATACTAGTAGTTAGTAGGGCTGTAATATTAATACAATCAGTGGGATATTACTATAAATTACAATATATTTATAAATTATATAGCTTATTCTGAATTTTTATTAGAGCCTGAATTTTTATTAGCTTACTTAATTTTTATTTAGGGAGTAATTATAGAGAGAGTAATTATATTTATATTATATATACCTATATAAATACAGCCTTATACACCTACCTTTATTTCCTTTCCTTATTATTACAACCTTATAGGCCTATATTGCCTGCTATTTTTCTTCTAGCCCTATTAACCTTATTAATTTTCTTTAAGTATTATACCTCCCTTAACTCCCTCTCAAGCTATTATTCGTTCAGAATATACGCCCGGCTGCACTCCCTTAAAGTGCTGCTTATATAGGTTCTGCTCTAAACCCTAAGTTTTTATCTCTATATCCCTTTTTAACTGAGGTCTTTAGTATCTAGTATATATTATATATTTATTCAGTTTTTTATCGGCTAGTTATAATATCTAGTTTAATACTGCTAAGACTTAAGGGTTTTTTAATCTCCTTTTGGTCTTTTGTTTGTTTTAGGATGTAGCCTCTATTTGCTGTTATTATTGCAATTAGACTAAAGGAATTTATAATCTATAAGTATTTTTCTTCCTTTTAATTTAATTTAGGCTAATTTAGTAGTATCTCTATAATAATAGAGAGAGATACTTTTAATTTTAGCTAGTTATATAAGTTTGCCCTCTAGCTTTTCTTATATTAAAACAATTATAGTACTCTACTCTTTTAGGCCTCTATCTATTAGAATATAATTGCTCAGTTTGTAATTCTCTTAATAGAGGCTTTTTATACTATTAAGAAATTATATTCTTAATATTTTGGTATTTTTAGTACTAAATATTTAATAGTAGTAAGTATCTCTTACCTCTTAAAAGTATTTTTAATTTAATTACTAACTTTCTTATAGAAGGCTTATTTCTAATATAAGACTATAACTAAAAACTGTTATCTTACTCTAGGTACTAGTAAACTCTTATATATAGTTATAAGTTTAGATCTTTTCTATTTCTTAGGGTATTTATTAATATTCTAACTAAAAACACTCTAAAGAAGAGGTTTATACCTAGGTTAATTACTACTATTCTTACTTATAAATATCTAATAAGGGTTTTTTAGTTTTAATAGCTATAAAAGGTACTTTTTGCTACTCTATAGAGTCTCAGCTAGCTTTAGTTTTTCCTAATAAGAGTTAGAGAGTTATTAACTAAGTTACTAGGCAGGCTCTTTAGGAGAATACACTTTAGATCTCTAAATTAACTTTTATAAACTCTATTAAGAGGTTCCCTACTAGTAAGAGGTCTAATAAGGAAATAGAGAGTAGTAATTAGGGCTTTTTTATATTTTAACCCTAACTTATTAAGTAGTCAGTATTTCTTTTAGTTAATAGTCCCTCTATATATCTATATACTAATCTAGCTTTAGCCTTTTATTTAAATTAATTTATTATCTGGACTTTTTATAGTCTTTTTCTTTTTACTTTTACTTTCTTATCTAGCCTTATATTCCTTAGGTGTCTGTATTTTCATCTGGCTTTTACAGCAGTATCTTAGTATTTATAGATTGATTTAAGGGAATATACTATATTATCTTCCCTAATCTATTAATTATACTCTAAGGGCTATTTCTTCTATTTTACTAGAAAGTAAGTCTTATCTTATTATCTCTTTTTATTCTTAACCTTTTTTACTTTCTACTTAAGGTTATACTCTTTAAGATTAGATATCAGTAGGAATTTAAGTTAATTTCAGTCTTTTAAGTGCTATAGCTCTAGAAGACTAATATAGAATATATTATAGATATAGCTATGTTTATCTGGTAATATTAGGTAATATACTTATAAGCTGATTTTCTTTATAATTTAAAAAGGTTTAATATATTTTAGTATTAGCTTATACTTTTCTTTCTTAATATTGAGATTTTTAGTTATAAGGCTGACTAAGCTGCTAATTTTAAGAGAAATATCCTTATATTATCTATTATAATTTTCAGTCTATTCTTTTACTGCCTTTTCCTAATAAACTTTAAGTTTCTTATATAATTCTTTAAGGCAATACACTCTAATACCAGCCTTTAATACCCCCCTCCTAAGTATATTATTCTTAATATATAGCTTTAAGTTGGGTATATAGCCCAGTAGGACCTTAAATAGAGGAATACTAATTATACTGTTTTTAGTACTATTATATATATATTATATACAGTATGTAAAAGAGTAGCTTAATTAGTCTATTACTTATTAATAAAGTATCTTAGGTAATATTTAAGGATTTAGTTTATTCTTTCTATTTACCTATTAGTCTGCAGGGTTGTGAAATTAGTTAGTACTTTTTGGACTAAGTAATTACTAAAAAAATATACTTAGTAATTACTTAGTATTTAGTCTAAGATATTAGTACAGTACTAAGTAAATACTAATTTTAAATTACTTAGTACATACTATTCTAATACTAATTCCTTGGACTAAATACTAAGTAATTACTAATTCCAATTAGTTAGTACTTAGTTAGTACTTTTGTACTAATTTATAGAATTATTAAAGATAATATATTAAGGCTATCTATTAAATAGCCTAAAATAGATAAAATATACTAAAATTAGTAAATTAAAGCTTTAAAGAAATAAAATTAGTAAATAGAAGCTTCTAGATAATTAGTTATTAATTTGGGTTATTTTAATATTTTAAATAATATAATTAGTAAATAGAAACTTCTAGAAGATTAATTACTAATTAAGATTACTCTATTATTTTTAATAGTAAATAGAAGCTTCTAGAAGATTAATTATTAATAAAGAATTTAAATTATTAATTTAAAAATTCTAATAATAAGATTAATAATTACAGATTATAAATCAGTATTATTAATTAGAAGATTTTAATAACTAGATTAATAATTTAATATCTAGATTAATAATTACATATTAGAAATTAATATTACTAATTAGAAGATTCTAGTAACTAAATTAATAATTAAATATTAGAAGATTCTAGTAACTAGATTAATAATTAAATATTAGAAGATTCTAGTAACTAGATTAATAATAAACTATACTAGTTAATTAACTATAAATAAGCCCTTAATCCCCCTTCTAACCTAGGTATCTTTATTTAAGTATATTATCTTATTATCAACTTTATTACTATCTATTTCTTTCTTATTTTCTATATCCCTATTTTCTTATAATAGATTTAACTCATGGATTCAAATGATGAATTTAACCCTTCTTATTCTGAGTCTGAGGCAGAGACTAATCCCTTTTCAGAAGAAGCTAGCTTCCAAGCTCCTTCTGAAGTAGATAGTCTCAACCAATCAGATCTTAACTCAGAAATAGCTTCTTCTTCTTCACAAGCTATTCCAGAAGATAAAGCTGCTAAAGCTTATATCTTTAAATATGGCTTATTTAGGAAGGTTAATTACCTTTTAAGGAAGGTCATGAGCAGAAAATACAAGTTAGTTGCACTTCGTAAGTTAACCTTTTTAACTATTAAATAAGGTTATTACTAATATTTTTATAGGTGTAACTATAAAAAGGTGGAATTAGTTAGAGGATTTCAATCTTCTAACTTCCAAAAACACTATAAGCGTAAACATCTAGATATTGCTTATAATAAGGAATCTGAATCTACTAGGAAAAGAAGTAAGTTATTTTTTATTCTTATTTTACTTTATAATATACTAATTTTAATAGGGCTAGCCCTTCTATTAATAGGTGGAAGATTAAAGGTATCTTAAAAGATACCTTTAATAGTAGCTTATTACAACTTAATAAGCAACTTGAGGAAAATATATCAGACTTAGGGTCTTTTTCCCTAACCTTTGATATTTGGACCTCAAATACACAAATTGCCTTTTTAGGCCTTATTGTAGTTTTTATAGATAGGGATTTCAACCTTATTTATAAGCTGATTGGTAAGTAAAGATTTTATTATACTAATAATAATTTTCTATTTAGAAGTTAGCTAATAAGCTTAATTTAACTAACTTCTAAATAGGCTTTAATCAGCTAACTGAAAGTCATACTGGACTTTATATCTATAGGGAATTTCTTAATTCCTTAATCCCTTATCCCTCAATTGCAGCAAATACTATATTTAGGTATATTTTTTAATTATTCTAGCTATTTAAGCTATAAGCTAATAAATAACTGTATAGTATTACAAGAGATAATGCAGCTAATAATAATACCTTTATCTCTGCATTTAAAGATAACTATATGTTATCTTTAAATAAGAGATTTAGATATGATATTCGCTGTATAGCGCATATAATTAATATTATAGCGCAGGATATTCTTAAAGAATTCCTTTTAACTAAGGAATCAGAGATATTATTATCTAATCTAGATAATGATATCTTAAATAGCTCTAGTAATGAGCTTACTAGTAAGTTATATAATTAACCTTAATTTAAAGCTTGAGCTAATTTTTCTATAGCTCTCTAATTACTCGAATTCGACGAATAGCTATTTTAACTAAGTATACAACTGAGGTAAAAACAGCTATTAGAAGAAGGAATAGCTAAATTCCAAAAGGATAATCAACTTTCTACTAAGAAGAAAAAAGTCCCCTTAGGTAAGCTTATTTCTATACTATTATTACTTATAAGTTAATTAAATTAGATAATTCTACTAGATGGAATTCAACATTTCGAATGCTTGAATCTAGTATTGAATTAAAAGACCCCTTATCTTATGTCTATAAGAATACAACTAATAAGGAGTTTGAAGAGGTTAGTTAATTCCTATTTTAATAAGCTAGAAAAATACTAATAGTTAAATATAGGTTTTTTTAACTGATTTTGATTGGGTTCTTCTAGCTGAGGTTAAAAGACTATTTGAAGTCTTTGTTAAGCCTTCAACTAGATTACAGGGTCAATTTTATACTACTATGCCTGAAGGCTTATTATTTATTTATTAAATTTATAATAAGCTAGAAAGCTTAAATAATACTTTTATTAGCTATAGTAGTGGAAATACCCAATTGGTAAGCTTTCCCTTTTAATTCTATATTATTCTATTAGTTGCTAATCTTTAAATTAGTCTCAAGCTTATTTAAAGCTATCTCAAGCCATTATAGCTGGCTTAAATAAGCTTGAGAAATATTTTCCTCGGCAGCTTACTAATAGAAATATAACTAGCTATAAGCCCTATCTTTTTAGTATTATTTTAGACCCTAGGTTTAAATTAATGCACTTTAAAGAAGATCGCTTATTAGCTTTTTTATCCATCTATTAGTCAGGATTTAATTAGCCTATTTAAGGCTGATTATCAAAAGTAAGTTATTTAACCTATTTCTAATTTTAATCTCTAATTACTAATTATTAAATAGAATTAAGCTACAAAGACAAGATTTTCAACAGCCAATTGGGTCTAATTTATCCTTTGATGAATTAGGTCAGGAAGCTTCCTTAGAAGATAAATTATCTTCTGATGAAGGGTCTGAAAATGGACTTTTATATAAGTAATGTTCCTAAGGAAGAGGAATACCTTACTTATATAAATGAAGCAGTCTTACCTAAAAAGGTTAGTATTTTCTATTTTAGCTATTTCTATTACCTTAATTACTAACCTTAATTTAATAGACTAATATACTAGAATATTGGAGAAATAACTCGATTCGATTTCCCAATCTAGCTATATTAGCTCGACGGTATTTAGCTATTCCAGCTACATCAGCTGCTATTAAAAGTACCTTTTCTATTAGTAATAATATTATTACTAAGTCTAGAAATAGGCTTTTACCTAATACAGTAAAGCAGCTAATTTTACTAAAAAGCTGGAATAAGAGCTTTAATGACCTTAGGAAGGAAGAGGAAGAGGTAAATAGGGAAGAAGTTGAAGAGGAAGTTGAAGAAGAAATTGAGCAAATTGAGTTAGATTAGTATTTTTCTTAGTTAGAATTCTATTTCCTAGTTTAAATCTAATTATAGTATATATTACTATTAGTTTTATCTAACTACTTAACCTTACTGTAGTTATCTATTTTTACTAAGCTTATATTACTCTTTTTCTAATTACTTAAAGTTAGAAATTAACTTAAGGTAGAAATAGAGACTTTAAGAAAAGAAGGCTTAATAGGAGTAGTAAAAATTATTAAACACCTAAATAGTATATAGTACTAATAGTCTTATCTAAATACTTAAGCCTATTTTAGTTGTCTATTTTTTTTAATAAGCTTAAAGTACTATTTTTATAATTAATAAAAATAATAGACTTATTATTAAAATAAGAATTTTAAGTAAACTTTAATAAGGCTTATTATTAATATTAATAGAAAATAGAAAAGAAGTTAGTAATAATAAAGCTTTATAATAGTATTAGTTTAAATATAACTTATTCTATATAAATTACTCTTATTTATTTAGTCTCTATAAGCTAATATAGTTACTTTTCTATTTAATATCTAAATAAGGAGTTAGTACAAAATGTACTAATATACTAAAAATTTACTTAGTAAAATACTAAGTAAATACTAGTTTAAATTAGTACGGACTTAGTATGTACTAATTAAATTTAGTATTTACTTAGTATAGCTAATACTAAGTAATTACTAAATTAAAATTAGTACGGACTAACTAAGTCCAAGCTGGATTAGTACATACTAAGTCCATACTAAGTAATTTCACAACCCTGTTAGTCTGTAGGTAAAATACTATTAATAGCTATTATTTAATATTACTCTAATAGTATAGTTCTAACTAGAAATTACTTATAAATATCAGTTCTCTATTACTAATAATCTCTCTTAGCAATCTATATTACAGCTTAATCTTATTATAGAAGAGTTCTACTAACTCTATAGTATTAATTATTATTAAAATAAAAAGAAATATTAAAAACTTAATATATTAATTAATAATTACCAGTATTATATCTACTTTTTTTTCTTTATACTGTATAGATAGAAGACCTATAATAAAGTCTATTAAGATTTCTTATTAGAGTTCTATTAGAATTAAAAGGAATTTAAGCTTACTATATAGTTAATATCTCTTTGCTATTACCCTTTAGCAGACTGTATACGTTTCTATCCAGTTCTTAATATCTTCTTTAATTTTAATCTAATAGAATCTTCTTTAAAGAAGTATTTTAGTCCTTTTAACCCTAAAATAGCCTGTAAATAGATTATTATAATAAAGCTGCAATAGTATATATTTTACTAATTCTTTATTTAGAATAAATAGTTACTCTTTAAAATAGAGTAGACTCTTTTTAAAAGACTATAGTTCTTTTTTAAGGTTAGTTACTATAGACAGGGTTGTGAAATTAGTTAGTCCGGACTAACTAAATACTAATTTTCTTAGTATTTAGTTAGTACGTACTAATTACAATTAGTATTTAGTTAGTACAGGCCTGTACTAATACTAACTAATTTAAATTAGTATTTAGTTAGTACAGGCCTGTACTAATACTAACTAATTTACTAGTACAGCTTGTACTAATTCTAATTAAAGTGGGGCTTTTCTAAATTTAAAAGCTAGTTATTTAATATTTTATTAAATATAGTTAGCTTAGCTATTTAATTTAGTCTATCTTTCTATTAAACATAATATACTAGCTATTTTAAAGAATTAAATATAAGCTATTTTAAAATAAGCATATCTTTTTTAAATTAAATTCTTTATAAGAATAATTATATAGAAAATCTATCTATAGCTAGATATAGATTTTAAATTAAGCTCTATTTTAATAGTCTTTTTATAGCTTAATTTAAATTATTAAATTTAGCTAATTAGTATTTAGTTAGTACAGGCCTATACTAATACTCAGGGTTGGTATTCGTAACTAATTCGTTAATTACCCCTCTGAATATTAACGAATAAAAATTCGTTAGTAGTAACGAATTAAAATTCGTTAATTTCTAATTAGTTTTTCGTTACTAATAACGAATTAAAATTCGTTAATAGTCAGTATAAAATTAACGAATAACGAATTAGTTAATAGATTTCTAACTATTAACAAAAGAATTAACGAAAACTAATTAGTTACTACTAACTAATAGCTATTTTAATTTTTAATTTAATAGTAAGAAATATAATAAGTCTATTATAAAGAGATATAATTATAAGGTAGTATATAGATATTAAATTAGATTTAATAAGAATTATATTATAGCTATTTCTTAATATTCTAAATAATCTATATATAGAAATTAACGAATTCGTTACTAATTAGTAACGAAAAATTAACTACTAACTAATTAGTTTTCGTTAATTACCTATTAACTATTAACGAAAACTAATTAGTTTTCGTTAATAAAAAATTAACGAATAACGAATTAGTTAATAGAAATCACTGACTAAAACTAATTAGTTAGTAGTTAATTAACGATTAACGATTAACTACTAACGAATTTACCAACCCTGCTAATACTAGTACTAATTTTCTAGATTAAGTACTAACTAAATACTAATTTCTAATTAGTTAGTATAGGCCTGTACTAATACTAATTTTTTAGACTAAATACTAACTAAATGCTAACTAATTTCAATTAGTATTTAGTTAGTCTAAAATAAACTAACTAATTTCACAACTCTGCCTTAAGGATATAGCAGTATAGCCCCTCTAATATAAAAGAGGGATAAGCTTTAGTCTTAATATGTTTTCCAATATACCTTTTCTCTGCCTAACTATTATTACTGAATCCTCAGTGAATTCCTACTAGTGTAACACTATAGTAAAATTAGCTTTTTTATTAAATATTACTGCTAATTACTTAGTATTATTAATTAGTATAGAGATATTAACTAATATTAGTCTTTCTACTATAATAACTCTTACTGCCTTTTTATTTAGATTCTATATATCTCTCTCTTTTAGTATTTATAATATACTTTTAAGCTTATAGCTTTAAAGTAAAAAGCCTTCTTACTTTATAGAAGATACTATTAATATACTAAATTATAGCCTTTAAAATACTATTTTACCCTTACTATTATAAGTACTATTAAGTATCTTAAAGAGTATAAAATTACTCTCCAGCTAGAGTAGGCTGTAAATATAGAGAGCACTATATTAGTTTGTCTCTACAGTAGTAAAATATTAGCTTATATAGCTAAATATAGAGTTATTATCTATCTTTATATAATATTTAAAAAATATTATAATCTTATAGTAAAAGAAATCAGCTGTATTTAATAAATTAGATATAGTAAGCTTTATCTACTTCTATATAGTATCTAGTATCTATAGAAAGACTTTAATACTCTCTAAATACTATATTTAATATACTGCTATCTATAGCTTAATTAGATTTATAATATTATTTAAGTTTAAAGTAAACTAAATTACTAAAATCCTATAGTAAATAATAATAGATTTAATCTTTTAATATAGACTGAGGTAGAATTCTATTAAAAGCAGCTAGTAATAGCTATATATAGAGAGATAATAGAGAAGCTTTTAGACCCTTTTATTTTAAGTTCTCTAACTAGCTTCTAATTCTACTTTAGCTATGTTGAGATAATTTTTAGTTAAGAATATAAGTAATTATTTAATCTTTAGGAATATCTACTTTTTAATACTAATTATACTGACTGTATAGTTATAATACTATACTTATATATTAAAGATAAGAAATAGAAAGACTAGGTGTTTTATAAAGCAATCTTTATAGTGCTATAGTATTACTTTTACCTAAGCCTTAAGGCTGAGATTATAAGATAATATAAGTATCTATATAGCCTTTAATAATATACCTACTTCTAACTTTAGTATCTATTTAGAATTTATACTCTAGCAACCTTACTGCTATATCTTAGCTACTACTTCTTCTATAATCCTCAGTCTATTTATACTATAGAGAAAGAGAGTTAGAAATATCTTAGTAAAGAAGACTATATTAAATTAATTAGTAAATTTATCTCTACAGCTAATATAAATATACAGCTGTATTCTAGAATCCTACTTAATATTAATAGTACTAGCTGCTATTAGTACTGCTTCTACTCTCTATATCTACTATATTTACTGTATATACTGTATATATCTCTATAAGAGGCCCCTATTAATAGCAGTATTAAATATAAACTGTAGCTTATTTATCTTACTAGCCTTAATATATATATTAAGAGGGAATATTTCAGTTAATATAATCTTATTAACTCTCTTATTAAAGTTAGTATACTTATCTTTCTTAAAGATATTATTAGAGTTCTTATTAGTATTCTCTACTATATTAGTTGCTAATTTTAAGCAGCTAGCTATTTCTGCCTCTTTAGCTATATTGCTAGTAATAAGCTCTACTAAAATATTAGTAATATCTATAGTACTACTATTCTTTAAGCCTCTTTTATAAGGTAATACCAGCTAGACTATCTATATCTTCTTTTATACTAATAGCTTATTATACTGTATATAGTTATAGATAACTACTAGCACTCTATAAGATAGAGCGTCTTAAAGCTCTATTTTATTAATATTAATTTTAATATTAGTATATAGAGAATTATATCTCTATAACTATATAAGTGCTCTTTCTATAACTTACTGTTAAATAGATAAAAGCTTAAATAGATCTCTTAGGGTAGGTTTCTTATAGCTATACTAAAAAATATAGATATCTTTAAGTATCTTAATTAGTAGGTATAGTAGGACTTTAATAATAATATTCTGAATGCTATTAGAAAATACAGTAATATTTTTTTTTATATATCTAGAGTATTAAAAACTCTATTTAGTACTGTCTTTATTAGAGATAGTATAGCTTATAATCTAGCTATAGTATAAGTTTAATAAGATAAGCTTCTCTTCTAAGAGTGTTAGCTCTTAAAGATTAAAGGGATATATATAGTTATACTAAAAGTAGCAGTAAAACTAGCTAGCTAAAGTTAGAGTCTCTCTATTTAGCTTATTAATATACTTACTGTAAACCTTAATAGGTATTATAAAACTGAAATATTTACTATAAGCTAGAGGTAACTATAGTATCTTTAGTATTATACTTATTATCTATAATATCTAGCTAACTTCTTATAGTACTTTCTGCTTAATTTTATAGTAGTAAAAGCAGTATATATAGAGTGGCAAAATAGAAGTATTATAAAAGTTATAATAGAAGGTTTAAGCTATTATAATTTAGTGCTATTAAGAGATCTTTTTATACTAGTTAAGCCTATAGAAAAAACACTTTTTTTTAGTAAATTCAGTATTAAGCTGTAATATAATAGCTGTGAGATTCTCTATAAGATCTTTAGATATATATTTTTAAAAGATATATATTTAAATCTACTTATAATAGTAATCTATCTGTATATCTTACTATTATTATTTTAGGCGATATACTGAAAGTATAGATTTAAGCTTATTACTACTTATACTAACTGTAATAGAATTTATACTAACTGTAATTAATAAAGCAGTATAGGTTTCTCTAGTAGTAAGAACTAGTAGAATTTTTATTAGTAAGACCTTAGGATTTTTAAAAGGTAACTTCTATAAATATAGCTGTGTAATTTAGAGAAAGAGTCTAAAGCTTAACTAGCTTAAGGGTGTAGAGTAAAAAGATAGTAAATATTATTAAGCTAGCTGTATTTAGAATTATAGCTGCTATAATTGCTAGAAGAGACTATTAATACTCAGGGTTGGTAAATTCGTTAATTCGTTAATTTTCTTAGTTAATTTTTAAAATCTTTAAATCTATATATCTTAGTGCATAAGATAGGTAAAATTAAAAGGAGAGTAATATTAAATACGCTATTCTATAAGCTATTTAGCCGTTATAGGCTAAAGTGCTTACTAATTTTATTTAGCTCTATAAATAGAATTCGTTAATTTTTCGTTAATTTTTCAAGGAAAAATTAACGAATTTGTAACTAATTGCTTATATAAGCCTATATAGCAGGGATAAAATTAGGTGGGGCCTATTTTATTATATATATATACTATATAGCTATAGATTACTTGTCTTTAATTATTTTTAGCTGCTTTAGTTAAGAAGATATTAAATCTTTTATAATTACGAATTACTGAATAATCCTGATATTTTTCGTTAACGAATTAACGAATTTACCAACCCTGTTAATACTTATAAAGGCACTTATAGAATATAAGGCTGGCTAGTATTCCTCTAGAATAGTATATCTATAGGTATACTTAAGTAGATTTATAATAGCTAGCTATAGAAGTTAATTAGTCTTTAGGCTTTTAAGTTAAATAGTTAATTTAGTATTTAGCTAAGACTATAGCCCTACTTAATATCAGTTTTATCTATATTATAATACTGTAGTATCTTCTATATTTTATATAGTATCTTTAAAAGTATAAAGCTATATAAAGATATAATACTTAAATTAAACTGGCTGTTAATTATCTATAGATAGAACTAGCTGCTAATTATTTATAGATAGAACTAGCTGCTAGTTACTCTTAGCTACTAGCTTATCTTCTAGTTAATTAACTATAGCTTTTATATTAAGAATACTAACTACTATAATATAGACTGTACTTAAGCTTTAATACTGTATTTCTCTACTTTAGATATCTTATATACTGCTATAGCTATCTTATATACTACTACAGCTATTTTTATATACTACTGTAGCTATTTTATATACTGCTATAGCTATATTCAGGGTTGTGAAATTAGTTAGTCCATTTTGGACTAACTAAATACTAATTGGAATTAGTTAGTATTTAGTTAGTATTTAGTCCAAAAAATTAGTATTAGTACAGGCCTGTACTAACTAATTAGAAATTAGTATTTAGTTAGTACTTAGTCCAGAAAATTAGTACTAGTATTAGTACAGGCCTGTACTAACTAAATACTAATTAGCTAAATTTAATAATTTAAATTAAGCTATATAAAGGCTATTAAAATAGAGCTTAATTTAAAACCTATATCTAGCTATAGATAGATTTTCTATATAATTATTCTTATAAAGAATTTAATTTAAAAAAGATATTCTTATTTTAAAATAGCTTATATTTAATTCTTTAAAATAACTAGTATATTATTTTTAATAGAAAGATGGACTAAATTAAATACCTAAGCTAACTATATTTAATAAAATATTAAATAACTAGCTTTTAAATTTACAGAAGCCCCACTTTAATTAGAATTAGTACAAGCTGTACTAGTAAATTAGTTAGTATTAGTACAGGCCTGTACTAACTAAATACTAATTTAAATTAGTTAGTATTAGTACAGGCCCGTACTAACTAAATACTAATTGTAATTAGTACGTACTAACTAAATACTAAGAAAATTAGTATTTAGTTAGTCCGGACTAACTAATTTCACAACCCTGGCTATATTATATACTGCTATAACTATACTACTAAAAGGCTGAGACTATAATAGTATCTTAATCTATTTAAAAGCTTATTACTACTGTAATATTACTATTATAATTAGTACTATTTAGTATTATAAGATAAAATATCTTATTATTAAGTCTTTAGAAGTATAATATATAATTAAGAAGTATCTATTAGATAATATTCTTTAGCTGCTTTTATTTAAGCCAGCTTAATACTCTTATTACTATAATAGCAAATATTAAAAATCAGATATATAAGCTATTTAAGTTATAGAGAGATATTAACTTTAATATAACTATATATTTCTTTATAAAAATAGATTGCTCTATACAGTTTCCTATAGCTGCCTACTATTATATTAAAAGTAGGGTTGTAATTTTAGTTAGTTAGTAGTTACTAATTACTAAAACTTTTAGTAATTAGTAATTACTAACTAATTTATTTTAGTAATTAGTTAGTAATTAACTAAAAGTTTTAGTAATTAGTTAGTAAAATTACTAACTAAAATTTTAGTAATTAGTAATTATTTTAGTAATTATTGTATACTTTAAGAGATTAGTTTTATTATATATAAAATATATATTAAATATAGTAAATTCTAATAACTATTATACACTATATTTAAATATTTATTAGATTTTATTTAATAATAATAATAAGATATATAAAAAGTATAAATATAAAAAGATACTTTATAATTATAATTAAATTATTTCTTATCTTTTATTTTAAATTATAATATTTATATACTAATATAAGCTAGATAATATTAATATAAGATATTTGAAATATTTAAAAAATCTTTTTTTTAAGATTTTAGTTACTAAATTACTAACTAATTACTAAAATTAAATTAGTTAGTAAGAGGTCTAACTATTACTAAAAGTTTTAGTAATTAGTTAGTAATTAGTACTTAATTTTAGTTAGTCACTAATTACTAACTAAAAATTACTAACTAAAATTACAACTCTAATTAAAAGTCTTAATATAGAGGTAATTATATAGATACTACTATTAGTATCTATATAGCTTATATCTCTAGAATATAAGGTTCTGTATCTATATAAGTAGCTAGAGATACTAATAGTTTACTTTAGCTTAAATCTCTCTATTTATAATTAGGCTATTAGAGATAATAAATAGACTGATAACTAGTTTCTACTTAATAGCTAGATATATCTCTTTATACTTATATAGAAGCTTAAGTAGCTAGATAGCTTAAAAGTAGATATTAGCTAGATAATTAACTTTATAATTCTAACTATAATTATTTAAGATATTTTAATCTAGCTATAAGTAGAGCTATCTATTACTAATTATACAGAAGACTAATAACTATAAAAAATCCTACTAAGAAACTTTCTTATTTTTAATAATTTTCCTATCTTTTAGCTAATAGTCTATTTTTAAGGTATTATAGTAGATATAGAGTCTGCCTTACTAAAGAAGAAAGATTTAATCTAAAAAGATAACTCCCAATTTAAATACTATAGCTTTATTAACTTATTAATTTATTTAATATCTAGTATACTCTTTAAGCCTTTATATAGTAACTTCTATACCTTTTAGGTCTTTATTATCTTTTCTATCTATAAGAAGCCTTAGGATATTCTATATAAGAAGATTATTAAAAGGTTATAAATATACTTTCAGTTAGAGGCTATATTTACTTACTCTAGTAGGGTTATAGGCCTACTAGACTATAAGATTATAATAAAGCTGCTACTGCTAGAAGAAAACTATATTCTGATTATTATCTTTAATATATAGTATAGTAACCCTCTAAGAGATACAGTAATAGCTAGAACTCTAGTAGCTATAGCAGTAATAACACTCTTAAAGAGGAAGAATCTACTATAAGAATTACTAATAGTATAATTTAAATAGACTAAAACTACACCTTTAAAGCAGAAGGCAGCTACTATACTAATTATATAAGCTTTATCTAATTCTTTTAATACTTCTAATATATTATTAATTATAAACTTATAGCTACTACTGCTATCTTCTATATAAAACTTAAAGCTATAAACTTCTTTAAAGAAACTGCAGTTAGTATAACTAGCTGTTAGTATAATAGACTTATTATAGAAGTTATTAGATAAATTAAATAAGCTATAAGTAGAGAACTCTATAAAAGTTATAGATAAAGGCCGCTTTAGGCTGCTAATATTAAGCTAGAGAGCTAAACTAGTAAGATATATATACTATATAGATAAGAAATTACAGTTTTAAACTTTATAAGTTAGCTTTATTAATAGATTAATAGGCTTAGCTCTATTAATAGACTGGTTTTAATATTATAGCTATTTAGTTTAAAAGTTAGAGGTTATAATACTTCTACTAGTTAGTAATAATATACTTTATTTCTTAAGGCTCTCTTTAAATAAAGCTTATAATATGCTGAAGTATGCTTACTTTATATTTCTTCTATAATATATATAGAATTATATTAAGTATAGCCTACTATAGTTATAATATATTAAGAGGATTTTATCTATAGAGGTAGAGTAAACTGTATTCTTTATATAGTAAGTTTCTCTATAGTAGCTATATTTATTTTACTTTTAATAGTATTATATAATATATTTAAAGTAGTAATATTTAAAGTACTATTTAAATTAAATATTCTTTAAATAGAACTTAAATTAATAAACTTCTATAGCTATAATTATACTTTAATTATAAAGCTTATTTATATCTATTAATTTAGTTAATAATATAACTAGTAATTAATAAAAGCTAGCTATATAGTAGTTTTATAGTAGTTTAATAATATATATTTTAATACTATTTACTTATTTAATATCTACTATAAGATTTTTAAATAAGCTTTTTATATAGCTAATTAAAATTCTTTTAGTAACTATTATAAACTGCCTTAAGACTTAATATATATTTATACTAAAAATAATAAAAATCTAAATATTACTTTTTAAAAGATCTATAATTAGTCTATTAAAGAAAATTATAATATTCCTACTAAAGAGAGATAATATAAAGCTACTATAAATAAGAAGTAGCTCTTTAGAATAATATAATTAATAGCTACTATTATATCTAATAGTATATAGATTATTATATTAGAGGCTATATTTAATAATCTAATAATAATCTTTCTATTAAAATAAAAGGAGATTATTTTAAATATTAAAGGCTATATTTAATAATCTAATAATAATCTTTCTATTAAAATAAAAGGAGATTATTTTAAATATTAATATTTAAAGAGGCTAAAGTATCTTCTTATTATAAGTAATTTAAATTTAGATTAAAGTTTTATTAAGTAGTTTTTAAAAAGTAATAAGTATTACTTTTTTAATAGTAATTATAATTATTTCTATAAATAGTAATAAGATTAAAATCTTACTATTAGTATTTTAAATATAGCTTATAGTAATTTAGAGTTTTTTAGTTTTACTTAATATTATTAAATAGATTAAAACTATATAGTATTTTTAAATAATAAAAATAAATAGTTAGTATTATATCTTATAATAAAAAAGATAGTAGCTAAATAATAAGATTATTATATATTAATTTTTACCTTAAGTTTTAATTTAACTCTTCTAACTTTAATTCTACTATCTATAATTAATAATCTTACTATTTATAGTTAATAATTTTACTATCTATAGGTAATAATTTTAAGATAGTAATTTTATTTTAAGTAATAAGATATAAGAAAGATATCTTTTATTATTAAGAAGCTAACTTTTCTTCTAATAATTATCTAATTATTAGAGGCTAAGCCTAAAGTGAGGGACTAAGCTAAAGCCCAGCCTAAGGGAACTTACACCCAGCTATATAATAAGTATATAGAGTTTTTACAGTAACCTTTTAGTAAGGTTACTTTTTTCTTTCTTCTTTCTTCTTAACTTAAGATACTTAATATATAGAATCCTACTATTAAATAAACTTAGGGCATACTCCTTATATTATCTTAAGCTTAATACCTTTATATATTATTATTGCAGTAAGTAGGTAGTAATAAAGCCTAAACTAGCAGCCTATTTAGTAAGTAATAACTAGCTAGTCTAATTCCAGTAAATAATTTAGGAGGCAATATAAAACTAAGTATAGCTGCTATAAGAAGAGGTAGTTCAGCTTAAGTTGTAATACCCTCCTACTAACATTATAGCAACTATAATAAGTTTGTCTGACACTCCTTTTATAGAGGTTATCCCTCTATTATAGAAATAACTCCCCCTTTAGGCTTTAGTATAGCTAAAAAGAAAAACTCCTTCTAGATCTACTTAAGTTCTCTAGAAACTATAGTAACTATACTATTTAGTTACAGTAAATAAGAGATAAAATTAGAATTAATAGTCCTTTTATTAATAACTGTAAATAAGTCTGGTATTTTATTAACTTCTATCTTATAATTAAGCTTTAATATACTATTACTACTTTCTATACTTTAGGTAGTCTAAAGGGTTACTATAACCCTACTGACTTTATAATCTATCTTAACTGAAACTATAAGAATAGAAATATCTAGAAGCAAACTGTAGTATTACTGTAAAAGCTTATATAGAGTGATAATATTATATTTTCTACTTTTCTTTTAGTCTTTAAGTAGAGAATCTTAAAAGCTAGTAGAGCTAACTGGAATAATAGTATTAAAATAATCTTTCTAAAGGAAGCCTTTAACTTATAGCTATAATATAGCTTAATTACAGTTAACCTCTTAATAAACTTCTTTAAATAGTTATATTAGATCTAGAAAATTACTTAGAAGATTAAGAACCTTAAAGTAAGAATATACTAGCTGTACTATAGATATACAGTATAGCACTTAGGGAAAAAAACGGAATACTGAGGGAGATACTATAATAACTAGTATTAACTAAGTTTAAAAGGCTCTAAAGAACGCCTAGAACTGCACTATAAGGCCTCTGCAACCTAACTGCTATTATTACTGCTATATCTGCACCTTATAGGACTACTTAGTATAGAACTGCCTGAACTGATATACTGAGTTTAGAGTGGCAGCTATTAAACCCCCTGCCTGCAGTAAGAAGGCTACAGATAAACTGTAGGATAGCTATAATAGCTTTTCTAATAGAGTATTGGAAAATAAGTAACTCTAAAGTGAAATTAGGCTCTAGAGCCCCTAGAGGTATTAAAAAGAGAATAGATAGAATAAAGAAAGTATATAACTAGTAAGTTAGCAGTAATAGAGGTTCAGGTTAATAGTATTTAGATATAAGCTCTAGTTAATAGTAACTGCAATATATACGCCCTAATTAATACTATTTATACCTAAAAACTATACCTTCTATTTATAGATATAAAGCTATAACAATTTAGCAGTTTTACTAAGTCTATTATATCTATTATAGCTGAAGGTATAGTAATAATAACTCTTAAGATAGAGAGTTATAAGTAGACTCTTTTTGCCTATACTATATAGAACTTAAAGGAAGAACTATTCCTAGGGAAACCTTAAATAGAATAGAATAATATTAGCTATTTAGTCAGAAAGAAGTAGATATACTACAGTACTACCAGACTGACCTTATAGGTTAGCAGCAAGAAGGAGCCAGCCTAAATCCAGAAGATCTATACTATTAAGCTAGTCGCTAGAGCTATTATCAGGGTTGTGAAATTAGTTAGTCCGGACTAACTAAATACTAATTTTCTTAGTATTTAGTTAGTATGTACTAATTACAATTAGTATTTAGTTAGTACAGGCCTGTACTAATACTAACTAATTTAAATTAGTATTTAGTTAGTACAGACCTGTACTAATACTAACTAATTTACTAGTACAGCTTGTACTAATTCCAATTAAAGTGGGGCTTCTCTAAATTTAAAAGCTAGTTATTTAATATTTTATTAAATATAGTTAGCTTAGCTATTTAATTTAGTCTATCTTTCTATTAAACATAATATACTAGCTATTTTAAAGAATTAAATATAAGCTATTTTAAAATAAGCATATCTTTTTTAAATTAAATTCTTTATAAGAATAATTATATAGAAAATCTATCTATAGCTAGATATAGGTTTTAAATTAAGCTCTATTTTAATAGCCTTTTTATAGCTTAATTTGAATTATTAAATTTAGCTAATTAGTATTTAGTTAGTACAGGCCTATACTAATACTAGTACTAATTTTCTGGACTAAGTACTAACTAAATACTAATTTCTAATTAGTTAGTACAGGCCTGTACTAATACTAATTTTTTGGACTAAATACTAACTAAATACTAACTAATTCCAATTAGTATTTAGTTAGTCCAAAATGGACTAACTAATTTCACAACCCTGCTCTTATAGAAGGACTTATAGAGAGTATACTGCCTTATTACTTTTTACTTATAGCAACTTACAAAATATAAGTATAACTATCTAATTTACAACTAAAAGATACTAGCTATTATATACTATTTAAAAAAATAGAGAGTAAAACTAACTAGCTATAAGTTCTTTATAATTATAACTAACTATAAGAATCTACTATACTTTATAAAAAAATAGTATCTCTTAGAATAATAAAGCTATTAGACTAAGAACTTATAGCTACATAATTTCACTCTATAGTATTAGTCTAGCTATAAGAATACTACAGCTAATATCTTTAGCTACTATAAATAAAATATACTACTAAAGGCAGATAACTACTATAAGTAGGGTAGATATATCTAGCTTATATCTAACTTAATAATCCCACTAAAAACTTATACTTAAATTACAGTAATTACAGTATAGCTAACTGCTATATTCCCCTTATAACTAAACCTATAGATCTTATAGAAGGAGACTATAGAGTAAAATAAAATCTATTAAGGCACTCTAACTGTAGTATTATAAGGAGCCTACTGCTTTTCTACTAAGCTTAAGTTAAAGGTTAATATTATAGAGTGTAAGGTAAGCTTTTAGGGCTAGCTAATCTATAGAGACTAACTTTAGGTCTTTAGGGATAATAACTTAAAAGAGCTTAAGGAGGTTATAAAGAACTAGCTATATATACTTATATTATCTAATTAAAATATAACTTAGTAACCTTTAGTTACTTTAGATAGAATAAAACTATTACTATTATTAGAAGGTACTAATTCTAGCTGGACTACTTACAGCTTATTTATATCTTTATTATTAACTGTAACTTCTATAGCTAAAACTATATCTAGAGGAAAGTAAAAAAAGAACTTTTAAAACCCCTCTCTATTTCTAAGTAGCTTTATAGCAATCTAGTAATAGACTTTATTATAGATCTTCCTCTAATAGATACTAGCAGATTATACTACCTTTAGGTTATTATTAACTAACTAATTTATATAGTTACTTTAGAAGAAATACCTACTATAGATACTAAAGTGTATATATAGCAATTTATTAGCTGCTACTACTGTTTCTATAGGATATCTAACTCTATTATAAGTAACTAAAAGAGTAATTAGACTAACTAGTTCTAGTGGGCTTTCTATAAGCTAGCTAAAGTAAAGTAGCAATTTAGTACTACTTATTACTCTTAAACTAATAGCAGACTAAAGAGATATAATTAGGAAATTTAAGCCTACTTTTAGACCTATATTATCTACTTCTAGAAGAATTAAAGTTACTACTTACTTACTATTCAGTTAGTACTTAATAATAGAGAATACTCCTCTACTAAATTAAGCCTATTTTTTATTTAAATATAGCTACTATATCTATACCTTTAAAATAGAGATAATTAAGGTATACTTACTATTTAATAGTAATAAGAAAGTAGTACTCTAATTAGTTAAAAAGCTATATAATACTTATAAGTTTATTTAAGTTACTTTAGCTGCTATATAATAATACTATAAAGATAATACTAATAAGAAGTAACATCTAGCTAAAAAAGCTTTAAGTTAAAGATAAAGTCTAAGTAGACCTAAAGAACTTTAAAATACTAAAGCTCTTTAAAAAGCTTAACTAGCTATACTAAAAATACTAAGTTACTAAGGTTATTAGCTTTATATATAGTAGAGCTTAATATACTTAGAGTAATCTACTTACAGTTTTATATTAACCTGTTAAAAAGGGTATAAAAAAACTCTCTTTCTAGCTAAAAAAGAGATAATATATAGCCTCTATCTATCTATATAAAAAATAGCAATAAATTTAAAGTTAAAAAGATTCTATATATCTAATAGAAGCTATAAGGATATAGTGTATTTTTATAAGACTTTAATATAATAGTAAGAATATAAAGATTTAATATAGAAACTAGTTAATAATATATAGAAGCTTAAAGCTTTAAATAAATATAAAGTATATTATAGATCTATTAATATAGCAGATAGACTTTATAGTAAGTATAATATCCTAAAGAAGAAAAGATAAATAGCTACAGTTACAGATAAACAGAATATTATAAAGAGAGTATAATAAAAATAGCAGTAACTTATTAATTTAGCTCTAACTTAAGGATATAGATATACTGGCTATATAAAAACCTATAAATAAAATAGAAAATACAGTAGGAGTATAATAATAGTATAGTAACAGTAGGAATAAAAATAAAACTAATTCTTATTCTTTTTATTCTTATTTTTATTAGTAGTAAAGTCGCCCAGAAGAGTAGTAAGGCTAATATAAGTTAGTAGCTTAGCTATAGAGCTAGCTATATAGGCCAGAATACTTTAGAGAATATTAGCAATATTAAGCTGGATATATAAGAAGATATAGATAAGATACTATAACCTCTTAGAGTATTTAATCTTTACTTAAGCTTTATTAGTAGTAGTAGCAATAAGAGTAAAGTAAGCTTATACTATTTTATCTCTATAGGAAATATAATAGAGAATATACTTAGCAGTCTTATAGATAGCAGTCTAGAGATATTAGTAAGGTTATTATAGGAATATAATAGAATACTTATAATTTTAGTAATAAATTCCTTAATAGAAAGATCCTTATACTTACTAATAGCTAGATAGAAGAAGTTAAGTATAGTATAATACTTTTTAGATAGCTAGATATAATAAATTAGCAGCTAGATTAAGATAGATTAAGAGTATACTAACTTTAGTATACAGTTTATTATTACCTATATAATAGGCATACTTATTAAATAAGGCTGGCTAAAATATTAGCAGGCAGTTAAATATAAAGTTACTGTCAGATTCAACCATTACACCATTTAGCAAAAGTTTAGGCCTTATTGCATATTGGCTTGATTGTCTGAGTTATATTTCCAACACACCCCCCAGCTTGAAGATGATTTTTTCATCTTCTAAGCTGAGCCCTACCCCTATTTTGCTTCGTTGAGAATTTTCATTCAACTAGCTAGAGGTTATCTCTAGGAGGTAATAGGGTTACTGGGATTCGAACGCTGGAGCTCTTAGATGACCAGTCTAACTCATTTTGGTAGTTACAGGCTCGCGCAATCATTTCCTGATTGGCGTTACCTCTGAGACTCTTAATTGTCAGATTCAACCATTACACCATTTAGCAAAAGTTTAGGCCTTATTGCATATTGGCTTGATTGTCTGAGTTATATTTCCAACAAGTTACTATAAACTTATATTTAGATTTAATCTTATAGAAGATTAAAGCAGCAGTAAGAGTATTTCTACCCTTATAATAGAAAGTAATATTAAAATATTAAGATATAGTATTAGCTAAATATTATTTATAGCTAATAATACTATATAATAAGTTAGTAGTAACTTAACTTAAAGTATTAAAATTAAAAAGGGAAACTTATACTATTTTATAGAGGAGATAGAGGAAATACTTAAAAATAGACTCTACTAAAGAGTTAGCAGTAAGTTTAGCAAGTAAGTATAAAGAATATCTAGAGATAAAAGAAAAAGAGAAAGAAATCTATATTAATTATAATAAGGTTAAAAAAGGGAAAAAGTCTCTTTAAAAGTAATAGAAGTAGGGTTTAAGTAGCTATAGAGCTAAAAACTAAAAGTATAAATTATAAATAATAGGAACTATATTTCCTATTATCTTTAAAAATATTAGTTATAGGTAAATACCTTATTATAGACAGGGTTGTGATTTTAGTTAGTTAGAATTACTAATTACTAAAACTTTTAGTAATTAGTAATTACTAAACTAATTTATTTTAGTAATTAGTTAGTAACTAGTCCTGACTATTACTAACTAATTTATTTTAGTAATTAGTTAGTAATTAACTAAAAGTTTTAGTAATTAGTTAGTTAAAATTACTAACTAAAATTTTAGTAATTAAGTAATTAATTTTAGTAATTATTATATACTTTAAGATATTAGTTTTATTATATAATATAAAATATATATTAAAATATAGTAAATTCTAATAACTATTATAGACTATATTTAAATATTTAATTAGACTTTTATTTAATAATAATAATATGATATATAAAAAGTGTAAATATAAAAAGACACTTTTATAATTATAAATTAAATTATTTCTTATCTTTTATTTTAAATTAATAATATTTATATACTAATATAAAGCTAGATAATATTAATATAAGCATATTTAAAATATTTAAAAAATCTTTTTTTTTAAGATTTTAGTTACTAAATTACTAACTTAATTATAACTAAATACTTTAGTAATTAGTTAGTAATTAACTAATTTATTTTAGTAATTACTAACTACATTACTAAATTAAAATTAGTTAGTAAGAGGTCTGACTATTACTAAAAGTTTTAGTAATTAGTTAGTAATTAGTACTTGATTTTAGTTAGTCACTAATTACTAACTAAAAATTACTAACTAAAAAATCACAACCCTGATTATAGATAAGGTAATAATAATTAAAAAGCCTATAACTATATAGCAATATAGTATAATCTACTATAATAGAGCATTTATA